>JAJHSJ010000018.1:3295283-3585238 GCA_021015155.1 Magnolia officinalis | reverse complement strand
CGAATGGCCCAGATTGCTTATACTGAGCGATCCAATGGTAGGAACCTGGCCCCACATGGTAGCTTTGACATGGGCCCCTGTATTATATTAAAAATATTTTAGAGTAGGGAATAGAACTGACCATTGAGAGTGGTAGTACTTGAGTGTTTAGCACTAAATGGAAGTGGCGGTTGGCCATCCGATAGAGTACCTGAGTAAAAAAAATAGAGTTAGAATCAATGTGGCTAACACAACCAAGAATGGACCCACCCCTTGCAACAGTGTCTTTGTCATCCACGACCTCTTAACAGAAGGCCAGAGCCTGCAAAGGTCATTGGGTCAGAATATTCTAATCGTGACGCAGGGGAGAACATGAGGTCGAGCACCGTCTTCCTCAAGAGGATAACTATTCCGAATCCACGGAACTTCTCTGGACTCCTCACATAGACTTTCTCGAACCCACGAGAAAAGAGAGCAGAAAATAGAAATAAATTCGAAATAGATTAATGAAATCATAAAAACAAGTTCACACCCCTTTAAATAAGGGTACTAAGCAATGAGAAAGAAATCATAATCAAACTACAACTAAAACTCCTAGAATTCGCGACTTACTATAAATAGTAAACTTACTATTTATAGACGGTCGTGATGTCTACTAGTGCGCAAGGTTTTTGGCCAAAAATAGTAAGTGTCCTATTTGGCTTCACCAAACCGTTCTCCTAATTATTCTAAGCTCTTTTCACGTTGGGCGCAACTCCTAAAGCTTGACGGATGAAGAGTTATAGTCAAACTAAAACTTACTATTTATAGTAAAAACGAAATTGAAACGGGGAAACGACCGTCGAATCAGGGGTTTCTCGCAATTCCGAGCGTTGCAACCCGGCATAGCAGGGTTGGTTGGCTAAAGTAGCTCGTTCTACCCCAAAATCATATATTTTACGTCGGCTAACTCATCCCGGACTGCGAGATACGCCTGGTTGAACGTCTGATGGTCCAGATCACTTCTGTCGCTGACCGGGCCGTTTCTGATCCATCTTTGCCATGTAATTGTCCGCGACCCGCTCTACATCAAATCGCTTGTCTTAGCCGTTGCTTTTGGATTCCCCTCAGCCAAGTGCAACGGCAGCACTTTCAACTTGTTATCAAGGAATCCGATAAAGGAGATAGGGGACTTGCAGTTGTTGGAGGGAGAGGGAAGTTCAGGCTGGCAAGAGGGTTCGCTCATCGTATGACATTACTTAAACATCACAAATGGAGATGCTATCATTGAGTATAATGGCACTTTGTTATTGTTGTGAGTGGACCCGCTCTATATAACATCGTGATAATGTAAATCCGAGCTCACAATAAACCCAGATCAAATCATAGGTGTTAGAAATTCGGATCTAACGCCACCGTAGCCTCCTTAGCCTAATTTATCCTTGAAAGAGTGGGTCATTTTCTTGATTATTTCAGAGTATTTGTATCTTTTCAATGATTCATAGTTCTTCAAAAATGCATCGGTTCGAGTAATCTGTGTCTTCTTCTTCCAAAAGTACAGATTTTTTGATGAGAATTTCCATCGGTAAAGAATGAATAAGATTGCAACAACAATGATTGTCGGAATCGAAATGATAGCTATCAATTTACCTGTAAGGAATAAAAGTAATGTTGAGGTATTTCAAAAATATACAAAAGAAATAAGGAAAGAATAGAAATGATGTTTTTTTTTTAAAAAAAAAAAAAAAAAAAAAAAAAAAAAAAAAAAAACCCACAAAAGTCTTATCCCACATCAGATACGAAGAAAATTTATAAAGGGTTTATAAACCTTTATTCTCTTTCAACTCTTGTGAAACGTGTTACATTATCCTCCAGCCAGTATGTGCCCACGAGGCTGGACCTTCGTCCAACGGCTGCGGTCAATAGCCATGGATGACCTTTTGATAAGGCTCATTGCATCATAATGCATGTTGCACATCTTTATAACAGGCTTTTTCAGTGTAATACAAAATGAAATCTCTCTCTCTCTCTCTCTCCATTTTTGTTTTGGGCATCAAAGAGACAGGCGTTGTTTCTTTAGATGGTTTGGTGTTAGTATTTACACAGCCAGAGCACGCTGTGAGAATCTACTTGTTGAGCATTGCGTTTAGATGTTAACGGGTTAGGAGCTTTTGACACCCCTCATTATATTGAAGTGTGCTAATTATTTTAAAGAGAGCGACGTATTACATGCCTCAACTCAATAACAAATTTGAATTCCCCTCATCTATCCATTTTCCATGAAGTTTACATTTTTATTTTTATTTTTTTTCTGTTGCATCTGTTTTGATCTAACTAGTAAGTCATCCAAATCTTGAATTAACACTAGGGTGGCAGATGGGCCTAGCCAAAGGTTGAGGTGGACCGTACTTGCAAACGGCCCAATCTTCAAAGTCTAAGCCCAGTTGCAACCTAACTAGTTAGTATGATTAATTAGTTTTAGAATGGGGTGTTGATAGAAGATGGGGCCAGCATCATAACTACCATGTGCTGCGTGGTTCCACCATTGGATGGCATGCATGTCATGGATCCATTCCAGTCCATTCTTCAGGCATTGTATCCTCTGCAAAAGTGACCTGAACACACACACACAAAGGATATTGGTTGGCTGATTAATTAGGTAGACCACACTTCCTGTAAAAATGGATACTTAGGAAAAGGTCTGACTGTCCAAATTTCACACGTCTTCATGGGACGCACTACTTAACGAATGGCCCAGATTGCTTATACTGAGCGATCCAATGGTAGGAACCTGGCCCCACATGGTAGCTCTGACGTGGCCCCCTGCATTATATTAAAAATCTGTTAAGAGTAGGGAATAGAACTGACCATTGAGAGTGGTAGTACTTGACTGGTTTGTACTAAATGGAAGTGGCGGTTGGCCATCCGATAGATTACCTGAGTAAAAACAAATAGAGAGTTAGTGAGAGTCAATGTGGTCCATGCTAACACAACCATGAGGGGACCCACCCCTTGCAACAGTGTCTTTGTCATCCACGACCTCTTAACAGAAGGCCAGAGCCTACAAAGGTCATTGGGTCAGAACATTCTAATCGCTTGTCTTAGCCGTTGCTTTTGGATTCCCCTCAGCAAAGTGCAACGACAGCACTTTCAACTTGTTATCAAGGAATCCGGTAAAGGAGATAGGGAACTTGCAGTTGTTAGAGGGCGAGGGAAGTTTAGGCTGGCAAGAGGGTTCGCTCATCTTAAGACATTACTTAATTAAACATCCCAAGTAGAGATACTATCATTGAGTAGACTGGCACTTTGTTAATGTTGTGAGTGAACCCGCTCTATATAACACCATAATGATGTAAATTCGAGCCAACGATAAACCTGGATCAAACCCTATGTATTAGAAATTCGGATCTAATGCCACCGCCGATTCGTGCACTTTGCGGAAGCATGGTAAATGAAGAAAGAATAATATAATAATGTAGGATAATCAAAGCAAAAGCAAACAATCACAAATACAACGGTATTTTACATGAAAAAACCTTTTTAAGAAAAAATTATGGTACGTAGTGATAGATATCTACTATAATAAAAACTTGTACAGACTCACCTTCTTCGATTATAAATGTACTTGATCTTCCCTTTTGATGTGTACCTCTAGAAAACCTCTAGATCTCTTGAGAAATCTTTCCCAAGTCTCTTTCTAAGTATATAAAACCCTTTCCATTGGCAAACCTTAGCCCTTGAGAAAACACTTGTATCGGTTTTTATTAATTTTGAGCCTGAATAACAAAACCAGGCTTAATACCATATTTCGCGCAAAATCGCAAAACTCATCGATCGCACTGGTTGTCAACCGTGAATCATCACATAGAGTCACGGTCGACCATGGAATTCCATGATCGACCATGAACATCACGGTGAGTCACGATCGACCATGGAATTCCACGATCGACCATGAACATCACAGTGAGTCACGATCGACCATGGATCCTCATGGTCGATCATGCTGTAAAATGCAAGGCATATATACAACAATCTCCATATTGACTTGCATTATGCTAAGTCACCTTAAAGACCTCCACTTTGAGTGTAGACCGCTCCTTGCATCCCTCCACCTGGAACACGGCTATATCCACACCCTTGTGCATGTGCAAGGATGTGCAATCTGATCAATGGCTAGTAAAATTGATTAAGCCTAAGCAGTGCTTAAGCTTCTCAGTGGTCACTGACTTTATCAATATATCTATAATATTTTCGTCTATATGAATCTCCTGAAATAGAATCTCCCCTAAAGCAATGAGCTCCCATATTTTGTGGAACCTCTAGTCAATGTGCTTGGTTCGCACGTGATACACCTGATTCATCACCAAATGGATATCACTCTAACTATCACAATGCAACTGAATCGCCTATCGCTTCAATCTGAATTCACCTATCAGATCTTTCAACTATAATGCTTCATTTGACGCCTCTATCGTAACCATGTATTCTGCTTCTGTTGTAGACAACACTATCGTAAATTGTAGCGTAGATATCCAATATACCGGTCCGCTTATTGATGTGAAAACATATCTCGTAATGGACCTCCTGTTGTCTAAATAACCTGTATGATCTGAATCCATGTCGCTTATAACTCCTGAAACTTCGTGTCTACCAAAAATGATTCCAGTATCAACTACGCCCCTTAGATACTTGAGAATCCACCTAACAACATTCCAATATTCCTTCCCTGGATTTGCCACATGTACCTGCTGACTACATTGACTGCCTGTGAGATGTCCGACCTTATGCAAACTATTACATACATCAAACTCCCCATTGCACTAACATATAACACCTGTGACATTTCTGAAATATCTTCTTCTATACTTGGACACAACCTGGCTAACAATTTAAAGTGACCTACTAGAGGTGTGCTAACTGGCTTAGCACTTTTCATGTGAAACCTCTCTAGCATCTTCTGCACATAACTATTCTAAGAAAGCCACAATTTCCTAGACTCCCTATCTCTATTAATCTTCATGCCTAGGATTTTCTTTGTAGTGCCCAGATCATTTCATGTCAAACTCCTTACTTAACAGAGATTTAAGCAAGTGTATCTCCGTCTTGTCATTTGCAGCAATCAACATATCATATACGTAAAGCATCAGTAGATTGTAGGACCCGTCCTCAAGTACTATATAGTATATGCAACAATCATACTCGCACTTGTTATACCCAATCTCAACCATGTAAGAATTAAACCGATTGTACCACTGCTCAAATATTACTTAAGCCCATACAACGACTTCTCCAGTCTACACACGTAACCATTCTTACCAAGCTCTTCGAAACCTTCAGGCTACATCATGTAAATGACTTCCTTTAAATTCACATGAAGGAATACCATCTTCACATCAAGCTACTCCAATTCCAAATTGGATTCCACTACCATAGCCAGTAGTACCCTGATTGAGGTATGTTTCACAACTAGAGAGAAAATTTCTTTGTAATTCGATTATTTCCTTTGCGAGTACCCCTTTTCTATGAGTCGTACCTTGTACTTTTCACCCTCCTTTTTTATTAATGCTTCTTTTTTCCTGAAGACCCATTTACACCCTATAGCCCACTAACCTTTGGGAAGGTCCACCAACTCCCATGTCTGATTCTTGTGGAGTGATTCCATCTCCTCTATCATGGCCGACAACCACTTGTCACTATCCTTTCCAGATTTTGCTTCTTGAAATGTGGAGGGATCTCCACTCCCTGTGAACAATGCAAAAGAGACTGTCTTTGAACTCATTTCAAACTGGGGCTTTAATGGTTCTTTTCTCCCTATTCCCGGCTAAACTTTCCTGTGTATCCTACTGATTATTTTGCTCAGTGTCTTGCTCCTACTGATTTTGACTTTCAGTAACCTGTTCAACTGGCTACACTTGTACCGACAATTTCTCGGTCTCATCTGACTACTCAGCTGTAACTTCCTTGTTGATTCTTAATATTGACACCTTATCGAAGATGACATCTTTGCTAAAAACCACCTTCTAAGCAACTGAATTCTAAAGTTTATAGCCCTTCACACATTTATCATCCCGACAAAGATGTACTTACTAGACTTTGGATCCAATTTCGTCCTCTGCCTACTCTGCACGTGGACATATATATGTTGAACATTCGAAGATTCTTAATCTTGAGTGATTGATGTCCTTGCTTATCCATACTTCTTTTGCAACTTTAGAGTCTAGCGTTGTAGATGGTGACCGATTTACTATATACCGTGCCATATTCACCGCGTCAGCCCAGAAGCTTTTAAATAGGTCCGAATGTAACCACACACTTCTTACCCTCTCCAACAAAGTTTTATTCATCCTCGCTGTCACCCCATTCTATTATGGGATCCCTGGAGTTGAGATGCCTTGATCCATGCAAAATTTCATGAATTTTACTTCTCTGTATTGTATACTATTGTCTAACTTAAAACATTTAATATATCTCCCGATTTACTTCTCTACTTCCGCCTTTCACTGCTTAAACCTGACGAACACTTCAGTCATGTACTTCATAAAGTAGATGTTGAGATGTTGAGCCACATCTGGGACCATCTTCGACCAGTCGTGAGCCATGCTCCACCGGTTGTAGGGTCCGGCTCGACCGGTCGTGGACCGGTTCGACTCAAAGTCCAGCGAGCATCGTTTTTTGATCTCGAGGTGCTCGACCGGTCGTGGCCCGTGCTCGACCGGTCGTGGCCCATTCTCGACCGGTCGTAGGGGTTCGCTCGACCGGTCGTGCAATCTGCTCGACCGCTCGTAGTTATGCAGATTCGTTCCGCGATTTTGCGCGGATTTCGTTTCACAAGTCCTTTCGCAACTGGGATGCGGAAAGGAAAGTTTATATATAGGTGTTCCTAGGGCTTTTCTAGGTGTATTGGAGAATTGGAATATTTGAGAAATAATTCTAAGGTGTAGGCAAAGAGTTTTCTATGTTCTTCCAGGGAGAGGTTAGTATATTGCCTTATAATCTTTGTACTTCATAGTGGAAGTTTGCATCCATGGTTTTTTACCCTAGTTTGGGGTTTTTCCACGTATATCTTGTCTTGTGGTTTGTTTTGGATTGCTTTGATTTACTTCTAGTTTATATTTCTTCTTGTTTATCGTTTGTGGGTGAGGCCTGAGATTTGATCTAGGCTCACTGCGTTGTTGGCGTGCTGCGCAACAACTGGTATCAGAGCTATTAGTTTAGCTCTATTGGGAGAGATGGCGGAAGATGGGAAAACTAGAATTAAGAAGTTTGATAGTTCAAACTTTGCCTTTTAGAAGATGCAGATGGAAGATTATTTGTATCAGAAAGACCTCTATGTTCCTTCAGGAGGAAAAGAGAAGAAACCAGAAAAGATGACAGATGATGAATGATTTTTACTGGATGGGAAGACTTTAGGAACAATCTGACTCTCTTTGTCTAAGAGCGTCGCCTTCAATATATCTAAGGTGAAAAGTACAAAAGAATTAATGGAAGCCCTAGCCACCATGTATGAAAAACCCTCAGCGTCCAACAAGGTTCATCTCATGAAACAGCTATTCAACATGAAGATGTCAGATGGTGGGAGTGTTGCTGAACATCTAAACGAATTCAATACAGTCATGAGCCAGTTGGAATCCGTTGGCATTACTTTTGAGGATGAGGTCAGGGCATTATTGATCTTATCCAGTTTACCAGACAGTTGGGATGGTTTGGTGATTTCTGCGAGCAATTCTTCAGGGTTGACAAAGCTAAAATTTGATGATGTGGCCGGTCTAATTCTCAGTGAAGAATCTAGAAGGAAGGTATCAGGAGTTTCAGAGGATTTAGGGAATGTTCTAAACGTTGAAGGAAGAGGAAAATCGCTGAACAAAGGAGGCAATAAACATGGGCGTTCTAAGTCGAGGAAGAAGTCTAAGGGACCGAAAGACAAAGACGGGTGTTGGCATTGCGGCAAGAAGGGGCACATGAAACGTGATTGCAGGGCGCTCAAGAATCAAGAAGGAAGCTCTTAAGGCGGGAAGGATTCAGTGAATCTATCTGAGGAGAGTGACACAGAGGCGTTGATCTTGTCTCTTGATGCGAGGAATGAGTCTTGGGTTATAGACTCGGGTGCTTCGTTTCATACCACTTCGTGTAAGAAAGTTCTGCGTGATTATGTGTCAGGTGACTTTGGGAGAGTCTACCTGAGTGATGATGAGCCGTGCAGTATTGTTGGAAAGGGGGACGTTCATGTAAATTAGAAAGACGTGCAGTATTGTTGATGATGAGCCGTGCAGTCTTTGAAATTGAAGGATGTCAGAGCCGTGCAGTATTGTTGATGATGAGTCATGCAGTATTGTTGATGATGAGCCGTGCAGTCTTTGAAATTGAAGGATGTCAAAGCCGTGAAGTATTGTTGATCATGAGCCGTGCAGTATTATTGATGATGAGCCGTGCAGTCTTTGAAATTGAAGGATGTCAGACATGTACCGAGTTGAAAATGTAACTTGATCTTAGTGGGACAGTTGGCCGGTACTAGTTATGTGACGACATTCACAAGTGATTCCTGGAAGATCACAAAAGGTGCCTTGGTGATATCTCGAGGCAAAAAGAAAGATACTTTGTACGTGACTTCAAGATCGTATAGTTCACTCGCAGTCGCATCAACTGGAGTGAATGGGCAGTTTTGGCATCAGAGGTTAGGACATATAAGTGAGAAATGGATGAAAGTGCTATTGTCAAAAGGGAAGCTACCAGGGCTGAAGTCTATTGACTTGAAATTCTGCGAGGACTGCGTGTATGGTAAGCAGAAGATGGTAAGCTTCAAGAAGACGGGACGCGCTCCAAAGACGCATCTGTTGGAGCTTGTATACACTGATGTGTGGGGACCGGCACAGGTATTATCTCTTGGTGGCTCACGCTATTTTGTTTCTTTCATTGATGATGCTAGTAGAAAACTGTGGGTCTATTTCTAAAAGTATAAATCTAATGTATTTGATGTATTTAAGAAGTGAAAAGTTATGGTAGAAAATGAGACAGGTAAAATAGTAAAGTGTCTCAGATCTGACAATGGAGGAGAGCATTGTGATAAGAGGTTTGAGGAGTATTGTGTAGCAAATGGAATCAAACATCAGAAAACGATTCTAGGGACACCATAACAGAATGGTGTGGCTGAGCGCATTAACAGGACCATCCTTGAGTGTGCTAGGAGCATGAGGCTACATGCATGGTTGCCCAAGATTTTTTGGGTAGATGCTGTGAATACTGTTGCATATCTCATCAATAGAAGTCCCTCAGCACCATTAGATGGTAGACTACCAGAAGAAACGTGGACTGGGAAAGAAGTGAACCTTGCACATCTTAAAGTGTTCGGTTGCACTTCATATGTTCACATTGATGCAGAGCACAGAAATAAGCTGGATGCGAAGTCTAAGAGGTGCACGTTTATAGGCTACAGGCAGCATGATTTTGGCTACAGGTTTTGGGATGCAAAAAATAGAAAAATTATCAGAAGTAAGGACGTAATCTTCAATGAAAAAGTGATGCATAAGGATAGTGTGCAAGAAAATAAGGCCGAGGAAAAAGAATTCGTAGAGTTGGAAGAGTTACCAGACACGGGTATTACAGCGTCACAGGATGATCATACACAGGAGCATTATGAGGCAGAGTCGCATACACCGGTTGTGAGGAGGTCTACTCGGGAGAGGAGATCCACGGTCCCATACTCACCTTCCTTACATTATCTACTGCTGACAGATAATGGTGAACCATAATATTTTGAAGAGGCGTTACAGTTAGATACACAGGTTAAGTGGGAGCAGGCCATGGATGATGAGATGGACTCTCTTGAGTCTAATCATACATGAGAGCTAGTCACTCTACCTAAGGGTAAGAAAGCTCTCATAACAAGTGGGTTTACAGACTGAAGGAGCACGGTGGTTCGAAACGGTACAAGGCCAGATTGGTTGTGAAAGGGTTTCAACAGAAGGCAGGTATCGATTTCACTGAAATATTTTCACCTGTGGTGAAAATGTCTACGATTCGCATGGTCTTGAGTATAGTGGCTACAGAGGACTTACATCTAGAGCAGCTAGATGTTAAGACAGTCTTTCTTCACGGGGTCATTGAAGAAGAAATATATATGCATCAGTCGACAGGATATGTGGTACTAGGAAAGGAGAATAAGGTGTGTAGACTGAAAAAGAGTTTATATGGCCTAAAGCAGGCCCCGAAGGAGTGGTACAAGAAGTTTGATAGTTTCATGTCGGGAAACGGTTTTAGGAGATGTTATGCAGACCACTGTTGTTATTTGAAGAAGTTTGATACGTCATACATCATCCTTCTTCTGTACGTTGATGATATGCTTGTGGCTGGTTCAAGCATGAAGGACATCTCAGATCTCAAAAGATAATTGTCTAGAGAATTTGCCATGAAGGATTTGGGAGCTACAAAACAAATCCTAGGTATGAGGATAAAGCGTGATAGGGAAAACATGAAACTAGTTTTGTCACAGGCAGAGTACATAGCCAAGGTACTTGATCGATTCAATATAGGAGGTGCTAAGCCGGTTAGCAATACTCCATTAGCCAACCACTTCAAGCTATCTAAAGAGCAAGGTGCAAAGATGCAAGGGGAACGGAACTACATGGCTAAAGTCCCATACGTGTCAGCTATTGGGAGTCTCATGTATGCTATGGTGAGCACGAGACCAGACATTGCTCAAGCAGTGAGAGTTGTTAGCAGGTTCATGAACAACCCCGGAAAGGAACATTGGAAGCTGTGAAGTGGATCCTCAGATACCTGGTAGGTACTGTGGATATAGGGCTATATTATGGAGGATCGGAAATCAAGCTACAAGGCTACGTGGATTCAGATTTGGCAGGAGATATCGATAGCAGAAGAAGCACTACTGGTTATGTCTTTACTCTAGGTAGTGCTACAATCAGTTGGGTCTCTCAGTTACAAAAAATAGTATCTATCAGTACGACAGAAGCAGAATATGTTGCAGCTACAGAGGCGTGCAAGGAGATGGTATGGATGCAAGGTTTCATAGACGAGTTGGGTAAGAAGCAAGCAAATTGCAAGCTGTACAGTGACAGTTAGAGTGCAATACACTTGGCTAAGAATTCAGCCTTTCATTCAAGGACCAAGCATATTGACATCAGATATCACTTCATACGTTCATTACTGGAAGATGGATAGATTGCTCTGGAGAAGATTCATACAAGTGAGAATCCTGCGGATATGTTGACCAAGACGGTCACACGGGAGAAGCTAAAGCTCTATTCAGCTTTGATTGGTCTTCAGGCTTGAAGACTAGGAGGTGGTGCACTCCAGATGAAGAAGACAAAAGTTTAAGGCAATTGTCTCCAAGTGGGAGATTGTTGAGATGTGGAGCCACATCTGGGACCGTCTTCGACCGGTCGTGAGCCATGCTCAACCGGTCGTAGGGTCCGGCTCGACCGGTCGTGGACCGGTTCGACTCAAAGTCCAACGAGCATCATTTTTTGATCCCGAGGTGCTCGACCGGTCGTGGCCCATTCTCGACCGGTCATGCAGTCTGCTCGACCGGTCGTAGTTACGCAGATTCGTTCCACGATTTTGCATGGATTCCGTGTCGCAAGTCCTTTCACAACTGGGATGCGGAAAGAAAAGTTGCCTAAACTATATATAGGTGTTCCTAGGGCTTTTCTAAGTGTATTGGAGAATTGGAATATTGGAAAAATAATTCTAAGGTGTGGGCAAAGGGTTTTCTATGTTCTTCCAAGGGAGAGGTTAGTATATTGCCTTGTAATCTTTGTTCTTCATAGTGAAAGTTTGCATCCGTGGTTTTTTACCCTAGTTTGGGGTTTTTCCACATATATCTTGTCTTGTTGTTTGTTTTGGATTGCTTTGATTTACTTCTAGTTTATATTTCTTCTTATTTATCGTTTGTGGGTGAGACTTGAGATTTGATCTAGACCCACTGTGTTGTTAGCGTGTTGCGCAACGGTAGACCCAAATCTTTCTCGAGTAATCATCTATAAAGGTCACGAAGTATTGTGTCCCTCCCTTAGACGGTACTGTCACTGGCCCCTAAACATCAAAACGAATATGGTCGTACACCCCGTTGCTAGTATGTGTAACAGTCTTGAACCTTACCCTGCAATGATCACACAAATCTATATTGCATGCCTTAATTTCCTTCAATAGTTTTCGTTTGTGGAGCTCCATCATGCCCCTCTCGCTCATATGCTCTAATCGAATTTGCCACAGATTTGTATCATCTGTGCTAGATTCTGTGTGTGAGGTGGTAACGGCCTTACTCATAACTATGCTCCCGACCAACCTGTATAGATTTCCAACATAGTCCCTTCATCAACACCATTGCACCTTATTTTTTTTTGTACAAAACAACTTATTTTTTTTCCAAAAGGAATCTCATGTCTATAGATAGATTTGGGCAGTTCGATCGACAAAAATAGAAAGGGCCACCTATCATAACAAAGAAAAACAACAAAGAAACAAAACAAAAAAGATGGTCACACCCCCTCATGTAACCCAGACTCGCTTTATCCAGAAAAATTAGACCCTTAGGGATTTAGGTAGCGAGGCCTGAGTCTGGAAGAAAGTACTAGTTTGAGTCGCACTACCCCTTCGTACTAGGTCGTCTGCCACCGCATTTGCCTCCCTAGGGGTATGAGTAGGGGTGTATATCAAGTCAAACCGCGTCGAGCTGGCCTCAACTCAACTCGGCTCAGCTTGGTCCTTGAGCCTGACTGGCCAGCTCGGCTCGATTCGATCAATAGCTCGGGCCAGTTCAAGCCGAGTTCGAGCCAAGATTGAGCTGAGTTCACCATTGCAGCATTTTCACAAACACATGGACTTTACCTTCAAAATCTCACTATATTTGAGATAGAAGTAATGGTTTTACAGGTATTTTATCAAACACCTTCTAAGCAACATAAAAATCAAGAAAAAAAAAGGTGTTGGTTTCATATACATACCTTCCTTGCCACCAGCCACACTTCTTTGAGTCATTTCATTAAACACTTGGTGAGTAGCATTAGTATTAAAGTAACCGAGTCACCGAACTGGTTCGATCCAAGTTCGATTCGAGCCGGGTTCGATTCGAGTCTAGTCGGGCTGGGGCCAGCTTGAACTCATTTTTGAGCTAAAAAAATAAGCTTGACTCGGCTCAAACTCAACTTCGAACCGAGTCGAATTGAGCTTTTTCGAGTCAAGTTAAGCGAGCTAACCGAGCTAGCTCAGTTCGTGTACACCTCTAGGTATGAGCGAAAGTGACCTTTAAAACTCCCAATAGCGCCTTAACACTCGCCTTCCAGTAGCAAATGGACCATGCTGTTACCAAGTCCTTAGAGAGAATCATAACTATGGATTTTAAGTCACTCGCCACCTTAACCTTTGAGAAACCCAAATCGGCGCACCGAGATAGGCCCTCCTAGATCACCCTAAATTCGGCGCGGGTATTAAAGCCTAAACCATAGGCTAAAGAGAAGGTGAACAGAAAATTTCCCTCACTGCATCTACCCACGCCGCCTCCCCTAGAAGGGCCGGCTTTTCAATGGAAGAACCATCGACATTAATTTTTATCCAGTCTCTTCTCAGTCTAATCCATTTCACTACTCGGGTCTTCTTTCAAATCGAGCTTGCCCCGTCTAAACCTAAGTATGTGAGTAAGATAACCAAAGAACATTTAATGACCTTGAAGAGAGGAAGGGAAGGGGCAATCTTTGAGATCCAGTTGTGGACCTTGGCAATCACCTTGTCTGTGTGGAACATGCATGTTGTTGTCGAAGCGGGCGCTATTCCTAGCCAGCCAGATTTCCCAGAAGATGAACATGGGGGTAATACCACT
This sequence comes from Magnolia officinalis, assembly GCA_021015155.1. Lineage (NCBI taxonomy): Eukaryota > Viridiplantae > Streptophyta > Magnoliopsida > Magnoliales > Magnoliaceae > Magnolia > Magnolia officinalis. Next base: position 3,571,449 of record JAJHSJ010000018.1, on the reverse strand, counting down.
CAAAATGTTTAACCGGTCCGTTTGGGTAGCAACCGCCCACCACCTGGCTGCTCTACCAGCAGTTGAGTTATGTGTTGTAACGAGGATGTTGAACAGGGCCTGAAAGTACTCCCAAATCTTATTAACTGAGCTTCCCGAAGAGAAGACGTGGTCAATAGATTCCACCAACACCATTGCACCTCTGGTGACCTTTAATACACCACCAAATACGGTAAATGTGCAGCCATTCATATTTAAAACTTCCAAGGATATTAAATTTTTCTTTAGATCTGGGACATGCCTAACATCACTAAGAGTCCGAATAACTCCATCAAACATCCTTACCTTGATGGTCCCTATTCCAATGGCCTTGCATGCTGCATCATTTCCCATCAAAACACTTCCACCATCATATAACTTATAGGAATCGAACCAAGTCCTATCTGGGTAGATGTGATATGAACATCCTAAGTCTAGAATCCATGTGTTCGAGAGACTACTCGAACCTGAAGAGATCTAAAGGAGGTCTCCTTCTGAGTTTTCTTCTGCTACACTTGCTGATTCACTTGTGTTCCCTTTTTTTTTTTCGCTTTTACTTTCTATGTCATCCTTCCATTTCTGGCAGTCTCTCTTAAAGTGGCCCTTAATGCCACAATAGAAGCATCCATCCATTTCCTTCGTCTTTGATCTGAACTTTTTCTTCTTGTCTGATCGAGATCGTTACACGGATCACATACGTCATTGACCCCCTTTTACAACTAGCCCTTTCGCCTGAGAGTCATCATCACTCAACTTCTTCCTCACCTCGTTAAAAATGAGCGTCGTAGTGATTTCTTCAACCTTCACTATATTCTTCCCATATAACAAAGTAGTGACGAGATGTTCGTATGATGAGGAAAGTGATGCTAAAAGTAACACTATTTTGTCTTCTTCCTTGACCGTCTCTCCGAGCCTTATTAACTCCCTACATAGCTTTGTAAATAAGTTCATGCACTCCAGGAAATCCAATCATTCCTTCAATTTTAGCTTGAAAAGTTATTTATTTACAAACAACTTATTTGTGAGGGACTTCGACATGTACGGGTCTTTTATCTTCTTCTACATCATCAGGGGAGATTCTTCATCCAAGATGTTGTACATAACCTTATCCGACATACATAAACAGATGGTGCTCATAACTTTCTCCCCAAGATCGCTTTAGTAATCATCTGACATCTTCTCCAATTTTGTTTCCAACAGTGCCCTGCTTAACCCTTGTGAAACTAAAATGTCATTGACCTTCCTGTGCAATAAAATGAAATTGTTCTTCCCATCAAATTTCTGTATATTGAATTTTGATTATGAAATCTTTGTTCAAACTCAAATGTCTAACCTGATGATTTGATACCACTTTGTTGTGAGTGAACTAACTTTACATCCCACTACAATGATGTAAACTCGAGCCAACAACAAACCCGGATTAAACCCTAGGTGTTAGAAATTCAGATCTAACACCACCACTAATCCGTGCACTTTACGGAAGCATGATAAACAAAAATAGAACAATATAATAATAGAAGATAATCAAACCAAAAGCAAATAACCACAAACACAATGATATTTTATGTGAAAAAATCCTTGGAAAAAACCACAGCATAAAACGACAAATATCCACTATAATCAAAACCTTAAAGTTGTATAGACTCATCTTCTTCGATTATATGTACTCGATCTCCCATTTTGATGTGCACCTCTAGAAAACCTCTAGATACCTTGAGAAATCATTCTTAAGTCCCTTTACAAGTATAGAAAACCCTCTCCCATAGCCAACCCTAGCCCCCTGAGAAAATGCTTGTATTAGTTTTTATTAACCTTAAGCCCTAATGATAAAATTGGGCTTAAATACCTTATTTCATGCAAAATTGTGAAACTCGACGGTCACACCAATGGTTGATCGTGAATCCTCATAGAGAGTCATGGTTGACTGTGAATATCACAGTGAGTCACGGTCGACCGTGGCCTGCAGAATGCAAGGCATTTACATAACAGTTACATTATTGAGGTTTTGTGACTATGATCGGCCATGGATGGATGGATGGATGCGAGGATTGGGTTTGAATTGGTTTTATGGTTTTGTGTTTGTTGGCTCTTGTGCTTGTGTTGGTTATAAAAGCCCAAAAATAAATAAGTATTAAGGGTTTTGAGTACTTATTGCTAAAAAAAGACATCAATTGGAATTTCAAACGCAATTACTCTCATTAGGTAATTTAGATGCTATGCTTTTTGAATTCCCAGTGACCTACACCCTCTTTACATGTGAATCCTTGATGCAAGGATGAATGTGATGAGGATAAATACTCCAAATCCACAGAGCTTCTCTGGACTCCTCACAGAGACTTCTCGAATCCAGGAGGAAAGAAAGCAGAAAATATAAATAAATTCTAATAAATTCGAAATTGATTAATTGATCAATAAAAACGAGTTCGCAATCCTTTAAATAGGGGTACCAAGCAATGGGAAAGAAATCAGAATCAAACTACACCTAAAACTCTTAGAATTCGCGACTTACTATAAATAGTAAACTTACTATTTATAGACGGTCGTGATGTTTACTAGTGCACAAGGTTTTCGGCCAAAAATAGTAAGTGTCCTATTTGGCTTCACCAAACCATTCCCCTAATTATTCAAAGCTCTTTTTATGTTGGACACAACTCCTAAAGCTCGACGGATGAAGAGTTATAATCAAACTAAAACTTATTATTTATAGTAAAAACGAAATTAAAACAGGGAAATGACCGTCGATACAGGGGTCTTGCAATTCCGTGCATCGCAACCCAGTAAAGTGGGGTTGGTTGGCTAAAGTAGCTCGTTCTACCCCAAAATCATATATTTACGTCAGGTAACTCATTCCGGTTTGCGAGATACGTCCGATCTAAGGTCTGACGGTCCGGATCACTTCTGTCGTCGACCGGGCCTTTTCTGATCCATCTTGGCCATGAAACTGTTCGCGACCCGCTCTACATCAGTCCCCTCCACTTCAAAAGAACTTATCCTCGAGTTCTCATCCTGCGCTGGTTCATGATACTTGGTCAGGTCCGCGACGTTGAAAGTCCGTGAGATTGTCATGTCATTTGGAAGATCAACAACATAAGCGTTGTCATTAATCTTCCGAATGATTGGGATGGGTCCAATCTTCTTATTTTTCAACTTGTTGTACGTCCTGGTAGGAAATCTTTCTTTGCGCAGATGGACCATAACGCGTTCGCCCACCTCGAATACTTTTTGTTGCCAGTGTTTGTCCGTTTGTTCCTTGTACTTCTCATTCGAGACATTTAGCTTGGTCTGCATTTCCACATGGATGCTCATGATCTTGTCTTCCATATGTTCTGCTACAATGCTCGTGCCTGGGTAGTTGGGCAGAGGGACCAGGTCAAGCGTGTGGCGAGGCACTCGTCCATAAATAATTTGGAACGGAGATTTTCCTGTCGAGCAGTTCACCATGTTGTTGAATGCGAACTCTGCTTGAGATAAGGCCAAATCCCACTACTTCGGCTTTTCTCTTGAAATATAGTAAAGGAGGTTTCCCAACGTGCGATTCACAACTTCAGTCTGTCCATCAGTCTGTGAGTGGTAAGCACTGCTGAATTGAAGTCATGTATCGAATCGAGCTCACAAAGTCCGCCAAAAGTGGCTAATGAACTTCGTGTCACGATCAGAAGTAATGGTCTTGGGGACCCTGTGTAGCCGTACGACCTCCCTGAAGAATAGATTCGTCACGTGTGTTGCATCAAGGGTCTTCTTGCATGGGATAAAGTGCGCCATCTTAGAGAAACGATCTACCACCACGAACACCGAATCCATGCCGCGTTGAGTTCGTGGGAGACCAAGCATGAAGTCTATTGATAAATCCTCCCAAGGACCGTCAGGAACAGGTAACGGGGTCTAGAGGCCCGTATTCTGAGATTGTCCCTTGGAGGTCTGACAAACATGGCAACGTTGTACGGCTTTTCTTACATCACGTACTAATTGCGGCCAGTAATACCGTTCTTCCATAAGAGCTCGCGTTTTGTCTCGCCCAAGGTGTCCACCGAGGCCACCTCCATGTAGCTCCTGAATATCTGCTCCCTCAGAGAACTTTGGGGGATGCACAATCGATTTCCTTTGAAGGGAAAATCGTCTTGTATATGAAGGTCACTGGGGTGACCTTCTTGGCACTTCACCCAAGAATCTTTGAAGTCCTCATCCTCGGCATATAGCTCCTTGAGACAGTCAAAGCTGACCACCTTGTTGCTCATCGTAACGAGTAGTGATGCATGACGGTTAAGTACATCAGCCACCTTGTTCTGCTGCCCTAACTTGTGCTTTAGAACGAACGTGAATTCCTGTAAAAACGCAACCCATCTAGCATGCACACGATTCACGTTAGTTTGACCATTAATAAACTTTAATGCTTGATGGTCAGTGTACAGAACAAACTCTCTTTGAATTAGATAATGCCGCCAATGTCGCAATGCCTGAACAACTGCGTACAACTCAAGCTCATAAGTTGACCACTTCTTTCGAGCTTCGCTGAGCTTCTTGCTGCAAAAGGCTATCGACCTGTCTTCCTATGATGACACTTCTCCAATTCTGACGTATGAAGCATCGCACTCAACCTCAAACAATTTGTCGAAATTAGGAAGCACCAAGACCGGTGTTGTAGACAAACGATGCTTGATCTCATGAAAGCTCTTATCAGCTTTATTGGTCCACTGGAACGGTCCTTTTTTCATGCAATCTGTTATAGGCGCGACTATGGTGCTAAAATCTCGCACAAATCGACGATAGAAAGTCGCCAACCCGTGAAAACTTCTCACCTCATGAATGTTTGTCGGGATCGACCATTCCCTAATAGCTCGCACCTTTTCATCGTCCACACGAATGCCTATGGACGTTACAACAAATCTAAGAAACAATAAGCTGTCAGTTAAAAAACTACACTTCTTCAAGTTGAGGTACAACTTGTTAATTTGTAGGACCTGCAGCACCTGCCTGAGATGTTTCCTGTGCTCCACCTCATCCTGGCTATATATCAATATATCATCAAAATATACTATCACAAATCGGTCAGTGAACGGTTTTAGAACTTGATTCATAAAACGTATAAAAGTACTTGGTGCGTTTGATAGGCCAAAGGGCATGACCAGCCACTCATACAATCCTTCCTTGGTCTTGAATGCCGTCTTTCACTCATCACGGGTCGGATACGAATCTGATGGTACCCACTCATTAGATATAGTTTTGAGAACACCTTAGCCCCTTCTAGCATATTGAGCATGTCGTCCAACCGTGGTATTGGGAACCGATACTTGATGATAATTTTTGTTGATTGCCCGGCTGTCGACACACATGCGCCAGCTTCCATCTTTTTTTGGCTTTAATAATGCTGGTAAGGCACATAGGCTCATGCTCTCTCTTAAAGACCCTTACGGATCAATTTCTCCACTTGCCCCTGAAGTATCTCGCACTCCTTCGGACTCATCCGATAATAAGGGCGGTTGGGCAGGCTAGCCCCAGGGACGAGGTCTATGTGATGTTGGATGTCCCTCATAGGGGGCAATCCATCAGGTAAATTCTCAGGCCAGACTTCTTTGAATTCATTAACAACAATTTTAAACTTGAAGAGATGTTTGAGGGTTCCTCTTCCTCGCCCTTCACCACTACGGCATACACCTCGCCAGTTTCCTTGAATTCCTCCATGAAATCCCGAATGGTCAAGAGGAAACTCCCCTCCACTTTAGAGGCTTCAGGGTGGTTCTCTGGTGCCATAGGGGTAAGGATTATTTTTTGGCTATCCTTGACGAATACGTAGACATTGTCTCATCCCCGATGGGTCGCATCACGGTCCGACTGCCAGAGTCGACCAAGTAGCATGTGGCAAGCTTCCATGTCAACCACGTCATAAAGTATCTGATCCTTATAATTTTTACCAATTGAAAACGAGATAGTGCATTGTTCAGTTACCTTGGTTTCATTCACCTTTTTTATTCAGCCGATTGAGTACGGGGAAGGATGTTTCGTCGTTGGTAGCCGCAATTTGTCCACCATCACTCTTGAGACGATGTTCTCGCTACTACCACTGTCTATGATCACATCATAAACCTTTCCGTTGACAGTGCACCGAGTACGAAATATATTGTGTCGCTGTGGATGTAATTTCTTTGGTGGGGTAACAGTAATCGCCTCACAAATAAAAATTCGCCACGATCCTCCCTTGTCATTTCATTGCCACCTGCTATTTCTTCCGTAGTTTGTTCATGTTTATCATAGCCATGGTTTTCTTCTGTGGTCTCATCTTCAGTGACCCCTTCGTTTATAGTCAAGTGTGCTGCGGAACGTTGAGGACAGGTGTTTGATAAGTGGCCTGGCTGGCCACAGCAGTAACAATTGTTCGACCTAGGTCGAGCATAAGGATTTGGAATCTTACTCGGGCCCGCTGTTATGGGTGCTGTACGTTGAGTTCTGGATGAGCCGCTCCCCGTATCACGGTTCGCGGTTGTAGGATGTTGAGGACGTTCTCTATATTGGATCTTTTCCTCGTGCCAGCACTGGATCCTACATGGGACCCGTCATGAAGGGTCAAGTTGAAGGATAGGGACGAGCAGGAACTCTTGCAAGTTGTGTTTCTGCCCTACCCACCAATTAAACTGCTTTATCCACGGTCCTGACTGGGTACATCTGAACTCGGTCCTGAATTGTTGGTCGCAACCCACCTATAAATCGTGTCACCTTCTGTGACTCAGATTCTGATAGATCGTTTCGTGTAGCTAACTGCTGGAATTCTTCAATGTAATCTGTGATGGTTCGATTTCCTTATCAACAATTTTGGTATTACTAGAATAATATATGCTTATAATCACTGGGGAGAAATCGTGATCGAAGAAGACGTCTCATCCGTGGTCATAATGAGATGGGTGCCTTGTTCTGGCTGGCTCGTGAGAGTTATAATTGTTCCCACCTTGCAGAAGCACCAGATTTTAACTTAAACGCTACCAATTTACCCTTTTATGATCTAGCACGTCCATATAATTAAAATATCTCTCTAATTCGGCTTGCCAATCGAGGAAACCTTTTATACGTAATAAACCATTAAAACTATGAAGTTCAGCCTTACCTCGATAGTCTCTTTCAGCACGATCTAAATGATCGCCTCCATAGATTGGTCGTCGGGCAAAACTCTCATTAAGGTCCTCGTCGCTAAAACTTGAATCATCTAGTGTAGCCCTACGATTTACCATTGGTAGTGTCCTACGGAAATCAGGGTTGCGTCGTACAGCAACCATGGGTGGTGGAGCCACCATGGGTGGTGGAGCAACAATAGGTGGTGGAGCACCGCTTAGGGCTCGGGGCGGAAGTAGCGCATCCGCAAGACGGTTGAGGGTTGCCTGCAGCCCTTGCATGGTCAACTGACTCTCCCGGTGGAAAGCTTCCATTCTTTCTGAAAGATAACGAATTCCTGTATCATCGTCCACAGGATTTTGATTCATACCTTTATTGTTTGCCATCAGCCCGAGGGGAATCCTCACTCTGATACCAATTGATGCAGGGATGAACGTGATGAGGATAAATACTCTGAATCCACAGAGCTTCTCTGGACTCCTCACAGAGACTTCTCGAATCCACGAGGAAAGAAAGCAGAAAATATAAATAAATTCTAATAAATTTGAAATTGATTAATTGATCAATAGAAATGAGTTCACAACCCTTTAAATAGGGGTACCAAGCAATAGGAAAGAAATCAGAATCAAACTACAACTAAAACTCCTAGAATTCGCGACTTACTATAGTAAACTTACTATTTATAGACGGTCGTCATGTCTACTAGTGCGCAAGGTTTTCGGCCAAAAATAGTAAGTGTCCTATTTGGCTTTACCAAGCCGTTCCCCTAATTATTCTAAGCTCTTTTCACGTTGGACGCAACTCCTAAAGCCCGATGGATGAAGAGTTATAATCAAACTAAAACTTACTATTTATAGTAAAAACGAAATTAAAACAGGGAAACGACCGTCGATTTAGGGGTTTCTCGCAATTCTGAGCGTCGTAACCCTGCATAGCAGGGTTGGTTGGCTAAAGTAGCTCGTTCTACCCCAAAATCATATATTTTACGTTAGGTAACTCATTCCGGTTTGTGAGATACGTCCGATCTAAGGTCCGACTGTCCGGATCACTTCTGTCGTCGACCGGGCCTTTTCTGATCCATCTTGGCCATGAAACTGTCCGCGACCCGCTCTACATCAAGCCTGAACCCCTCCTCTCTCTATGAGTATTTGATGCAGGTGCATCTCCACACTAGGATTGGGTGGCCCACACAAGTGGGGTCTATGAGATGCAAAATGGCCCTTGGGTGGGGACTATGAGATGTGTAGTGCGAATGAGGAGGTCTTCGTCAATTTGCTTGGAAAGGCCTGGATAAATGGATATCCAGGTGCTTCTCTAATAGCTCTAGAGCTTTTGGTGCATTGGCCAGTATTCCCTGCATCAAGTGGTATTGGCTAAATAAAAGGATATCCTAGTACTTCCCCAACAGCTTTAGAGCTTTTAGTGCATTGGCAGGTACTCCATGCATCGGTATCCCACACATTTTTCTCTCAATGTGCCACTCTACTTTATCCCTCAATGTGCCACGCCCCTTAGTTTTGTATGGTATCCCACTGAATATGTGAATCAGCATGATTTTTTGAGCAGGGCATCTACTCCATGGGAGCAATTAACATTTAAAAAAAAAATGTATAGGATCATATACCTATATGGGACCCACCATTTTTACCCTTTCATTATGTTACAGGGCCTTTCAATTCAATTAGGACTGACCAGGGTTTTGGTGGAACCTGGCACCACATGGTGGCTTTGGTGTGGGCCCTGCATTATATTAAAACCCTTTCGAGTAGAGATGCAGAACTGACCGTTGGGGGAGGTGCTTGGGACATCTGCATTAGTTGGAGCCAGCTGTTGCGCCTTCGATGGAGTAACTGAATAAAACAATTTGAGAGTAAATGAGAATCAATGTCTACCAGAATTGATAGAGGAATTATCTGATCTATAGCCTGAGGCAAAATACAACATTCAACCTCTCTCTATACAGTTTGGGTCCATGGTTCAGTGATCTAAACCGTTGATATGATGGGGCTTTTAGATGGAACATGCCCTGAAATATCCTTTAATAGACAATTCCAACCCTTTAGTTTGTGGCCCTGAAATAAGATGTTTGAGATTGAAATAGATCAATGATCCATACTTAACTAGAACAAGGCCAAGGAATGCACAGGAACTTCTAATTTTCCAGTGTTTAGGCATGGCCCATCGTAGTGGAGCCATCAGATCAGCAATTTTAATCACCGAGTATGGTCCCTGCTTTAACAGAGGAGTACTTTTCGACTTTTACCGGTCTCCTTTTCACCATACACCAAATTACGCTCTCCCCCTTTTGTGTTGCCTAATGACCATTCATTTTCATATACAGTTATAAAACACCGTGCGTAACTTCTATCAAAATTACATTATTCGACCCTCACATCATAAAAATGAGGCTTGTACCCTTGAATTTGTAAAGATGAGTGATTCTGATTTTGTCCTTGTGTAAATATGGAAAAAAGTTATTCAGTGTGTTTGGATGGCTTTGATCCACCGTTTGAAAAGTTTACATCAAATGCCATGGATGGTATACCAATTGACGGTCTGAATCACATGGTTGTGGAGCTCCAAAACAAGTGGTTTCGAACTTGTGCAAAATGAAAACTTCTCTCATCTCATAAAGTTAAAAGTTAAAAGTTAAAAGCATTATTTCCTGTGGTCAAATATTCTTCTTCCACGATACTTCTTCCGTGGTAAATCCAATATAATTAACAATACTTAAAAGTGAAGGGCTTTTTGGTGTATTACCAGCAAAAAGAGTGGTACTTTTTTATTTTTTTTAACACACGGACACACACACCCCACACACTCACGCTGATGGAATTTCAGCACCTATGAGTACTTGAACCCTTGACCGGGAGTTGAAACTTATGAGAGTCTACCACCCGGCAAGAGTAAAGACCCACAAAAAGAGTGGTATTAGTATAAGTCAAAACACTAAATAAAGCTAAGCATAATATAATATATATATATATATATATATATATATTATATATATATATATATATATATATATATATATATATAATATATATATATATATAGGGAGAGAGAGAGTCATGCTCACCTGCGTACCTACCCACACCCACGTATGGACCTTTGCACATGTGATGTGGAATCCTATGAAGCCTCAAAGGGCAAATTTTTACCTTGATATAAAATTTTGGTAAGCCATAGCAAAGAAAAATGCAAATCAAGGGAAGAAAATGTTTTCATTTTTCATGGCCCACTAAAGTTTTGAATCAAATTAAAAATCGAGCCTATAGGGTTTTATGAGATGCTGCTTCACGTGGACCTTTTAGATTTTGGAGTCACATAATGTATGATGAGTTCTTCAAAAAGTTCTCATAAGTTCCATGTGAACTGGTGCGCAGCTGAGCATTCGGAGAAGTTAGTTCCTCTGCCATCCTTCCAGGCAATGGAAATGAAAATATAAATATCAGCTTGATCCAAAGCTTCCGTGGTTTCCAAGAAGTTTTTAATAATAAACATTCAATCCGTACTATTTCATGTGTGTGGTCCACTTGAGATTTGAATCTGCCTCATGCCCTAAAATGAGCTGGAAAAATGGACGGACAACATGGACAAAATACATGCATAATGGTGGGACACGTAACTTTGAAACCAGCGAATCTGCGTTCCCCAGGAAGGGCACTTTCAGCCTGGCTAGGGCTAACCGAGTCCCATCTACAAACGAGGTAGAGAAAGTATAGAGAAGAACCCACTTACAGTCGCAAACAGTGACATACGTTCCGTTCTTACAAAAGCAAAGGAATCGTTCCTCGGTATTGCTTTTCCCACAAAACCTACCCATAAATTCGCAATCCTCACAAACTTTACGAATTTTCCACCGCAGCTTGAACCCTTGTTGTACGGCTCCAACCAATGAGCCTGAGCCCAGAACCTTGACCGCGCTCTCAAGCACTGGAACTACCACCTTCTCTTCACACATCCCATCCCAATTAAAATCATCGCTCTCTTCAATCGCTGCATAAGACTTCATCGATCTGTATCCCAGACACGAAATCGGCTGCCCCCATGATGGGAACGAAGAGCAGTTGAAGTAGAAGCTCAGGTTCTTGTCTTGTGCTGTGAGTTCAAACATAAACAGAGATTCCCATGAAATGTTGTGGCGTGGCCTCAGACAGCTCTCCCCCACTAAGCTGCTTTCTACAAGGGTGAGGGTATTTTGGGGATAGTTGATGAATTTTACTGTGTATGCGTCGTCGGAAATATAGAAGGTTGGGTTTTGGTCGAGGCAGGAGATTCCCAGATCTTCGTAGCCGCACAAACTCGAGGAGTTTGCGTTCATTTGGTAAAATGGATACGTGAAGGTGAAGTTGAGGTCTTTCCCGCAGACGAAAGAAGAGCACATGGAAGTCGATGAAATTACGGGAATGGCATCGAGGATGAAGACGAGGAGGAGATGAAGAAAGGGCGACATTGGAGAATGGAAGGGTAGTGAGGGAATTTACTTTTTTCTGTGAATGATCCGATGCTGCACAGCTCGAGAGTAGTTAGATAGGGAGCGGATTGCCTACATACCTGTGCCCGGAAATCGGATTTCGTACTGAGTTACTCTGTTCGCTTTTATCGTACTGAGTAACTCAGTTGGGCCCACTGTTAATGTATGTGGTTTATCTACACCGTCCATTCATTTTTTCTGATAATTTTAGGAGTTGATCCCAAAATTGAAGTAAATCCAAAGCTCAAGTAGACCATGCCACAGGAAACAGTGTGGAATAATGATTTCCACCGTTAAAACCTTCCTAGGGTCCACAGTAATGTTTATTTGCCATCCAAACTGTTCATAAGATCACAGAGACACAGATGAATAGAAACCACAAATATCAGCTTGATCTAAAACTTTTGTGGTCTCCAAGAATTTTTCAATGGTAGAGGTTCAATCACACCGTTTCCTTTGGTGTGGTCCACATGAGTTTGGATATGATTTCGTTTTAGGCTCAACTCTTAAAATTATCTGTTAACATGGATGAACAGAGTGGATAAAATAAATAAATAACGGTGGACCCCACAAAGTTTACTCAGTAGGCCAAGGGTACGGAGTTACTCAGGACGCAATCCGCTTCCTGTGCCCCGGGCCGTGTGGCGTCCACGGCGATGTCCCTGGCAAATCCACTCCGTCCGTCTGTTTTAAATGACCACAATATGACAGGTAGATCCAAAACTCAGGTGGGCCATACCACACGAAATGGAAAACGGTAATAACCCTATAAATGGTTTAGATGCATATACACATTTTCTCACACCTTTCCATATCTCAAAGAGGGAATTGGATTGTGTACTGAGTAACTCGTTACGCTAAGGCCTACGAGTTTACGTGATATAAGCTTCCGTCCAAAACTTCTGTGGCCCTAACAATTTTTCAACTGTAGACATTCAATTGACACATTGTTTTTGTGGTGTGGCCCATTTGAACTTTATATATGATTTATTTCTAGGCTGAAGGGTTGAAATTATATGGTAAAATAGATTAACGAAGTGGATAAGATACATAAATCTTGGTGAATTTCACAGAATTTAATCGGTACCCTAAGTATATACTAGGTTACCCGGCATGTAATCCGCTTCCTCCATAGCAGGAGAAAAAGAAAAAAAAAAAACACCTACCACCTCTGGCTATCTCCCCTCGACCTCTGTCTCCTTTTTAGATCGACCTCCTTCTCTCTCATATCTGCATGGTGTTATGGAATTATTTTTTGTTTGATTCGTGAACAAATTGTGTATTTTAGAGTTTTTGATAAAGCGTGATCAACTGTACTGTTGATAAGATAAGTGAGGCTCCTTACTATACACGTGGCATGAATAGCGAATCCAAACTGTGCAAATAGTAGGAAATGCTATTAATTTGTGGTGTACTCAAAATCTGGTTGATTGGACAATCCATATCCCTATTAGTGGACATGGGTATGTGGAGTCATTTAATGTTGGGAAAAAAAAAAATCAATGTTTTGTTAAGAATTTAGCGATAAAAATGACGAATTGAGTTTTTGGTTTGATTCGTGAATAGATTGAAGTATTTTAGGGTTTTTGATAAATCGTGATCAACTGTGTTGTCAATAGCAGATAAGTGAGACTCCTTACGATACACGTGGCATGAATAGTGAATCCAAACAGCTCAAATAGTGGGAAACACTTTTGATTTGTTGTGTACTCAAAATTAGGTTGATTAGATAATCCAGACCTCAGATTAGAGGACATGGGTTTGTGAAATCTTTTCCATTGACTACTTTCTTTTACACTTTTGCAATGCATTAGGTATCTGTCAATCGACCAGTTAAGAACATAGTTTAAGTGTACAGATTTTGGGTGATAATCCATCTACAGTGGGTCCCGCATTGGGGTGGCTGGGATTTGAACTACAAGTCATGTTTATACGGGAGGGAGCTTCACCTGTATCCTCACTACAACTCAGTTGACTCTGCTATATCAAAACCTTTAGTTTAGATAAAGAAAAAGAATTGAGTATACTGAATTTCATATTGTTTTTTTTTTCTGCTAGGGGGAGAGGAGCGATAGATCCTTCTACGTTTCCTCCTTGTACGGAAGAGAGAGAAAGAGAGAAGTTAACGGTGTTTGTTTTGATGTTTATAGGAGGGATGTAGCCCCACATCTTAGAGCCAATAGGCTTGTGACACGTCAACTCAGTACGCCTTAGCGTACTGAATTACTCAGTACACATTCTGATTCCCTCAAAGTGATAGACTGAGTTAAGATTACCTAGTTTCACTGAGTTCTTGATATTGATTCCCCAAGTGGGTGTGACTGTCGGTGGAGTGTACTAACGAGCTAAACCCCCCACACAAAAAGAAAACGTCATGATCAGCTCTGTTCCCACTGTTTCATTTGGTGTGGCCCACCTGAGTCTTAGATCAGCATGATTTTAAGATTTCTGTCCATGTGCCCCAGGTATAGAGATATCTTTGGGCCGGGGTTATGTGGGTCCATAAAAATGTTTGTGACAAATCCACTCTGTCCTTTTGTTTTGAAAGAAAAAAATACCATATGATTCTAAAAATCAGTTATATCTAACGTCGAGATTGGTAGTTTTTTGAAAGAAATATTTCAAAATTTTGAAAATTTGCCGTCAAAACGATTTTTGAGAATTTTAAATGGAAAAGTGTGATGTGCTTTTGTTCCACATCGGAAATGATAGGAGAAGATTTGGAATTTATATGTGTATGTGTGTGTAGTATTCTTACTTGAAGCTTTTGAGATTGAGACGCTTAGTGTAAGACCCGCATCTTAGACCGTACCGTTTCGTAGGTTCCCGCGGTCTTTTCGGTCGAATTCCGGCAACTTTCGACCCTTAACCGGCGTTGCGCGCGACCTTGATTCACATGTCGTTAATCTGATTCGACTCAACCCGAGACTTGTACCATTGCGACCGCACCGTCGCCGCGGTTCCGATGTCGCGACTCGCGCGCCGAGGCGATACTCTGGCCAGGAGATGTGGGCCAGCGTTCGGTGCGAGGAAAACGCCGCACATTGCGAAACCCAAGAGAATCTCTACGAGATGTCTCATCAATCACCCATCAATCAATCCCATCATATCAAGTACACATCACTTTTCACCCATTTCCAAGCAACCACAAAAGTCAAAAAGTTCTTACAAGCCCATACCTTTCTTACACAAAATGCCTCCAAAGTCAAAAAGTCTCTTACACACCCATCACCACCACATCCATCACTCCATCAAACATCACCATCTCTCTCTCCCTTTACAAATCTCTCTCTCTTTTCCAAATCTCATTCCAAGCAAACCCCCATACGTATGAGCTTCTCCCTCTCTTTCAAACTCCAAGTGTGGCCCACCTTTCCATCCCAAGATCTCCCATTCTAGCCATCTATTCCTCATCTCCTCCTTTGAAATTGAAGCTAAGGAGCTAAGGAACCCATAAGAGCAAGAAGATCGGACGGTGGGTATTTGATAAGAGTAGTTTTTCATATTTTTAAGATGGGCCAAGTGAGGCCAACCGATCAATGCATGGTTTGGATCTCACTTGGGACCCTAAGATGTGGTCGATGGCCCGCTTTGATCACCATGATCATTCCATGATGGGGCCATTCTCCATGGCCCCCATCATGATGTTAATTTTCCTTGCTTTAGATATGTCATCTAGACCATCCATATTGGTGGGTGATCTCGGATCTCCACTTATTTTATCATTTGTTTATTTAAGGGTTCACTTGTAGTGAGACCCACCATGATGTATGCTTATGATTAAGAGGGGCCCATAGTGGCGGGGCCCCTCCGATATTGTCGGTGTCTCTCTATTTCTCCCTCTCTCTCTCTCTTTCACATTCGTGGTATGATGAAGTGGCCATGTGGCCTACCCGGGTGAACCCCATCTTAATGTATGAATTACCCACGCCATCCAACCATTTGGTGGCCCACCCTGATTGCATGTCTGAGGGTGGGGCCCACCTTAAATATGGGTGTGATCGACCGTCCAGCGTCCAGGGACGCTGGACGTCACCAACACTGAAGTGCGAACCGACAGTGGGTGTGTTACGGCATCAGAGAAAAAAAAATAATATATATATATATAATAAAATTGATTTTAGGAAGGGCTGCCTATGTAGGCCCCACCCTGATGTAAGGGTTAGATCCATGCCGTCCACCCCAATCCTTGCCTCATTTTAGGCGTTGAGCCGAAAAATGAGGTCAATCTGATGATCAGGCGGACCATACCCTAGGAAACTGTATTTCCTACTGTTCCAGGCTATTCAAGCCTTTCTTTCTGTTTCTACACGCCAAAAATACCGGTTATTGGACTCGTTTTGTGTATTTTGAGCTCCTGAACACATTGGATGGAGTGGATTCTCCGGTAGAGGGCCCCACATACTATTTTTCGCAGGGAAAAAAAAACAGCAGCAGCGGCTGAGCACTGCCGCTGTCAGAGAGGGCAGGCGCTGCCTGCGCTGGGCGGACGGCGGGCGGACAGCAGCATCCACGGCTCCTACCGTGGGCCCCACCATGATGTATATGTGTCATCCATCCCGTTCATTGGGTGGGCCACCTCCTCAGGTGGGTCCCCTCCAAAAAATGGACCGCATCCAACACTCAGGTGGCCGACACTGTAGAGAACAGTGGGATTGAACATCTGCCATTGAAACCCTCTTGTGGGCCATAGAAGTTTTGGATCAAGATGAAATTTGTGTTTTTCCCTTCACGGAGGTCCATATGACCTTTTCAACGAGTCGGATGGCATGTAAATATTACGGTGGGCCCCACGTGGAGCCCACATGATTCGTGTGTTTTATCCCTGGGTGTGCGTGCATGTGTGCATGCGTGCGTGTGTGCATGCGTGTGTGACGGTGGGTGTGTGCATGGGTGCATGCACATGTGTGCGTGTGGGTGTGTGGACGTGTGTGTGTGCATGGGTGCATGCACATGTGTGCGTGTGGGTGTGTGCGTGGGTGCGTATGGGTGTGTGTGTGTGTGTGTGTGTGTGTGTGTGTGTGTGTGTATTATTGTATATATATACAAATATATTATGTTATATTAGGTAATATACTTTATGGTGGACCCTCATGTGGACCCCCACCATGATGTATATGTTGCATCCAATCCGTTTATCCATTTTGAAGGGCCATTTTATGGCATGAGTTAAAAAAAATGAAACAGATCTAAAGTCCAAGTGGACCCCACCTGGCATGTTTTAAGGTCCATCTCAATGTAATTGTGGTAGATCATTGGGGCCCACTTTGATGTGGATGTAGGGCCCGTATTATGAGGCCCATTCGATGTATTTGTAGCCATGGTTGGGGCCCACTTTGATATATATAAGGCCCATGTTGCGAGGCCCATTTTGATGCATTCTAAGGCCCATGGGTTATGGCCCATTGCAATGTACTTAAGGCCCGTTGGTGAGGCTCATTAATGCGACCCATTTGATGAATGTAAGGCCCATGTGATATAGCCCATTTGATGTATTTAAGGCCCAATGGGATGTACCTAAGGTCCATTGCAATGTGTGATCCCAACATGATTTATGTAATGATGTTTACGACGGGCAATGCCTTGGGAGCAATGTTGGTTTGACGTCCACATTGTAGAATAATGTTGGTTAAATGTCCGCATTCTGATTCTCCCTAGGGCCCATTGTTAGGCCCATACTTGTAGGCCGTCTAGGCCCATCTCCTTATGAACAACATCTATCCCATATAATATGTTTAGTCCAGTCTCATTATTCATGATCATACGCATCATATGTATGTTTGTTATGAGAAGTGACTGATCATAGCATATGCCTTCGGGCAGATTGTTTAGGGGCTCCCGGTTAGGTGGTGTTGCCTCACATGAGCGCACGAGACGCGCAGGATTGCTGCATGACTGAATAGTGTGATTCATGCATTCGCATTGTGTGATATGGTTACTGTACGCCCTAGCGACATCAAGGTCGTAGCCTCCACAGGCATATCGTGGTTGGCAGGATTGGATACCGGAGATCTTGTTCTACATGGGGTGCTATAGATATCCCTGGATGAAAGTCCCTAAACCCTTATGGTACCAAGAGGTTGCTCCAACGTGTAGACCGAGTGGGTGCATGAGCGCCGATGGCCGATTACCAAGAGGCTGCGCTTTCCACTGTGTCGTGGTCGGTTGGAAAGGGGTGCGGCCTTACTCGCCCGAGAGGAGGGGGCAAATGCTGGGCTGAGTCTGACCAGCTCGAGGAATGGGTCCGCTATCGACGAGCCGCACCCGATATTGGCAGGCGGGTAGTGAGGTCGATCTCTTCCACTTACCTTATTGCGCGCGATGGGGCGGCAATCTGGTTTAGAGTGTACTAGACCCCGGTGATATCTCAGATTTTGATCCGTACTGATATGTGGACTTAGATGAGGAATTGTATGCTTGACTTACATCTTGCATCGCATAGCCTTGGTACGGCCGACATCATTCATGCCTTGCATCGCATAACCTCGGTATGGCTAATGGTATTCATGGATTCACCAGCATGTTCTGCATCACTCTGATACTGTATATCTGCATTACTACCTTGTGCACACACTTTTACTACCTTCTAAGCTTTCTATAAGCTTATGCACGACCGTTGCGTGCAGGTGACGCGATGCCGCAGCAGCGCTGAGGCAGGAGCGCAGAGCTGATCTTTTGGAGCTTTTTGTCCATTCTCATTGTATTTCCCTTTATGCTCATTGTACTTGTAAAGTTTTTTATCATAGCGGAAATGTGATGGAGTTTTTGGTTGTTGTTTGTGGGTTATGCCTTTGGTTATTCTTGTTACAAATTAAACTAATGATGTTGAAAAATCCTCCTCGTAGCATCCCAGGATCGGAACCTGGCGTATGAGCGCTAGGAGCCGAGAATGGGGTTCTACGGAAGCTGTCGGCACCGGATTCGGCGATCGGAAATTTTGTGAGCCTGGTTTCTGAATTTGGGGTGTGACACTTAGGTTGCACGTGCACGCTCTGGCTTTGGCACAAGCACGCACTTTGCACTTCACACGTACGCAGAGTGGTCGCTCCGTCGCGAGACAGTGGGATCGCGGTGCGAGTGGTTTAGTAGGAGCCTAGGCGAGATGGATCTGAAATATGCCAGGGCTTTATAGGTGACTGAGAACGGTCAAATTTTTAATCCGAAACAGTCGGTTATTTCTAAAAACTGCTAGATACCTTGAAAGACACAACAGCCTGAAAACGGATGGACCATAATGATCCAATGGTCAGATCTTCCGATCCGACGATCAGAAACGGTTAAAATTAATGATCAACGGTCAGAAACATTTTTCCAACGTTCTGAAACATTAATGGCCACCAAGCAATAGTCCACTCCCTTATACCTATATAAACTGGACCATTTCGGTACAAATTTCATCAACTCGAATAAAAATCTCTCCCCTTCCATCAGATCCTGTATATAACATCTCCTTTGTAGAATATTGTAAATGCATCCACTATTTGATTATGTCAGAAGATTCATTACGCTAAATTGTTCCTAAGTGAACCCATCATGATTGATGCACGGCGGATTCAGACAGGCTCATCTTATCCTGAAAACAATTCGCCTGTAAGCCATTAGCAATTGATAAGGGGGCAACTCATGCTTTAAGGACAACGTATATTTTTACATGATTCAGGCTAGTGAAACAAAATAATCAAACTTTTTTTCAATTTATTTTTCATTTTGATCAGTATTTCAAACACATTTTTCCAACATCTAAAACTTACATGAGTTACACACATGAAACAGTGGGGATTGAACACCCGGTAGTAATAGAAGTTTTGTATCAGGGTGAAATTTGTTCTTACAATATACCTAAGTGGTAACAATTCCATGAATAATTTGGAAGAAATATAAACATCGTGGTCAGTTCCTGGAAGGTTTCAACGTAAACATTATTATTCTTACTGTTTTGTTCGTATGGCGCACCTAAGTTTTGGATTTACCTAATTTTAGAATCATATCATATTGTGGTCTTTCAAAACAAATGGACAGAATAAATTTGTGACGCAAGGAGGGACGTGATGAGGTCAATCACCATCTTCGTTAGCTCTCTGAACGCTTCATAGAGGTTTTCAGGTAAATAATGTGCTCAACTTTAGGAGGGAGTTTTAGACTTAGACTCCAACTCAAATACTATAAAAATGTGATTTACTATAATAAACTTTTTTTTCACACGCACACACACCCCTACACACTCATGCCGTAGTGGGATTTCACCACCTATGGGTACTCGAACCGTTGACTCGGTGTCGAAACTCCTGAGTAGAGCTGTACATGAGTCGAGTTAGCTTGTTAGCTCGCTCGGATCAACTCGGAAAAGCTTGACTCAACTCGGATCAAAACTGTGTTCGAGTCGAGTCGAGCTGATTTTTTGAGCTCGAAAAAATTTCGAATCGAGTTCGAGTTTGCCCAAGCCTGACTCAACTCAAATCGAACCCAACTCGAATCAAACTCGGATCGAACTAGTTCGGTGACTCGATTACTTTGATATTGTTGTTGCTCACCAAGTGTTTGATGAAATGACTCAACGAAGTGTGACTGGTGGCAACTTGTACTTTGGTCTGTTATTTTCTAACTTTTCCTCTGGTTGTCATCTTTTATAGATAATGTTCCTGTTGCATTTTTTTTTTGTGCTTCTCTTGAGTTTGATAGGATATCTATCTTTTTAGTGAAATCCAAAAATATCAGAAGATCACTGAACTACTGATCAGGAAGCTCTCATTCTAGAGGTTGGTCTGTGAGATTGCATAGGACTTCAAGGTGAGTCGGAGATGAGATTATAACGTTGGTCCCTTTTTCCAATGTGAGGTAACTAGCTAACTCGACTCATGTACAACCCTAGTACCGAAGAAGGTACGTATATGATACTAAATACGCTTTTTTTTCTTGATTTTATGTTATTTACAAGGTGTTGATGAAATTCCTGTAAATTCATTGATGTTGTTTTACATACAAGAAAATTTTGAAAGTGCAGTTCATGTGTTTGTGAAAATGCTGTACAGGCGAACTCAGCTCGATCTTGGCTCGAATTCAGCTTGAATTGCCCCAAGCTACTGACCGAACTGAGTTGAGCTGGCCAGTTAGGCTCAAGGACTGAGCCGAGCCAAGTCCGAGCTGGAGTCAGCAAGTGGCCAAGCCAAGTTGAGCTGTGCCAAGCTCGACACGGTTCGACTCCTGTACACCTCTACTCCTGAGAGTCTACCACCACAGCAAGAGTTTAGACTTTATGGTTTTGGGCCAAAATAAATAAATTTTCAATTTGATCCAACCATGTTGTTTTCCTACTTTTTATAAGCGTACCTTGGGCACAACTTCTACAACTCAAAAGATCAAGAGTTATACTTAAATTAAAACTTACTATTTATAATAAAAATGAAATTAAATGGACTTTTGACCATCCATGAAATCTCACAAATCAATGCGTGCAACCTGGTGTAGTAGGTTGGTTGGCTTAAGCAAGATTTACTACCTCAAAATTATACATGATATGTCAAAAAAATTATCCTAATTTGTGAGATAAACTGATCTAAGGTTCGAACGGTTCGGATCATTTACACTTTCGATCGGGCTTTCTCCGGTCCAACTTTGCCACTACCCGGTCTACATCAATTTGTCACGAAAAACTCCCTGGACCCCACACGGCCTCTCTCGTCGGGAGTCTTCGCTTGACTCCAGCATCTTCCCCGATAGCTATTTACTTATCATCGATTTGCCTCTGTCGCGGAAAACTCCCAGCGTCTGTCGCCGCCCACCGTGGCCCACATGCTGACTTTTCCAATGATCGAAACCCTCCATGCTGTGTATTCTATGATGTAAGATCCATAGTAATAATATTACTAATAAAGGTCGGTTGTCAGCATCGCTATCTATAGATTAATTTAGAAATTTGAAAAAAAAAAAATTTAGTATTCTGAAAGACAAGGATCATCTCTGAAGTATGATTATGGGTAATAGATTCACTCATTGTACTAATAGAATTTGGACGGTTTAAATCGTAGGACCATCTTTCCATGTGGGCTCCAGTGGATGGCGACATAAGCTGTTTTCTCAGTCGCGACAGAGACGAAACGATGCCGTGGAGATGGGGAAAGTTGGAAGAGCATGTTTTAATTATTCCGTCGCCACTCACGACTCAGGATACAGCTGGTCTCCGCCCAGCGGTAGGTAAGAGGGGTGGGTTGGGGATTAAGGACGCGGATTGCGTCCTACCGCTGCCCGTCTTTAGCCCCGAACGGGCAGTTCTGCGGGTGGGCCCACCGTGATGTATCTGTACATCCAAGGCGGATTTCCTGCGAATTTCTGCGTGGGTCGGTCTTTCGCAGAAAGTTCTCGGGCAAGACTTTCGCAGATATGATATAATTCGCAGAAAGACTTTCGCAGAGCTGTTTTTGTTCTCGGGCAAGATTCTGCGTGGGTCGGTCTTAGCTGTTTTTGTGAAATCGAACCCCTTTATCCGCTTTTTAAGCTCATTTTATGACTTGACCAAAATCGAGGCGGATCAAAAACTCAAATATGACATACGGGAGGAAACCGTAGAGATTTAGTGATCACCATTGAAATATTTATATGTTCATAAAAGCTTTTAATGATATAATTTTTTTGGTTTTTTCACTTTATCTAAGTGAAAATGACTATATTAACGGTTTTAGATGGCATATAAACAGCTAGGTAGGGCCTAGGAAGGTTTCAACGGTAGGCATTCCTTTTCCAACTGTTTATCTCCTGTAGCGCACTTGAGCTATCCTACTCATTTTGGTATAGAATGTCTTAAAATGGGCGCCACATAGAATCCTTGCGCAGAAACTTCCTGCGAAAGTCTTTCTGTCCTATAGGCGGGGGTAGGAAGGGGAAACGGATTGGCTACTCCAGTCGGTGCTCTGTGGGTCACAAAATGATGTATGTGTTTCATCCATTCCGTTCATCCATTTTTACAGATCATTTTATGACTTGGTCCTAAAAATGAGAGGTATATAAATCTCAGGTGGACCACATCACATGAAAGCAATAGTGGTTGGATATCTATCATTAAAATCCTCCTAACGCCCACTGTACTGTTTATTTGACATCTAATATGTTGATTAGGTCATAGAGGCTTAGATGAAGGGAAAAAACAAAAATCATCTTGATCCAAAACTTTTATGGCCAGATAATGTTTTTTAATGGTTGACGCTCATTCAACACTGTTTCATGTAATGTGGTGCACTTAAGAGTGGAATATAACTCACTTTTGGTCTCATACGGCATGGATGAAACACAAACATCATGGTGGGTCCCACGGAGCACCGACCACCAGCCATTGACCGGTGTCAGGGGGAGTAGCCAATTTTCCCGGACTGTAATCCGTCTGGACAAGGCTCTGTGGAGCCCACAGTGATGTGAGTATTTTATCCACGCCGTTCAACTCTGTTTTCAGATAATTTTAATATGTGAACTAAAAATTAAGGTAGGTCTAAGGCTTAAGTGGACCACAAAGTAAGGATTGAACGTCCACCATTAAAAACTTCTTAAGGAGCCAAAGAAGTTTCAGATGAAGCTGATATTTGTGTTTTCATTTCATCCACGTATACATGACCTTATGAATAGGTTGTATGGTAAAAAAAAACATCACGTTGGCCCTTAGAAAGGTTTCAACGGTGGGTGTCATTATCAGTGTAGGTTCCTTTGGTGTGGTCCACTTAAGCCTTAGACCAGCCTCATTTTTTGGTTCTCACATTAAAATTATCTGAAACCAGCGTTGAACGGCGTGGATAAAAAACTCACATCACTGTGGGCCCCACAGAGCCCTGCGCAGACGGATTACCGTCCGGGCGGGGTAGGACGCAATCCGCTTCCGGGGTAGGAAGCAATCAGCCTCCGGAATTAATGGACGCGTTTTAGCTACTTGCAGGTTGAGTAGCGAGACTGGCGTCGTTGTCATGTTTTATGGACCACAATCATGTATGTACTGTATCCACACAGTCCACATATCTAGAGAGATAATTTTAAAGCATCATCTAGAGAATGAAGCAGAGCCAAATCTGGAGTGGACCCACCACAGAAAACAGTAGGGAAAGTGATGCCTACCATTGAAACCTTCCTAAGGTCCACCATTAGTAGTTTTTACCGGTGGGCGTCACTCTTCCCACTGTTTTCTGTGGTGGGGTCCATTCAAGCTTTGAATCAGACTAACTCTTTGGATCATACCTTAATATAATCTCTCCGAATGGATGTACGGTATAGATACAAAACATATATAACAGTGGGGCCACATAACTTGGTGACGTCACTTGAATAGCGCTACTCAACCTGTCAGTAGTTAATCCTGCCTTAAGGACCTGTTTGGTCGGGCGCGGATTAGGTACTACCCCCGCCTGTTGGGAGCTCAGCGGAGGCTCCGAGGGCCACCGTGATATATGACTTTTATCCACACTATCTATATCTTTTCTCATATCATTTCAGGTTATCATACTTAAAATAAGACGGATTGGAGCCTCAAGTGGACCACACCATTGGAAGAAGCGGTGTTAAGGATGCCTACCGTTGAAACTTTCTTAGGGCCCATTATTTTGTTTATTTTCCATCTAACTGCTTTATATGGTCATATATAGCTGGATTAAGTGGAAAAAAAATATCACCTTGATCCAAAACTTCCGTAGTCCTTAAGCGCTTGTTTGGGCGGTGGGATTAGAAGAGATTAGGTGGGATGAATTTTCAACGGTAAGAATTTAATCCCCACCGTGTGGTCCACTTGAGATTTTTATATTCTTTATTTTTGGGAGAATATTATAAAATAATACTTGAAAATGGATGGACGGTGTGGATAAATTTCGTACATCACAGTGGCCCCTCAGAACCCTCCGAGCTTCCGCCTGTCCAGAGCTCCAAACAGACGTGGGGTAGTACCTAATCCGCGATCCGCACCATGTTTGGTCACGGAATTAAGGGCCCGTTTGGCCGGGTGGATTGGAAGGGATCGAATGGTATTAAGGTGGATGGCATGGATTTCTAAGTAATGATGGTGTTGTCAGTGGATTGTCTTGAGATCCATGGGATTGCTATATCCAGTCTGTTTGGCACGCCCGGCCAATCCCGGGATTAAACCTTCACATCCCGTCTAATCCCTCGAACCAAACACGTCTCAGCCAAATTTTAATAGATTAGGGTGGTTTGGATGGGATATAAAGGTAATGATGGTGTTGTCAGTGGATTGTCTTAAGATCCATGGGATTGGGATCATATCACCGACTCTGTTCCCGAGATTTAAGTTCCAATACCATCCAGTGACTTCCAATCCGACCGGCCAAACGGGCCCTAAATGGTATGGGATTGCATTGGATCCGGAATTAACACTGTTATGCATTATTGCATCATGATTGCATGTTTGAAATCCTGTCGTAATGTGTAAATCGGATCGCCTACTGAGTTACTCAGCATGCTCTCATTGTACTGAGTAAACTTAGTTGGGCCCACCTTGAATGTATTTGTTTTATCCATACCGTTCATTCATTTTTTAAGCTCATTTAAGTGGTTGAATCCAAAATTTAAGAATATCGAAGCCTCAAGTGTATCATACTTACAGGAGTAATAATAATTTTCACACTTGAAACCTTTCTGAGCCCCACAGTGATGTTTACTTGCCATCTAACCTGTTCATGAGATCTTAGAGACATGGATGAAAGGAAAACATATATATATATATATATATATATATATATATATATATATATATATATATATATATATATATATATATATATAAAAACTTTGGTGGCCCACAAGAATTTTTCAACAGTAGACACTCATTTCACACTGTTTCCTTTAGCGTGGACTTTCAAGCTTTGGATATTATTCATCTTTTGTCTCAAGCATTAAAATTATCAGGTAAAATGGATGGACAGAGTGGATTAAATACATACATCATGGTGAACCTCACAGAGTTTAGTGCGTACACAACCTGTTTCTGGTAATGCGGCCATCCATTTCCTACCTATGGGATAAAATTCTTCCCACTGGAAAAACACGGGATTAAGTGAAAATCCCATTTGATAAGCTAGAATTGTAATCAATGGGTCATATTTACAATTGATGTTGGTTACTTGTAAATATATATAACTAGAATATCACCTGTAAATGGCATATATAAATGAATGGTGTGGACAAAACACATGCATCAATGTGAAAATCCTGCATGGGATCAAATGCAATTCCATTACATGTAATCTGTGCACGGGACCAAATGCAAGTCCATCCCATAGGAAAGGGGTTATAAAAGACAGCCCCAATCCTCACCTAGGAAATAAGAAATTCCTGTTCTTGTATTTTTACTGGGCCGTGTTATCACTGATGACACCAACACTGTTGCATAAGGATCCTCTGTTACTGAAATAAAGAATTCGCAATGTCATCACCTATGTCATAGGTGATGACAGAGCCTAATGAAAATGCTGGAAATGGGAAATCCCTTTTTCCAGCAGCAAAGGATCTTATTTCCTGCAATGATGTCGTTAGTGATGACATGGCCCCGTGAAAATTCAGGAAATGGGAAATCCATGTTTCCCAGCAGAGGATTCAGGTTTTAAAAGATAAGAAGACATGGTTTGGGAGATAGAGAGAGATGAATAAGCAATGAAGACATGCCAAGTGGGCCCATTATGAAAAATCACTAGATGTGTCACCACATTTTAGTCTCCGAGTCCAAATACCAACCCTATCGGTTATTCAAATGTACCATTTGTTGAAAAAAATGTTATTATTTTTATTATTTAAAAAAAAATAAATTAGTTTGTCAGTACACCCCACTGTCAGTTCGCACTTCACTGTTAGCCACCCTAGGGAATGGATATCAAGTCCTCGGTGATGAAACGAGGTATCTTTCACTCAGTCTACCAATTGGGCTATGGATCAGGGTGTTATGTTGAAAATAATGTATAGAGCAACATTCACCCTCAATATTGTTTCTCTTGTTGTGGCCCACCTGAATCATCTATTTAAGTTTGGGGCCATGCCTAAATTTTGGTGTGGCATTAAATGATTGGAGTAGATTTCATATAATCATCATGGTGGCCCATGTAAAAGGGGCTGATTGGACGGCTCTCTTGCAACTGTTTTCTTTGGTACGGTGGACATGAATGACATGTAAGCCTAATTTATTTAGCCTTAGAATTTAACTTTGGATTATATATCTAATTGTTGGAGTGGATCTAACATATACCTCACATGGCCTTAAAAAATTAAGGATGGCGTCTCATAAAATGTGAAAATCTTGCTCTCTTTTTTCTTCCAGTAGTTCCAAGAGGATGCCACTCCTGATTTTTCATGGGCCACATTTTGCCTAGGACTAAAAAAATCAAGCTAACATGTGATATATGTGGGCCACACCAAAGGAAATAGGTGTGAGAGACCTTCACCCTTAATTTTACTTGTCCCACTTTGATGATTATATAAAATCCACAATCTAATCATTAGATGTCATACCAAAATTTAAGCAAAAGGCCTAAATATCAGGCCATAGGTGATTCAGGTAGGCCACCATAAGAAACAGTTTGTGTCATGCCCCAAACTTAGGAACCGAGCTTACAAAATTCACGGCTGCCGAATCTAGTGCCCACAACCTTCGTGGTCTCATTCTCGGCTCCCAGCTCACATACGATATATTCTAATCCTGGGATCGTACAAGAAGGATTTTCAAGGTGGATTTTTTTTTTTTTTTTAAATGAGCATAACCACGAGTATACCCGAATCACAAAAATATCATCATCACATATCCAGTAATATAATTTTTTAGTACAATGCTGAAAGGAAAATACATGATATAACAAAATTTCAAAAGATTAGACACAGGCTTCTACTTCAATGTTGTTGCGGTATAGCATAACCTGCACGTAAACAATGTGCAAAAGCTTACTACGAAGCTTAGAGAGTGTGTGCGTGTGTGTGCAATACATGTGCCAAGCATACAAAAATCAGAGTAAGTAGAAATGATGGAGGGCTAAACTGACAATTCTATAAATGCTATCAACCATATCCAAGCTACGCGATGCGAAGGCCTACATGGCTAAATGTCATATTGTAATGCCCTGAAAATCGGGGGTTGAGCATAAGCTCCGCTCCCGAGTTCCAACGCATCACTTATACAACACAGATAATGATGATTAAATGTTATCCGTGTTAGTGCATTAAACATGAGTGTGATTATACCAAAACAACATATCATACTCCAGAGATAGTTAAATTACGCAAGCGGAAAACTGTGATAGATATATAAAATATATAAACTGTTGTAAGTCTCCAGAGTGTGAACATGTTACCAGGTTAAATATATACATATATACACCAAAAATGAACAAAATGAATATACATGGGTGTTCCAAAAGTGCAAAATAACAAGTGTAATGGTATCTTATCAGCACCCATATAACCCCGTCAATTAGAACATGGTCTATATAGACCCGCCTGATAGCTGTATATAGGAGAAACTCTCCTCATCATCATAAAAGTCCGGCTCCGCTTCGCAAGCATCGCCATCATCTGAAACTAAAATAGGGACTGGTTAGTGTTTAAAACACCGTCCCATAACGTGAGAGCGAGTGATCAACTTAGTGGAACTATAAAGCA
Organism: Magnolia officinalis; assembly: GCA_021015155.1. Taxonomy (NCBI): domain Eukaryota; kingdom Viridiplantae; phylum Streptophyta; class Magnoliopsida; order Magnoliales; family Magnoliaceae; genus Magnolia; species Magnolia officinalis. The sequence continues at coordinate 3,543,236 of JAJHSJ010000018.1, read as the reverse complement.
AATGTTAACATGTTATCAATTCAGTCAAACAGTAATGATAGAGCAATACAATCAAACATCCATAAGTACTCTGATTAATGCAAAATGGTATGTAGTAATGATGCATGCCTTCGCCTGCACTCCCTCTGCGATCTTCATCTCACGGTCACGGCATGTCAGTCACTTCCTCAGTGCTCTACCCAACGCCAAACGACACATGCAATGCGGTGCATGAGCATGATTTCCAAGTTCTTATTATTCCTTTTCATACAGCAAGATTGAGAAACTAAGGTACCTCCCTTATATCAATTCCCAAACAATGATCCATTCTAGGGTTGTCAGACCTAGTAAATCTCATACGATAGGCAAGTTCAGGTCACTACCACCAACACCCTACTAACTGGCAGTTTATTTTCGAAAGCTCATCACCGACCCGACTGGGGACCACAGCCAGGCTGCGTCAGGATAGGCCTATTTCATACTCTAGTTGCTACGAAAATGCTCGTCGCCTCAACGCAGTCTCAGAGTATGCTCGAGGTCACTACAAAGGGCTCGTCACCTGATCAGTGTAGGCCGACAGCTTGAATACAGTGTCCCATACCACTGTATTTGGCTCACGAGGCGGTGTTGCTCACTGGTTACTACGGGGAGGCTTATCGCTCCAGCGTAGGCCGACAACTCGACCACGGTGTCCCATACCACCATGTCTAACTCATAAGTCTTAGCGGATCAAGGTACTAAGGTTAACGGGGTTTCCACTGGTGAGTTTGGTACCTTAGGTTCAAGCAGTAACGTCCATACATGGTGAACATACATCAGGTCAATCGGGTTACTTGACGGGCTCGCCTGGTACGGACGCATGTTAAAATGATCGACATGAAGTGCTTAAGCTCTCCGCGTGGCCTAACCACTGTCGACAACCCAAGTACGACTCGTATTCATCGAACACGTCCTGTGTGGTGAAACAACCTCAACCACCAAACCAGGGCCTATTACCAATTACCTGGACTATACCATAGTCCCAAACACACTCCAAAACAATTCCATACACATTGTAATAGTCAAGTGCAACATGTGACAACCAAACAACATAAAGATCTCATTTGAGCATTTTAACAAACATGTAGTGTTCGTGTTAACATATATCAACATTTCATCCATAAATCATGTAATAGTAAGAGGAGTTACATAAAGGAAACTATAACTGTAGGTAAGGGGGTCGAGGATCTCATCCCAACGCCCTTATATCACATTTAAACAAGCATTTCCTTATTTAGGCATTTTATCAAACACTTACTTTACACATTTCAACATACACGTATTATGCTAGTTATAACACATATCCTGGCATGCCCTTTTACAAAGGAGTTGTCATATACACAACGAGCATATATTCATAGTTAATAATCATGGCAAGTACAAATCCAAATTCCATATCCATTCAGACATTTTTACAAACACTTAGACTACACACTACAACATACGTAACGTATGTTGGCGATAATAGGAATTAGGACAAATCCTTTCACAAAGGAGTTGTCACACGCATAACGGCCATATATTCACGACGAATAATCATGGCAAGCACGAATCCAAATTTCGTACTCATTCAGTCATACCAACAAACACATGGAATACACTATATTCAACATAGTTCATATATATATATATATCTGTAAAGTGAAACAGGCATCGTATTTAGTATGTGAAATGACACCCACATCAATTATAAATCATTAACCGGCATTGAAAGCCTTGAAAACCATAACCTAAACGTTTATTGTCCGCACCTTTCGTCGGTATACGCGTAACGAACTCAGTTTAAACATTAAGTCTTTATCTATGGCACAACGGCACCTATGACATGAAATAGGTTAGCTATTTCATTAGTTACACTATTGAAAACCCTAAAACAGGTTATGGTTAGGATTTCTTACCTAAGTACGGAGTCAAAATCGCTGAAAAAGTGATACAAGTGTGGTGGTTAAGCACGTGGAGCGATGGGATCGAATCGCAGGAACTCACTCCTGCTTTCACTCTCACTCTCTTTCTTTCCTTCTCTTTCTTCTCTCTTCTCTCTCTAGGGTTTAGAAATTCGTATATGAAGGGAGAAAAGGCTTTAAAGCCCTTATATAGGCCCAGAACTGATGGGAATAGCCCCAGGGTCATGGTATACTTAGGTTATAGCCAAATAAGGGCTGTTTCGATCAAACGGAGCACTTCTGGAGGCCCCTTTTCTGCGTGCAGTTGGACTTAAGCTCCCTGGCATTGGATCTAGGCCGAGTTAAGTTTTTGGTCCAATCGGATTTACAGATCGACCGTGGCGGACCAGTTTCAGTTCAACGGTCACCGGTATTCGATCAGGGCCACAAGTACACTGACATGTGTTGAAAATTTTCTCTGATCCGAGGGTGTAATTGGGTCAGATTCTGACGGTCTGAATCCTTATATTTGGCCTGCAAGTGAACGACTCAATTCACTTAAATCTAAATACGTTTCCTAAAGATATTCACGTTTCTCACACACTTTGATCCGGGCTCAAGTTATGTGTTTCTAGATACTATCTGGATTTGATTTCCGAGATGGTTATCAAGCCCAGTAAGGCGGTCGTAATCGTTTAGTTTCGCGATAATCGGACTTTCGATGCGCGGTCCAGGTCCGATGCGAAGTTTCAAGGTGCTCCCGAGAGCAACTGGGTTTAGAGATAGATTATAAGTTTTAAGATAATGTACCGCTAATTGTTCTACTCGTTTTGGGTCTTACAGATCGTATTTAAAGACATTAGTGCTAATTTCATAGGTAATATAGTTTAGCACTTAGTTAATCCTCGTCTGATTTCTAAAGGATTTGGTCCTGTGTGATTTCTGCCTGAGGTGATACTCGGGTCTCAGTATGGATTTTTTCGGGACGTTACACATATGCTAAAGATGCAATGTAATATGTCAATCCTCCACTAGTCCACATGTCAGAATAATTGTCAATTGGATCATCACCGGGGTCTAATACACTTCCGACACTGGTTGCCGCCCATCGCACACAAGACCAAGCAATGCAAAAGACCTCACTATCTGCCTCATCAGTGGTAGACAAAAACCACCTGGTCTATCGATAGCGAACCCATTTCACGAGGTAGTCAAAGTCAACCTAGCATATAGCCCTCTACACCCGGGTGGATAAGGTCAAACCCCCTTCCAATCGACCCCAACACAATGAGAGACGCAGCCTATCGGTATTCAGCAATCATGCGTTCACGAATCCACTCGGTTTAGACGTTGGAGCATCCTACTGGTACCAAAGGGTTTAGGACTTTCACCCGGGGACGCCTGTAACGCCTTGTAACTCAGTAATTTCTAGTGTCCATCATCCGCCAGCCACAACAAGGATACGTGACCACCTCATTGGTGTTTCTACGGAGTAGATGTATGTGTCACACATAGTGCATAATGCATAAATCACACTATCCAAGGCATGCATCAAACCTGTGCAAATCATGAGGGGTGACCCTGTCTCATATAGAGTCCCCTAAGTGTCTTAAGCCGAACGACATATACTATGAACAATCGCCATCTACAACAGGCATACAAATGATGCGTATAGGCATATAATTGGGCATGATATCCATTACACTAAGCATGTTATTAGTGTATCCTACCAGGCTAAATACATGAACATTTTATCAGACATTTATGAGATAATCGGCTTTAATTAGCACATCATATGCAAATAGTTTGAACTGAACGGTAGGCCTCATTAGAAATATAAAGGTCCATGTGGCATGGCGCACGTAAGACTAGAATCGACTCCTCATGTAGCTTATAAGGCATGAGTAAAATACATAAACCAAGGGGGGTCCACTGAGATTAACCAAGATGGACAGTCACATGTGCAACATATGTCCCACTAGGCTATCACTCTATTTGGGTACATGGCCACTAATGATATCCCAAAACAATCTGATTATCAAGGACATCTCTATCATTATTTTATTAGGATGGTCTGTACCATTTGAACATTTCTGACATAAATCGACAATTATGGATTGACGGTTAGTCACTAGGATGTGATCCTATGCTCATGGTCGGCCATATGAGATCTGGATCAGCCTGAGTTTTTGGCCCATGGCCTAACATGATCTAACAAGACAGATGAATAGAGTGGATATGATACATACATCATGTAGGGTCTTACGTGTGCACCCAACTTCCACGCTCCAATGTGGGCGTTCGCCCGCCCATTTGGTGTTGGTGGCATGGTGTCTTATATTGTTTTGTTTATGTGTTTTGGTCACACCATCAAAGAGGGTCTCACTTATATAATCTACTCCATTCACTGTGTAAACCAGCTCGAGAAGGGGCCAATAGGCTCTAACTTGGACTGGTTTGGATGAATAGGGACCCCATGGTGGGCCTAGGAAGGTTTTAACATATAAAAATCGTTCCCCTCTATGCAGTCTTCTCCAATCTCGAATCTGCCTCATATTTTATCCTAAAATGATATGGAGAAGTTGGTGGACGGCTCAAATCAAATATATACATCAAGATGAGTCTCACTCGTGAGACCCAAATTTGGCCAGAATATTGCACACGTGCGTTGCCCCCTTCTTATTATTATTATTATTATTATTATTATTATTATTATTATTATTATTATTATTATTATTATTATCTACATATATTTTTTTGGATACACTATCAAGGTGGGCCCAAAATGGATGATCTACTCCATCCACTGTCTTTGCCAGCTCAAGTGGGATCAATAGACTCTAATTTGGACTGATTTGGATGATCAGGGACTCTACTGTGGGCCCCAAAAGGTTTCAACAGATAGACGTTATTTCCCTTAGTACAACCCACTCAAGTCTCAAATCTAGCTCATGTTTTAGCCTACTGCCTAAAATCATCCATAGAATCTGGTGGACGGCATAGATTAAACAAATATACCAGGGTGGATCCCACGAGTGGGCCACCTGCTCATGCCTAGGTTGGGCTTCCGCCACCATGCTGGCCAGCAAGCAAACCTCTTTCCCCTTCTTTTTAATTTTTTGTTTCGACGGATGGGCCCATACTGAGGTGATCCATTCCGTTCATCAGATTTTTCAGCTTTCCGTGGACCCAAGGAGATCAAATTGGACAGGTTCCGGGATACACACATCACAGTGGGCCTTAGAAAGTTTCTACAATGGAAGTTTCTTCCCCTCAGTACGGTACACTCGGGACTCGGATCTGTCTCATTTTTCGGCCCATAATAAAATTATCTATAGAAAAATGTGGACGGAGTGGATCTAATATATACATCAAAATGGAGCCCACGAGTGTGGCACCCCCTCCACATCTGAATGGTTTTGATGTGGAGTGCTCCAACCCACCATCCCTTCTGGTGTGGTGTGGTACAGGTGATGATTAGATCGGCCTCATTTTAGGGATCTACAGTCAAAACAACTTGTTAAAATGGATGGACAGCATGGATGGAACATATACATTATGGTGGGGCCCACGAGTGGAGTCACCCCATTTGCTAGGCGCTGGCAGCAGCAGAGTCCAGGGACGCTATTTGCACACCAACGGCAGTCGCTGCACCCCTTTTTATTTTTATCCGTTTTATTTATCTGTGGGGGCACATGTGAGAGATCCAAACCATCCATCAAGTTAGCAAATTCATGGTGGGCCATGGGGCTTTGGATCAAATTGATTTTGATATGCCCTTCCCACCATCCAATTCTACATAAACCTACCAATATTGTTAGATTAAAAATAAATATCACAGTGGGCCATACAAGATGGTTAATGATGTGATAGCGTGCGGGGCAAGCTCTCCAAGAGCATGACCCACTTATGGGCCCTACAACATTATAATCTTAGGAGAAATAAGGAAAAAGAGAAACAAATGAAAAAAATAAAGGGCAAGGGAAGGATCTGGCCATTAGGGTGGCCCCCGCCAATATGGGGTCCACCATACAAGTTATACATGATTAAGATGGGTCTCTATCTTGTGGGTCCACCAAAATAGGAAAATCACAACGAATGGGAGGATTTTGACCCTCCCATGCACTAACTTAGAAGGATGGACGGTTTGATCGGCTCGGATCGACAATCGGATAGTCCACTAAGCTCCTCTTCACCTCTAACCTCCTCTAATCACTCTTTTCTCTTACTCTCTTAATCCTTCATAATCCTCTCACAAGCTCTCTTTCTTTTCTTTTAATCTCTCCATAATCTTTCTTTTCTCTTAATCTCTCCATAATCTTTCTTTCTTTTCTCTATCTCTCTTAATCTTTTTCTACTCTTATTAGAAAATTGTAGAAATGAGAGGGGGTTTTTGTGGTAGAGATTTTTGAGTAGACAAAGAATTATGAAAAAATAGAGGGGTAAAATGGGGAGAAAAAGAAGGAAAGAATGATAGCTAGTATAGATAGGGGTATGGGTATAGGGTTATGGGTTACATGAGAAAGGCATGGGCTTGTTTGACTAATGGGAAGAGAGTGACATGAGTGATGGATAATGAGTTGATTGATGACTTAATTAATTTGATAACATGGGGATTTGTGCAAGTGGCCGCATGCGTTGTGTGGCACACCTTGGATTATGCCCAAAACTACGACTTCTAAACTAGGGATCGCAATAGGGTATGCCACACAACGTTGGAATCGTAGCGCCCTCGCAGTTGCTATGGTAAAGTCTCGAGGTATTACGGGACTAAAATAGGGCCGCGATTAAAACTTGTCGATCTAATCCGTTTGGAACATGCCGTTGTCGAAGTAAATAATGGGGATAATGGCACAAGCCACCATGATGTTCATAAGGTCATATAGACTGGGTTGAAAGGAAAACACAAATATCAACTTGATTCCTGTTATGGGTAAAACTAGACTGACCTAATGCAAGGGACATGTGGCAAAACAACCTAAAGCACTAGAGGGAGATCAAGCCAAGTAGTTTTGTGAGAAAACCGAAACAAGTTAGAGGCAGGACCCACCAGCAAATGTCCCGACCTCAGAAATCGATCCTAAACTCCCAACCTCAGCTCACGAGCTAAGCTGCTGACCCCAGACCTGGACCTCTAGGATACGCCTCTGATTTTGATCTCTACGTCGAGCTCATGAGGTTTACCCTGACCTCAGGATCCGCATTCCAACGTTGAGAATAGATCCTCACCCCGACCTCAGGATCCGCCGCCTGATCTGGAGAACAAATCCTCGATCATAACCTCGGATATTGACCTTGAGCATGAAGGAGAAGCACCCAAGAGAATCTTGCGTCAGGAGTGGGCGGGGCTCCTATCGAGGTATTAGTCGGGGATCACGCCCATCAAGATATAATCGGAGAAATATCCGAGAGTAGATTTTATGTCCAATACGGGTCCCTCCAACGTATTTCATGGGATCTCTCGGATGTACGAGCTACCTAGCCCGTTTATAAATACGTCATCTCATTCAAGAGAGAGGTATGCACGATTATCTCGATTTACTGTGAGTACATTCCCAAACTTAGGCATCAGAAGGTCCCCAGCCTTAACCGGCGCCCCTACTCCCTTCTTGTTCTCCTCTGTTGCAGGTATTTAGGAGCTCATGAGAGGTAAAGCTGGATCAACCAAATTCTAGCATCAACAATTCCCACTAGTGGTCCACTTCAGCTTTGGATCTACCTCATTTTTTTCTCATACCCCCATTGAGCCCCACCTAGACGGGCAGGGTGCAATCCACTACCCTTTTTTAAAGTGAAATTGGAAACGTGAGGGCCACATTTTTTAATTTCCAAAATACATCTCCTTCCACATTGAGGTTCTTCCTTCCTCAAACCATTAATTCTAACACCAACATTCTGCAGAGATGAACATCAACACTCGCCCAACATACCTACAACATACTTCTTGTACTTATAACCTAGTCTTTCTGGGAGATTAAGACCTTAACGACCATCAGATGGCCCTCAGGGAGCTTCCCTCAGCCTCCTTGACTAAATTTATCCTTAAAAGAGTTGGTTACTTTCTTGATATTGGGGTACTGATATTGTTTCAACGCTAGCGGTCATATATATATAGTTCTTTAAACATGCAATGGTTCAAGCATGTTGTCTTCTTCTTCTAAAATAACAGATTTTTTATTTTTTTTCGTGTTGATAGATGTCTTAAATATGTAAATCAACATATCTGTGGATGATAGTTCGTTGCCATTGAGCAAACTTTGATGCCATCAAAATCCTGCGAGAAAATCTGAAATTTATATGTTTAGTTGATGGACACTTTTGGTGTCCTATTCGATGTCATCAAAGGCTATTCAATGCCATCAAAGGTCTTTGTGATTGTGCTTAATTGTGCTATTGGAATACTTCACTTGATTCATGTCTATGTGCTTCCGCGGTCCCCCAACAATCTGAATTTCTTAGGTGGAGTTGGAATGAGATTACATACCAAAGGGTTGATAGAATTGAAATGATGACAATCAATCCATCTGCAATCACAGAAATGTGGCCATCAAAATCTTGGATTGACAGTAGGGTAGAAAATGGGCCTTGCCTGAGATTGAGGTAGACCCAACTTGCAAAAGGCCCAGCCCGACGGGCCTTGCTTGATTACTTCAAGGTCCAAATGCCCAAACCAGCCCAAGCGAGACTGTTTGCAACCATGTGGGGCCAGCATCACAGATACCATTTGGGGCTTGGTTCCACCGTTGGATGGGACGCATTTCAGAGATCCAGAAGATTCATCAAGTAGAGTGGACACTGTGAACGTGCATTGGACCAAAAAATTAATATCGGTTAGGCTGACCACTCAGATCTCATTGTTGCATGAAAATTAGATGCTTAGGAGAAGAAAATTCAATGGTCCAAATTAAATGCACACATGTGACTCACTTGATGGAACCGGTAGAACTGGTAAACTGGACCTGAACCGACCAGACTGATTTTGAATTGTACTAGTTCTGGTTCTGGTTCTGGTTCTGGTTCCAAAAATCAAAGAACCAGTTAGTTTGGTTCGATTCTCGGTTTAGGGTCCTGTAAAACTGAACCGAGCTGTGACCCGGGCCATAGAACCGAACCTGGAACTGGACACCTTCATCAATAAATATTTAAATTTTATTTTTTAAAAAAATATATTTAAAAAAAAAAAGTAGGCCATCCATTAAATGGACACAACAAGAATAGACATGGCAGCAAAATCAGTTTGGGAACAAGAAAGGGTCATAAAAACAAACCATGAAAAAATTACTATATGTGAAAATTTTCAGTAGAAGAGCTTAGGTTGGATTCTAAAAAAAACCATGCAATTGGGATAGATTATAAAAAGCCCATACTAGTAGAAGAGCTGGAACTGAACTGGTTTTTTATGGTCTAGCTCATCAGTTTTAGGGTGCAAACGGTCCAGTTCTGGTTTTAGTTTTCCTGGAACTGTTGGGGACGGTTTGGTTCCAATTTCACCCCAAAACTGGACCAAACGAACTGTGTGCACCCCTAGGTCCACTAACCTAACTTTTTGGTATACGGTATGTTCACCCAATGAACTTGTGAAGAAAATGGGTGAGGAAAAATTGCGAATTTTTTAATGGATTATTTTGTCTAAGTATAGGGTGACATATATACACATTGAGAAGAGTGGTTGTGCATGACACAACTACTTACAAACAAGAAGAAAAGTTATGTATAATATAATTATTTATAAGAGAGTAGAGTCCTAAATACAACTAATAATATTTAACACTCCTCTTCAAATTAGAGCTAAGATGTAATCAATGTTCAATTTGAACAATGAGCTTTGAAATCTTAATTTTCAATGGTAGTGCATCTCACCTTTAGTTTTGGATCTAACTAATTTTATTTCCAATGTTCTAGAGTAGAGGATAGAACTTGATTGGCTGAGCAACAGAGTGAATTTTACGGGCATGGATTGGGTACTACCCTCATCAGGACTTGGCTAGAGACAGTCCTGTCAAGGGCTCCATGGGGCTACCGTGATATGTGTTTTATGGAAGCCATCCATCAGTTTAGGTCATGAGCTCCAAAAGGAGGCAGATCGAAGTATTGTTGACAATGACCCACCGTTGAAACCTTCCTAGGACCACCGCAACGTTTATTTGCCATTCAACCTGCTCGTAAAGTCACATAGACCTAATGATGAAGGAAAAACATAACTATTAGCCTGATCTAAAACTTCATTGGCCCCAAGAGGTTTTGGGCTTTATTCCCGCTGTTTACCATGGTATGGTCCAATAAGGCCTTTGATCCACCTCTTTTGGGCTCATGCCCTAACATCATCTTTCAAAATGCATGGACAGGTGTGTTGTGTGTGTGTGTATATATATATATATATATTATATATATAATATATATATATATATATATATATATATATATATATATATATATATAAGTCGAGCTGTGTAGGCCCCACCGTGATGCGTATTGAACATCTACCCCATCAGTCAGATGCAAGATTCCATGATGGCCACGGGCTTAAAAATCAAGTCAATCCATGACGTGGGTGGGCCACAACACATACAACAGTTGAGAGAGGTTACCCTCCCATTAAAACATTCATAATCATTTATTCGGCCCACCAAGATTTGGTTCACTAATCCAGACCATCCATTGTCTGTGTCCCACTTGGATGAGGGGTCAGATAAACTTTTAGCCATATCCAAAACTCATGTGGGCCCCACCAAGTATTTTTATATATATATTTTAGTCATCTCTTCGCATGGTTTTAGATGCTATGGCCCACCTACACGGTTGATTTTTGGGATATCCCATAACCTGAAGGGTGCCCGTCAAATGCATGGTGTTGATGTTCAGGGGCCCACACAACTCCACCTCATGGGAAGTTCCCATGAGGTTGACCTCCTAGTACCACTTCCCATATATATATATATATATATATATATATATATATATATATATAGAGAGAGAGATAGAGAGAGAGAGAGAGAGAGAGAGAGAGAGAGAGAGAGAGAGTTTTCCTATATGAGACGCGCTCACCTGCGAACCAGTTCGTATGTAATCCGTACGAACTTTTTTGAGAACCCATCATACGTGATGTGGATCCAAAATCTGAACCGTTCATGTGAAGCAGCACCTAGTGAAACCCCCTAGGACCAAGTTTTACTTTTATCTAAAACTTTTATATATACCGTCCGTAGCAAAGAGAAATTAAAATCAAAGAAAGAACCTGTTTACATTATTCATGGTCCACCAAAGTTTCGGATCAAAGTAAAAATTCGTACTATGAGGTTTCATGAGGTTCTGCTTCATGTGGACCATTCAGATTTGCGAGATTCATCACGTATGATGGGTTCTCAAAAAAGTTCGTACGTGCTACGTATAAACTGGTTCGCAAGTGAGCGTTTTCCTATATATATATATAGAGAGAGAGAGAGAGAGTGTGTGTGTACTGCTCGCATTGCATCTTTAAAATTCCCTCTTAATTAATGTAAGTAAATGCTTCCACCAAGTACTAATTTTATTTTGGCATGGAAAATGGGCCATGGCATGGGTAGGCCCCATCGTTATTTTAATATAAAATCAACTCCGACCATCAGGTATGTCACCCCATGATAAATCAAGGTTATCTCAAATTTCATCCCCATCCTTAGTTCAGTTGGACCACATGATTGGAAACAGTGTACACATAAAGGTTCATCCTTGAAACTACTTCCCTTGGTGTGGCTCAGACGAATCATGTATGGATCTGATTTTTGGGACCTAGGCTTACTTTTGGTGTGATATCTAATGGCTGGAATGGATTTCATAGTTTCATCATGATGGGCCCTATAAAAATCAAGGGTGGATGTCTCTCTCCTAATTGTTCTCATTGGTATGGCCCATCTGAATCATAAGTTAGCCTAATTTCTTGGCTGTTAGCCTATCATTGAATTACACATCTAATGGTCGAAAGTAAATCTTACATACATTGATACATATAAGAGTGGGGTTGTAAAAAATCAGAGGTGGGAGTCCATGTGGTACCATTCCCAGAATATTACTACTTGCGTAATTTAAGGTGGTAAGTAATCCTCGTGATGCCAGTAGAGGAGTGATTTAAACGCAACTTTGGAAAGACGGGCCCGTTTGGGTCAGCCAACTATGCTGTTAATTTAAATCTACCTCGAATATTTGGTGGGTAACCTCACGTTACACCTAGGCCCAAAAAGCAGGCCCATCCATGCTTTAGGTGGACCACAGGGCTGAAAATAGTTGATAAAGAAAAGCTCTCCCTGCAAACTACTTACGATGGTGTGGCCTACTTGAAAGATGGATGGACCCGAATTTTGGGCCCTAAGCCTAAGTTTTAGTGTGAATTTGGTATAATCTCCATGATGGCCCTTATAAAAATCAAGGGTGGCGTGTCTATTCCAACTATTTTCCTTGGTGTGCCCACCTGAATCATAGGTGGGCTTGATTTTTAAGTTACGTGATTACACATCTAATGGTTGGAGTGGATCGCACATGCACATTAAGGTGAGCCCCATAAGAAATTCTTTTTTTTCAATAAAAAAAAGTCATCCAACCCTCTGTAGATATGACATCCAACCCGTCCAATAGATTGGCTCATCACAAGCATTACTTTTTGTAAAACATCACAATAACCATATATATAAGTCAGTAGGCCCCATACAATTTGGATGATTTTAATGGTGGAACTTTTTATCTTAATTATTTACCATAGTGTAGCCCCAGTGAGTGTTGAATCAGCCTTAGTTTTGAACCCTATCAAAAAATGAGGTGGCCCACATGATTGACGGGGTGGATCTACTCCACATGAACTCTTTCCTTCTAAGTCTAGGAAAGCAATGCCCTGTTGTCCAAACTTTATCCCAGAGATATTTGGGAAGAGGAGACATGTGAAGGGAGAATAAATGTAGGATGGGCTATACATTTATTATAGATTTGGGCCATCCAACTCAAAATCATATCTGTGTATTAAATAGGTTACATCGTCATACAGGACAAAAAAAAAAAAAAAAAAAAAAAAAAAAAAAAAAAAAAAAATGATGAAAAAGTGAGTTGTTAATAAAATAATCCAACTATTCATATTTAACATGCATATGTAGTTTCTTAAGTTTTTGGCACATAGCTTCTCCTTAGTAGGTCTTATAACTGCTGAATGGCCTAGATCTTTGATACATGTGCCACTTTACATAACTATAACACGAATTCTAAAATCCCTCAATGTAGGTGTATGTATTGTATAAAAGAGAAAATTTTCTGGTTAAATGCATAGCTAGTGGACGAAAATGCAATGTCCAACTACCAGTGTGGAAGCATTACTAGTCTGTGTATACACTATGCAATACCAACATGACTTCATATACATATACATATACGTATACACACCATACGAAAATGCAATGTCCAACTACCAGTGTGAAAGCATTACTAGTCAATGTCCAACTACCATATGACTTCACCTACGCACCTTTCTCATGGAATTCATGAGAACTTTTTGAGAAGTTATCTCCCATGATATGAGCCCGGCCAAAATTTAAATGGTTCATGTGATGTAGCACTCAAAGAAACCCTCCAGCCCAACTTTTATCTTGATTCAAAACTTTGGTAAGTCATGGCAAAAGAGAGGCAAATTAAGGGAGGAAACTATTGCGTTTTGGCATGGCCCACCAAAATCTTGGATCAAGGTAAAAGTTGGACCCTCCAGGTTTTATGGGGTGATGCATCACACAAATGGTTCAAATTTTGCACTCATATCATAAGAGATGAGTTCTTAAAAAGTTCTTGTAAGTTCTGTTAAGAACGGGTGCGCAAGTGAGCATTTCTCTCTCTCTCTCTCTCTCTCTCTCTCTCTCACACACACACACTGCATGGTGGGTCTCACAAGTTTAAGTGTTTTTTATGTAGAGTGGGTCGCAAACACTTTCATATTCAAGATGAATTAAAGAAGACCTGATCTGAGGTGGAAGTCATCAAGACCGTCAGAACCTTAAAACAGGCATATCTCGCAAATCGAAATGAGTTACTCGACGTACCATATATGATTTTGGGGTAGGACGAACTACTTTAGCCAATCAACCCAGCATAACTAGGTTGCCCATGCCGAATTTGCGAGATTCCATCATAACGATGGTTGAATTCCATGTTTATTTTCATTTTTACTATTTTAGTTAGTTTTAGTTTGATTATAACTCTTCATTATTGGGCTTTAGGAGCGGTGTCCAACATGAAAAATATTCAGAAAAATTAGGAGAATAATGTGGTTAAGCCACATTGGACACTTACTATAAATAGAAAAATTACTATTTATAGTAAGTTGCGAATTTTAAGAATTTTAGTTGTAATTTAATTTTGAAATTTTTACCAAAGCTTTGTATTTCTATTTAAAGGGTTGTAAATTCATTTTTAATTCTCTATCGATCAAATTATAAATTTTATAGAATTTAATTATTTATATTTTTCTTGTTTTTTTCGTCGTGGATTCTAGAAGTCTCTGTGAAGAGTCCAGAGAAGCTCCGTTGACATGGGTAGTTTTTTTTTTTTAGCTTTTTATGACACCCCACTGTCAGTTCACACTTCACTGTTAGCCACCCCTAGTAGGATCGATACCAAGACCTCAGTTTGAAACGAGGTATCTTTCACTCAATTTACCACTTGAGCTATGGATCATGGTGTAGTTATCCTTGAGGAAGATGGTGATCGATCTCATCACATTCATCCCTGCATCAGCTTTACATATAAAACACGTGTTACATAGGATTTGGATCAGCGCTGTCCTCCATCCACAATTGGGTGAACGATTTGGACGGTATGGATTGCCCTATAATTGTGCCATATGTACACTCAAAGTCACCACCATTTTTTGAAATGGCAGTGAACCATCACAGGAGCACATCCGTGATTCCGTATCCCTGCAGAAAGGTATCGATATCCACACCCACTCTGTTGGTAGAAACACCCATTTATATTGCCAAAAATGGAAAGCATGGGCGAGTATTTGCCTCACCATGAGAAGGAATTTGACAAATAGGTTTCCCAAAATGACCCTGTGATAAGGGTATTCAGGAAATAGAATAATTTCCAAAAATGGAAAAGAAATTGAGTGTTTGGCATGCGGACAAAGATGGCCAACCGTTTCCCTAATAACGTACGAAAATGCTATCCACACATGATGGGTTTTGTTTTTCTCTCACATATTTCTTCGGTGAAAAAAATTAATAACAAAAAATCCAAGCCATCCATCAGGTGGGCCTCGCTGTCTAGATGTCCTTGTGCAAAAGTAAAGTGTGTCCACTTAGATAAGGCGCCATACACAAACACTCCCGCCCTAGGGATTCGACCGGGTGTTGAAACTCCTGAGAGTCTACCACCAAGCAAGAGTAAGGATCCAAGCAGAAAACTGCTTGTCATCACACACTGCATTTCATATAGCAGTACTGGCAATGTCATTGATGATACGACCAATCACGATGCAGGTTACTGAAGGGAAATTACAAATATTAGCTTGATCTAAAACTTTTGTAATGGCGAGAAGTTTTCAATGGTATGTGTTTAATCCCCATTATTTTCTGTGGTGTGGTCTACTTGAGTTTCAGATCTATGTCATTTTATGGCCCATGTGATAAAATGATCTCGCAAATTAAATGTACAGGTGCATATAACACATACACCAGGGTGGGCCCAGAGAACTAGGTGACGTCAACACACCATGCAGCTCCACGCAATCCGCTTCCTTGACTGGTAGTCCTTTGATGGATGGATTAGATCTCACACATGTGCACATAAGGTTACATGTGTGGCATGTCACGCGTGTGGGTGCAAAGCTCAGCATACATGCATACGTTCGATGGATGTATGCTCCTCACTGCACGCGAGCGATCCTCACCATTTAGGGCCCCATCTGGACGACTGGTTCAGAGTTAAAACCTTTATTTCGATCCAAACTACTAGATGATTTAGACAGCCAATTGATGAGATTTGGAGAAAGAACTACATCTATTTTCATGACCGATGATTGTAGCATACCTCCAATTGAGAGTGGACGTCTCATCCGAGCAAGTTGGATTGAAAATAAAAATTATAACGATTACAAATTCTTTTATTTATCTCTTTTAACTATTTGTATTTGATAAATGATTCTAATATTTAATTTATGGGTGTTAAAATAATAGTGGTGATATTTTTTCATTATTTTAATATCAAATCTTCAAATTAATGCACAATTTACTTGTTTAGACTTGAGTTTTCCATCCTAATGTAGTAGAAAAGTGCAGTAATTATAAATTCATTTACATGTTTCTTAAAAGCATATGTAACACCCCGGATTTCGCGAGGGCCGAGTAGATACTCGACTCCCGACATCCCGGATGTCAATTATGCTTTGCAGAAGCAGGATTCTATAATTCATTTTACTTGGGCTTGAGCAATTCCTGAAATTAAAATACACTATATAACGGCTGCCTCATCCAGTGCATCAGACTCTGTGGTACCTACATCCAAGATGAGGTCTGGTTGGTGTTTTAAAACACCGTCTCAAAGTGAGAGTGAATAGCTAACTCAATGGTACCATTAATAATAAGTTACATATGTTATCATACGCAGGAACAAATTTAGTGAAAGACATACAGTCAAAGAATCCTAAATAGTCTTATTAATGCAAATGCATGGTTCAATGATATTATGCATGCCCTCTCCACAACACTCCCTCGAGCGACAACGTCTAACGATATCGAATGACCAACACTCCCTCAGTGCAACCTCGACTGCCGAATCGTCAAAATTAAATGATGCAATGTAATGTAAAATGTTAGCCAAGTTGATTAATTATGTCCATTCATCCAGCAATTTAGAGAAACCGAGATACCCTGACAGATCAATGCCCTAATCCGATCGCACGGCTCTGGCGGCCGTAGCCGTATGGCTCTCGTAATCCTTAGCCCGTTGGGTTCGTCATTCCCAACATTAGAATTATATGAAGGTGGTTAAGACAAATAGAGTCTTTGCTCGCTGTCACTAAGGGAGGCTCGTCAGCCCAGCGTAGGCCGACGGCTCAGGCATATTGTCCCATACCACCATACCCAGCTCACGAGACTTGGTTGTTCACTGATCACTACAGGGAAGCTCGTACCCCGGCGTAGGCCGACAGCTCGGGCACAGTGTCACATACCACTATCCCCGGCTCATGAGTCTTATGGGTTGCGACTAATAGTATTGGTGGTTCATCTGGTGGAGGCGACTCGAACAGGGCTTGTAAACCCACTCTCGGAGTTCAGACCTCGAGCATTATGTCAATTTGGCCGAAAGGCTAAAGAAAGAGCTTCATGCCAGCCCCTGCAGCTTGACTTTCAGAGAAGATGATGTGCGCGGAATCCACCATCCGCACGATGATGCCCTCGTGGTGGCTATGACCATAGCTAACAGTAAAGTCTTCCACATCCTGGTTGACACAGGGAGCTCAGCCGATGTCATTTACTCTGAGGCGTTCGAGAGGATGGGTATCGATAGGTTACGCCTCCGACCCGTGAAGACTCCTCTACATGGCTTTGCCGGGGGATAAGGTAATCTCCGAGAGAGCCATCTCTCTCCCTTTAACAGTGGAAGAAGGACAGCACCAGGTCACACTTCTAGTGGACTTTCTGGTTGTAAATGTATTATCGGTGCATAATGTTATTTTGGGCCGACCCTCCTTTAATGCGATGAGGGTAGTTGTGTCCACATATCACTTGATGATGAAGTTCTCAGCCGAAGGTGGGGTTGGATACCTCCGAGGGGGCCAGCGTGAAGCTCGGAAATGTTATGCACTAGCTGTAAGAAAAGGGTCAGTGAAATAGGCCTTCACCGTCAACGTCCTCGACACCACAGAAGATCCCCCCGAGAACTTAGAGACCGTCTCACTTGAGGAAGCCGACCCGAGCAGAACTGTCCAACTCGGGACATCGCTGAATTCCGAGCAAAGGTCTCAGATGCTAACTTTCCTACAACAGCACAAGGACGTCTTCGCGCGGTCACATGAGGATATGCGTGGAATCTCTTCCGAGGTTATGGTCCACAGACTGAATGTAGATCCGGATCACAAACCAGTGAAATAGAAGAGAAGGGCGTTCGATGCCGAGAGGTATATAGCCATAGTCGATGAACTTTCCAATCTTCTTAGGGTCGGCTTCATTGAAGAAATAAATTATCCGGACTGGATCGCCAACGTGGTCCTAGTGAAGAAAGCAAGTAGAAAATGGCGGGTCTGTGTCGACTACTCGGATCTGAACAAGGCATGTCCGAAGGATAGTTTTCCATTACCTCGAATCGATCAACTGGTAGACAACACGGCTAGTCATGAACGCCTCTCCTTCCTAGATGCCTACTCCAGGTACAATCAAATTCCGATGCATCCCCCAGACAGACAGAAGACTACCTTCGTCACCGACAAAGAGCTCTACTGTTACCGGGTCATACCTTTTGGCCTGAAAAATGGTGGGGCAACATACTAGAGACTGGTGAATCAGATGTTTGCCAAGCAGATTAGACAAACAATGGAAGTTTACAATGATGACATGCTCGTCAAGAGCGTCAGAGCATCCGACCACCTCGCAGACCTCGGAGTGACGTTTTCAATCCTCCGGGAGTATCGCATGAAGCTAAACCCAGCCAAATGTGTCTTCAGAGTCGGTTCTGGCAAGTTATTTGGGTTTCAAGTCAGCCAGAGAGGCATTGAGGCAAGTCCCGAGAAGATAAGAGTGCTACTCAATATGAGCTCCCCGTGAACAACGAAGGAAATCCAATGCCTAACTGGCAGAGTGGCAACACTCGGACGATTTATCTCAAGAGCTGCCGATAGGTGTCTCCCCTTCTTCCAACAACTTAAAGGTCACAAGAAGGCTAAGTGGATCTCTGAATGTGAACAGACATACCAGAAGCTGAAGCAATACCTGGGATCGTCTCCCTTACTATCGAAACCAGAAGAGAGTGAACCCCTACTCTTGTACTTGGCGGTCTCTGCTTCGGCCGTCAGCTCTGCCCTCATCAGGAAGGTAGGAAATAAATAGTATCCTGTTTACTACACGAGCAAAGCAATGGTGCCCGTGAGACCAGATACCCGAGCATTGAAAAGTTGGCGCTCAGCTTGGATTTTTTGGCACAGAGGCTTTGTCCGTATTTCCAAGCACACACCATCGTCGTCTTGACCGACTCCCCCCTCAGGCAAGTCCTTCAGAAACCAGATGTCTCCGAACGGCTTACAAAATGGGCAGTGGAACTCGGGGAGTTCGACATCCAATATCGTCCGAGGACTGCTATTAAGGGCCAAGTTGTGGCTGACTTCATAGCCGAGTTCACCATCTCGAGTGACGATACTAAAGCAAAAGTAACCTCATCGACCCCACCAGTTTCATCGCCTGTTAAAGATCTGGAGTCGGAGCAGAGGTGGGTCATAATGTCGATAGGTCTTCCAACGCTAAGCGAGCTGGGACGGGAATCGTCCTCGTCGCACCCGACTCTACAACTATCCAGTATACCATCAGGCTCGGATTCATAGCCTCCAATAACAAAACAGAATATGAGGCTCTGTTGGCAGGACTCAGACTTGCCGCGAGTCTAGGGGTTCAGTCCCTTGTAGTGCGATGTGATTCCCAACTTGTGGTCAACCATATCTCTACCGAGTACGAAGCTAAGGAAACTAGGATGGTGCCTTATCTGGTTGAAGCCCAGAAATTGATCGAAAGCTTCTGGAGTTGCACCATCAACCAGGTTCGGAGGGTAGAGAACTATTGGGCCAATGCTCTAGCAAGGTTAGCCTCGGCCACGGAAGGAAAGATTCCTCAAATCATTCCCGTAGAATTCATGGATAACCCGAGCATTGACCAAGTAGAACGAGAAGCGGTCAACCCGATCAAGACTGCACCAAGTTGGATGGACCCAATCTACGACTACCTTGTATCTAGTGAGGTCCCCCAAGACAAGTTGGAGGCTCGACGGCTGAAGATCAGAGCAGCCCGATACATTATCAAGGATGGGGTCTTATACAAGAAAGGGTACTCACAGCCCTACCTCGGATGCCTTCGACCCGAAGAAGCGGATTATGTGATACGAGAGATCCATGAGGGCATCTGCGATAATCATTCCGGTGGCCGAGCCTTAGCTCTAAAGATACTCCACCAAGGGTACTTCTGGCCGACCATCCGAGAGGATTCGAAAGATTACATCCGAATGTGCGACAAATGTCAAAGGTTTACAACAATACCGAGGCAGCCCGCAAAAGAGATGACCCCCATGAGTGGGCCGTGACCGTTCACTCAGTGGGAGATCGACATCATTGGACCTCTGCCCACAGGAAAAGGACAGGTGAAGTTTGCTATTGTCGCAGTCGACTACTTCACTAAATAGGCCGAGGCTGAGCCCGTAGCCAAGATCACCGAACAGAAAGTACTTGACTTCGTATGGAAGAATATCATTTGTCGATTCGGAATCCTGCGCACAATCGTTTCTGACAACGGTAAGCAGTTCGACAATGATAAGTTCAGAGGCATGTGCAGGGGGCTCTGCTCTCAAACGCTTATTCCTCACATCGGCATCTGCAGTCC
The DNA here is from genome assembly GCA_021015155.1 of Magnolia officinalis. NCBI lineage: Eukaryota > Viridiplantae > Streptophyta > Magnoliopsida > Magnoliales > Magnoliaceae > Magnolia > Magnolia officinalis. The sequence goes on along the minus strand of JAJHSJ010000018.1, from coordinate 3,522,751 downwards.
AACGGACAGGTGGAGGCCGTGAACAAAGTCATCAAGCACCATCTCAAGACGAAGTTGGAAAAAGCGAAAGGTAACCGGCCAGAAGAGCTCCCACTTGTCCTTTGGGCTTATAGGACTACAACCCAGTCGTCTATTGGGGAGACCACCTTTTCACTATCTTATGGCTCGAAGGCGATCATCCCAGTTGAGATCGGCCTCCGAACAGTTCGGGTCAGAAACTACCAGGAAGGTCAGAATGCATAGCATATCATAGCAAGCCTCGACTTTCTCGAAGAAGCTAGAGATATCGCCCGACTTCTAGTCGCTACTAGGTATCACCAAGTGGCACGATTTTATAACTCAAGGGTCAAGACAAGACGGTTCCAGCCAGGGGACTTGGTCCTCCGTCGCATCTTCCCAAATACAGCAGAACCGGGGGTTGGGACACTCGAGCCCAATAGGGAAGGGCCCTATCGCGTGATCAGATCAACCCAGCCAAGCTCCTATCACTTGGAAGACCTCGAGGGACGTCCACTCCCCCATCCCTGGAACGAAGAGCACTTGAAGATCTACTATCAGTAAGAACCTACCATCCATCGAGGGCCCTCAATAAATGTACTTCTCGGAGCCACTAGCCTTTTACAGCCTCTAACAAAAGTTCCTTTTCTACATCGTCTACTTGCGCAATTTGTCTTGATTATTTACAAACAAAAGAAGTTACCTCTCACAAGCAGAGGTTAACTTAATGGACCAACCCCTTCAAAAAAGGGTTGGGGCGTTAAACCCACGAAAATCTACATAAAGATCCCCTCGCATGCAGGGGAAAAGCCCAAAGATGACCCGATTCTCCAAAAGAGGGATCGGCTCGTCACACAACCACTAATTTACAAAAACGATTGAGCGTACCATTCGTGAGGACGATTTTCGGCGAAGGCGATTTCTGGCAAAAGGTGATTTAGAAGGAAGAAGCAAAAAAAATGAGAAGGCGAGACGTGTGAGAGCAAGGAAGGGAGGGGTTTATATAGTCACCTCGTTACTCGGCGCCATCATTACAAGCGACTGTTCCAGAAGCCGATACAGCTCGGCACTGGTGCCAAGGGACACATGGAAGAGTGCAATACGTCTGAATCCGTGCTTCGAGGTCGTAATCTTCTCAGCATTTAATGTCATTAAAGACGCATGGGCTTCCTTGCTCCTCTGACATACGTGGCGCCGTTTCCTTCGTCCCGCCGTCTGCAAAACATAACCGTCGCCACATGTCCTTTACTAAGAGGACAAAAACCGAAGGGATGCGGCCGTTGCGCCACATGCGGGGATCGGAGATGTGCGAATCGCATTAATTATGCCCCGATCATCCCAATCGATATCATGAGCAGAGATACGAAGGCATCGTCTCATTTCCCTAGGCATTTACTCTTTGAGTCCGATCTCGGACTAAAAGAGTATGGGGCTTCTGTTGTGGGGAAATCCAACTCGACGAGTTTAACCAGCTACCAACCTCAGAGCTCGGAGGAGAGACCTCGGGAATGTATGAAGGATAAGCAGGGTCGAGTCCTCTCTCGGCACATCTCGGCTCTAAGCCACTATCCTGTTTAAAAACTCGACAAAAAGGTCAATATACGTACTATTCTTAGTCCGAGGTCCAGAGCCGAAGCAAAGGGGATTCAACCAGTCCCGACAAATAGCACTCGACCTCGGGCTGGGTGAGGCCGAGGCTAAGGCCAGATGTGGATATTCCGAGTGCTGAATTAGGAAACTACCCAACGCGAACATGACCGAATATCTCGCCCGTGGATACGCTCTCTTAAGACTTGATACGCTACACAATCCATAGATTACAGACGGTATCTCCATGATCGCAATATCCCACTGATTGAGTGAATCGTGCCGAGATTAACGGACGCAGATAATCCAACCCACAGGTATAAATACCAGGGGACCCCATTGCTACAGGTACGCAATATCTCACACCCTCCCTCTACATTCAACTTAGACCCAGATTCCCTAGCCTGACTTAGGCATTGGAGGGTTCCCCGACTTAGTCAGGGTCTCCTTTGCTCACCCTTTTGTGCAAGACCAGGGTCTGTCGAAGGTTCACCGCATTGAGTGGAGGGTGGTCCAGATTTTGACCTCAACATGGACCAATCACAATGCTGTAAAATAAAAAAATTCTTATTTGTGCCAAGCAGAGGCACTTTTTGGTGTAATCTCCTATTCAAATAGGCTTTAGGCTGTCAGCCCAATAAGCTTGGTTTGGAGCGAGGTTTATACAAGTCCAGCCCACAAAGTAAAACATAGGCTTAAGCTCGACTTAAGGTGTGATGGGCCAAAAAAATAAGCCCAAGCCTAAAATAAAAGCCTATGTGCGAAAGTAGACCTTTGACCGAAGTAATTGCATGCTACCCAGACGCAGATTAGCTACTGACAGGTTGAGTAGCGAGACTAGCTAGTGAAGTGACGTCACTAAGTTCTGTGGGGCCCACCATGATGTATGTTTTGTATCCACACCATCCATTTATTTGGAGAGATCATTTTAGGGCGTGATCCAAAGAATGAGTCAGATCCAAAGCTCGAGTGGACCCCCACCACAGAAAACAGTGGCGAGAGTGACGCCCACCATTAAAAATTTCTAAGGGCCACAAAAGTTTTCGATCAAGCTGATATTTTTGTTTTCCTTTCTTTCATGTCTATGTTAACTTATAAACAAGTTGGATCTCAAATAATCATCATGGTGGACCTTAGGAAGTTTTCAATAGCCGGCATTACTCTCTCCACTGTTTTCTATGGTGGGGTCTACTCAAGCTTTGGATTTGCCTCATTATTTGGCTCATGCCTTAAAAGATCTCTACAAATGGATGGACGGTATGGATACAATACATATATCATGGCGAGGCCCTTAGAAATTGGTGACGTCACTTCAATGGCGAGTCTTCCAAAAATCAAAGAACATTTAGTTCGGTTCGGTTCTCGGTTTAAAGGTATGTAGAACTAAAATGAACTGTGAACTAATCCGTAGAACCAAACCGTGGATCCGAACCTCTAACTGAACCTATATTTAAAATTTTTTTAAAAAAATTAAAATTTAAAAAAAAAAAAAAAAACAAACAAACAACCCCTAATACCTTCACCTATTCCGTCGACCCTGCTGTGCAGAACGCAGAGCTCTCCCCCAATCCCCCGCCATTCTCTCTCTCTCTCGCTCTCGTCTCTCTCTCTCCTCTCTCTCTCTCCGCTCTCTCTCTCTCTCTCGCCATCCTGTCTCTCTCTCACCGATTCTATCTCTCGCTAGTCCTCTCTTTCTCTCTCTCTCTCTCTCTCTCTCTCTCTCTCCGATCTCTCTCTCTTCTCTCCTCTCATCCTCGTTTTTTCTCTCTCTCCCCCAATCCTCTCTCTCTCTCTCTCTTCTCTCTCTCTCCCAGTCTCTCATCTCTCTCTCTTCTCCTCTCTCTCAACCGATCCAAACCAAACCGGTTTTAAACGGTCCAGTTCCAGTTTGGTTCTAGGGTGCTAATGGACCGGTTACCGTTTCGATTATCCTGGAACCATGGTTCGGTTCCAGGGTGAAATTACCGGACCAAATCAACCCATGTGCACCCCTAGTCAGTAGTTAATCTGCATCCATGTTTATTCTGTCGTCTGATCATTTTAAGGCATGAGCCCATAAATGAGGTATATCAAACGCTCAAAGTGGACCACACCCAACATTGTGCGGCCCTGGCCTTAGGACTCACCTTGATGTATGTATTTTATATCCACACCGTTCATACCCTAAAATGTGCTGGCAAAACACATGAATGGCATGGCTGTACAAATATACATCAAAATGGACCACATGGTCAGGGCCGCACCGTCGGATGAAGCCGGGGCCGCACCTAATCTGCTCGCTCTTTTAGATTACGCATCTAGGTTGGGCCCACGTTATGAGTAGCTTGGATCATTTACATGTCCTTATTTACCACGTTGCAAAAAGAAAAAGGCACTCGCTCGAGCATACTCGAGATTAGCTCGAAGGTCTGGTACTCTGGCATGTTATGATAGATGATAGGCAGTCACTTAGAAACTGCATACGTGGCATATAAGTAATTGAAATTGAACGGTCCAAACTATGGGCCCCAGTTTAGATACGTCATGAACCAAAATTCAGGCTGATTCAATCATCTGACCATCGAATTAGTGGGCACTGATTGGACGGTTAAAAATGAGAATAGATAACATGATCCTATATCGGATAGTTCAATCAATCTAAGTACGTGCGTGTGACTTAAAGACTGTGGATTCCACAATTTAGTAGCTTCTAATTGAGTTAATATATGCCACGTGTACAATTTCTGAGTGCCTGAGCATCGAACGTCATGCTCTGCCAGAGTATCGAATAACCCCTCATAACTAATGTTGTAAAAATAAAATGCAGAATAAAAAGAAATATTGTGCAGTCTACGGTATCAGAAGCTAAACAACAACCAATTGGAAGAAGGAAAGGACAAGCACGTTTCAAAATCGGGTTGCCTACAAACACACCTACCATAGCTTTCAAAACTCCATGAAACGAGAACCGTCCATATATTGCCATAACACCACACCACATGCCATGTCTCCACGCATCTTCCAATCATGCATGTCTCGATCCAATCCTCAATTGTTAGAAATTCGAATCCCGAGGCAGTTCCTCTGCCATTATTGGAAAGAGAGGGATGACGGGGACGGGGGAATCCATGAAAGTAGTTTGTATTAGATTTTTGTCTCATCTACTTTTTGTCATTGTTATACATTGACAAAGAATATGCTTGTAAGAACTCTACGAGGTGGGCATTATTGATCAAGAGTCTGAATTATCCTGAGAATTGGATAATGTGATCGAGTGCATAGGGGAGTCCACTGACTTGTGATGCATTACAAAATTCGTGTAGGGGGTGGTGTACTACTGTGATACGTACACACAGTGTTGTAAAAGAACTAGGATTACCAATTCATGTAGAACCTTTTAGGGAGAGGAGTTTTGATGGGTTTAAACTCATATGCCCTCACAAGTATAAAAGAGGGTTGGGTCTCCAATCTAACACCACCGACAAAAGTTACAGTCTTATCACAACTTCTCTAAAGGGTGTAACGAGAGGAAGATCTCGGCAATCTGATTTCATAGCAATGGCGACACAACAAGTTAAGTCATCTTCTTCATCGGCCCTTCGTATCCAATGCACAGCAAATCCTACAGCTATTCCGCATCTTGATCTTACAGTTGGTATTAGAGCCTCTGTGCATTAGGTATATGGATGATCGAATACAGCTATTGGGATTTCATATTCTATCCACAAATCGAGATCAGTCAGAGATTTCGAATCCCAAATTTCAAATTGGGAATTTCATGTGATCATCCCCTATTCCAAACATTAACTAAGAATTTCAAAATCCTAATCCCTCAATTGGGGATTTCATATTCCAATCTCCAAATTCGATAGTTAGGATTTTTCGAATTCCCAAATCAAAAGCAATTGGGGATTTCATATTCGAATCTCAAATCACGATATTAGGGATTTTAATCCCCAAGTCAAGGAATTAGGAAATTCAATTCCCAAATCAATATTGCGGCTTTTATACCCATATAGATATATAGTAGAGTGTTCTTTTGCACCCTCACCTGTGTCATCAGTGGTGGTGGCCATGGACGATCAGACCATCACCGGCATCATCTATAGTCGCTGCCCCCATCCATCTTCAACGTCGTAAGTGGACATATGGATAATGGCAAAGCTTGGTGCAAAGGAGCTCTATGCCACCATAGTGGCTGCTGCCTGTAGAAACCCTCCACATTTGTTCCAACAGTCATGGCCGTCAGTGGCGAAATCATTCCCCTTGTGGAAACCCCCATTCGAGCATACAAGAAAATTTTGCTTTCATGCATTGTGATTAGTCCATATCACCACTAATATTGTTAGTATTACTGCATTAAATGTAGTGTGTGATGATGTGGTCCAATTATATTACAACAAGTAGGGGATTTAGATTCATTAATAAACCATATTCTAATGACTTGAGCTTTTAGAGCAACGGGGATTTAATATAGGGTAGAATGTTTTTTATTCAAATCTAAAGAACAATAAATATCTCCCTAACATATTCCGGGGCCATTTATTATATGAGTTATGACTGTTCCTTTACCCTTGCCTAATGTATTCTGTGCAAAGCGAAATTCTACATGTGTGGATATATTGATACACTGTCTAACAAATCAAGTTTTTAGAGCAACAAATGATTTAATACTTGTTCACACCCTAAGTATAGGTTTTTTTTTTTTTTTTTTTTAACACACACACACCCACACACACACACGCTTACACACACACACACACACCCCACACGCACGCCGTGGAAGTTCACCACTGGTGGGTACTCGAACCCTTGACCCGGTGTTGAAACTCCTGGGAGTCTACCACCCGGGTAAGAGTATAGGGTTGTGATGTAGTAATAATCTCGGAAAGACTGAGGTCGAATCCACAGGGACTGAACCTTGTACGTAATCTGAAAGTAACTTGAACTAGAACTATGCGAAGATGTAATCTAAATCAGTGAGAATTAAGAGAATAATTATGAACTCTTAATCTAAAACTTGTGAAATTCAAAGGTGGGAAACTAGGGTGCCAAGGATCCACTTGTAGAGATCAGAGAGATCTATGCGTGATTCAAGAACACAACTGGGATCAAAGTCCTATCTTCATCCAGTTGGAAGATATAACATTAAAAATCAACTATGAACTTCCTTTGATCCAGTTTTCAAGAGATGAGAAGTATGAGGATTAGAATTGATTCCATCACAAAACCATGCCCATGAGACAAAGTAAACAACAGAATTTAACCAATCCACAGCCAATCTGAAAGATTTTTAAACATTAGGAAGGGTTCCATCATCTAACCATGTCCCTGAGACGATAGTGAACAACAGAGTTCTTACAACCATAACCTCCATACATGCATGGGAAATACCTAAAGATATCGCAGATCCATTGTAATTAAAGTCACAACAAATCATTAAAAACTAAAGACATTCCTTATAATCAAACTAGAATCAAAATCAGTTCAGGTTAAACATGAATCAAAAGGCATAAAGAAAAGTCTCTCATCTCACTACAAGCTTCACCTCTTAGCCCTAGTTAGAATTAAAGGAAAGAAGAACCAAAGAAAGAATAAGGAGAAGAAGAGTCGTCGGCCATCTCCACGCTATCGCTCTCTCTCTCTCGCCTTTGCTCCACGTCCTGGATTAATGCCCGATCTCCCTTCCACACTCTCTCTTTATAGCAGCCTGGAGGTCGGTTGGGTGAGAGAAGTCGGTGGAATGCAGTCGGTGGAAAAGCTGGGAACGTGCGTAATCAGAGTTTACGTACTCCTCTTTCACAGCCTCTTTAGCAGCAAAACTAGAAACCCGTCTGCGCTCGTCCCACTTTATTCCTTCCCAAAAAGAAAATGTCCCTTTGGATGGTTTTGGATGGCCGACCTCATGAATGGTTTGGATCTTCATGCAAAGCCATTCATGGTGGTCGACCTGGATCGTCAGATCCATTCGCAAAACAGGGCTCGCGCATGTCTCTTGTGTTGTTGATTTGTGGGGCCCATTATCTGGATTCTATGAGAAATCCAGTCCGTCCATTGAATGTGTGTCAAAAAACTAGTTGGAGATGAATGATTTCAAATTGTATTCGGTGTGGCTCACAGGGTTTTTCATACTACCGTCCATTGTCCGTCAGAACGGTTGGAGATCGTTCTCGCTGTTTTCTCTTTCACCCTCAACTATACCCGAATAATAAGGACCTTTGGAGTCCAATGGACGGTCCGGATCAGACCTTTGAGTCAAGAAGGTGGCCCACAAGGGAGGGTCGCAAGTCCTTTGTCCGTCTGTTATGTGGACAAGATTTGAATTTGAGAGGAGTTTGCGGTCAAAGGTGTTTTGACCAATTCTGTTGATTCGGCGCATGGTTGATGCACGTGAGTGGTGCGCGTGCACTGCAAGTGGGATCCACTTGTGATACCTACGAGAAATCTACTCCGTCCATCCGGTTCTCCACATAATTTAAGGGGCTAAGACCAAAATTGAAGCATATCCAATTATCAGGTGGGCCCCAGATTAGTGAGTTATGAGCTGATCTGTCCGTTGGGCCACTTTCACAAGGATACATTGGCTGAAATTCGATGTGTACAGTTAATTTAGGGTCCTCAGGCCAGATATAAATTTTTGAACCAAACTGATGGTGGGAACCCTATGATCTTGCATGTAGGAGGACTTTCGGGCCTCTTTAGCATGAATTGTTTGATTTTCTCGGATCTCTTGCGAGTAAATTCTTCGATCTTGGTCCCCCTGGGGTCTGTCCCTTGCCTTGGTAATTTCTAAGCATTAAATTCATACTTTTAGTACTCTTTTTCAGTCCAGACTCCTAAATTCACCTTGCAGCACAAACATGATTAAAATAGGGCGTTAAACAGTATCATGTTCATAAAATTAGATAATAATTAGGGTCTAATATGCAATATTTAACCCTCAACAATACTCATTTTTTGAGCTATGAATCTATTGCTTATTGAAATTGAATGGTGGAATAAACCAATCATCTATACATTATACATTAAAATTTTAAATACTACATTAACAAGAAAACCTTTTCGATACTGTCAACAGATAATTTTAAACTTTTCTTTGTGCAGATGAGGAGATGAAAACCTTTATCTATAGAAAAAAAAAAAAAAAAAAAAAAGACTCCAAGGCTTAAGTATCATATTCTCCTTCAAAGTCTCCACATCATAGGTTATTATACCCGTCTAAATAATTATATAGAGGACTACAGTCCAATCATTTCACTCCAAAACTATTTAAATTGACCATACTTGTAGTGGAGCTCGGTACGTTGCTCCATCTAAATAATTCAATAGTGAGATCAAAACTAATAATCATATGCGGCCCACTTAATAAAAGTAATAAATTTTAAAATTTATGTCCTAAAATAAGCTAAGCCAACAAATTGATGTAGAGCGGGTCATGGACACTTTCATGGCCAAGATGAATCAGAAAAGGACCGGGCAACGACAGAAGTGATCCAGACCGTCAGAACTTAAAACCGACATATCTCGCAAACCGGAATGAACTATCGGATGTACCATATATGATTTTGGGATAATGGCTCATTTGCAAAATACTATCAGATTGACGGTCAAATTCCTATTTAATTTCATTTTTACTATATATATATATATATAATATAAATATATATATATATATAGGGAAAAGGTATTATGCGCTCGAGCTGATTTTAACGTCTCATGAGGTCGAGCTGTGTGGGCCCCACCATGATGCTTTTCGAACATCAACACCATCAGTCAGATGCACCCCATCGTGGGCCTAGGTCTCAAAAATAAAGTCAATCTGTGACTTTTGTGGGCCACACCACATACAAAAGTTGAGAGGGGCTGTGCACCATTAAAACATTCATAACCATTTTTTTGGGCCCACCGAGATGTGGTTTGCAAATTCAGCCCATCCATTATGTGTGTACCACTTGGATGAGGATTCATACCAAGTTTCAGACGCACGCAAATTTCAGGTGGGCCCCACCAAGTGCTTTTATATGTTTTTGGCATGTCTTCACATGATTTTAGATGGTATGGCCCACCTGAGTTCCGTATATGGATGATTTTTGGGATATCCCATAATTTAAAGGGGACGCATCAAATGCACGGTGTTGATGTTCGAAACGCATCACGGTAGGGCCCACACAGCTCGACCTCATGGGACCGTTAAAATCAGCTCGAGCGCATAACCTTTATATATATATATATATATATATATATATATATATATTATATATATATATATATATATATATATATATATATAAAAGTTTTAGTTTGATTATAACTCTTCATCCGTTGGACTTTAGGAGTTGCGTCCAATATGAAAAGTGCTTATAATAATTAGGAGAATAGCATGGTTGAGCCAAATAGGATACTTACTATTTTTTGCCAAAAACCATAAGGTTTAGTGGAAATCACGATTGTCTAGGAGTTTTAGTTATAGTATGAATTTGAAACTTCTCCCTAAAGTTCGTAGCCTTATTTAAAGAGTTATAATTTCATTTTTCATCATAAATAAATTTATTTTGAATATTTTAAAATTATTTCTGTTTGCTTTTCCGCATGAATTAAAGGTTTCTTTGTAAAGAATCCTGAGAAGTTCTGTGGATTCAAAACAGTTATCCCCATACGAAGACGGTGCATGACCTCCATCACATCTGAACATATTAGATTTTATAGCCTTTGTTACATGAGCTCTTTAACAAAGTGTCGATTTTACAAATTTAATTAAAAAGAAAAGCAATTGGAATTTTTACAACAGAAGTCATTCAAAAATAATGTTTTACCCAGTAGTGCCTCTGGCAACCCGACGGAAGAATTAATGCAAACCAACATTATTATTAGATGAGCCAAAATTGTAGAGGATCCCATCATAAAGTGGGCCAATCTAATCTCACCACGTGGCTGCGGACTGTCCCACTTCTGCACCGAGTCATCTAAACCATGGGTCACACCAGGCCCGGTAATCGAATATCCTAGTGGCACGTGCGGCCTCGGGGATGCTGCGTGTTTGGCTGGCAAACTCGTGCAAAGGATCCTTCTTCGAAGCTTACCTACTGCAGAGCGTGTGGAGACTGAAAGGGCAGCAGACTGCTTTTTTGACCAAAAATATCTTTTTAGACCTGTTGGAATCTCATTCCACAAGTTTGTGTGTGGGTCCCACTATGATGTTTGCATGAAATCCACTCCGTCCATCGTGTGCACTGCCTCATGTTCTCCTTGGATCTCAAAAAATAACGCTGATCCAAAACTCATTACAAATTCATGCCTAAAACCTTTAAAATTGCTTGGTGTGGCCCATCTGAGTTTTGGGATGGTATGATTTTGGGCTCCAAACACATCCTGGTGGGTGCATCTTATGAATGGATCGGATGGCATATGTAAAACATGGTGGCCCCACACAATCTGAAAGGTTTTAACAACTGTACGTACTCCCTGAGCTTTGACTAACCTGTGTTTTGGATCGACCTGAGGCCGCACCTTGTGTACGTAGTGGATGTGAGCCCTGCACTAAGGTGGGGCCCACACACAAAATTATAGAATAAACTTAAATTACACTAGCTGTAGAGTGGCAGGCCTCAGCACTGATACCCAAATGCATGTAGAAGGGATGTGATGTTTCAAAACGGAAAACATTACAAATCTAGGAAGAATTTCAGCCTTTTTCTTTCTTATGATTTTAAGATGTCATTTTAAATTGCCTCATCTTCAATAGCACTAAAGTTATAGTGGAAATTACTCATTATTTGCTTCTATTGTTTAAAAAAAATATAGTTCCCTTCTCTTTACTTGTGGTGGAGTTTCTCGGATGAGATAGAAAGTAAGGGAGAGAGAAATGAAGAGAGATGAAAAGAAAGAGTTTCATTAGAGAGAGACAGAAAGGCACCCAGAATGGTTTCAATTTCAACAGTGGCAGCCATCTCTGTTTTGGCCCATTAGGTTTGAATTGATTATTGTGATTGTTCGAGCTTGCGTCTAACATGAGCTTGCGTAAATGATGTATGAGAGGATGTCACATGTGATGAACATGAGATGCGGACAATCTCTATTGCAGATGGGATCCTTAATATTATGCAAAAAAGAAGAGACGTGAAAGTGGACTAAAACGATCTTCTTAAAATGCGAGATATATTTCATTTTTCTTTTAAAATCAAAAGTTTAAACCCTCCGATGACTAATTACATGGGCGAAATTAGCCAAATGCTACTAATATTTTATATATATATATAAGAGATTCGTTATGTGTGTTTGTTTGCATGGTAGAACTTTCCAATTCCCGTAGAGTGACTTGGTGTCTTCAAATAGGGGTGCAAATGGGCCTAACCAACCTGATAGGTCACTCCACCTGACCTAATAATAAATGGGTCTCTGTCCAAAATTGGATCCATTGGAGTGGACCCAACTACTAAATGGGTTTATTATAACCTTTAAAAATCAAAGCAACCTAACCTGAGATAACTATGATTTTTAAGTGGGTTCGACTTGGGCTAACATAAAATGGAACTTGAACTAGACCTAACCAAGGCCTGGAATTTAACGGATCCAAGTAAGTAGTTGAATTACTAAGTCATCTTCCTCTTTTCTTCTTTATGAGAGAGAGTTAATCACATGCAACCTTTGCATACTACTTAGACTAGCAACCCAGTGACAAATTATGTTAATTAAGCTGAATTTTGGCATTCTATGAGCTACTTAGACATAGTTCAAGAACCAAGAAGTTGACTCGACTCAACGTCTAGCTTGCTTGGTTCGACCTTGAAGAATCAACTAATTCCTTAGTTAGCTTGATTCGATATTTAATAATTAAATTAATTAAAGAATTTATTGTTGAACATAATCACTAAAAATAGTTGGAATTAGTGAAGCGATGTATCAAATGTGTCTTTATCTGTTAGCAATGTATCGTATTGCTAACAAAATAAATAATTAAAAGTTGAAGTTGATTAATTTTTCACATATTTAAAAAATTTTGAAGTTATTTCTTAATTTGTAATGAAAGATATTTTAATATTTTATTTTCAGCAAGATTTTTCTGATAATATTGTGAGAAAGACATGGAATACTGAAAATCTCCCAAGCTATTCCTACGCCAAGAAATTGCTGATAACTGGGGGGGTTCGTCGCTATGCTTAGAAATTAGTACACAATGGATTGATCTCCAACTACTCAATATGGGAGAATCAAGACTCGACGAGTCATTCTGAGTCACTGAGTCTTAACACCATGCAGTACACCCACCATCCTGAGGAAATGAGAGGCATCTCTTGAAGACTTGGGTATTAGCTGATTTTGGATATATACTGATTTTGCTCATTTCATACAAAAAGTAAGAATAGAAAAGCATTTCTATGGTTGATTGCTTATCTTGGATAAATGGTTTTGATTTTATTTGTTATTTTCCAAGCATAAATTACAAAGGCATATTGACTTTGCCTTTCATTCTAGATGATTTTGGGTATGTACTGATTTTGTTCATGACAAAATGTAAGAATAGAAAAGCATTTCTCTTGTTGATTGCCTACCTTGGATTGATTGAATTTTGTTACTTTCCAGCATAAACAAAGGCATATTGGATTTGCCTTTCATTCTAGCTTTGGTAATACATTCTTGGGGTGTGTTTGGATTCCATGGATAAATGTTTATCTAATATGATCATTTTCATGGATAATGTAAAAAATAATAATAAATAAATAAAAAGATTCAAAAAATAGGATGCTTATTTGGATAATATATGAAATGTCACAAATTTATTAGACAACTATCACCTTATTTCTTGTGTTAGAAAATTTTAATTATGGATAATAATAATGGTTACAGTATGAAATCCATATATCAGGACAACCAAACTTCTTTATTAGTGGAAACAATTTTCATTTCTGCATGGATTCTTTGTATCCAAACATGCCCATTTAGTTCTCGATTACCGAAATAACAAAACAAAGAAGTGTGCTTATCAATCAGAGCAGGTGTAATGTAAACACCAAGTTCATCAAAGAAAATCATATAAAAAAGGACTAATAAGTGGCGGGAGTTTCTGCATGGATTCCATGCATCCAACACTCCCTTCTAGTTCTTGATTACCAAAATAACAAAACAAAGGGATGTGTCTACCAATCGGAGAGGGTGTAATGTCAACATCAAGTTCACAAAAGCAAATCAACATTAAAATAAGTAACTAAAGACTAATAAGGCTCTCCCTCTCTCTCTCCAACAAAAGTTCATTGCCTTTGTTTCTACACAAATCATTAGGATATAATCAGACTAATTGCATTGGACTTTGTGGGCCTAACAAAGGGTTTAAGAATCACACAAGGTTTAGTTATAGGAAAAGGTGAAAGGTCAGAATGGCACGGGGAGAGCGTGGAAGGGATCGAAGAGGGCTCTTGCCATAGTGCATTAAATGGCTGTTGTCTTTCTTTTGTCTGATCAAGAATAAAGTTGTGAAGGGGAGAGAGTTGTAGGGAGGAGACTGTTAGAAAGGAGAAATCATAGGTGGTCCTCTCTCCTGCCCTTTGTACTTTGCTTTCAAAGGGCCTCCTCTTGTATATTTCTAAGGAGAGGATCCCCAAGCTCTTCAACCCCATTCTCTCTCTCTCTCTCTCTCTCTCTCTCTCTCTCTCTCTCTCTCTCTCTCTCTCTCTCTCTCTCTCTCTCTCTCTCTCTCTCTCTCTCTCTCATTTCATCATTGCAAATTGATTTGGGCTAACAGATTAGCAGAAGGAAGAGACAGTTGAAAAGCAATTCACTCCTAGACTGAGGATTTTGTTTTCTTTTCTATCATCTAGGCATTATGAGTGCTTTTCATGTATTCTTCACCTACTTGATGTTGGTCATTTTCTTAGGCAGCAATGCTGGCTTGCATGCAGGTACTATATGGGGAAAAAAGAAATTTTCAAATTCCTTCTATATACTTATTTTAATTTGTATTTTTCTTTCTTTTTTATTTTGGGTTCTTATTTTTCTCATGGAAGCTTAACACTCCAAATCCCAAAAAATAAAAATTTTAAAATTTTTAAAAAAAATGTGGTGCATACGCTTAGATGTCATTTTTTTTTCTCGTTTTTCCAGCCATAGGAGCTCCAAACATGTTACAAAAACATGTGCATGAAGATACTCCATCCACACCATCACAAACAGTACTGGAATCAAAAGCAGCTTATTCAGAGAAGAGGAAGATGATGCCAAATGGTACAAAAAAGAAAACAGAAATGATATTGCTCTTTTCATGCTTTATACCTATGAAGCCTTTTTGTTTTCTTTGGTCATTGACATCCCCCCTATTGATTTGCATGCATTCATCTTCCATTCATAGAATTGTGTGTTTGCAAATCAATGAAGGTGGACCTAAATGGTGGGTCCCACTATTTTCTCACATGGGTTTTCTCTCTTTTTCTTATATTTTGGATTAGGGAAATGTACAAACAGAGATATTAGCATCTCCCAAAGCAAAGGCTCATCAACAGGGATCCCACAATACATAGTTCAGATTGTCAACACCTGCATGTCTGGCTGTGCACCATCCAACATACACCTGCACTGTGGCTGGTTTGCTTCTGCAAGGATAGTAAACCCAAGAACATTCAAGAGGCTGTCTTTTGATGATTGCTTGGTGAATGGAGGAAGGCCTTTGAGGAGTAGCCAGGTCATCAGTTTCACATACTACAACTCCTTCATGTATCCTCTTGCATTCAAATCTGCAACGTTCTGCTGAGAGAGAGAGAGAGAGAGAGAGAGAAGAGATGGGTCGATGGGTCCATCTCTCCATCCATGGAATCTGCACCAAGTTGTAGACAAACCCAATCGCACCACTGAAATTCAAACCAAAACCTACTCAAAACCCAAAACCCAAGATAACCCAAATCCTATCTATCCATGCAATCTCCACCAAGTTGTAGTCAATTCCAATTGCACTATTGGTGAAATTCAAACCAAAAGCTATTCAAAACCCAAGATAACCCAAATCCCAAAACCCAGTAGCCCAAAACGAGAGAGCGACAGAGAGAGAAATCTTGTCAGCTTTTCACGGGCCTATTAGATAGCTAAAAGACCTATTGTCTGGGACCTTGATTTTGTCACTGTTGTAATATTGCTGTTAGAAAAGTATTATTCATACCCCATGTATTTTATCTATATGCCCACCTTTTTGGGCTTTTGGTAATTGAGGATCTTGCTCTTTTGTAGTACTTTAATTCCCAATGAAGAAAAAAGGGTTGCTTATATTAAAATATGAGGTTGCAAGTATCAGCTCCTTGATGCTCTATGGTTGTTACATTATCATGACCATATCATCATGTATGATAATTTCATTATTTTGAAAATAATGGATCGTCAAAGTCAAAAGCTGCTGTTCTGATTACTGATGATGCCCAAAGAGAGTTGCCTGACGGTTGTGGATTCGGTGGATCCGTGTCTGTGGGGCCCACCGTGTAACTATTTTATATCAACACCATCCATCTATTTTGACATATTATTTTAGGATTAAGGTAACACCGTCCATCTATTTTGACATATTATTTTGGGATTAAGGTATGAGCCTAAAAAATGAAGCATATCCGAATCTCAAGTCGACCACACAACAGGCAGTAATGGTGATTGAACGCCACCATTAAATTTTGGGTCGAGCTGATATCTGTGTTTTGCCTACGTACACATCTACGTGACCTTATCATCTGTGGGCCCTTGAAGTTTTTAACGGTGGTTAATCACCGATGTTTCCTGTAGTTAGGTGAAAACGCTTTCGTACATCGCGCTAGTTGCCCACTGGAGTTGATTTCTCTTATTTGGGTGCAACTGCTTATCTTTCATGAAATCCACACCGCGTGTCAGGTACAAGTCCCCTATGTTAGCCTATATCCCAAATTTCAGGCTGATTCAATACTAAGGTGGGCCACTTCAAGAAATTATACCTAAAAGATCTAAATTCACATGGTATATTGCCCATCTTAGTTTTGAAATACTGTGCTTTTTGGTTCATCCTAATCATTCACATTATATGAAGGGATTTGATGGCATATAAATATCACGGTACGTCCTACGTAGAAATAATGGTTGGGGTTCCATTCCAACTGTTTTCTCTGGTGTAGCGTACCCTAGTTTTGTATTATTATTAATTTTGGATTCAACGGTACAAATGAGACAGTGTACCTGATGGACGGATTGGATCTAATGAAAGTTCCGCCCACGCGGCTTCCGATTTGCTAAAGTAAACCCGGTAGGTACCTAGAGCAAGGTACGCTATCGCAGTCTTTTATCTAGCGCCTAGGGAGCGTGTGTTCTTGTCGTGTAGAGAAATGCTAGTTGAACTCGCTCGAGTTCACTCGCCTCACACGTGTAAAATAGTAGCATGTGTATAAGATCAGACCCGCTAGTCAGAAGGTCGAAAAAGTTAGATTCTATGCGTCTAAAATCAGGTACATATGATATCAAATGAACGCCACACGGTTGTAGAATTTAAACCGTCGATCACTTACCAAACTAAAAAACATCGTTGATCAGTTTCTCTTAACCGTTCATTTATTTTGTATATGCATCCTTCGTGGCGCATGCATCCCTATCGTCGAATAAGCTTATTCTACAATTTGATCCCATGTTTTAATGACATCCGCTCCGTCCATCATGTGCACCCACTCAATTACTCCTTGAAATATAAACATCAGACCGATCCACAACTTATGTGCGCCACAACACGTAAAATCATGCCTAAACGTCTAAAATCACGTGTTGTGGCCCACCTGAGTTTTTGAATTTCCTGATATTTGGATTTCCCATTCATCTTAGTGTTGATAATATTAGAATGGATCGGATGGCGTTTTAAAAACACGTTTGAACCCCAAACGATCTGAAAGGATTTAATGAAAGGCGTCCCATCCCAACTGTTATGTGTTGTGACCTATCAGTGTTACGGATCGACCTGATTTTTTCCAAACACGATTAACTTGAAGAATCTCACCTTATGGATGGAGTGGATTGAGGGACCTGCAACCTGGTGGGTCCCAAAAGCAAAAGTGTAGAATGAGCTTATTCTACAGTAGTTGCAGAGGAAGAGGCCTCCTTGTATTATTTCGCGCACGTGCAATGCACGTGGAGAGAGGAAATGACTTGCTAGAAGAGAATGATCGCATTCGTTCCAACATATGGTAGCTATGTGGGGTCCACTGCGATGTGTGAGTACCATCCAACCCGTCCTTTAGATGCGCATCCCTATATTATGCCTATATGCCACAACCCTTTTTGATCAGTAACTCATATGGACCACACCAAAGGGAAATATGGGACGTTGGAATGGGTAACGCCAACCGTAGGAATTTTCCTATGGAATGTGGGTCCACCGTGTTTATTTTTAAACATGAATCTCATCGTTCTAAACTCATATACGGATAGTGTCGGTCAAAACAACCCGTTCTACATAAGATTCTCATGATGGCTCGGAACCATAGATTTCATAACATGGACGGTTCCGATCACCGGGCCACGCAGAATGTGGCCTCAATGGACGGCGACACACACTGGAAGCTAAGTCGCGACAGAGGGAAAAGGAATTCTTCCAAAAAATGAAAGAAAACAAAATAACAGAAAAGGCATATAATAGACATCACGAAGGATTCGGTAGTTCCACACGCAGCACTACACGCGGGCACAGCTGCTAGGAAATCATATTAATGGAAAATCTGAACCGTCCACCATGTGGACCCCATGATGAAACATACAAAAAACAATATATTTACAAATGATAAGGCTCTATCCTCTCATTAATTGGGTATGTATATTGGAAATAATGAAGAGTCATAATAACGGAAATCTGTTTTTTCCTGCACAGTTCAGTTCTCCATTATATGGTACCCCCGGAGACCTAATGAACGGTTCAGATGTGTCAATTACATAGAATTTCCGTACATATGCTGCGTGTGAAGGTACCTGACGGTCTACCAAACATCTCATACACTGCTCTGAGTTTGACCTCCACGCAGAAGGTTGGATGTTAGCATCAGGCCCACAAATCGAGGAGAGAATAGAAGACTGGAAAGCAGAGAAAGGAAAGGAAAGCTGTGCTTCTGGAATGGTTGGGCTGTTTGAGTGTTGTTGTCTTTGCAAGAAATGGACCGTTGAAAGCTCCCTCTCTTTCTGGTTTGGAATGAACAGGGATGGCCACCCAGATGGATGGCTCTTGTAAGCTAAATGGGAAATTGGGGACCCCCCATTTGCATTTTGACACCCACCTTTATTGATAGACACGCCCTTTCTTCTAGCTTTTGGCAATACAATATAAAGTTGGGGTGGTTTTTCTATCATTTTACATCGTCTGTTGATAGGCACATACCAGTCCTTTTACTTTTAGTAATACAATGGTACAAACTTGTAGTTTTTGTAATAAATGGAGTGGGCGTAGATATCAATTCATCCGAAGGGGAGAGGACAAAAGATATGGGGCCCACTGTATTGTATGTGTACCATCCAATCCGTCCATCAGGTGCATTACCAGTTTTTCACTGTATATACCAAAATTCAGCCAAATTAAAATTTCAACTGGGCCACACAAAAGGGACAAATGTAAATACAGGACTAATAAATTCACGCATATAGCCCACCTGATTTTTCGATTGTACTTATTTTTGGGTATTTCCTTCATCCTGATGAGACACACCTGATGAACGGGTTGGATGACTTATACAATCTACGGTTAGCCTCACACAGCATCTAGAATGATTCCATGATGTTTACCACATCTCCGAAACTGTGGGTCCGGCTGAAATTTTTTTCACTACAGTTGAATATCAACGGGCGTATCTGATGGACGGAGTGGATGTGTGACGTACAACACAGTGGGCCCCACGGAGTTCGAGCTCTGTAACATCATTGTGGATATTTGCTCGACGTTCGAAAATCAAGGGCGCACCTGATGAATGGAGTGGATTTCAAACACATACACATAACATGGTGGACCCACAAGATTCCTAGCTGGTTTTGAGAAAAGCCCAAGAGAAGGATTTCTCTCTTTTATGTTGTTTTGTTCTGTGATTTAGGGTCTGTGCATGAGCATGGCCCACTTTAAGCATATGCGGTTTGTGCCATTTATTCGGCTTTTTTATTTTATTTTATTTATTTATTTTTGTCATTTGATACTTATAATTTGATGTTGAAGGGCACATGGGTTGGATTTATGGTTGGTAGGTGCCATTGAAAAGGCCCCATCAATGAAAGTTTACCACCCTACAAGTAGATTCATTACAAAGCTTGTAGGATATGTTTATCCTATAAAGATTTTTGTGGGGTCCACCGTGATGTTTTAATGACATCCAATCCGTTTTTCATGTTCACCTCCTTATTTTATCCTTGGATGCCAGAAATCAAGGTGGTTAGAAATTTAGGTGACCTACACCATCTACAATCATGCCAAATTCATATAAAAGCATGTAGTGTAGCCCACATGATCTTTGGAATGGCCTGATTTTTGGGGTGAGTATTTATACTGGTCAGAAGTATCTTTTGAATGGATTGGATGGTGTATATAAAAGAATTTAAGCCTCACATTTAATTTGAAAGGTTTTTAATTGTGAGCATCCCATCCAAACTGTTTATTCTCGTAGGCCCACCTGTGTTTTGGATCAATATGATTTTTTGAAGAATGGATTGGATGTCATTAAAACAATGAGGCAGGCCCACAAAAATTTCTGTACAATAAGTTTATCCTGCAACTCCCCTTTAAACTTCAAAGGAACATGATAAACAGGGGTGTACATGAGTCAGAGTTGAGCTGGCCTCAGCTCGGACTTGGCTCAGCTCAATCCTCGAGTCTGATTGGCCAGATCGGCTCAATTCGGTCAGTGGCTCGGGCTGAATTCGAGCCAAGATTAAGCCGAGTTCACCATTGAGACATTTCCGCAAACATCTGAACTGCAACTTCATAATATCACTGATTTACAAACATAAGCAATAGAAAAGCAATGATTTTACAGGTATTTTAACAAACACTTTTTAAGCAACATAAAAACCAAGTAAAACAAACAGAGAAAGGGTATTTGTTTCATGTACATACCTTCTTTGCAACCAACCACATTTTGTTGAGTCAGTTTATCAAATAGTTGGTGAGCAACATCAATGACAAAGTAACCAAGTCTCCGAGCTGGTTCGATTTGAGCTGAATTTGATCCGAGTCAAATCGATCTGAGCCCTGTTTGAACTCGGCTCGAAGTCATTTTCGAGCTCAAAAAATCAGCTCAACACGGCTTGAACTCAGCTTCAAACCGAGTTGAGTTGAGCGAGCTAACCGAGCTAGCTCAGTTCATGTACACCCCTAATGATAAGTAATCACTGAACATGCCTCACACGTGGAAGCGATGCACATGTGTTTGACATGGCTCGATCCAGAGAGAGAGAGAGAGAGAGGGGTGCATTCTCATGCACTGCTCATCACTGCACGTGGCATGTTCAATCTACACCGTCCAACTTATGGACTGTGTTGAGAACGGGCATGGCCCCACATATAGCAATCATCAGACGTTCTTAAGTGCTGGGTCAGTTCCCATCAAATGGATGGTCAAAAAGATTAGTCACTAATATAAATTCAATACAAAAATAACCACTGATCACTGTTCAGACCGCTAGGATCGTCCAATCTTGTTTTTCCCATACCCGATTGATAGAGGGACCCACCTAACGAGCGCCTCCTTTTTCATGCACGTGTCTGCTGCACGCACTTGTGGTATATCACACGTGTGTTCTCGAAGATAACGCCTTCGAGATCCAGCCCCAGGTGGACCCCACAGTGAACATAATGCACGTTGCCCTAGGTGGCCTATCAACTATCATCGAATTATTGGTATATTAAACTTTAATAATAAAACATCAACTGGTGCTGTGGTGTAGTCGGTTATCACGTCAGTCTTACACACTGAAGGTCCCCAGTTCGAACCTGGGCAGCACCATTCGTTTTACTTTTGTTCATTTTATTTTTTTCAACGGACCCGATTCAATCCTACTCCTTTTTTCTGTTTTTTTCTCAAGGGACCCAATTCAATCCTACTCTTCTTTTAGCTGTGGTTGTCAAGGGTAACGACTCAACCCTACTCTTCTCACATCATGGTCCTTGAGTAAAGGGTTCAGATTGCAGGAGCTGATCATTGGCATCGCACAGGCCCAAGCTCGGCCCCAAAGCATTGGTTGGTTGATAAACTTTCTATCACTTGAATTTTCTTAACATATCATATGTCGAAGTGGGCCACACATGCACATATAAATAGATATTTTAGAGGAATGAAACCAATGGTACATTTACGTATGATCCTGTGTGTCAGGTTTAAATGACTTAGAGCCCATGCCTAACTCAAAATTTGTACGTAAGGCTCAAGGCCCGAGCCCCACATATATGGGCATAGCATGGTCCAATATGCCTGACCCATAAATTGATTTCCCACTTGAATTTTGATAACATATCCAAGGTTCAAGTGGGCTACACATGAACAAAGAAATAAACATCTTAGAGGGATGAAGACAATAATCTACCATCAAGATAGATAGTTTGCCTAATCAATTATTAAAATGTCATTGTAGGTAGGGGGGGTACACGAACCGAGCTAGCTTGGTTAGCTCGTTGGACTCAACTCGAAAAAGCTCGATTCAACTCAGTTTGACACTGAGTTTGAGCCGAGTCGAGATGATTTTTTGAGCTTGAAAATGAGTTCGAGCTCGACTAGAATTGGATCGAACCCAACTCAAATCGGAACAATTCGATGACTCGATTGTACTTTGATATTGATGTTGCTCACCAAGTGTTTGATGAAATGACTCAACGAAGTGTGGATGGTGGTAAGGAAGGTATGTATATGAAACAAATACCTTTTTTTCTTGATTTTTATGTTGCTTAGAAGGTCTTTGAAAAAATACTTCTAAAACCTCTGCTGTTGTTTTACATACAATGAGATTTTGAATGCGTAGTCCATTTGTTTGTGAAAATGCTGCACAGACGAACTCGGCTCAAACTTAGCTCGAACTGGGCTCAAAATGGCCTGAGCTGTTGACCGAACCAAACCGAGCTGCACAATCAGGCTTGAGGACAGAGATGAGCCGAGTTCGAGCTGGGGTCAACTAGTAGCTGAGCCAAGTCAAGCTGAGGCTAGCTCGACTCGGTTCGACTAGATGTACACCCCTATTTGTAAGATATAACACGTCCATAGAGCTGGGCACGGGATGAATCAGCTCATCCGACTCGTTCAGACCCAACTCGACCCGAATCCAGTGGGTGAGTTGATTCAAACTAAGTAGACTTCAGCCAATCCAAACTCAAACCGAGTTAAGTTCAGGTCACCCAATAGCTTTACTCAACTCGACCCAAAATCTTACTCGACTTGATCCAAAGCCCGACTTATACATATAAAAAAATAAAATCGAATTTGATGTTTCAGATCTGAGATGCCGTGTAACTGATGGATAGACTGCAATTCCGGCAGGTGCACTTAGGTTCTGAGTTGTGATTTCAACCCATGGATACCCGCCACACCCGACCTAACTCAATGTTGACTCGACTCAACCTGACTCGATACCTGTGACCAGGTTGGACCCAGTCCGAATTAGTCCAGGTCAGACCTAGACTCGGATCAGGTGAGGCATGCTAGACTCGATACCGAGTTAGGTTGAGATCGGATCAGGTCTATTTCAAATCCAAGTCTAGTCAGGTTAGTCCTAACTTAGCCTAACCCATCTCGATGCCCAGCTCTACACGTGCATGTAAAGGTGGATCGAGACGGTCTAGGTTGGGAAGATATTTTTCATTTGCTTCTATTATAGTTCATAGCGGCTTTCCCTTAATGGGAAAAGATTGGTCTCTCCCTTAGCCTATAATTTTCATCATAGCAATAATAATAATAACTAGGGAGGGTTAAATATGAAATGTGCCTCGGAATTAATTGCCCCTTAGTTTGGAGCTCTATGAAGTTCGGGAATTCGTAATTCAAAAAAAGTTCAACATAAATGTAACATATGGGTTGAGCCACAAAGCCATCAGAGATTTCCTAACACAACATTCTCCCAACATAGCCAATCAATAATCCACATTTAAGATTAGATGGGTTGCCTAGACGATAATTAAAATGGTATATATATTAGAAAAATATAGCACATGTACATGTGAAGTTAGATCAAGCTAGACCGGCCGGGCAAGTTGGGCTATAATGACTTGAGCCCAAGCCTAACCCAGAAGTTGACCAAACCATACATGCAAGGCCCAAAAGGTTCAAGCCCAGTCCAAAGCCGGGTGGAGAAGACTACCCAGCTTATCAACAAAATCAAGTTGACTCAATCGAGTCACAGATTACTCGGACTATTGGCAATCCTGGTATTAGGTGTTTTTGACATTTCATTTAAAATCATAAGGCCCTCATTCACAGACGCCTACGCCTACAAATGAGTTCATCTCATTTTAGTGAGGAAGCGGATTGCATACTGAGTAACTCAGTATGATGTGGGCCCACGTGATTTATGTATTTTATCCACTCCGTCCATCCATTTTACCAGATAATTTTAATGCTTGATAAATAAAAAATAAAAATAAAAAATTAATGCTTGATAAATAAAAATAAAAAATAAAAAATAAATAAAAAAATAAAATTGAAGCATACCAAAAGATCAAATAGGCCACACCACAGGAAGCAGTGTGAATTGTTTGTCTACCGTTGAAAATTCTTGTGGGCCACAGAAATTTTGGATCAAGCTGATATTTTTTTTTCCCTTCATCCATGTTTGTATGATATCATGAACAGGTTGGATGACAAATGAACATTACTGTGGGCCCTAGCAAGGTTTCAATGGTGGAAATTATTATTCCCAAGTTTCCTGTGGTGTGGTCCACTTGAACTTTCTATATGCTTCAATTTTTGGCTCAACCCCTAAAATGAGCTTTAAAAACGGATGGACAGCGTGGATAAACAACATACATTCACGGTGGGCCCAATAAGTAACATTGGTACTTATCTGACCGAGTAAATTCTATGGGGCATAATGTGATGTATGTGTCTTATCCATGCCATTCATCCTTTTTATCACCTCATTTTAAGGTAAAGCCCAAAACTGAAGCATATCCAAAGCTCAAATGGACCTACAAGAAAGTGTGAATTGAACGCGTACCGTTGAACTCTTTTCGGGGCTCATAGAAGTTTTGGATCAAGCTGATATTTATGTTTTTCTTTCATTCATAGTTTTGTGACCTTATAACCCAGTTGGATGACAAATGAACATCACCGTGGGAATTAGGAAGATTTCAACGGTGGATATCATTATCACCACTATTTCTGTGGTTTGATCCACCAAGAGCTGTGAATATGGTTCAATTTTGGGTTCATGCACTAGAATATGCTGGTAAAACAGATGCACAGCGTGGAAAAGACACATACATCACAGTGGGCCCCACAAAGTAGTGTGTTGAGTTACTCAGCTCAAAATGAGCTGCCTAGTAGAGCTCACGGTCTTTTAAAAGGTGCACCTCACCATAATGATCTTAAAAAAGAACGTAGGTTGTCCAACAATAAGAATGAAAGAAAAGATCATCCATCTTTTAAAAGGTGCACCTCACCATAATGATCTTCAAAAAGAAGGTAGGTTGTCCAACAATAAGATGCGTCACACCATAGAAAAGATCATCCATCTCACCATAGAAAAGACCATGGACCTCCTATAATTCAAGTGTTGGGGTTAACTCGATGATTGTATTGGCCCACTCATCATGGTGGACCCCACCTTTTGGAGGGGTTGGAAATCATACACATACTGCATGGACCACTTTAGTTGAAGATGGGGATCGGTTCTTGAGCGGTTGTAACTTGTACATTGTTTCTTATGATATAAACAGGGCTGTCAATGGAAAGGCAGCCTTTGTACCCGATGGAACCGATCCGGTCTGAACGATTTTCAGGTCTAACATTTTAGACCCGTTAGCTAATTGAGTCGGGTTTGGATTCTCCACTTTTCGGACCCGGATAAATTTAAGTTCATTCGGGTCCATTAAATGGGAGCCGATCAGGACATGTTGAGTCCAATTAGTGTTAATGTGATATTATATATATTACATAGGTAATGTTTATTCTAGCAATGGAATAAGGTTTCCCCTAGGCATCTAAGGTAGCCATTTACAGCCACACGCATCAAAGTGCCACATGTGTCTGTCATCTAAAGCCATCCATCAAGTGAGGTTGACAGTGTAAAGAATGATATTATTAGACCCAAATTAATTAGGGGCCGTTTGGATGGATACATTTGTCTATTATTAGATTGCAAGATGTAGTCCTAGTAATATGAAACATGAGAAAAAGTCACGGTTAAAGGGATGTGAGACAACTACTATAATCTTTTCAAAATGTCAAAACACGAAGAGTTGTATTATCTTCTTATGGTTACAAGTACCCAAAATATATATATATATATATATATATATATATATATATATATATATATATATATATATATGGAAAAGGTACTATGCGCTCGACTTCATGATAAGCTCCCGTGAGATCGAGCTGTGTGGGCCCCACCGTGATGCGTTTCGACCATCAACACCGTGTACTTGATGGGTCCCCTTTAAATTATGGGATACCCCAAATATCAGTCGTATACGGAACTCAGGTGGGCCAAACCTAGAAATTATGTGAAGACACCGTTAAAACATATAAAAGCAGTTGGTGGGGCCCACCTGAGTTTTGTATGCGCCTGAAACTTGGTCTGAACCCTCATTCAAGTGGGACACACATAATGGATGGGCTGGATTTGCAAACCACATGTCAGTGGCCCCTCAAAAATGGTTATGAATGTTTTAATGGTGCACGGCCCCTCTCCACTTCTGTATGTGGTGTGGCCCACACAAGTCACGGATTGACTTGATTTTTGAGACCTAGGCACACGATGGAATGGTGCATCTGACTGATGGGGTAGATGTTCGAAATGCATCACGGTGGGGCCCACACAGCTCAACCTCGTGGGACGGACTCGTGAGTTGGAGCGCATAGTACCTTTTCCCATATATATATATATATATATATATATATATATATATATATATATATATATATATATAAAGAAGAAGATTTAAAAGAAGACAAATCTCTCTCCCTCTTTATTACTGTTGCTAGCATTGAAACTTCTCGTACGTTGGGAGGGATGTTGTCTCTATTTGATTGGTGGGCCCACTTTTGCGGCCCACCAAATAATTTATTTATTGTAAAAAATCGATCATAGGCTTTATTGAGTTATGCTTATCTCAATGATCTATATTGCATAAAAAAAATTATGTCTTTTAATTATTTCTAAAGAATTTATCACTCTAAACTCTTTTGTGAGTAAATACTTAAACACAGACTATAAACAGATTTCAAGTTATCCAGGTACAGATAACTGTTTTCCTATAATTAAATATAGCTTAAAGCCAAACAAAACTGCATGTAAATACTTTATACCTGTAATCAGATTACTTATGATCGGATTACAACTTAATGACTTTACAGGCATCCAAACAATCCCTTAAAAACCTAGAAACCCAACCGTTATCTGAACCCAGTCCAAATCAGGCTTTGAGACCCGGACCTGGCAATAGCATAACCTGATTAGCCAGGGTACATGTACTATAGGACCCAACCTGTCCACATCCTAAGGAGTGGACCACCTGACATTGGATTGTCCTGCTTTCAGAGCTAGGTGCATATCATAGCAGACTACACGGATCTGACAACAACCCAGTACCACCGTTGCTTATGATGGTCCCAGTACCACTGGACCACACCCCTCTGATAACAGCTTGCACACCTTCAACAGTACTCTCTCTCTCTCTCACAAAATATGGGGTTATTGATTTCTTCAGGGGAAGATGTCAAATGTCGATTTCTAAAACTACTTTAAACAGAACTTGCCTTTTGATAATTGGACTTTTAACATTTTTTATGAAAAACTGTAGTTCAAACCAAACAATGAAATTAATTACCCATTGGATTCCACCATTTTTCCAAAACTTCTCAAGGTTTTTCATTTCTACGCTTTGGATTCTCTCTACCAAACAGGCCCACAAGGATCTAAGAATTAATTTAAAACTTTTGATATGGAAAGAAAAATGAATTATGACTGGCAATGGCCTCAGCTTAGGCCAAGCAAAATCAATATTTTGAATACGCCTCACCCAACCATTGCAAAATCCAGGCCTAAAATGAATAGACCATCCACTATTTTCTTCAAAAGTTTTCCTCTTGTATAAATTTTACTCATACAAATACTCTTATTTACGAAATATATTTTTAAAAAAAAATTTAAAAACTAAAAACTACTCACCCAAGTTGCTAAATCAACTCACCTGAGTCAAATTTCAGCAGTTGCCCAAATTGATTTCTAGTTCTTGAGCTTTACTACCTTGGTTTCGATAGCTCGCAAGCATGACTAGGCTCGCAAATGGGCCAGGCTGATCGACCCAATCAGTTCAAATTTTGTGTCGCAGACCAACCCCGGCACAACCCATTTGCAATGAGGCGAAGTAGAAAGAGATTTTCGGCATAGAGACCTTTCTACTCTTCTTTCTGCATAGACTACATTCAGTCCTCAGCAATGTTTTCTTCTGACTGGACAGTCTAGTGTAGAGATGGGTTAGCTGTTAATGCAGTTCATACCAATATTTTCATATATCTCCATAGAAATGTAGATGGGGCACCTAACTAGCCATATCTACATATCTATGGAGATATATACATATCCATGGAGCTATACACAAATACACATATGAGCTGTATTAAAAGCTAACCCCTATCTCTACATCTAGTTGGACCAGTTCACCATCTTCTTTCTGAAATTCACATAGATAACAAGTGTTTTGAGTTGGGTTTGGAAAAAATGACCTCATTACATAGAAAATCAGGACGTAGCTAGGCGTTCAAGGCCAGACTGATTGGACCACTTTCAACTGACCCGCTGATAGAAACGGGTAGAATATTGGTTCTAGCTCTCTAGTTTTTCCTTGTTCTTTGCACAGTTTACTATAAACAACCAACAAGCGGTATCAGAGCCAACTGTTCTTTGTAGCTGCGTTTGGATGCTCAATGGAATTGAATTGCAATAATTCAGTACAATAGAGAGTAAATGTTTGAGTTAGAAATAGCCCCACTGCCTTCATAATGCAGGACCAGTGCCCAAATTGCAATTTCTATTATTTGAAGTCCAAGTTGAAATGGGTCGCTCGAGTGGTGATGCAGCCAACGATTCGAAGGTTGTGATTGAAGCCATGATCTGTACATTCAAATTCTCATACCAGTTGTTGAGTTACTAGCAATTGCAGAATTTATATAGAAATCTATTGAAATGTTGTTCATGTTCCCATTTTCTCTTCTTTGTTTGTGAGACAGGTTGTGTGAGTTTTGTATTCCCTTCCTATAGTTTTGTTAAGCCCACATGAGATTAGGGGCATCCCCAATTACACAAGTGTGCTATGACCTGAGCTTTCAATCAGGTGGGCTACACTGTTTGGATCTTCTGGCCTAAATACCATTCCAAACATGCTCTAAAAACAAACCAATTCATTTCTAACAAGTCCTAAAAACAAACCAATTCATTTCTATTTTGAAATTTACATAGAAATAAATTCAATTTTGGTATCCTACAAACAAAATTACATGAACAATAGGATATTAGCTCTCTGGACAGGATGGACAGACATTCATGATTCATCACTTTGGATCATCTATATGGAGGGGGGGAAACCGCAGTGAAAGGTCATTTTCTGAATATTCTTGCTCTTAGATGGAAACATCATAATCAATAAAATAAGAAGCAATTAAACAAACTTCAATTAAATTTATAAAAAAAAATAATAATAAAGAAAGAAACACCAGACAAAACATGAAGTTAGTAGTTGTATTGAATCTCTATGATACAACTATCTATCAGTTTCAAGAACCTGTCTGATATATACTCTGAAAGAGAACATTTTGACCAGTAAAAACCATCATCTGAAAAAACTTACATTTTATTTCTTAAATTACATTGCCATCATCAGCCTATCTGATTCAAGTGGCTTACAGACATGTCGCCTGTGCCTTCTTGAACAATCATTTGAGATCGGCCGGCTGGCCAGGCCTAGAACATCCTTACCGCCCCTTTGGATTGATGAGTTGTGAGAACACTGCATTTGTATTTAGATCCGAAACCTCACTCACCTCGCTCTCGCCCCCAAAGCTCAAGTTGCTTCTGTGGCTGCCTGAATTGTTGTTTTCCGAGGAGTTAGCGGCCCCATTCATCATCAGGATCACACTGTCGGTGCTCTCCTGCAGCTGGAGTGCGAATTCAAGATTCCACAAGACATCCCCCATTGGTGGCCTCTCCACGCCATGATCAGACAGGCATTTCTCTGCTGTCTCTGCAAACTTCTTTAGGCACTCTGGATTGATCTTGCCCTTGAGATGAGGATCGATGATTGCCTCGAGAGTTCCCTTCCTCTGGCAGTGTAGGGCCCAGTCCGCGAGACTGACCTGTTCCTTTGGAAGGCTTGGATTGAGCGCAGGCCTCGCCAGCAAGACTTCAAATAGAACCACGCCGAATGAGTACACATCGGATTTTTCCGTCAGCTGCTGTCTTCTGAAGTACTCAGGATCTAAATACCCAAAGCTTCCTTTCACCACTGTACTAACATGGGTCTGATCGATGGTCGGGCCTGTTTTGGATAGCCCAAAATCGGATACCTTAGCGACCCATTTCTCATCGACAAGAATGTTGGTAGTTTTCACATCTCGATGAATAATCGTATACTTGGCGCCTGTGTGAAGGTAGTGAAGTCCCCTCGCCGCTCCGATGCAAATCTCCAATCTCTGCTTCCATGAGAGCGGTGGCGCTTTGGTCTTATAAAGATGCTCCCTCAGAGTCCCACGGGCCATGTAGTCATAAACCAAGATCATTTCATCGTTTTCATCACAGTAACCAATCAAAGAAACCAAATGCCGGTGCCTCAGCTTGGAAAGCATCTCAATCTCAGTCTGGAACTCATGAATACCTTGTTCTGAAGACGGGTTTGCTCTTTTTATAGCTACTTTTGTCCCTCCATCAATAACTCCTCGATAGACCTTCCCGAAGCCTCCCACTCCAATAACAAGGGACTCATCGAAGTTCTTCGTGCCCTGTTTTATCTCAGTGAAAGAGAAATGCCGGCAAAGGCTAACAGCCAAGGAAGACAGGTGACTGCTGGTACAGCTCTTGCCTGAGATTGTCGACTTGCTAGTAGTGCTGTGTGAGCTCGATCTGCCATAGATTGGAAACCAGCCCGACGTGCCTCCATACTCCCCATTGGGGACATTCTGACGTTGGTAGACCGCAATGCCAATGGCTAGCACTAAACAAACAGCAGCGGCCACTCCAGCAATGGCAATGATCATTTGGGCCCTCCCTTTGGATTTTACCAGGTTGCCAGCTATCAGCACAGAAGCTTCTGCCGCAAGAAGCATAGGCGATGGCACCGGGTTGGGCCCCGCCAAGTTCCCGGTTGTGTCATTCAGCTTGAAGATCTCCAACCCATTGAGGATCGAATCATAGAATTCAGGCTTTTCTTCGGCAGATGGTTGTAATGCCACCCATAACTGATCATCGCCGGGCCCATCATTAACATACACTGCATAGTCCTTGTAAACCGGCACGGCCTGCGACCCCGACCATGCAATAACATCAGCACCATCCTGTGCTGTCTCATTGTTCAGGAAAATATCGAAAACTCTCTGGTTAATCTTGTTCAATTGCAGCTCACAGAAGTGGAATCTAACCACATACATGAAATTCCCATCAACTTGAAAGGTCCAAGTGAGATTATAGTTCATGTTGATCTTCGAATCGGGTCCCATCGATCTTGCTGTTCTGTAAACATTGATCGGAGCAATATACTCCGGCATTGTCTTTGGATATTTGATTTTAACCTTCTCACTATCCGAAAATGTGACACCAAATGCAGCGCCGTATAAATACGGCGAGTCATCATACCATGTCCGACTGAGGCCGGAATCGTTACTTGCCGGTATATATTGTCCACCGACATTTAGTCTGTACATAGTCTGTATGGTTGAGGCCCCAACATCAATGGTCTGATCAGAGAACCCCACCAGTGTTGCAGGTGAGTCGAAGATGTCAGGTATCGGAATTACCTCAATTCCATTGATGAAAGCATAAGAACCGCTGTGTTCGTCGGAAGGTGTGAACATAAGGTTGAGATTATTGGAGATGGGAATCAAAGAGAATTCTCTGATTATGTAGGCCTGTGTGAGAGCTTGTGCTGTAATGGCTGCGCTGAAATTGCGAAGGATCGTAACCCCATCTGCAACAACAGCGAAATACGAGTCGGTGGAATTTAGGCCACTGTATGAAGATGGGTAGAAATAGAGACGGAGCCAATACCGCTTTCCTGCTGAGACTGGAAACTCGTATGCCGATTCCTTTGAGAAGACTCTGGCCATCATGTAGGGGATTTGTGAAGGCAGAGAAAGGTCTTGGAATTTGGCCCTGGCGGGTTGTGAATTGTCCGAAGAGACAAGAAACTTGGAGTTGGAATCGCCAGACCATTTCCGACCATCGGCGTCAACATCATCGGATGAATCGCCGCAAGACAGGAGAATCGAATCTGATGATGGGGAGATGCTGTTGGATCCAATGAAGATGTTGAAGAGCAAAATGAGAGAAATTAAGATGTGGGTATTGGTTTTCATTGCTGGAGAGAAAGACCCTTTTGAGGAAATGGACGAAGGAGATGAGAGAAAGAAGAACGAAGAAGGTTTGATCGGAGCGTACAGGAAAACAGGGGAAGAGAGAGAATAGAACAGAAGAGAAACGTTTTCCTGTACGCCCAAAGAACAGGAAAACGATTTCTGGGTCTTCTTCTCCTCTTAGGTGATTGTTCTATCTCTATCCCATGTTTCTTTCATTGAATTTTCTTTTACTGGATCTGTTTGAATTGAACCAGGTAGAGAGAGACGGAAGAACAGAGGAAGAGAGAGGAGGATTTTTTTCCTTCTTTCTTTTTTTTGGCTCTGTTCGATCGGGCGTTGATGGGTGAAAGGAGTTCGTTAGAGATGAGCGATTGAGAACAAAAACGGAAATTCTCGACGCGACGCTTGGTTTGAAAAACGCGTTTGGGAGCTTGAATTGAGGTAGTTAATTGCTGTAATATCGAGCGTTTTGTTGTCATTAGTCTTTTTGAATGATCTGCGCTAGGTACGTCGCGCACAGAGAGCCACGTTGATGAAACTTTAACAAGATCCACTCCGTCCATCCGGTAAGGACACTTATGTTTACCTTGGAAACAGAAAATTATGACCATACAAAACTCAACTGGACCACACCTTGAAAGAATTTTGAGATGTTACAGCCACCATTAATTTTTCTAAGGCCCTCCGTGGCTTTTAATGTCATCCAATCCATTCATCTTATGTATGTCATGATGATGAAAGAATTACCCAAAATAACAGTATTCAAAAATCCGGGTGGGTTATACCGCGTGATTTTAGAGGATTTTGGGTGGCCCACCTAAGTGTTAGATCTGCCTCATTTTCATGTTAAGGATACAAAAAAGTGGTGATTCACTTGATGGACGGTGTAGATTTGATGCATGATAGGCCGTTTCCACTGCGTTAGAGATAGTGCCTCGATAGGTGCCTGCAAGGTAGCGAGCGTTTTCCATTTTGAATAGCCGACCGTTATTTACAGAATGCATACTGAGGGCGACTCGCGGGAGATTGAACGGTCATACGTGCCAACGCGGCTCAGGCGTGAGATATCAGACCATTCATCATATGTGGGCCACCGCTAAAACTCTTGGATGTGCACGATAACTAATAACGTGGACCACACGTTTCTGTGGAACATAGAACGTGGGTCATCTTTTCTCAGACCGTCCATTCTTGTTATATGAGTTTGGATACACCAAATCAACGTATTAGGCTGATTTTTGAGCCAGAAAATATTAATTATGGTCCCACCATAATGAATGGTTTGGATTTCAGATATACAT
Source organism: Magnolia officinalis (assembly GCA_021015155.1). NCBI lineage: Eukaryota > Viridiplantae > Streptophyta > Magnoliopsida > Magnoliales > Magnoliaceae > Magnolia > Magnolia officinalis. The sequence continues at coordinate 3,489,171 of JAJHSJ010000018.1, read as the reverse complement.
GCCACGTGGCAGATGTTCTAGGACTCGGATTGCCTGGTGTAGAGTACAACCATGGTTGGTACTGTGTTGACGTGGCAAAGTTCTATGGCCCCACCATGATGTATATGTTGTATCCAAACCGTCCATCCATTTTCTCAGATCATTTTAGTCATAAGCCCAAAAATGAAGCAGATCCAAATCTCAATGGAACAGACCTAGGAAGGAGCAGCCCAAATCCAAAGCTCCATGGGACACACCCATGGAGGAGAAGTGATAATGACACCTACCGTTGAAATCTTCCTAAGGCCCACCATCATATTTATTCACCACCCAACCTGTTTGTAAGGTCATATACAAGTGGATGAAGGAAAAACACAAATATCAGCTTGATCCAAAGCTTCCATGGACCATGAATAGATATTCAAACCCCACTACTTTCTAAGGTGTGGTTTACTTGAGCTTGGGATCTGCGTCATTTTTTTAGCTGGAAAAATGGATATGTAGTATGGATACAAAATACACATCATGGGACCCACATGACTTTGCCACATCAACACACTACCATGTTCCATGGTGTGTTCTCTTCACGCGCAAATAAGCTGACAGTTACTCTTCAGTTTCAGTTTCAAGATCCAACGAGGTAACCGACAACCTGCAGCGTAGTTTAGATGCATGGTTGAAAGGACTTATTTGACACGGATCGACTCTGCCCTGAGTTGAGTCACGACTCACCGGACTCAGGGCTGAATCGCCGGCTCGCCCATAGGGGGTGACTCGAGGGTTTGATTTTGGTGTCCAACCTGATCAGGTCCCACCCAATCCCAATCAAATCATCCCTATTGCAGCTAACTGGAATAAGTCTACGATCATGTCAAAATAGTAAACTGAGAGTGACCCAATATGATAGGATTTGATTTGATTGAACCATGTGCCATTGTTGGAGATGAGACACTCATCCAACAACTTTCAGACATACTTTATGTGGGGCCCATCTCTACACATGGTCATATCAACTCCCTCTACGTTGGGTCATTAGACAATTCATGTACCAAGTAGTAGTCGGCACTTTTACTGTAGGTAATTATTTCCAAGATAACTTTAAAAAAATAAAAAAATAAAAATAAAAATAAAATAAAATGGGGTTAGCTTGTTAGTACACACCCATGTCAGTACACACACTCCATGTTAGCCACCCCCACTAGCAATCGATACCAAGACCTCAAGTGTTGAAACGAGGTACTAAGTCTGCCAGCTAAGCTATGGATCTGGGTGCTTTTTCCAAGATAACTTACCTGTATTTAAGGGATGCGGATTGCATGTGGCAAATCTACTTTGTTTATCAATTTTGCAACATTATATGACAGGAGTCTAAATATCAAGAAAGTCTACAATTCATGTGTTGTATTTAATGTCGTAAATTGAGTCAGGTACAAGGTCTGTTGATACCATTGACAGACTGTTCAATGTCACTTTGATGGCACCCAGTTAAGGTGTTAGTTCGATGTCATCAATGAGTGTTAGATGCCATCAAATGATTAGTTTTGATGCCATCTATGAGTGTTTGATGGCATCGACAAAGATTATGCACAAATTTTTCATAAAATTGCAAATTTGCTAGATTTGTTTCCAATTTTATTTAGAATTCTTTCCAATGCTATATATATGGGTATAAACGGGATTGAGAGGTATTCTAATTATTTTTAAATCTTCCTAAGGTTTCAAAAGGTGTAATAAGGATGAGATTCGATGTTGTTCGAATTAGGTAAGTTTTTTTCTCTTTATAATCTCTGCTTTCATAGTGATATCTGTCACTATGTGTTGTGATTTTTTTTCAAAAAGGTTTTTCCATGTTAAATCTCTATATTCTTCTCCCTTTTGCTTCATACTTTTGGATTGCTATCCTATATTTTTCTCTATGTGTTTATGTGGTTCCCTCAACAATGAGGGCCATACCACACGAAATAGAAGGGATTGAATGCACACCATTGGAAGCTTTGTGCGGATCACATAAGTTTTGCATTGAGATGATATTTGTGCCAATAGTTTATCTTATCTGAGTGGTAATAACCTTATCAATGGTTTGTATGGCATATAAATATCATAGTCAGCTTCAGGAAGGTTTTAATGGTGGACATTTCTAATCCTACTTTTTTTCTTTTTTTTTGGTGGGCCTCATATGAGTTTTGGATCTTTCTGATTTTTATAATCCTGTCTTATTATGGACTTGTAAAAATAATTGGAGTGGATTTTTTTATTGGCATTTCCGTGGGCCACACAAACCTTCCAATTATAGGAACTTCCCATGTTGGGGCAAGGCAATCAAACGAGCAGTTAATGTCTTTAAGAGACATTTTAACTAAAGTTACCGTATTTTAACAATGTAAAAATAGAGGCTGATTGTCCTTCAACAAGCAGCTAGGAGAGACCACTGTGATGTTTGTGAGAAATTTATCGTGTCCATCCGTTTTGCTAAATCTTCTTAGGACATGTGCTCAAAAGTGAAGCAGATCCAAAACTCAAGTGGGCCACATGATAGCAAAAAGTGAGGATTGAACGTCTACCGTTGAATCATTCATGTGGCGACAAAAGTATTGGATAAGCACATGCCATGTACCTAGTATAGCACATGACTACCTTTGCTGAATTTCCCTCTTCCTTCTCTATCAAGTGCGTCGCACGTGCCATGTACACTAGTATAGCAGCAGCCCTACAAGTAACACACGTGTTTAAGATATAGGCATTTCAGCACTGAGGTCTTGGTATCGATTCCCTAAGGGGGGTTAACTGTGAAGTGTGAACACCCATTACTAACAAGCTAAAAAAAAAAAAAAGATGTAGTCTGTTCAATCCGGCTAAACACGTGTTATTTGTGTATGAAGTTTTTGAACATTGGGAAAAAGCTTTGCTCAGCCCACACGTGCATACAAGGCAGCTCGTGTGCATGCCACATCAGAGGTACCGCTACGTGGATGATCTGGCCCAAGAATCAGTTTGATCCACACGTCAGGTGGGCTGCAGTTTATGAAACAAACATACGGCTGAAAACACTTGGCTGAAATTCCTTTACCCATCTAACTGTCTTTAACATCCTGGCACACCTGATGGATGGATGAGATTTATTTTGGGGCCAGAGTATTCACACAATCAGATCCACCTGATGGACGGATCAGATACTGTACCTGTTGGCCATGCTCCGCTCAATACCGATTCCTTAGTCTACAGCTGGGCTGGGCCTGGGCATGAGCTACCAGGCCCACTTGCAGGCCAAGAGAAAATGCTATGCATTTGTGATTTTTAATTGAGAAATACTTTGATAATCCGGCAGAGTATCAAATCACCACGTTTAACATTTATAAGTACCTGTGTACCAAGTGTTATACACAGCCAGAGTATCAAATAACCCCCACTTAAATTTACCACCGTAGGTTTGCTAATCTCACACGCTTGCATCACCCAACAACCCTACATGCTGCCACAGGTAATATGGCACACTTGTAACAAATCCGAGCCATCTATCATGTGGGCCCCACTTTGTAGATGTCATGTACCAGAAACCAGTCATGTCCATTGATGAGCTCGGTCAAAGTGAGCAAAACGGACGGGCATCCACATGTGGGGCCCAAATGATGGATAGCTTCATTGTGCTGCACATGCCAAAATGGTACGTGTGTGTAATACAACCTCGTGGGATTAGTAAATCTCTACAACCTTTTATAGCTCTATTGAGTCAAAAATAGCTGATCAGTGGTCATCTAACTGACAGCTTAGATGGAAAGATTCAATGGAATGGTTCAATCTGTCTGATATAAGGATTACGAACTATCTATAGTCGCTCTCTGGATTTGGACGGTTTGATTTGAGTTACATGTAGCTGATTGTACAATATATACGGGAGAGTTACAACCATATCCAACTAATAAGATGCCGTCGTGTGTTAGCAAATTTTTATGGAAATCAGAAAATGGCACACAGAAAGTGCACAAAAATATCTAAATGATCCCAAATAAGCATATCACGCCAGGAATGTCATAGCACCAGAGACATTTGTATAACCAAAATTTTAAAGGTGGTTATTCTTTCAGTGACGTCTGTCCAGAAAATATACAATCTACACATATGCAAAGCATTTAGAGAGCATATGTATAATGATGTCCCGGTTCTTATGAGCAATGATAATGTCTGTAAGATAATTGTAATTGGATTGGAGTGGAGCGTAATTTGATTGATGTGAGATATATTCCAAATTTGAAGAAAAATCTAATTTCTCTAGGTGCTCTGTATGCACTATGATACAAGTTTATCGGTCATGGTGATGTTTTGAAAGTTTTAAAAGGGACACTCACCGTTATAAAAGAACAAGAGAATGACAATCTTTACATGTTGATTAAGTCTATTGTATCGGGTGGAGCTGAAATATCTATAGTGAAATCCACATCAGTATATAGGTTGTATGCATGCCTAAGCCACATAAGCGAGCATGGTATGAAAGTAATCTTAGATCATAGTTTAATTCCTACTTTTAATCGGGTGCCTTTAATTTATGTTGAACATGGGTTTTCAATATGATCGGCACCCTGGTAGATTTGATCAACAAATTTTGGATTTTCCCCAATTACTCACTTGACTGGTGTGGTCTTGTTCGATTCGATTGAAAATTTTCAAAAAATTAAGTTAGTTCTCTAGACACTTTTGTGCACTTTCAATTCGACCAAAAGTATGGTTAATTCGATCGATGTTCCTTGATTGGCATCGATTCAATCAAAGTCCTATCGACAGTTTAGGTAACTTATGTATAAGTGCACGATTTTATTTCTAATTCTATATTCGAGTTATATTGTGGGTGTAAAACAAATTTAGGATAATACAAAAGTATTAGAGACTTGTTTTACAGAGAGTTAGGGTTTAGAGAAAAGGAGTCTAGGGTTTTCTACTTTGAAGTATTGCATGTAAGTCGATATCATATCTTATAATTTGATTTTCATATATAATAAATTATTTGTCCTCCTGTGTTGTGATTTTTTTTCACATCAATTATGTTCTCTACGCAGGTTTGAGTATTATTCTTTCATGCTTATTTAATTCATATCTAAACCATGTTGGGTTGACACTTCCGCTCCCAACAACAAACACCACAAAGCTATCACATAACATATATTAGTCACTGCTTTCAAAATAAAAGAATTCATCTAAAGTATTAATTCTCACTTTGGCATATCTTAGTAATCTTTATGAATCAACGAGTAAGTAGTCATGTCATTCTTCACGTAATTGATGTCTAATCCACCTATCCAAATTATCCGGGTTTAGAATTTAGTTCAATTCCACTCGCATGCTCTCGCACACATGCTACACATGCATATTGATACACGTGTAATTAAAATGGGCCATCAGGCCATCCACTACACGTGTAACCGTACTAAATGAAGCTTCACAGCACATGAAACGTCAAACCCAACATGGCCTCACACGTGGCATACGCAGACTAGTGCTATTTAGGACATGGCTCATTATCCAAGATACATTGATTGGACGATCCTAACCTTTCAACCAGAGCCACCAATGACTCGGATTCAGTGATATTTATTGCTTTATGGCCAACCAATCCCTGATCTCTCAAGATGTCTGGTTCGGATCATCACACGCATGTCCCACGTGTACATCACACGATCTATCTGCACGAAAATAAGGTTCCTCGAAATGCAATCTTGTCGAGAACGCACGTGGCCAACCTGGACTCGCAGTTGTCTGTCCACGGCAAAATCTGCTAAGTGCACTGGCGCTTGTAAACTCGCGATGACGCTCGCGGGGGTAGTCATAACCCAGTCGACAAAATGAAAGATCCAAGCCGATCATGTGGTGAGGCCCACGGAATAGATGTAGTTTTCTGAAAATAAATTTCACACGCACACCAAATGAGCCACACACGTGTAAAAGGAATTCACGGTTACACATTCATTATGCTTCACGAGCTGAGCTGCCAGGGCGATATTTCGCTCCTGGAATAGTGTATGTGGGGGCATCAAGGTTGATGGGAATGATCAATTACCATACGTTCGAGATGTGTGTGGCCCACCCAGTGCGTGTATGTATAATCCAAACGGTTCAATCGCTGACACTCCTCAGAGAAACCGTACATACCCAGAATCGTCCTTATCAAAGACTCGCTGAGACACACCACGAGGTGCATTGTACAATCATACCTAAAGCCTATATATATTGTAGGCTACGTTAATCTTGAAGCTAGAAGCCGATTGGCTGGTGAGTGTGGGTACGTAGCGTGCAAAGACGGTCAATAGTGATGTATTTATTATATCTACACCGTTCATCCATTCATAGGGATCATTTCAGCATATGAGCCGAAAAATGATTCATGTCCAAAGCTAAAGTGGACCACACCACAAATAGAAGTGGGACCGTGATTCCCACCATTAAAGAATTGGTAGGGCCCACCACGATGTTTATTTTCCATCCAATCTGTTCATAAGATCACACATACATGGATGAAGGAAGAAACAAATATCGGATTGATCCAATACTTATGTGACTCATGGAGGTTTCAATGGTAGAAGTTTAATGTCTCACTGCTTTATCCAGTGTGGTCCACTTGATCTTTTGATCTGTCTTATTTTTGATATAACGTCTTACAACGTTCTCGACAAATGTACGGACGGTCTGGATATAACAGTACCTCATGGTAGGGTCGACAGAACTGGGTGACGTCAACACACGAGCATTGTCGGTGGTGCGTGTACACCAGCCAATACGCTTCCAATCTTGAAATGTTTTGAGCTTCTTTGGTCCCATGATCCGGTGGAAGTGACCTGATGAACGGTTTGGATGACATATACACTCCATCTGCAAGTTTTTACGTTGGGTGTATACCATTACAGGGTCCGCCGTTGTGCCCCCTGACGTGTACCACCTAAGTTATGGATGAGGCTGGTTTTTGGAATCTAGATCTAAAATTGGAGGGCTCATCTAATGGACGGATTTGATGGCGTTCACAGACCATGGTGGGCCCCACACAGCTATAACGCATGGCAGTTCACACGCGTTATGATGCATATGATGATGGAGTTACGCGCATGCATGTCTGGCTGCGAGTGCAGCCCGTTTCGAGTCATGGCCACGTCCACGACACGTCGAATCAATCACGTTGTTGGAAGTGGGGTCCACAAGCAAGATGCGACCCACGTTCGATGCCACAGCGAATGATGTGATGGACGAAGGGAAAAGAGAGATGTCTTGTCCGAAGGAGATGGCTCTCTCTTACATCGCCGGAGTAATCTACAACTACGCAGCGGCGTAAAATACCCAAGCTATGTGGAGTCCACCATGTTGTATATCTAAATCCAACCCGTCCGTAAGATTAAAAATCTTGTTTTAACCGTACAAAAAAATATTAGAGTGATAAAAACTTTTGAATTGACCATGCCAGTTAGAAAAATGCAAAATTACTCCAAAAACCTCTAGTTCAAGTGGTGTGGCCCATCTGAGTTTTGAATCTAGATTTATTTTGTATATTCAGTCCATCCTGATGAATTACACGTGATTAACGTGTTGGATGAAATATACCTACCATGGTGACCCCACGCACAAACGTACGGTTTCCATTCCACCTCATTTTCCCCTACTGTGTAGACCACCTAAGATATCGATGTCGCTAGTGTTTTCCACGTGTCCTAGAATCGAGGATGGAACCCGATGGACGGAGTGGATTTAGCATATACAACTGGCGGGCCCCACAGAGCTAGGGTACTTTACACGCGACGTAAAAACAAGTGTTGCAGATGATTCCAGTCCCCAGCTCGTGCGATGACGTGGCAGACAGTTCGGACGGATGAAAGCGACTCTCGCAGGCGACAAGGACAACACCGCGCGCGGACCGCGCGAGCTTTGCCGTATCACCACGTCATCCACGTCATCGGAAATCTTTGAACTCTTGTGGGCCCACGTGTAGCCGACACCTTCATCAATCCGTTATCAGAAAACAGAGTTACTTGATACTCTGACGGAGCCTGATGGATGATACACAGGCACGTAGAGTTTATATAAAAATCGCATGTTTTTTTAATAAAAAATAAAATTTTAAATTAAACTGTCCAAATTACAGGTCCCAGCTTACTAGTTTAGATGTATCATAAAGTAAATTTACAGTCATTTGATTATCTGACCATTAGATTAGTGGACATTCACCGGACGGCTGAAAATGCAAAATATCCAACGGTCCTGTTTCCAAAAAACATTGTACACTTGTAATTACAGCAGCAATCCTACTTATTACAGCAGCGGATTAGGGGGTAATTTTTTAGTATAGACCTAACGTAGCACCCACCTTTTTTTAATCGACCTAAACAAAACCTGCTTAACCAAATTAAACCTCTACTTGCACAAACGAACTTATAAAGATGAAAATACCCTCATTTTTTTCGGCTACTTTACCCTACAGGTCAAGGTATTTTTGTCCAAAATTCTATTTTCCATACCCTAAAAATCTGCTTTGGTAGCATAAGTTTTTGAGCGTCGAAAAAAAAAAAAAAAAAAAAAAAAAAAAAAAAAAAAAAAAAAAAAAAAAAAAGGCAGAGGGAAAGAGTCTACAATGCTAATTTTTTCACGAATAGGTGTTATTCGGGTAACAGCTTAGTGGGTGTTAACCTTACCGTGGGGCCCACCTTGATGATGTGTTGTATATCTATTCCGTCCATCCGTTTATATAGCCCATTTTACACGTCCCAAAGATTAAGTAGATCCAAACCTCAGGCGGGCCCACCCAAGGAAACAGTGTGTTTGAGTGCGTCACCATTAAAAATCCAAAGGGCCCCTCGTAAGGTTTTCATAATGTTTATTTGCCATCCAACCTATTGATAATGTCAAGAAGACCAGGATGAAGGAAAAAGATAAATATCAACTTGATCTAAATCTTTTGTAGCTCACAAAAAGTTTTTAATGGTGATTTGTCACTGTTTCTAATGATGTGATTTACACCCTGATCCATAGCTCAAGTGGTAGACGGAGTGAAAGATACCTCGTTTCAACATTGAGGTCTTGGTATCGATCCCTAGTAGGGGTGGGTAACAGTGAAGTGTGATATGCCAGTAGGGTGTACTAACAAGCTAACAAAAAAAATGATGTGATTTGTGTTAGGGGCCTTGTACAAAACCTTAGGATCCAGCCTCCCGAAACAAACCAAAATTATGGAATAATTATGCAAAAAACTAAATCAAAACATAAACCACACCACACCAGGGACTTTTACGTGGAAAACCCTCAAAGAATTAAAAACCACGGGACCTCGTCCAGATTAACAATCCACTATAAAGCAGAACGTTACAACCGATCACAAGCACACACTGCTTGGATCAAACCTTCTTCACTCATGCAAGAGTAGATAAACAATAAAAGAAACAAGAGAAAAATATAGAGATATCACCGATCACGAGGACGTAAAAGCGCTGAGACGTGGACTGCGAAGTAGATCACCTCTACGAACAGAATCTCCCTTCTACAAACTTCCTCTATCTCTTTCTCTCTCTCTCACCTTTGATAACCCTAAGCCCTCCTAGACAACCTTTTAGGAAACTTAGAATGCCCTGAAATACGCCCCAATCCCGCATACACCCCTTTATATAAGAATAGAAAGAGGTAGAATGCAAATAGGAAACAAAATCCGTAAAATCTGCGTTTTCACAATCGCATCTGCGGAACTCGTCGATGATATCGAAGGTCTCTCGATAACAGCTTCGATATAATTTGAAGGTCTCTCGATGATATCGAGACGGGACAAAACCTGTCCAGCGACCAGGGGTGAAAATTCCAACAATTATCAATGTCATCGAGCCACTCTCGATGACAGCCTCGATATCATCTGAAAGTCTCTTGATGATATCGACAGGACAAAAAACTATCCAGCAACCAGCAATGAAAAATCCTGCAATTATCGATGATATCGAAACCTGTTCGATTTCATCAATCCCACCAATGAGGAGAAAAATTCCTATCAAATCTCCCCCTTTTTGACTTAGGAGGAATCCACCTTCTTCAAGCCAGCCCAGTTTCTACAAACCTCAAACTTGCCCTTGAGCAAAGCCTTGGTCATCATGTCTGACCCATTATCGTCCGTGTGGACCTTCTCAAGCTATAACACTTTCTGTTCCAAAGTATCCTTGATCCAATGATACCGAATCTCTATGTGCTTCGACTTGGAGTGCTGACTTGGATTCTTGCTCAAGTGTATAGCACTCTGACTATCGCAATAGACCACGTGCTACTCCTGCTTCAGGCTAAGTTCCTGTAGGAACCTCTTCATCCAAAGCATCTCTTTACATGCCTCTGTGACTGCAATGTACTTGGCCTCTGTTGTCGACAATGCTACGACCTTCTGTAGCTTGCTCTGCCAAGAAACCGCTCCCCCTGTAAACGTGAACATGAACCCCGATGTAGACTTCCTGAAGTCTATGTCACCTGCCATATATATATCTGTGTAGCCCTCTAACACAAGTTTACCGTCATCATAGCATAGGCTCAACCTAGATGAGCCTCTTAGATACCGCAGTATCCATTTCACCATATCATAGGTGTGGTTGAAAGCTATGCAAGGAGCCTTACACAAAACCTTAGGATCTAGCCTCCCGAAACAAACCAGAATTATGGAATAATAATGCAATAATAAAGCCTGCAATTCATCATCAGGACCATCTTCATAGAGGAGAGTTGGTTCACTATATTACTGACCTCATTCATGTGCTCGGCCACAGAACCACCATCCTTGAACTTGAGATTCACAAGTCGCCTCATCAGAAAAATCTTATTACCGGCTGTCTTCCTCTCATATAGCCCTTGTAATTTCAGTCATAGGCTAGCGGCTGAGGTTTCTATAGACACATGGTGGAATACGGAATCGTCCAACCATTGTCTAATAAACCCCACCGCCTTTCGGTCCATCTTCTTCCAATCATCATCAATTATATCCTTGGATTTTGCTGATATGCCTAAAATTGGAGAATATAGGTCCTTGCAATAAAGCAAGTCCTCCATCTTAGCCTTCCATATGGTCCAGTTAGAACCATTGAGGCTGATCATCCTTGATGAGCCACCTTCCATAATTCAAAACCGATCCTACCCGTTCAATGAACTTAACTCTAATACCACTTTGTTGGGGGGTCTTGCACAAAACCTTAGGATCCAGCCTCCCGAAACAAACCAGAATTATGGAATAATTATGTAAAGAACTAAATCAAAACATAAACCACACCACACCAGAGATTTTTGCGTGGAAAACCCTCAAAGAGGTAAAAACCACGGGACCTCGTCCAGATCAACAACCCACCATAAAGCAGAACGTTACAACCGATCACAAGCATACACTGCTTATATCAAACCTTCTTCACTCACGCAGGAGTGGATAAACAATAAGAGAAACAAGAGAAAAAAAGGAGAGATCTCACCGATCACGAGGACGTAAAAGTGCTGAGATGTGGACTGCGAAGTAGATCACCTCTACGAGTAGAATCTTCCTTCTACGAGCTTCCTCTCTTTCTCTCTCTCTCTCTCTCTCTCTCTCTCTGTCACCTTTGATAACCCTAAGCCCTCCTAGAAAACCTTTTAGGAAACTTAGAATGCCCTGGAATACACTACAATCCCGCATACACCCCTTTATATAAGAATAGAAAGAGGTAGAATCCAAATGGAAAACAAAATCCGTAAAATCTGTGTTTCCGCAATCGCATCTGTGGAACTCATCGATGATATCGAAGGTCTCTCGATGACAGCTTCGATATAATCTGAAGGTCTCTCGATGATATCGAGATGGGACAAAAACTGTCCAACGACCACGGGTGAAAATTTCAACAATTATCGATGTCATCGAGCCACTCTCGATGACAGCCTTGATATCATCTGAAAGTCTTTCGATTATATCAATAAGACAAAAAAACTGTTCAGCAACCAGCAGTGAAAAATCCTGCAATTATCGATGATATCGAAACCTGTTCGATTTCATCAATCCCACCAATGAGGAGAAAAATCCCCATCAATTTGTCACTGTTTCTAATGATAAATTTTGATCCAAAAAGTTTTTAATGGTGATTAGAGTGGTGGGATATTTCCAGGGAATAGTTCAAAAACACACAAAAAAAGGCGGTTGAACATGGTCAGCTTGACTCAATTCGACCAGACTAGACTCGATATTTTACAATTATAAATTTAAAAAAAAAAAGATAGGAGTATATTTAACATAGTTAAGTAATATAAAATACAAATTTTGTTAACATGCCATTCATTGGTGCATTTTTTTAGTTCATCTTTCCTGTAGTGGAGATTCTTTAGTAGAGATTGTGGGTTTGATTCCCTCCCTCTCCATTTATTAATGTCCAAAATGAGTCACTGTGAGTTGCACAGATCAATTGAGTGATCGAATCAACTCAACAAGTCATCTCGAATGAAGATCGAGTTAGATACAAGATCAAGTTTCCTAGTGACTTGGAGTTAACTCAGTGGAGTTTCGAGTCAACCTAGCGAGTTTTAGAACTATGAACCTATGTGGGGAAGAAAGGGCCCCACAAAAAGGGATGGTACATTGGGCCCTATTCAATTACTTGGTTTTTATGTTTCATGGGAAATGTTAGAATTGGCCTATTTCTTTCCAGGAAAATATTAAATTTTGTTTGGTCGATGAACTAGTTTTTTTTTTTTTTTTGAGAAACTTGGAAAAGTTGAGGAATGGAATTCCTGGGAATATAACAACAAATTAAAAAGAGGTAACCATACTTGAGTTTTAACAAAACTAGGGAATTACTAATCAGAGGAATATAAAAACCAGCAACCAAACACCCCCCTCAATGTTGCTAGGAAAACCAGAATAAGGATGTTTAGAAATTGTATTTGATCATTTGAAAGCTAGCTTTTATGAAGGAAACAAAGGACACATCCTTCTACTAGAACCATTTCTAAGCATTTTCATTTATCAAACGCTGAAAAAAATGCCCCTTAAGGATTCCACTCCATGGGGGCTATTTTCTTATAACAAAATGATCTTTCAAAAATAAAATGACAAATACACCAACAAACTCTTAATATGATTAATGATTTTATTTATTTTTTACTATTTTTCCTTTTCTATTTTTCTTCTCAAGTCTATTTTGAAGCTCCCTCTGTAAAGTTTAAGAAGATTGTTCATTACTAATAAAATGCCTACTGAAAGCATTTTAGGGCCCATTTGGATGACACCCAAAAATCAGAGAAAATTATTTCTGCCCAAACTCTGACAGTGTCTGAACTGATTCCCTGGAAATAGCCCCACACTCTTTTTCCCAGAGATGGGGAATTTTCCCCCTTTAAACTGGTAATTTCAAAGGACTATAGTCCAAAATACACGAAAAAAGGCAATAGGCGGCAATTATTCATCATTACTCAGTATCCTATCATCTTGGGGCAGTGTACTATCTCAATTCTAAAGGTGGAATGCTTGTTAAGAGTCTATTAGATATACTGCTATCATTATATGCTCAAAATCTTATTGATTTTGTTTGATCAATTCCAATTTTTGATTGTTAAGGGGGTCGATTCGACGTGTATTTGATCTTGTTCAGGGGGGACATGTTGGTACATGTGTGGTGAATCCAGAACTCTGGTTGAAATTGCATTTAGAAGATCGGTCAAGAACCAATGCATTGTCGGCGTCAATGCCAAGATCAGAAAAACCTCTTTTATGTTCAAACTCACTGAGATTTACAAAGGGAAAGAAAAAAGAGCCTAACATGAACATCCTTGTAGATCACTTTTATGGCCCGCCACGACAACTTCCCGATCCACCCAATGTCAGAACAACGTCTTGAAGATCACTACTAAGCATTGACCGCTTTGGTAAGGATGGCGTGGATCTGATGATGGACATCGATTGATCTTGATGGACACGATAACCAGATTCTGGCAGCACGATTGTTGCCTGTTGCTGAGGTGTGACACGAACGGTATTAGTGTGGGTGGGCCGCAAATACGGTTGAGCAATAGCATTTGGACTGGTTAGAGATGGATTCTTGGGAAGAACTGCTTTCGTGACAAAACTATGCCCCTGATCAGCAGAATGTAATTTGTAAGATTTAGAAATGAATAGAAGTAGAAGAATTTGGTTCTGTTTCACAAATCATGCCGCGTTTGGATGCATGAGCTATCTAAATTATGAAAGTTAAGATTTTTCCAAATATTCATGGCAAGGAAGTAGACCCCAGAATGCAGTCACATTTACTTCAAGTCCAACTAGAAGTGTGATGCTATTGCAATTTCAAAACCAGACCATTGATATGAATGGTGAGGAAATGGCAATTTGATTAGACAGCGCATCCAAACGCACCGAGCAGCAGAAGTTTTGAGAAGTTTACAGGTGTGAATAAGACCCCTCTGAGTATCTGTCCGTTAACTTTAGCGGTCATGAGGTACCCAGAATCAAAAGCCCCGTCGATCATGCCGTGGACCTCAGCTCCAATCTACAAAGGAAAAGTGGGCCATCAAAAATGAAATTGATGAGATGATTGTTCTTTGATTCAAGGTAAGAACTAGCATAAAGAACTTTCCTAGATCACGACTGCACAAGCCAGCCCCACACATGTATAGGACATCTCGCTACGCAGCCGGCGGGCCCCACCATGTAGTTGATATGGCCCAAAAGTCAGGCCAACCAACTCATCAAGTGGGTACATGTATGAAAAATAAGAGATGGTCTAAAAATGCTGATAATGGCCTGGATTAGATTGACATGAATGGCCCTTTTGATGAGTAGGCCAGCCTATCCTGGCCCAATCAATGGACAGCTCAGATGTCCTGCACTCATACCTGGTCAGCACTTGTGGGATTGGGTAAAAGCTCTTTGAATAAGACCTTTCAATATTCACTGAAATGAATTCTTACCAATGTGGGAGCTGTTGATCTCTGAGGAAGCTTTTGATCCGACTGTGCGTATTGCACTTGTTGCCTTCCGGAGTGGACCACATGGAGATGCTGTTCTGGCTTTGGCTGTCTCTGAAACTCGCCACCCATGAAATGGAAATCCTGATCAGACCTTCCAACGCTGTTCCACTGCTCTGTTTGGTTGCTGGTCTGGTTCTGCTGCTTGAACAAACCAAAAGGCAGAGAGACCATGATCGAATCAGAAGCTGCAGATGACAGCTTACGAACCGTTGTCTGTTCTTGATCGGATTGGGTGGGAGATGAATGCTGTGATAGGGAAAGAGAATGCTCCTCTTGTTCCAATTCAACCGCCCACACCTTATGATCGATGGACTTCCTCCTCTTTGCATGAAAATTCAGTTCTCCATTTCCAAATACCATGTTTGTCTGTAATAAGAACAGACATGGAAATTTATAATAATCATTGTAAGTTCTTCTTCTTCTTTTTTTAATCTTGGCATCTAAATGTAGTTGGGCTTACATTCTTCGTAATTGAATTCTCCATTTCTCTGAAGTATCTTGGCTTTTCTTGGTTGCAGTGATTACTGAAAATCTTGCACAAGGAAATGTTGTGACGGCCATTCGGATGATTGGCTCCTAGTTGAAGTACAAGCAATTCATTTAGAGGATGCTCATCTTCTCCACATCTACAAGTACAAAACACAAGAAGAATTTTAACATTTCGAAACATCCTTGATAATAGGTCCGCAGACTTGCCAATGTGGCACATGTTTGTACAAGATCCAGGCTGTTCATCGGCGGGCCCCACTAAACTAGGACAACAGCTTCCTATGTGGGGCCCCCCAATGAACATGGCATAAGACGTGGCCATTCATCGATCTGGCCCCAAAATTAGGCGTGTCCATTCATCCATTGGGCTGCACATGTACGAAATAGTGGATGATTGACAAAACCAATACAGGACAAACAGAAATAAGCAAATCATTAAGAACATGTTCACCATAACCATGGTAGCCAAACAATGAAAATCCAAAGGTTAGAAGTACTACCCTCCATAGATGACAATGCTCGAATTGATAACTGCGGCACTATGAGAAAACCGCCCTTGTGGTTGGTGGCAGCATATATCGAGCTGAGTCCATGAACAGGTATGCAAGTCCAGAACCCAAACATCGTTGTAGTAATGCTTATCCCCAACACCACCTATGACATAAACCTACAACAAATGAAGGACATGGATTAAATATTTTTCAGCAATTCAATTCTCTTATATAATCATTTTTATAAAATTTCCGACTGATGGATCTTGCCTTGGTCCCAATATTTACGGCTGTGTGACCTGCTCTAGCCCCAGGTGAAGGCCCTTGAACCGCTAACTGTAACAAAAGCAACATGTATCAACCACCAGAGATTAAAAAAAGAAAAAAAAAAAAAAAAAACAACAAACAAAGAAAGAAAAATAAATAAATGATTTTTTTAAAAAAATCCTGTTTTATGTGTGCTCGAGTGGGGTTTGATCAATACAGTCAATTTTGGTAGCAGATGGATCATAAGAAGCAAAATGACCCAAATTTGGAATGTCAAGATCTTCAATCCTCCCCACCAGAGAGGCGCCTAATACATCAACAGCATCAAAATGACATATAACCGTGTCTGGATGCACCATCAATTGAATTGCAATATTTAATTCGTATAAAGAGGAAATGGCCGAATTGCATTTACCATCATTAGTATTCATACTGTGGGACTAGGCTCCAAATTGCAATTTTGCTACCTTCAGATTCAGATTGAAAGGAATGGAACTGCAATTCAAGAGCTACTTCCTCATTATGAATACTAGAAAACAACATCACAACTTGGGTCTCTTCCCCTATTCCGAAAAAGTCATTGTGCTTCGATACAATAGATCATCCAAACGGAGCATGAGAGAGGAAAGATATTTCTTGATTTGAGGGGGAAAAAACGTATTGTCGGAAATCAATTTCCATTTCCCAGTATTTCCACTATAACTGTATTTATTCAATTCTCCCACAAAAGATGTTAAAGCAGCAAACTCAAATGAGGTGACCATATGTGGAATCCATGTAAAAACTGGAATCGAAAACAAACAACGGAAGGAAAATCGGAATTAATGGTTCTCCATTTCTTAATGATTCCAGGCATATACATGTTTTAGTTTTCCTCTATCCAAACATGGAAAAGAAATTCATGTTTCCTTAAAACAGAATAGAAGATTTTCTGAACTTCTGCAAGTATAGCCACATAAATATCTTTAAAATAGAAGTTAACGAAAATCGGAGATGTCGTAAGACATACCTTTGACCAAGTAAGCATGCCCATGTCAAGAACATCTACCTCGCCATGGTATCGATCTCCACAATCTCCACCATATACAACAAGCTTGTTCTCGATCGCAACAGCCGTGTGGCTATCCCTCGGCACCGGAAGATCACCCTTCACCTCTAGAGAAGTCCATTTCATGGTATTAAGGTCTAGAACATGTATGTCATTCAAGTAGTTCGCCTCCCCTTCTCCACTACCACCGAATACCACAAGTTTATCTTCGCCTACGATTGTAGCAGTGTGACTTTCACGAGGTGAAGGTGGAACCCCTTCGCAAGTGGGCTGGCTCCATTCTTTGGTCCTAAGATCCAATATATGAAGATCATTCACCTTCTTAGAACCATTAGTACCCCCTAATACTATCATCTTATGTCCTACAAGCACTGCACTGTGGCTGTCCCTTTTACCAGGCTGCTGGCCTGTGGTTACTAATGCAGTCCATGCCATTGTATCGAATTTGAGCATTAGGACATCGCTGAAATGCAACCCACCACAACAGCCCTGAAATAAGCAGAGATGGAGATCTTGAAATGTGGTCTGGAATAAGGTATGCTTATCTTTGATTGAAACAAAGAAATGGGTATAAAAGGACTCGTAGGAAACTCAAGAAAGAGACATTTATAGCTTAAAATGTAGTCAAGAAAGAGACATTTATAGCTTAAAATGTAGTCATGGAAGTCAAGAAAGAGACATTTATAGCTTAAAATGTAGTCATGGAAGTGAAATTCTCATACCAAAGTGAATAAAACTCATCCTGAGGTCATTGTTTGGTGAGAAAGAGAGAATTATAAAAAGGAAGGTATTCTTCAAAAGCAAAACAATGTAAAGAAGATCAGGAGACTAAGACTACAATACTCAAAAGAATCCAAATGAGTGGAAGAACAACACGCAAATGCTAGTGAAAATTCATTGAAGAACATAGAGGAATGCTATAGCGATTCGTCTGAGAAGAGATTGAAGGGGTAAATTGCAGCACATGAACATGTGGGTGAGATCGATGCCATGTACTTGGTGGGACTCAACACATACATACCGTGCCCCAAAACCCAGTTTAGTCCACTCATCAGGTGGGCCACAAGTGTACATTAAATAGTGGCTATTGATTACTTTTATTTTTAACCGTCCATTTTCCTCATATGAGTGTGGCCAAACTGATGAGTGGATTGGCTTTATTCATGGGCCAGGGATTGTTAATGACTGGCCCCACCTAAACAGTTGGCCCTGATCTTGCATGTGCATGCCATGTTGGCATGTGTGCAGCATTTCATGATTCCAATGCTACTCATGGTGTTGTTTCCATGAAGCATTGGTTCCCAATAAAATTCTAGCTTTCATTACTGAGCTGAATTGGGCATACCAAACCAGACATACTCAACAAAAATGCATTTACAAAGTCCCCAACAACATTGGAAATTTATAAATCAAAGCTGATGAATAAATAAATAAAACCCATCATCCATGTAAATGAACAACTACAAGATGAAAAAATGAAAAAGGGGGGGAAGGGGTGAGAAAAGGATAAATTCCATAAGAATCACACTTTAAATACCCTTTTTCCTTGGAAAAATTTACAAGTAACCTTCAAGAATTATAGGAAAACAGAGAAAGGAAAAGGAAAGAAATAACAAAAACAAAAAGAAACAAAGAAAAAAAAAAAAAAAAAGCAGAAAAACCCAACATCATGAAAAATATTTAAAAAAAAAAAAAAAAAAAAATCAACTATGAATCCCATTGCAACTACCCAAATAAAAGTGAACTGATCTTTAACACAATGTTTGTTTTTTTTAAGATAACACCCCCTTTTTCTACTTTTGATAGAGGGATGTACCAAAAACAGAATATTCAAGTACCAAAAGTAGAAAATAAGAGCATATGCACAAAAAAACATGGGGTGAGAATATCATTTTTCAAAGAACAACTAGGCACATATTACAAGCAAGAACTCAAAATTAAAAATAAAAAAGTAGAAATCTACACAAAATCAAATACCAAAAGAATGGAAAAAAGAAAACATGGGTTTGATCAAACATACCCCAAAAACATAAACAACGCCATTAGAAGAGCAAGCTGAGTGTCCCCATCTCTCACAAGGATTAAATCCCATAACCTTTGGATATAACCACATAGCCTTGTTTTTGACAATTTCACAACCAAAGACCCCATCTCTCTCAAAAATCCCACCTTCCAAACAAATAAAAAATAAAAAGAACAAGTCCTATGTTCTAGTAATGAAAGCCCAACAACCTATTGTTTGAGAAAGAGAGAGAGAAAGAGAGAGATGTTTGGCAAGTACATGAACAAACCCAAGTGAGATAAGAGACATTAAGTGCATGTAGACATGAAAAGATAGGTGCTTTCATGTCCAAAGCACTGTATTCAACCAACAAGGAGAAAACAGAAGGTGGTGGAAAAGGCAGATATACTTGAATTCTCCTTGGAAATTAACAGATGGAGACTGATAGATAGGTAGGTTGCTTTCAGGATTTCTTTTAACTAACTCAGGAATCATTTTCATACTCTGGATGAGTGTGGTGGGCCATACTCATGCGCCCATCCACTGCTTATGTTGACATATGTGCAAAATCCAAAGTGTTCAAGTAATCGGTCCCACATTTGGTGGGCCATTAACCAATCCTAGTTGTCGGCCGTAGGATATTTTCTTTTGTATATTGGACTGTTGACTGTTCATGGGCTTTGATCGAACGGTTAGGATTGTTTTATAAGTTTGATTTTTCGTTTATGTGCTAGTTACAGCAGGGATCATGATTTGGACGGTTTGCAGTGAGGTAGATTGCCTGTGACCGCGGGCACATAGACGATAGATACACCTTTCGCCGGGGCTGTGTGGGGCCCACATGGATGTATGTGTCAAATCCACTCCGTCCATCTGTTTTGAAAGACCACAATAGGAGAGGATTCTAAAAATCTGGAAGATCCAAGACTCATGTGGGCCACACCAATAAAACAGCGGAAACAGAAATTTCCACCGTTGAAACCTTTCTGGAGCTGACCTTGATGTTTATGTGCCATCCAAACCGTTAAAAGGGTTATTACCACTCAGATAAACTGTAGGAATCCTGGTAAAAAACTTCTGTCACCTCAGACGTTCAATCCCCACTCTTTCTTGCAGTATGACCCACATGAGTTTTGGATCTGCCTGATTTTTAGAATCCTATCCTACTGTGGTCTTTCAAACAGATGGACGGAATGGATTTGTCACGGGCATCTCTGTGGGCCCCACACAGCCCCGAGCACAGGAATATCTCTGTGCCTGCGTCTTCAGGCAATCCGCCGCCGGTGCAAAGGCAGTGCGGAATACGGTAGTCTGCGAGAGTATCATGTGATTGCTTGAAACTAATATCACGAGGGTAACTGTTTAGTTGTAATTTGTCAGGGACACGTGTATCTTTAAGAGAGAGTGAGAGGGCATTTCCTAGAACGGTTGTAGGGATCCCGTAAAACAAAAGGTTGTGGGGCCCACCGTGATGTGGGTACGGCATCCACTCCGTCCATCATTTGCGTCAGATCAAGCTAGGGAGTGAGCCCAAAAAAATGAACGGTTTAAAACTCAAATGGGTCACACTACAGGCAATGTGGAGATGGAGTCCGGATCCTCTGCTTGTGGCTTTCCCATTGGTCCACGTCATCTGTTATTTTAAAAAATAAATAAAGAAAAGAAAGTTTTGAAAATTTTAAGAAAATAAATAATAAATAATAATAAATAGAAAAGAAAAGGAAAAATAGCATGAGAAAAGAAAGAGCCTCGGTCGGCTATAAGCCTATAATGGATGATCGGGACTCCAAAAGAAAAAGCGAAAAGAAAAAGAAAAAAGATAAAACGAAGAAATTCCTATGCAAAAATCCAACTTCTCCCATTTATAACGGAAGCATTTATCATACTTATTATGGAAAGATCCGAACCCCTTATAATTTCGAGAGCCGACGTCATCAAACAGGAACATCTCCGTACAACGCCCACAACCTAAAGATTCACCGATGAGTCACCAGGGTGTCTCGGCCCTGAGACTTATGACAAGGAGGAAATCCAACTCGATAAATCAGATCCGACACTTCACCTCGGACCTCGTAAAAGAACAAAACACACGACTGGCAAGAGGCTCCCCATCAGCTCAGCTTAGACCATAAACGTGGTCACTGATCGAAGAAGACTTGTAATCACTCCAACTGAGGCGTCATCTACCAACAGGGTCGAGCCGAGTCTGGATTCTGAAGTGAGCGCTCCATGACCTAAGCTTAGAAAGTACCATAAGTGGACGTGGCTGGTTACTTCGCTCGTAGATACGTACGATACACACAATATACTACATGATCCTTGGATTTCGTGCAAAATCCCCATGATCCGAAAATCTCTCTAATTGAGCGAATCGTACCAAGATTAACGGACCCGAATCATCCAACAGTCAGGTATAAATGCAAGAAAACCCCATTGCTACAGGTACGCAAAATCTCGCACTCTCCCTCTACCTTTCAACTTAGAACCCGATTCTCTTGATTTGACTTAGGCATCAGAGGGTCCCCCGGCTTAGCCAGGGTCTCATTTGCTCACCTTTTGTGCAGGACCAGGGTTCATCCGAGGAGTGGAGGGTGATCCAGATTTTGTCCTCAACGGTACTCTCAAAAAATTTAAAAAAAAAAAAATAGAAAAAAAAAGTTGTCATCATTCAATAAGTTTTAGCTGTTTTCAAGGTATCACATCTTTTACTCTCTTTTTTCTCCTAAAATTTATTATTTATTTTTTATTATTAATATGGCACTTAAATCAAGAAAAGGATAATTGGGTTTTTTTTTTATTTGTGAATTTTGAGCTTTCAGAATTTTTTTTATTAATTTTATTTGTGAATTTTGTGACTGGTAAGATTTTGGTGGTATTCCGTTGATAGATTTTGATTGAATCTTTTGTTTTTTTTTTTGGTGGGTTTTGTTGGTTCTTTTCTTTTTTTTTTTCTTTTTTTTTTTTTTTTTTTTTTTGCTATGTCGAATTATTTTTACAACCCTAGATTTTGGTTGAAATGTTATGATTTTTTGTCCTCTTTTTTTTTTTCTTTTTTTTTTTTTTAAATCTTGTTGTGAATTCTTTTGGGGTTTTGGTTTTGGTTTTTGGTGAATTGAGTTGTGTTTTAATGTCAAAGATTATGTCTCTGTTATGATTTTTGGTAAATAAGCTGTTTTTTTTTTATATATATAAGGTTTTATTATTTGAAGATTTTGTTTGGGGTGAATTATTAATTTTGGGTGTTGGGTGAATTTAGGTTCTTTTTTCATGTCTTAAATCATGCCATTATTTTGACTTTGGAAGATCACATGATCGGTTGTTTGTCATTTTTCATGATTCTATTATATATTTTGTGTTTTCTTTTGTAAATCTCTTACATTGGGGGATCTGTATTTTGGTTTCATTTTGTAATGTTTGGTGAATTGGTTTTTTTTTTTTTCATATCTGAAATCATGCTATTGTTCTGATTTTGGTAGATCACACGGTGGGTTGTTGGTCATTTTGCATGATTTTATTATTATTTCTTTTGTGTGTATGTGTTTATGTTTTTTTTGGTAAATCTCTAATATTAGGGGGATTTTTATTTTGCTTTATTTGGTAATGTTGGATGAATTGGGTTCTTTTTCCATGTCTTAAATCATGTCATTGTTCTGATTTTGGTAGATCACACAGTGGGTTGTTAGTCATTTTCATGATATTATTATTATTTTAATATATCTTATATAGGGGGATTTTGATTTTAGTGTAATTTTCTAGTGTTTGTTGAATTGGTGTATTCTGATTTGGTATGACTTTTTTTTTGGGGGGGTTTATAACAGTTTGATGAGTAATTAGTTTTTCTTATTTATATTTTTTTTAATTTATTTTTCTCTTTCACATAACGGCATGTTTTGATTAGATCTTTGATGTTGAGATGACTTTGCTTTGAAATTTCATTAAAAAGTAAGTTTTCATGTTTCTAATCCTTGAATTCTCATGGTTTAGATAGATCCGGTTGATTGATTCTTTTCTTTTTTTTCTTTTTTATGTTTTGTTTTACAAGGAAAAGAGACATGGCTGTTTGGATTATGAGATGTTTTCGTGCTTGTGCAAGAGTTCTCTTAGCTGGAAGGAATTTGTAATGGGGAGGTTATATTCAAATCATTCCCCCTGGACTTATATTTGCCTGCATTAAATCTTTGAAATTTTAGATTTAGCTTAGATCCAAAGTTGATTTTGATGGATTGCAGAATCTATGTTTTGAATCTGTTGCTTTCCAAAGTTGATTTTGATGGATTGTAGAATTTATGTTTTGAATCTATTGCTTTCCAAAGTTGATTTTGATGGATTGCAGAATCTATGTTTTGAATATGTTTCATTCTAAAGTTGATTTTGATGGATTACAGAATCCATGTTTTGAATCAGTTGCTTTCTTACTCAGATCTTTCTCCCATATTCTGAATTACAACCGGAAAATTTTCATCGCGTTAGAACACGAGTCCTTTCCAAGAAAGGTTGAATGTCTGTAACTGTCTCAGACCTAGGAATTGGTCCATTTTTTGAGAAAATCTGAATGCAAATTTCTTGCTAGTTATGTTACGAAGACCTCTCTACAAGGCAAACACACCAATTCATGTGCGTGGGACATCTTATCTTTGCAACCATCTCGGCCTCATTGTCAAGATGGCCAGACACAAAAATCATTTGTTTGCTCATCGGATAGGTCATGCATGTTATTGTTGACTGTTAGTAAGTTTTTATGAAGTATCCATATCAGCACAGTGTGTGGAAAATTCCTCCAACTAAGGATCATATCCAATTCAAGTTCCAATATGATAGTATGATATGTCGAGGCATACTTAACTCTACAAACAGAACTTGGTACCACCAAAAACTGAAGGTAGATAGAGTTGTAGCATTTATATGATCTTTGGCCTAGGGATATGCATGGTATCATTCCACCCCGAGCTCCAATATCTGAGGCGTGTTGTTTGGTGATCCAGAGCATTGATTGGATTGGCATAGCCCTGAATGAACCATTACCCAAAACTCTCATTGATGGGATGATCGTAAGACTTCATTCAGTGACCTGCAAACGATCATTCAGGAATTTAAAAAAAAAAAAAAAAACATACAGGTATAACACAAATTCAACAGAAAATACCAAAGATTGGATATGGCTAGGATCTGCCAACCTGGAGATTTTTGGGGCTTGGTCCATCCATGGTGAAACCCATCAGATTGACAGTCTGGAATTTCAACACTACTGAGGTCTTTTTTTTCTGTTTTTTTCTGTTTTTTTTTTTTTTTTTTTTTTTTTTTTTTTTTTTTAATTTTTTTATCATAGTTTGGGATCTGATTTTTTCTTTTAGGCTTTTTTTTTTAATTAAGTGAGTGGTGACGTGGACCAATGAGGATTAGGCAATCAGGGAGTCCCTGTTTACCGAATATCAGAGGATCCGGAGTCAGATGGAGATGGGGACCCCTAACATTGAAACCTTATTCTGGCCCACTGAAATTTTGGATCAGAATGATACTTTGTTTTCCCTTCATCCCAATGGGATCCTCCTTATGAACGGATTGGATTGAATATAAATATCACAAAGGCCCCAGGAAGGTTTCAATGGTGGTAGTCCCCATTATCACTGTTCCTATGGTGTGGCCCACTCGAGTTTTGAATCTCCATGATTTCTGGGCTCACGTGCTAATTTGAATTTATGGAAATGATGTACGGAGTAGATGTGATCATGGTGGACCCCACGGAGGGGGAGAGGGTAAGGAAGGATAGTGAATGGAAAGTGCGAGAGGACCCAACGTCCCCAACCTCTGCTGCATCTCTGCTTTCAATTTTAGCCGTCCATTTTCTGGCTTCAGATTGAAAAGCTAGGATTCTTCCCTGAGATATGCTTTTTCATACGTGGTCTAGATATAACGCACACCAGATTTGGACGGTTTGCACTGCGATTCAACTGTTCTCAGTGGACAGTGGACGGGTGCATGAATATGATCCACCATATCCTGCCAGAGTATCATATGGTTCCTCTCCTCAACTAACGAGCACTGATCACACACAAACCATAGCACGCTCAGTTTACACGCTGCCCTCTTTCCTGCCTCCCAACGTGTGGCATGTCTACCATATCTGAAACGTGAAAGAGTAGGACCCCACAATTTAGATCACTAACCGCTAAAATCAATCAAATCCACTCATCAGGTGGGCCACTCTATGGAAACTATAGAAAAACGATTATCTAACCCAACTTATAATAGAAGCCTGCCTGATAATTGGACGAACTTGGACGGTTCGGATGCCCTACACATGTGATACATTGGAGATAAAGACGTGGAGACATTCCAACTTAGCATGCAGCTGAGCCGCATGCGCTTCATTTCACCATTTAATATATCACAACAGTAGGGGTACCAATGGGCCGGGCCCGGGCTTACAACTGCATATTGAATAGAACAGCCCCGAAGGCCCAGCCTAGTACAGTTCAAAATCCGGGCCAAGGCAACCCTAGGCCCGGCCCGTTGACTAGTGCAACTGTTTAGCTGCAAATCTGTAGACTCAGTCACGCAGAGAAAGGACGAAATATACAGTCATGCATCCTATCGTGAATAGTGTCCCGATGAGTCCAGCTGGAGTAATTGGGGAGCCTGATTAGGAGATCGGAGCCGTCAAAATGGAAGTGATGGGCCCACCGTGGATAGAAGAAAAACCCTGAAAAATTTTAAATTTTCTGGACCGTTGATATGTTTTCTTTCTTAACTGTCTATTTGGACGCTACTGATGCAAATGGTAAAGTTCTTCCAACTTGGGAGACTTTTCCACCATCTTTTATCCACGACAGGACATATCATATCAATGGTCTGGATCGCTGAACCATGGCCCCACCTACGGAACTGTCGCATCAGAACACTGTTCACAGAAAGAGGGTGCAGGGGATGTATTTAGGGACAAAACCACACGTGTTAGTTTGGATGTTTAATTGAAATTTTACTATGGATGGCCAAGCACGAGCTAAAGTTATGTGGGGGCCACTGTCATGTTCATGTAAAATCCACTCCGTCCATCAGTTTAATCAGCTGATGTTAGGATGAGTGTCAAAAAATAAGACAGATCCAAGACCAAATTGGGCCACACCACAGGAAACAGTGGGGATGGAAACATCCACCATTGAAATTTTCTTAGGGCTTGCCGTGATGTTTATAAGCCATCGAACCCATTCATAAGGTATCCCGCCTCATCCAAAACTTCTTATGGGCCTCAATCAGTTTTCAACGGTGGGCGTTTAGTCCCCAAATTGGTTTTGGTCCGACCGAGTCAACTCAGAATAAAACGAGTTAGCAAGGGACTCATCCTCAGTCTTAAAACAAATCCAAAATTTTAATCAAGTTTAAGGAATTGATATAAGTAGGCTCAGCTCGGAATCTTAGCCATTTCAATGATTGGTAACTCTAGTACACTACCGAGTCAATATAATATTAAAAATATTAAAAATACAAAAAACCAAGAGAGTAGAATAACGGAAAGTATCAAGAAAATACATATAATTTTCTAATATAAGATACAAGGTAACTGTATATCATTTAATAAATATGAGATTTTAATTTATAAAATAAACAAACTTATAAAAATAGTAATGGAATTGTACGTAGGGGCTTTATGGGCCCCACCATGATGTATGGGTTTCAACCACACCGTTCATCCAATTTTCCTTATCATTTTAGGGTATGAGTCTAAAAAATGGGCAGGTCCAATTTTCAAATGGACTGCACCACAGGAAGCAGCAGTGATAATAAAACTCACCATTAAAACCTTCCTAGGAGCCACTATGATGTTTATTTGACATAAAAAGTGTTTATATGACTCATATAGACCTAAATAAAGGGAAAATATAAATATTAGATTGATCCAAAACTTTTGCCGCTCGCAAGAAGTTTTTAATGGTGGGAGTTCAATCCCCACTTTGGTCCACTTGAGCTTTAGATTTGTCTCATTTTTTAGTTCATATCCTTAAATAATCTGGAAAAATGGATGGATGGTGTAAATAAAACCCATATATCATGGTTGGCCCCATAGAGCCCTACCTAGACGGATTACCATAGAGCGCGAGCAGGACACAATAGGCTTCCATAAAAATATAGTCTATTTTTTAATAGAACTAATGAAAGATTTCCTTTCTTTCAACATGGATCCTTTGTGTCAAACAAGCTATTAATCAAAACCAGCTCCACTAACCATAACCCTAACTAATAAAGACACCCAATCTTTCAACTTTTCTCTTAATAACAAGAGAAAAAATTCTAATGAATAATCAAAAGTAGATAGGGTGGGTGTGGCTACCTTCCAATATTAGGTTCCAACGTGCCTCTTTCTAATGTTTCTACCCAAGGAGTTAGTTGATAACCTGGTAAAGTACTACCATCCCTACACATTCGCACTGCCTGCAACGTCTATCCAAGTTGTCAAAAATTATAGGCCCCACTGCAGATGGTAGGAGGCCCAAAGTAGACAGATGGGAGGATATGACTTCCAAATTAGTCCGTTTTATTTGAACTAGTGACCATTCCTACCTGACAGCTCATTTCCAACATAACATTTGTTTTCCACCACGTGAGGTTTGCTAATTTATCTCATAATGAATACAGGTGCATTCCTAGCATGGCTGGACCAAAAGAAAACCAAACGAAAGTAGAAGTGATCTATCATGTTCAGGCCAATCCTATTTAGGGCATGACATAACTAGGCACCAGGTACGTCCCGTTGGAAGAAATTCATTCGGCTAGAGAGAAATTGCCATTTGAAATGTGAACCATAAATTGGTCATAACTTTTGATTCAAGTGTTGTTACAGGATGCACGACCTATCAATCTTTATGTTGCAGGCTATCGGAGGTCAACTGACTCACATAGGAGGTTGTGTCCGTTCGTTTTATGATAAAATGCATGCTTCCAATTTAAAATCAAGATTTTATGGAATGTTTATATTTTATAATAATTCCAATTTTGCCATATTTCCTTATTTTTATATCTTTTATCTTTCTTAGAGATTGATTATACTCATGCCAGGAATCCTCCGTTAAGGTTAATTTCAGGCTTTCTATTTTAGACTATTTTAGGTAAAATTTACTATTTCGAGTAAGTTCTATTCTAATTGAATTACGACTTCTCTTAGGATTAGAATTTTGCTATTTTGAGTAATTTCAAATTAGGATTTTATTTTTTTTTCTTTATTAGCAGTGTAATAGAGAAATCATACATATTAAATAATTATTGAATAATAAATTTTTTAATTTTACTTTTAATCTTGTGGATTCAAGATTAACCGTATGAATTCAAGGTTTTACTTAGGGCCTGTTGGGGAGCGTGGATTTGGAACCCCCTGGATTCGGAACCCCTAGATTTGCAATCCTCAGTGTATTTGCCACCCTAGAGTGTGAATCAACTTTAATCCAAAAGTACCTATCCATGGTATATTTACAGGGGTTTGAATTTAATTACTAAATCAACTTTAATATCTCTAATTAGAAAGATGTGTAATTTTTGACACAATAGTTGTGATAAGCCCACTGAAATATATGTTTTGCCCAAAAATGATGAAATTTCAAGTCTCGGATGGGCCACAAGCACAAGATCATGTTTAAGTGACTAACCAATGATTTTTAATCATTGATTTACATGGACAATGTTTGGACGGTGCTGATTTGCATGGACAATGTTTGGACAGTGCTGATCATCATTAGTTGGCCATGTGCCCAATAGAATGATTATGTATAGTGACACATTTTATTTTGTTTTTGTTTTTTTAACACACGCACACACACCCTCACCCACTCATGCCGTAGTGGGATTTCACCACCTGTGGGCACGCGAACCCTTGACCGGGTGTTGAAACTCCTAAGAGTCTACCACCAGAGCAAGAATAAGAACCCTTGACACATGTTACACCGGCAACTATTGAAATGATTTTAGTTGTAATCCAAGCTCTCACCGTGGATTACGAACCCCCTCAAAGAGGGGATTGGAAACCCCCAGTTACTTTGTGCTGCCAAACAACCAGGGGAATTGAAACACCCTCAAATCCCCTCCAATCCACGGTGCTAAACGACCCCTTAAGGTGGATGGTAATCTTCCTCACACTCTTCCCTACGTCATCTCATGAAGAGAGAAAAGTCTTGCAGGCAATGCATGAAATTCAATCTCTTGACATGGAAGCTTTATGGCCTTCTTTAGGATCAAGGAAATGAGATTTACAGATTTGGTAAATCCACGAACTTGTCAAATTGTTGGACTTGAATTGTATTTGAATGGATTTGACGAATCTCAACGTCCACTATTTGGTAATCAAGCTACAAATCTATAGATTTGAAGAGTATTTATTGCAAAAGCATAGCTTTAATTGCTTTTAAGAGTCATTTTATGGTTATGCCAAGTCATTAGTTTGCATTTAGCGAATCTCCACGTGCACCATTTGGTAATCAAGCTACAAATCTATGGATTTGAGCATTTATTGCAAAAGCATTGCTTTAATTGCTTTTAAGAGTCTCATTTTATGGATTTGCCAAGTCATTAGTTTGTTTGGGTATGCTTTAATTGCTTTTAAGAGTCTCATTTTATGGATTTGCCAAGTCATTAGTTTGTTTGGGAATTTGAATTTGGTCCAAATCTTTGGATTTATCAGGGTATGTATTTGTGAAATCCACACATTTGGAAAACCATCACCTCCCCAAACAGACCCTAAAGAAATCAAAATGAATGGTTTGGATACAGAATGATTCTCCGTGACACAATACCATACGGTGGTGATCTTAGATGATTATTCAATTTGTTCATATTCTCAGCACTGCCTTATAGAAGCTATGATATTAAAATGGTGCTTGACGATCCTAACCTTCAACACTTGGATTTGAACATGAGCCATTAGAAGTGCACTTTTCAGTGTTCCAAAATCATCATACACCATTATCAGTTCAAAAAGTATTCTAGGATGGAGCCTGTAGTATAGAATCCACAATATGAATGGTTCATAACATCATCTAAGATACAAACCTCATCTAAGATGCAAACTGGGGTTGAAAACCCAACCCCATACGGTGGGCCTCATCCTATCAAAAAAACCCAAAATTAAGTGCACTTGATGCTGAGGCAAGAAAATGTGATCTAATTATATCAAAAAAATAAAAAATAATAAAATAATAAAAAAATAAAAAAATAGGAATGTTCTTCAACCCCAAGTGTTTTCCTGGGTAACATCATCCCCAACTTTTTCAAGAAACATGGCACAGGTGCAGTGAATAAATCAACATGGGAACTTTATTTTGATTGGATAACAAACTCAGCCACAACAATGGAATTGACAACTAAAATACATATTTAGCTTCTTTTCTTCTTTTTTTTTGTGTGTGTGTGGGGGCAGGAAGACAAGAATGGGCGGATTGCATCACCGACATATGGTGTGGTTCTATACATTATACAATAATGATGTTAGCAAGATCAAATATTGTTTGTGGACCTGCAGTATCCTTCACCATATCATGCCTACGAAGAAGTTAACAGATAACATAAAACCATCACGTTGCAAGTTGCAGCGGAGAAGAATGGCTGTTGGGTAATGTACCTGGGGCTTTTCTCGGAGCAGATTGATAAATGTGTTGATGCTGTCAATGTAAAGAGGTGCATCAAATTATAGGAAAGGCAGTACCATGGAGCTGGGCCCACAATCAGCCTGAGACAAGTGAAGTCCATGATTACCGGTCCAAAGTGAGAAGGAAACAACAGGGGGGAGATACACCTGTCAATGCAGAGAACACAGGTTATTTCTGAAATAGTAAATGATGCAGATTGGTATAGAGAAAACAGAAACATGCTTGGTTCCTCAGAGTTGCCAAGGAAAAACCTCAGGATCTACTGAGCTACAAGAACAGAGAAGGATTACTGATTTTACTGAAAGCAAGAAAACCTACAAAATCAAACAATATGGTCTTTCTTGAGACTTGGAAAGAAAATCCACTGGTTTTACATTCGAGTTCTTTTACTGTCATTAGCAAACTGTTTTTTTCTTTTTCTTTTTCTTTTTTTGGGGTCTAGGTCACTTTGACATCAAAAAATCGCTTTGCAGTAATTGGTGAAGAACTCACGTGGATTTAAGACTGGGCAACTCAGGCTGACTCATTCAGTCTTGAGTCGAGTTGCAACTCGGCTGAGTCAGGGGTGACTCATCTAGGTAATTGTTGCTGTCAAACCAGATCAGGTTCGACCAAGTCTGAGTCATCAATCCATTCAAAAATCTGAAAGTACCGTAGCGCATAGAAAGTAAAGGGGCAAGTTGCAAAGCTTTTGATGTTGACAAAATAAATCAAAGTCCCTGCATTAATGTAGGATTTCCTCAAAAAGATAACAAGGCATTTGGCTATTTCATGAGAGAAGGTGTTATAATTGAGATTCTGAAAAGGTGTTATAATTGAGTTCTGAAACCTTAGGTGACTTCCATGGAACTTGAGATATCACTGGGATTTCCAAGAATCCATTTTGCAGTTGAAAACAAGCGTAGCAGATGCCTTTTTTTTCCCAAAGGAGCATAAAAAACTTGGATTCAAAGGGATAGATGAATGGAGCACATACATAGAAGATCAAAATTGAGGATCAAAGGAAAAGAGCTTTCTCTGCTCATCAGTCGGATTCGCCAACCAATGGCAGAACATCCAGGCTGCTCCAACCACTGAAGCAACAGAGAGCATAGCTAGGAAACCAAAATGTGAAACGTCATTCGCAACTATCGCCACACCCAACATCGCAAACTCAGCAAGGCTCGCCATTGAAACCTCAGTTGTCCCGATCAGATTTGCCTTGGTAGTGGGTATCCCGGTCTGAAGAATCTGTGCCCCCACAACATCATATGACATATGGCCCAACCTTGACAATACCTGCAAACCGATGTTCAAAAACCCAACTTCACTGTTAAATTCACAATAAATGCTATAAGTGAAATGAAAACCAAGGCATGCTCTAAGAATGAAGCCAGATAAACTATAGAAAGTAGTGTTGTTGTGCTTCTCCACTCCTCAAGCCCGCATCAATTTCTAGTCTAGCTCATAGCTCTAAAACTCGCTGCCTCAACTCGTCCAGAAATCAAGCCAAGTCAGCATGATACTCACTGGCAAGATCGACTCAGTTCACATTCAGCATAACTCGACAAGTAAGCTCACCAACTTGGCAGACTAGACACAACTCGCCATGACTGGAACCAAGTCAGTAGTCGAGTTTATTCATTTTTCAAAAGGTGATGTATGCAGTTGGTGAGAAAACTCTCAATCCCAAATAGTCAATGCAGAAGCATCTACCAGTAGGCCAAGCACTATTGTGATTTATCTTGCCTATTTTTATACAAATACTTCCAAGTACCCTATTATTGCAAACACCATTCCTAGTTTAATCACTAAATATCGAGTCAGGTAGAATTGAGTCTCCAAGTCAACCTTACCTGACTAGATATCAAGTCCAGTTTTCAAGCTTTTAGACTATGGTCTACCTAAAGCAATATTCATCGGTTTCGTGAAATAAGAAGGCTGCCAGATGCTTACAATCAAACAGAGGAAAAAAAGAAGGGGCGTTTGCTGAGAAAGAGAGCCACTCCAATATACTGCAACAGCAAAGGTGAGAAGTGATGCCTGGAATATCAATCCAGCTGCTCCAGCCTGGTACAGACAAGCCAAATTTCAGAGTAAGCATTGGCATAAAAGATTGGCAAGGGAATAATTTTTATTTTTTTTTAATGAAAATGAAAATGAAAACGTAAGAATGATCATGATTAAAATCATTGAACCTTTAGAACTCCAAGCCGCTTGACGAGGCTTGCAGAAGTGAATGTTGCAGCAACACCCATGAAAGCACATAATCCACTAAAACCACCAATAATAGATGGATTTAATCCTGTCAAACGTTCACAAGGAATCTTGCAATGTTAAAAAACTGAACTCCAACATCCCAGAGCTGGATTATCAGCAAATATATCAGAAAAAACAACTAGAAAGAAATGGTAATAAGCAAGGTATTAAAAAACAGGAAGTATTAAAAAACAGTTACGTAACAGTGGGAACTGTTACGCATTATGGGGCTGTAACGACCGTTGTGGAAAAATGGCCTGGCCGATACAGTGTTTTTTTTAAAAAGACCGTTATGTCCATTATGGCCCATGTTGTAACGGTAATTACATTACAGCCACTATTACCATTATTGAATACGTTGGTAAATAAAGGTTTGTGTAGGATTATCATCATCCATTGTTTGCAGTATCCCCGATATTACCCATATCTCATCTTGGCAACACCAATAACACTGGTAGCGATACCGATAACACTGGTAGTATCAGAAATTTCAGGTATTGGCGATGTATCGCTAAGTATCGTCAATTTATCGATATCGCCAATATTTTCGATTGTGTAAATTCCAAGTGTTGCTTGTATTGCCAATGTATTGATATCGCCAATATTTTTTACTGTGTAAATTCCAAGTGTCCCTTGTATCTCCTGTGTATCGGTGATATTTTGATAATATCACCAATGTATCAATATTGCCAAAAATCTATTCATTAAAAAAATTGTTTCATTTTTTTTATGGGTGCATGATTGTATGTAGTGTTCAATTTGTTGACGATAATATTGTTAATATCGCGATATTATCATTATTGTAACACGGGCGATATCGAGACCACAATCTTTCTTTTCCCTTCCAGTTGTCAATGATTTCTCGACAAAATATTGTGTGTTGTCGATATTCTAAAATATTAATGTATGTTTGGATGGAAGATTAGATGGTTGGATGGATAGATGGAATGATTGGATGGATAGATGGGATGGATGGGATGGTGGGACTAATTTCTTAGGACGAACATGCTTTTAAGCCCCCATCAAATGGAATCTCATTATATATGCATTCTTTTTGCAAATTTTGTATTCCTTAATATGCAAATGTGTATTTTAGCATCTCCTGAAGTTTCACTGAAAAATTCCACCGTTTTCCTATGTTCTCCCAATGTCTCCCCACATTTCTGGTTATCGACGATATTATCGGCGATATTGATATTGTTTCTGTATCCACAACCAGCGAAACTTGTAGCAATACCGATACTTCAAACATTGTCATCATCATCTAAGCCTTGTCCCAACTAGTTGGGGTTTTTCCAGGATATGTCATAAATTCATAATGATCCATGTAGTTTAGAGATGGTCACTCTAGCATTTTTGTGTGACAGGTGTTTCTTGAGAGAGCAGGAGGTTCTAAACATGACAAAGAGAGTTTCTCATGAAGAAGACAGGTGAATTTAATTCCCAATATTTATGTGATTTCGTGATGAAAATAGCAACCATAACTATGATATAGAGACTAGAATAATCAAGAGATTCAGTAGCTTTGAGGGAATAAGGAAACCACAAACTTAAAGAAATTCCGTCAATCATCATGACATAACACTATCATAAGCCAACAACAGAAAAATCATGGCCTGTGCATGTTTAAGCAATTTGCTATGGATTTCCAGATATTGTTCACAAATCACAAGGAGCCATACAATCCGTTTTAAATAATTTATACATCACAGTTACAAAACATCATGCTTTAAAACATGGATAGCTGGAGCACTAGTCACAATTTGAATATTCTAGCACTTCAGCAGGTAAAAGAGATCCTGTCACCCTACTCATAGAAACAGAGTTATCTTCTTCTTCTTCTTCTTCTTCTTCTTCTTATTTTGATGAGTCAACGTGTCCCCATCCCATTTTGAGGCGAGACTATTCCTTGCGGATGCACGCAATCACCCACAAACCACGTGCATCAAGTAATCCCAGGGAGGGGAATCAAACTTGCGTCTGTGGGGAGCACACCCACGATGCTTTCCATTCGCCCGAACCCCATGTGGGTAGAAACAGGAGTTATCATGAATCAATTAAAAAAATAAGCATATAGTCGTGATTTTTTTCTTAGATATTGACCAAGCAGCATGAAACAGTACTTCAGCATGACAAGAGGGTCATGGAGCTTAATTTTTGCAAAGTGGGAGCACAAGTAGAAATGCAGGTTAAAAATATTATTAGTCAGAAGTATACCACGCTGAGTTAAGAATGCTGTCATTAAGCAACCTGGAGTAAGAACAATATTGAAGTAAAGAAGCACATATGCTAGGCTTGCAGGAAGAACAGGCTGCTGCTTGTATTCCATCCAACCATGCTTGATGGCATCCCTCACTTTTTCCACTGAGTTATTATGGAAGATGGTATAAGAAACATATTCTGGAAACAAACATCCTTCCATTACAAAGAGAAATTAAATTTCACCTAGGTTCCCTGCATCTAGTAGAGGGATGGCACTGAAAGGATTATCACCAGCCTGAGGAAATTTACAGCGCTCAAGAACCCCAGTAGAGAGCTTGTTGGTTAACCAGACTAGGAAGACCTGCAAAATGGTATACAAATCAAGAAGAAATCCATATAATTAATCTTTATCAAGGTAACACAACTAACTAGAAGCAAATTGATTACCACAACAGGCAGTGTGCATATCATTAGACCAGCAGCAAGCTGCAAGCAGGTAACAGGATTGTACTTGGACAGAAGAATGCCAAACAGTGATGCTCCAGCTATCTGTGGCAATAAAATCAGTTAGTACTTGAAAATAGTACCATTAGAAAGGCAAAGTAACCTAGAATATAGTGGCTACTAGTTCCATGAGTTCTCACGGAACCCATGGTTAAAATGCTATGGCTTCACCCACTGACACAGCATTACACAATGGACAAGCATCGAGCATGCAACCAGCATGCTTGTACTGGCACATGAAGGGCTACCATCACCAGTTCTGCAAACACAGGGCGAGTGCCAGCTTCTATCTGGCTCCATGAGTCAGACTTCAAAAGGTTACAACAATTAACAAGAGTATCATGCAAAAAAATTGTTATTGGCCTCCTTTATCTGCACCATGCTAAGTAAATTAGAAACCTACAACCCCTTCAAGCATTCAAATTGTTTGTGAAAGTTTTGAAAGAAAATGAAAAATCAGTTATCAAAGCATATTGCAGTTTCCAAAGAAATTGATGATCTGGCCTCTCTAGGTGAGTGCTGGGCATCTCCAAAGTCAAGGAACTTCAAAGATGGAGATTATGCACAAAAAGAATAGATGGGCAGACAATCAGTTGAAAACACATGGAACCAAATGAACCAGAGGTCTTGGTAACAGTAAAAACAAGATCCTTAATATATAAAAAAACGAATCCAACAGGGGGCATAATTAGGTGTAGCAACAACCTCGTACCTCACAGAGAAGATCGATTCGACTGAGCATGGCATTTGCTCGGGCCAATGCAATTGGCCTATTTGTGCCTGCTAACTGTATATATGCACAAAAATACACATTTTAGGAGAAAAACCAACAAGACATGCCAGCATTTGAAAAAAAATAAATCAGCATTACCAGCACAACCCAATCACGCTCAATGGCAACCCCTAATGCCAAACCTGCCAGCCTTTCAATAGCCCCTGCAAATACTAGTACCACGAACCAAGGTTGGAGAAGCACTGATGATGCAGAAGTAGGAGGGACACTGTTCAGTGCATGAATGATCATTGCTGCAGATAACAACTGAGCAGCTGCCTGACAGATATGAAGGTATTAAAAGACCCTAACTGCATGTGGAAAACTGGAAAAAGAAAAAAAAAACAAAAAAAAAACAAGTACAACTAGGTCCAATAACCAAAGCCAAAAGAAGAAAAACGTGAGGTTAAAGAATTACCTGGACTAAGTTCAAACTATTATATGCAGGGACTCTAGGAAAAGAATCCATAAAATTGCCAACCAAAGGACCACCAATAAAAATTGCAAGCTGTGTATAAAGGAAATAAGGAATTGATTAAAGATAATTTTGATGTTAGTCTTACAGAACCAAATATGAGCACAATCACTATGCACCTTTGTGAAGAAACCCACAACAGCCACAGGCAATAAGCTTGGATGAAGCAATGCGACAGCTGCAGGCCAAGCAAAATTCCAGAGTTGTTCCACCAGATTTCCAGCCAATGAACAAGCATACAAAGCTGGAAGCAAATTTTTATCAGGTAAGAAGACGGCTATAAGACCAACCACTATGCCTATGAAGTGCAGAAATCATCCAGACTAGAACATAAGTTTTCTAAATGGAGGAATGTGTTACACTTCCCTTTTTATTGGTTGGACTTAAACAATAATCGCATAGTTTCAAGTTACAAAAAGTTTGATGAGTATTTACTGGTTTCACTAGTTTTCCCATCTCAAGGATGAACACTCCACACCTCAGCACACCAATATATCCAAATATTTATAATCTCATGAAACTCAGATAAACAAAATGGGCTTACCATATAAGCCTGCGGGATGAGCTGGAGTAGATGCAAGAGCATCTTGTTCCTCTTCAGAGAGAACCTGAAAGTGAAATTTTTTTATCTTCCATATATATACATGCAGGAACAACTTACTTTAAGTTAGCCATTATCCTGAAAACAAATAGTTTTCGCAAGAGAGAGAGAGAGAGAGAGAGAGAGAGAGAGAGAGAGATTACACAGGAGTGTATAATATTTGATTCATAGAAATGTATTCACTGTGACATGAAAAGTGAATGGTTGCAAGGGCCATACCGGCAATGTCGTGAACAGAGTATTTATATAGCCATCTTCAGTAAGCAAATTCAAGGACTCAGTCTTAAGAATCTCAGATTTGAGATGAACAATTGGAATAGAACAACCAGGTGGAATCGAAGGTAGATCATCTTGGACCTCATTCTCTGTAGCAATGTGATTAAATTCTACATCAGCATTTCTAGTGGAACATCTCGAAGTGAAATTGTCTGACCTGAAACAAAACATTAGAGATGTCAAGTGTATAGACTTGATAGATTAGGCCTACAGCATTGTAAACACGGAAAGGATTAATTGCCAGTTGAGACAGTCCTTAAATGCCAGTGACAGCATCAGACTGTTGCACAAGAGATCATGGGGACAAGAAATAATTATCAATCAATCAGAAAAAGGATAAAAGTTGCGCCAGTCACTCCCCATCCTGGTCAAAGGAGGGTTGCTGTCAGCTAGTCAAGCCAGTCATCAAACTTTTGCCAAGCCGGGTCCTAACTCTTGCTCCGGTGGTAGACTCTCAGGAGTTTCAACACCTGGTCAAGGGTTCAAGTACCCATAGGTGGTGAAATTCCACTACAGTGTGAGTGTGTGGGGGTATGTGTGCATGTGTAAAAATAAAAATAAAAAAACTTCTGCCAAGCCATTATAAAATTCCTTTTTTCTTTTTTCTTTTTTTTTTTTTTTTGAAGGATAAGCCATTAT
This sequence comes from Magnolia officinalis, assembly GCA_021015155.1. NCBI lineage: Eukaryota > Viridiplantae > Streptophyta > Magnoliopsida > Magnoliales > Magnoliaceae > Magnolia > Magnolia officinalis. The sequence continues at coordinate 3,450,600 of JAJHSJ010000018.1, read as the reverse complement.
GAGAATTCGTATTTCAAATTTGGCAAAACAGGCTTCATGAAGCCAACCTCAAATAGCAGGGACAAGGCATGATGCTGATCATGACAAAAGAGATTTTGCACACACAAAATATGCATGCATGGTAGAATGCCTGATTCAGTCCAAATACTAATGCCAACATAGGACACAAGCAGAAATACAACAATCGTGGAAGTCCACATAAAGTATACATTCTTGTTGTATGAAAACAAAAAGAACTCGACTAAGTGTGAAGAATTTAGTTTCAGCTGAACCTAGTAGCACAACAACAAGCTTAATGAAAATTCAAATATAGCAAGATAAGGTCCGCTTTCTGGGACGATATCTGGCTCGGACACTCCACCTTCGATCTGAGTATCCTAATATATTACGAGATTATGTACAATCCAAAATATTTCGGAATGATATGATTAGCCAATATTTGCACAGTACACAAAGGTTTTCGAAATTGAAAAGTGGAGCCTAATGGTTCGGTAATCAACCCTTTGGTATGTTGCTACCACCATGGATGAAATATGCCTTAAAAATCTCCTTGATAGGGCAATCTCAACCTTCAATTTTGTGGCCTACAGATGGATAATCAAGAAGAAAAATACAAGGTCCATGTACATCTGAAAGGTATTCTAGATCTTCCAATCTGGGAGATTTTCGAGGTGATCCACGGTTGGAATAAACCATTGGCCCCACTTGCCATGATCAAGAGCCCATTATATGCAAATTGCAAAGACACTTGCCACATACACATGCTATATGATTCCTACATTGCAATGCCATGTGTTCATCACTTCATCCGCATTTAAATGTTCCCCTCCAGAGGGAGATCGCAAGCATCCAAACATGTTTCAAGACCAAATAAGGCCCAAGAAAGTTTCTCATACACAGTAATGAACGGGGATGTGCATAGAGATGTATTTTGTGTCTAATTTTGTTTCTCGTATGTATTTATGTACCATAAGCATGTACAAATGCATTTTGCCCCTAATTCTGTTTCTGTTTAGAGAGAAATTTTTGATACCCTGTCAGAGTGCTAAGGATTATACATAGGCCCTTCGGGCCTGTTTGGAATGAGAGATTAAATATTATTGAATTGCATTAGGTGGTATTAACAACAATATTACACAATGATTATATGTCTGGAAACACCATGGTATTTTGACTGTCCAATACCACATTTGGGATAAAATTCTTTCTTTGGGAAAAACACTATTACATGAAACATTGAAACCTACGTTTGGTGGACCATGGAATTGTAAGACCAGATTTCACAACTGATGCAGGTCACCTACATGGATATGCAACTAAATTGTCACGTGTAAAGGGCGCATGTGGATGGACGGCATGGATAAAACACACGCATCAACGTGGGGCCCACAGATATAGTGGATTTTCGAAATCCACTAGAAATCCTGCCATATCTCCTACTAGGACTAGATGATATGATACCTGGATTAATCCAACCCTTCCCATTATTTCCAAACGGCAGATAGAATTTATATTGGACCAAATGCAATTCCATACCACCTAATCCCATGTTCCAAATGGGCCCTTAAAAATTACTGAATAATTGCATAGGTGGAATACAAATAATTCAAATTAAACTATCCAAATTATGGATCCCAGTTTAGATGTATCATGAACCAAATATTACACTTATTTGGTTTTGTGACTATCGGATTAGTGGACACTTATTGGACTGTTAAGAATGAAAAAATATCCAACGGTTCTATTTCAACCAACAAGTGTCCACAAATGAGAGGTTAATATTGTACAATCAATCTGATTTTGGAACTGCGACTTAGGGCCTGTTTGGATGCATGTAAGTTGGCTAAAATGTAAGTGACTTACGGGGAAGTCACTTACAGGTTGTGTTTGGGGGAGAAAATTCACATGTAAGTTACTTACAGCCTGTAAGTCACTTACAGGTAAGGCGAATCTACCAAAAAATTTGCAGGGGGATGGGGGTAAGAAGTCACTTCCTTGTAAGTCACTTACAAGATCAATGGTCGGATGTTTAAAAGGAAGAGAAGAGGGAGAAACGCAACAACCCACCAACCACCATTAACAACCATGAAGCTCCAACCAATGAAGAAGAAGCACCGGCCATTGAAGAAGCTCCAGCAGGCCTTGCGGCAGTGCAGCCAATCCACATCTTACAACACTATTACTGCAGCAAAGCTTCATTTACCGCACCACCAACCGCCATTTACCATACCAACAACCACCATTGATTAGCTTCTATAAGAGGGAAAAGAGGGTTTTGGCTCTCCATCCCAATCAAGGTATTCAAAATCGGTTACGTAACAGTAACAGTCATAACCGTTATGCATTACGGGTCGAAACGGTCGTAACGGCCGTTACCAAAAAAAAAAAAAAAAAGGCCGTAAAGGCCCTATAACAACCCATAACAGTTTTTTCAAAAAATTAAAAAAGGGTTGTAATGGCCATTACAGCCCATATCAAGACGGTAATGGTGGCCGTTACGGCCACCGTTACCGTTTTGGAACACCTCTCTCTCTCTCTCTCTCTCTCTCTCTCTCTCTCTCTCTCTCTCTCTCCATCGAAACGGTAGGGTTTTTTTTTCGCGTAACCGCAAGTCCCGCCCTCTTTTTTTGCTTGGAAGACGAAAGCGGATTAGGTGTTACTCAGGTAACATTTTATTGGCACGTGTTACGCTACCGTGGGGCCCACCTTGACGATGTGTTATATATCCACTCCATCCATCCATTTCTCCAGCCCATTTTAGGACGTGGTCCCAAAAATTACGAAGATCCAAATCTTAGGTGGACCCCACCACAGGAAACAGTGGTGATTAGCTTAAAGGAGCCATAGATTGTCTCTAATGGTGTGGTCCACCTGAGATTTGGATCTTCTTAAGTTTTGGGATCTTGTCCTAAAATGAGATGAAAAAACAGATGGTCAGCCTAGATATACAAAATGTATATCAAGGTAGGCCACACACGGTTAGGGTAACACCTAGGTAACAACTAATCTGCTCCCTTGGATTATTTTAATGCGTTTATTTTTAAATCTTTTATTTAATTATTTTCATGCATTTGGATTCTTTAGTGTAGAAAATGGACAGTAGAGATGATTCTGAAAGTAGACATTTTAATTTAGTGGGTGGAAATTGCATGCATTCTTTTATTATCATTGTGTGCATTTTAATGTTGCTGTTATTTTTTCCCTTTTTTTTTCTTTTTTGTGATATATGTTTGAGAAATTTATATGGACCATTTATGTTCAGTGGTACAACCGTTGATATCACATGATGGGCCTCACCTTGGATGGTTCTAAATCTCCATGATTGATATCACATGATGGGCCTAACCTTTGATACTCTAGCAGAGTGTGATGGTTGATATGCATGCCTTAGAAATTGTGCTCATGGTGTATGTGTAACTCAATCTGTACACAATGGTTGGGGATTCCCCCAAATGGATTTGATATTTAAAGGGTTTTTTTTTTTTTTTTTTGTTAAATCAATCTGATGGTCAGTTTTTGGGCAACCATCATGCTCCGCGGGAACCTTTACCTGGGCTAGCAGTCCAGAAAAGAAAAAGAAAAAATAATAATAATAATAAACATTATTTCTGTCAACACACAGGCATGGGTCCCACCGCACGCAAAAGCTGGCATCTGCTGGCCAGCAAATCCTGATTGTTGATCTATGGGTCCCACCGCATGCTAAAGCTTGCACCTGCTGGCTGACAATCCTGATTGTTTATCTGATGGGCCACACAAGTGTTGGGCAATTTTTTAGGCGTGCAAATGCTTGCACCTGCTGCCAACAATCCTACTTGTTGATTTGATGGGCCACATTGTTTTGGGCAATTTTTGGAGCAATGCCGATTCACGAATACTAGCAGATGCTCTCAACCAACAACGCAAACTGATTGTCCCGAAAGGTACTAATTTAAGTAGACCTATAGATACATATTTATTCATTAATAAGTAGATTAAATTTAAATGACTTTCAAGCTGTGTTTTGTATAGGCAAATATTACTTAGTAGATGATGGTTTTGCGAATACGCCCGTTTTTTTAGCACTATTCAGTGGAATTCGGTACTATTCCATGGCCCACTTGATGATTAGTTCGGCCTAAGAATTAGCTCAAATATTCATCTTGATGGGCCTAACAAAATGACATATTTGATCCCATACTTTTTTATATGATCATAATATTTTAAAACAATTCCTAGTCCAAGCTCTGCTCGGTGTGAATATACAGCTTCTTACCTATAATCCAAACACAAAAACTAACTTATCTCTAAGTGACTAACAACTTACATCCAAACAGGTTACCTGTAAAACTTTCACCTGTAAGTGACTTACCTCACTTACAACTTAAAACGACAGGAGTCACACAATTTAGACAGTTCAAATTGAGTTAATGTATGCAACATATACAATTCCCAAGCACCTGCATATCAAGTGTAGTATGCAGTCAGAGTATCAAATAACTCCCCTTCCCTCCATCCACACATTTTATCAATCACCGCTGTCTCCTCGAAGAAATGCAATATGAAAAAATTAAAATTTACTCAGAAGAACTGGATAGAATTACAATTCATCCCACAACAATCTGAAACTGAGTATGAAGAGAACAGAATTACCTGAATGCGTACGGCTTCAACCATCGGCGGGGGAGGACGCGATGACGAAGTCGAGGAGGCACCAGTGACGAGGAAGAGCGGCGAAGAGTGAGAGCAGAGACGAGAGACGGAGAGGGCGACTGAGAGAGGATAACCAACCCCATTGATGCTTCAAGAAGCTGGGATTGCGGGAGCTGCTTTCTTGCCTACTCATGCAGACTTGCAGCAGGAAGCGCGTATGGTAGTCCGGCAGCAGCAGTAGAAGAAGAAGAAGAAGCGAAATCTAGGGTTTTTTTTCTAGGATTTGGGAAGCTAGGGTTGGGGTTTTAGGGAGAGACAAGGTTTTCCTGTTCTTTCGGTCTCGCCTTATCCGATTCGAATACACGAGAAAGGAGCGGAGAATTCAACAGATGCATTGGTGGGTTTTCTCAGCGGCCATGACATAAGAAAAGCTTTGATACTCCGGCGGAGTGTGATGGATGATACACAGGCACAGAAATTACTTTGAAATGAATACGTGGTGGCGTAAAAGTACTTCAAATGAAACTGTCATTACATGTACGACTGGGGGTGTACATCGGGTCGAACCGGCTCGAGTTGGCTCGGCCACTAGCTGACCCAACTCGATCTCGGCTCGGCTCGGTCTTTGAGCATGACTAGCCAGCTCGATTCGGTTCAGTCAGCAGCTCTGGCCAGTTTGAGATAAGGTCGAGCTGAGTTCGTCTGTTCAGCATTTTCACAAACACATAAACTGTACCTTTAAAATCCTTCAAAATCTCACTATTTCACATATGATAGCAGTTGTTTTACAAGTATTTTATCAAACACCTTCTAAGCAACATAATAAATAATTTTTTAAATAATATATATATATATATATATATATATATATATATATATATATATATATTTGTTTCATATACATACTTTCCTTGCCACCAGCCACACTTCATTGGGTCATTTCATCAAATACTTCGTGAGCAACATCAATATCAAAGTAACCAAGTCACCTAACTGGTTCAATCTGAGTCAAGTCGAGCTGGGTCAGCTCGAACTCGACTCAAACTCATTTTCAAGCTAAAAAAATCAGCTCAACTCGACTTGAACTTAGCTTCAAACCGAGTTGAATCAAACTTTTCGAGTAAGGTTAAGTGAGCTAACTGAGCTAGCTCGGTTCGTGCACACCCCTACATGTACCATGAACTATCTCATAATACAACCATCGTGATGTATGTGTTTCATCTGTGCTACCATCCATTTAGAAAATCATTTTAGGGTAAGCAAATCAAAGGCTCAAGTGGGTCACACCACAGTAATAATAGGGGACTGAGTACTTACCGTGCAAGCTTCTTGGGGACTACAGTAGTTTTGGATCAAGCTGGTATTTATATTTTCCCTTCATCCAAGCTTATCCGACCTTATGAACAGGTTGGATGGCAAATAAACATCATCACTCACCTTAGGAAGATTTCAAGCACATTGCCTGGTGTTGTAGCAGAATTTTATGAGCCAGCCATGCTGTATGTGTTTTATCCACACTATTCATCCATTTGTCAGTTTATTTTAGACCATAAGCTCAAAATTAAACCATGTCAAGAAATTAAGTAGACCCCACCATAAGAAGCAATTGGTTTGAATGCCTATGGCATTCAAACTTCCAGTAGCCTTATAAACAGTTTAAACATCACCATAGCTTCTACAGATGTTTCAATGGTGGACGCCGTAATCCTCACTATTACCCACTTGAGCTTTGGATATGCTTTAATTTCAAACTCATGGCTTAAAATGAATACATGGCCTGAATAGCAAGCTGAATGGTACATTTCAACATGAAGTCATGGGTTTAAGTGCCATGGTGTGTGTTTGTGATTGGGCCCACAAAGTCCTGCTAGGTTCGACCAGAATATTCATTTGTTGATAAACATCACATGGGAACTCGAATCTATGACTTGAGTGTTTGAACACACTCTATCTACAGCCATGAGTTGGAACTCCTTAGAAATTGAATACATTGGATCCAGTTAAAATCAAATTAACCTATCTTAGAAGCATGAAAAACCAAACAGTACACTTATTTTGTAATCTTCCTCTATTTCAACATACAAGTTTTAACGAATTTGAAATTAATGCAATTCAAATAATATTATTTACTTATTGATTAAGCATTGATTCTATTTTAACATTGATTTCTCTTAACATAATATGGCAGGGTTTATTTAAATTGACAAGTTACCATCACAATAAGCCCACCAAGGCATCTCTAAATACATATCCCATCTCTAATTAAATCCTACCACATCATCTAGAGGGAGCTCAAGATACTAATAAACTAAACATCTTAGCTTCTTGATTTGAATTAATGCATGCCACTTGTACAATTTTTAAATGCCAAGGAGTCAGATTGGGTGCCACCCTGATAGGTAAGGGCGATAAGAGCCCATCGTAATGTATTATCCACATCATCTATCCATTTTGCTATATCATTTTATATATAAGTTGAAAAATGAGGCAGATCTAAAGCTCAAGTGGGCCACACAGTCAGGATTAAACGCCTACTATTAAAATCTTTTTGGGAGCTGCAAAGTTTTTGATCACCTGGATATTTGTGTTTTGCCTTCATCCAAGTCTATGTGACCTTGTAAAGAGGTTGGATGACAAATAAACATCCCTGTAAACCCTAGGTAGGTTTAGACGTGGGTGGGCGTCATGATTACCACATCTTCCTCTGGTGTGGTCCACCTGAGACTTGGATCTACTTCGTTATCAAGCTTGTTCCCTGAAATGATACGATAAAATGGATGGACGGTATGGATAAACCCATACATCACGGTAGACTTCTCATAGCCCTGTGTCAAACACTGATTTCCTTTACTTAAAAGTCTTCGATCTAACTCATTTTTTGAGTTATAGTATAAAATGATATGAAAAAATTGATGGACGGTGTGGATGAAAGTCATACATCACGGTGGACCGTCAGATCCCCAGACTATCCCGAGCTCGCGACAGGCGGGGTAGTACCCATCCGCATCCCCCAAGATACTGCCACGTGTCATCATTTGGCTGCGTTTCGTGTCTTGCCCGCTGCCAGTATTTTTTGTCGGGATGGAATCGTATGATTCTCGGCATCCGTATGCGCACCGTCTACTCGCTTTTCAACTCGGGCTTTTCATTTTCGAAGTGGGGCCCATTTATCAAAGATCCATATCAGTCGTCTATTCGCTTCACCATGGATAGACCATTACCGAAAAACACCTCAACGGTGAATCCCAACCTTTGATTCTGTGGCCAAGAAATAGATGGCCAATTGGAGAAATAGAGACGCTGATGTCCCATTTTCAATTGCAAAAATGCCCAAAATCAATGGACGAGTACTTCAGTGTATAACTGTCCTGAGGCAATGATGGTGGGACCCAACAGAGAAATGTGTGATCTTTCAATTTGGGAGATTTTTGGTCCTAGATGGGTCTCAGGAGATCAACGCATGGCATTGCTCCGCAGATGAGTCAGCTCTGATTGGGTTGAGGGAAGTTTCGCACCTGTCCCTGTTTAATGATCCCGTGAGGGCCATCCATCATACAGGGTCCACCTTGGAAGTGGGTCATTCATCACCATGGCCCGACCTCTAATATGCACCATTCATTATATAGGGCCCACCTTTAATGTTGGTCATCCGTCAAGTAGGGCTCACCTTCAATATCGACCACTCATCATGTGGGCCTCACCTTTGATGTGGGCCATCCATCATGTAGGGCCTGCCTTGGGTATGTGCCACTCATAATTAGGATTGACCTTTGATGTGGATTGTCCATCATGTGGGAATTATCTTGATGTGACCGTCCATCATGTGGGGCCCACCATTATTAATTGCCCATCATGTGGAGCTCACTTTTGATGTGGACAATCCATCATATCTATCATGTAGGCCTCACCTTTAATGTGGGTTGCCCATCACCTAAGGCTCACCTTGAATGTGAGTCATTTACCATTAGGGTCGATCTTTTATGTCGATCGTTCATCATGTAAGCCCCACCTTTGAATTAGGTTATCCATCATATCAACCCACTTTAGATGTGGGCTTTTTATCATTATGTACCTACCTTTGATGTGAACCATCAATATGTGGGCCCATATTAATATGGGTCATCCATCACGTAGGCCCCACCTTTTATATGGACCATCCACCATGTGAGAGCACCACCTTAAATGTGGATGATGAACTAAGTGAGGTCTCTTTTCGATATGGACAGTGACAGAGAGCCTCCTTTGATATGAATAGTGTTTAGTGAGAGAGAAGTTATAAGTTATAAGTAAAAAGGTTTTTGAAAAATTACTTATTCAAATAAAAAGCTTTGGGCACGTAAATTACATCAAACTAATTAAGTGAAAAACGTAACTTAATTACTTGAACATAAGTTAAAAAGTAATTTATTTGATGGTATCCAAATCGATCCTTAAACACTGTTTACAAATTTTATTAACATTAAACTTTTAAAAAAAATAAATTTTACTATTTTGAAAAAGTGTTCCATTTAAAATTAAATTATTATTTAAAATTTCTTTTATTTATATAAGGTCATCAAATACATTGCAAGTAACACTTACATCAACTATAGCAATTCGACTATTGTTTTTAGAGATTTCTCTCCATATGAATTCAAGATTAGATCTCTTCCTTTCCATCCACACAAACTCACTACATTACATGAAAGAAAGAAGAAGGCACACATCAGGTTGGTTACATTGCCTAGGTACAATTTTCAAGCTAATCAACAAATTAGATTTTAATAAAAATTTATAGAAGATATGAATGGTTACTAGAAATTTAGCTAAAATTTTCTAAGGTGGTTGGATTTTTATAAACATTGCAGCATACCTGACAAGAGAGATAGTCTTATGTCTTGATATTGAATCTAAATGGTGGGACCCACTTTATGTACACTTAGATCTCATGTTGTATGCAATATTGTGACATGTTTGGATGTACATGGATTGTTTAAGGATCCCTTTCCAATGGGATATGAAGGTCTTGTTTGGTATTGTGAATTCAGAAAATGACTTAAATTTGAAATATCTTGGATTCGAAATTCTCCTATCATGATTCAAAATACCTTTTAATTCTTCTTGCCAAAAGACCGATGGATTCGAAATACCCTCAAATCCAAGTCTATTGTGTCAAGTGACAAGTGGATTGGGTCCTTACTCTTAGTCTGGTGGTAGACTCTTGTGAGTTTCAACATGGATCAAGAGTTCAAGTACCTATAGGTGGTGAAATTCCACTACGGCGTGAGTGTGTGGGGGTGTGTGTACGTACGTAAAAAAAAAAAAATAAAAAAAAAATTAAAATAAGTGACAAGTGGATTGCTTGCCACCTCGGGCACAAAGATATCTTCGTGCCCTCTTTTTTGGAAGACTTATAGGATAGGATTTTAAAAATCTGACAAATCCAAAACTCATGTGGGCCATAGCACACAAAATAGTAGGGATTGAACACTTGGCGGTGACAAAAGTTTTGTTCAAGATGATATTTGTTCTTACAGTTTATCTGAGTGGTAATGATTCTATGAATGGTTTGGATGGCATATAAACATCATGGTCAGCTCAAAAAGGCTTCAATGGTGGATGTTGTTATTCCCACTGTTTTATTGGTGTGGCCCACAGGAGTTGTATGGATCGCAGTTGTCCTGTTATATGGATCGCAGTTATCCTATTATATGGGTCACGGTCGCAGTTGTCCTGTTATATAGTTCTTAGTTGTCCTGTTATATGGGTCTAAGTTGTATGAATTGCAGTTGTCCTGTTATATGGGTCGCAGTTATCATATTATATGGGTCGTGGTTGCAGTTGTCCTATTATTTGGGTCACAGTTATCCTATTATATGGGTCAAGGTCACAACTGTCTTGTTATATGAGTCTTAATTGTCTTGCTATATAAGTCTCAGTTGTATGGATTGCTGGTCTTTCGAAACAGATGTATGGAGTGGATTTGTCACCGACATCTCTGTGGACCCCATACAGTCTTGGCACAGAGATCTCTGTTCACAGGCAATCTGCTCCAGTGCTCCCCCTAAGGAACATTGTACCCATCTTCACATGGGCAAATATACCCACATCAGTAAAATCTTAGCTTTTCATTAGGTAGGATGCACTGTTTATCATCAAAATCAGGCCATTCATATATTGAGTGGTCCACAAAACATGGAAAAAATTGAACGGCCGCAAAAAAATATACATTTCATCCTTTGACCCCGCCAAAAGAGTGAAATGGCCTATTTTTAAGGCAAAAATAAAAAAAAAATCAAAAAAAAAATAAAAAAAATCCTAACTGTACCTGATGGAAGGCTAATATGAACTTGTGTCCATACTTCCATGTTAAAGGCCCCATGCAGGTCTAACAGCCGAGCAAAACCAGGCTCACCACCAATGCATTTTTGTATGATATTTAAGACTACAGTTTCTTTCATTGGTTCCCTTTCCTGCCTTTGTAACAAGAAACTGCCCGTTCTAATGTCCATTCGGATACACATATCACTAGGTGTGGCCCTTACCATAGGGCCCACCTTGATGCATCTATTTTATATATACGCCGTCCATCAGTTTTGTCAGATCATTTTAGGATCTGAGCCCAAAAATGAAGAAGATCTAAATTTTAGGTTTACCATACTATAGGATTAGTGGTGATTGAATGCTCCACCATTAAAAACTTCCTAAGGCCCACCTCATGTTTTCATATTTTCCATCCAATCTGTTGATAAGGTCACCTAAACTTCGATTAAAGAAAAAAATATATATATATATCAGGTTGATCCAAAACTTATGAGGCCTATTAATGACAATTACCACTGTTTCCAATGATACGATCCACCTGAGATTTGTATCAACTTCATTTTTGGGCTCATGCCGTAGAATAATCTGGAAAAACTAAAGGACGGTGTGGATATAAAATAAATACATCCAGGTGGGCCCCATGGCAAGGGCCGCACCTAATCTGCTCACCGGGATACAATGTGCAGATTTCGAAACAAAGCATGTTCACATTTTGGGACCCATAACTTATACGGCCTAGATATCACACACGTGTGCCATGGTGGGACATGTAAAACAATTAACCTCTTCAATATATTCATGTCCAGGATTTTAAGAACGAGGACATGGACTTCTCCTTGCACAACCCTTGTCCATGAACCCAAACAATCCCTTATACTAGCTATTTGATACTCTGGCAACAAAAGACACTTGATATACAGGCACTCAGAAGTTGTACACATGGCATATACTAAGAGATTGTGTACACTTGTTTGAGAAAATAGAACCACTGATTATTTATTTATTTTTTTATAATCATCCAATAAATCTCCACCATTCCTTTAGCATTATCAAATAATGTGTAATGTTTGGTTGATGCATATAAACTAGAACCCATGGTTTGGACAGTTAAATTTGAGCTACTTTGTATGCTACTTATGCAAATTTTAAGTAATTTCTAATTGCCAGAGTATCTAAGGGCCTATTCGGCCGGACCGATCCCCGGTATTAGGAGGGATGGGATCGCGATATCCCAGGATATGCATGACGAGCCAAACAGACCCGGTGAACTTGTCACGGGATATAAGCAATCCCATGGATCTTAAAACAATCCACTGACATCACCATCATTACCTTAAAATTGATCCCATCCCTTGGTTGGACGGATTGGAAGGTAAAATCCCAGGATATGCCGTGGGTGCCAAACAGACCCAGTGAACTTGTCCCAGGGTATAGCAATCCCATGGATCTTTTTCCAATCCACTAACACTACCATCATTACCTTAAAATCCATCCCATCCCTCCTAATCCCATGGGATTCACCTGGCCAAACAGGTTGGCCAGGTAGATCCCACAGTATTAGGAGGGATGGGATCGACAATATCCTGGGATAGGCATGACGAGCCAAACAGATCCGGTGAACTTGTCCCGGGATACGAGCAATCCTATGGATCTTAAGACAATCCACTGACATCACCATCATTACCTTAAAATTGATCCTATCCCTGTTATAATATATTGATTTTAAAATATATTTTAATAATATATTATAATAATTTATTTGAAAAAGATGTTTGAAAAAACACGGTTTTCAAGTTTTTGGGAATAGTCCCACATGGGAAAGAGAAGAGAAAGAAATCTGGTTTAAATGAAAAAAGTGGAGTATTATAATATTTACCTTCGTAGTCCGTGGACTATGGACCTTGCGTGTTCCAGTGCACTGGAACACCCGCGCACTGGAACACCCGCGCGCGCGCTCGGGCTCGGGCTCGGGCACGGGCACGGGCTCGGTCTCAGTCTCGGACTCGGTCTCGGTCTCGGTCTTGGGCTCGGGCTTGTGAGGCAGTGTGGCTGTAGAGGCGCTAGTGGCGCACTTCGCACGTGCGCATCGTGTCGCAGAGGGTCGCTCCCTTCGCGAACCGGAGCGAGACGGGTGTGACTAGTGGCTAATGCAGATGGTTGGCTGGACGTAAATCTAGAGGACTGAATGAGAGTCCCTCTGATTATATAGAGGCTGGAAATATAGCTGTTGCACAAATGTGTAACAGCTATGGAGTTAATTACAGAAACTGTTGCTAACAGTCATAAAACGGCTAGCCCAACAGCTATAAAATAGCTAGTCAGCTCTCTCACAACAGCCATATAACGGCTAGTTTCCAACAGCCATATAACGGCTAGTTTACTCCAACAGCTATAAAACGGTCATGAAATTTAATTCCCTGGACCATAAACCCCAGCCATCATAGCCTATAAAAAGAGGGTCTAGATGGGTTTCCAAACCATCTCAACTCACTCCAGCAAATCCATACGAACATACACAACCAGCAACAAAGCAAGGCTTGAACCTTAGCTTGAAGAATAGACCAGAGGGTGTCTAGAACTGTTCAACTGAACCAGTGGCTGACGAATTGAACTGACCAGTGCAGTGGTCAAACTCCTTTTTTCTCTTTCTTCTCTTTCTTTTGGGATTTTTCTTTTATATTGTAATATTGCCAGATAGTGTGTAAAAGAGTTCCATTTGGTGGGCCTTCGTGTTTGCTGAACGCAGACCCACACCAGGCTTGTCGTATCCTAGAAGCAATTTGCCTGTAACCTATCAGCATACTCAATCCACTTGAGTAGGGGCAAATAACGCTTTAAGGACAGCGTTTCAGACGTGCTTCAACTTGTCCTTAGTTCTGACCGTAGTGATTTTGGTTTCCATATTATACAGATATTACATTAATCTGTATAAAATTCTCAACAATCCCTTGGTTGGATGGATTGGAAGGTAAAATCCCGGGATATGCATGGCGTGCCAAACAGACCCAGTGAACTTATCCAAGGATATAAGCAATCCCATGGATCTTAAGACAATCCACTGACACCATCATCTTACCTTAAAATTGATCCCATCCCTCTTAATGCCATGGGATCTGCCCGGCCAAACAAGCCCTAAGTTCCTCTTTTTAGTCCAACGAAGATCCTTCGGGCTCACCAAATGACAAGAAAAGCATCCTAAAATGTCACCTTCAATGGCTAAAGAATCACTGAAAGATGACTAAAAGGACAAACACGAATACAAAGGGCAGTTATATGAAACTCGGGTAGCCTATGATACTTGATACACAGGCACTCAAAAACTGTTTACATGGTGTACATTAACTCAAATCAACCAACTGAATTGTAGAACCTACTGTCTCTAAGTCACAGTCCCAAATTGAGATTGATTAGACGATCATAACCTTTGATTCAAGGAAACTTATTTGTTGAAATGAGACCGTTGGATATTTTTCATTTTTAAGGGTCCAATAAATATCCATTAATCTGATAGTTAAATGGTCAAACAAGTGTAATTTTTTGCTCATGATACATCTAAAAGAGAAACCATATCTTGGACAGTTTGATTTCTCTCACTTGTGTACCGCACATGTAATTTTTAAGTAATTTGTAAGTGCCGGTGTATCATCCATCATACTTTGTCTGAGTATTAAAGGTTTTTTATCTAAAACAAAACAAAAGATAAAAATAATAATAATCAAACCACGATAATGTAGAAACAGTAGCATTTTCCAACAAGGAAAAGTCAAGTATTATTTTAAAATAGAAGAATGCATTATACAGAGGCGCTGTATAGAACTTCTATACAGTAACCTCCTCATGGTGCACGTGGCAAAAATCTGGTGATCGGGACTGTTGTTCTGGTGGCCCATCATGTGGATAGGCCATGTCCAAAAATTATCTCAGTGGAAAGTGATCCAAAAGGAACGGTTGGTGGACCACACCAAACCCTTAAAATTTATAACTGGATTATCGCAGTCGTTCAGTTTCTGCTATTTTTGATATATAGCCTATCCACACATAATCCCACAATATCAACGGCCCTGATCATCATATATTTTCGTGTACAATTTAACAAGGAAACTGCATAGAACTTCCATGCAACGCGGGCTGCGTACCAGCATTCCTCTTAAAAATATAAGCTTCGTGACTCTTAACTTCTCGACCTCGTAAAATACGAATATGCGAGTAGCTATCTGAATCCTACTCTCACAAACATGCCAATGGGAAATGGCCCACATGTGTGCAAGATCCGAGCCACTCATCATTGGGTCCTGCCATACATGTACCTAGGTTCACATCAATCGGGTCCGATCATCAGGTGGACACCCATAAGAAACTCGAACAAGGGTTGACACATCCAACGTTTAAGATCAACCCATGCAACGACCAGACCGGCCTGATTTTCAGGCTACAAAACATTACACAGAGTGCCCCATCTAATGAACGGTCCCCAATCTTTTATACTTGCCAAATAGCCAACTACTCCCGCGAGTAGCCATAGAACTCTCACATTTCTTCCTTGTGCAACTATATAAGCACATCTCCACCGTTCACTCCTACACATGATCAACACCATGTCCAATACCCACATCTTCATTCTCTTCATAGCCATTCTCTTCTATGTAGCCTACAACTTACCTACAACCAAACCCAAAGAAACCAACCTTGTGTTCTATGTACATGACTACCTGACCGGTCACGACGCATCGGCAGCGACCGTCGCAGGCAAATCTGGCCCGAGCTCCAGCATTCTACACTTTGGGACCATCCTAGCCGTTGATGATGTGGTCACTGAGGGGCCCACATTGGAATCGGCGGTGATCGGCCGAGCACAAGGCATGTACATAAACTCCGCGTTGGACGGTAAGGGGTTGCACCTTGTTTTCTCTGTGATCTTCACTGGTGGGCCATACAATGGGAGCACATTGGAGATCCAAGGGGCTGATTTGTTCTCTCTAAAGGTTCGAGAATTTGGCGTTGTGTCGGGGACCGGCTTTTTTCGGTTTGTGAAGGGGTATGGGTTTATGGAGACTGAGTTCTTGGATTTGGCTAGTTTGAGAGGTATTCTCAAGCTCAATGTAACAGTTAGACATTACTAAGGTGTGTTTGGCTAATGGATATTTCAAGAGCTGAGTGAAATAGTTGTAGAAATTTCTTCTTTTTAGTAGAATTTTCAAAATTTGCAAATGGGTTTTTTTTTATTGTGATCCATTGCTATAGGATACAACGGATTTTAGCCGTCGTATTTAGGCTCTTTTCAGTGACTTGATGGGGGATGCTTGAAAAAACATCAAATTGAATATTTTCAACCCTTTGATTTGACAAAAGTGATGGTGATTGATCATATTCAAATGAAAAGAGATAGATTATCAAAGGGTTGAAATAATCTAATTTACAAGGTTTTATTTGATGCCAATACACTATAGAAAGTGAGATCTGTCGTGTGAACAGATTGAATTATTGAAAAATGACCCCAAAAGGCCAAAGTAGTGATGTATCCGATTGCAATGATTTGTATTTTAGCAAATCTAATTTTATGTTGTACTTGATGCTGGTATTATTTCATGGACTTAGTAAATGCTACTTAGAATAGAAATTCCAAAAATTGGAAATTATTTTTCTCACTCCCAAAGTGAAACTAGACTAATCTTCGCTTTGATTTTTTTACCCCTCATTTCCTCTTCTTGTTATGGCCTTGTTTTGTGTCAAAACATTTCTAACATTAATTAAGGAAAGATAAAAATATATATCGAGCCTCAGTGTATGTCCATTGATCATCGAAGAATCAGCAAATCAATGTAATAACCCTTGTGTCCAATCAATGTGTTATTAATTCCATTGGGCTAACCCAAAATTGCAAGATCAATTTATCTTGCTGGTCTTTTCGTTGGACTACGGCGCACAAACATTTGCTAGTAATATGATGGGATTTGATTGGTCAGTAAGACGTAAATGGGGTAATTTTTAAATTTTTTTCTTCATTTAGGCTTCATCTTCGGCAACACCCTACCATCCAATTAAATTATGCTATGTTAAGTCAAGAAAAAGGTCGGTATCAATAATAATAATACCAAATGGATGTCCAAATTCTAGACTATATTGTTAAATTGGGTCATTTCAAATAGCTGAGATGGATGATACATTATGAGTAAAAATAATTATCTTTACTAAGACGCTACTTACGAGATTTTAGTTGTACTTGCATATCTTCAAACATGTCACATTTGACCCACTTTGCATTAGCAAGTGGTCCAGTTTTTTAGTTATGTGGGCACATCATGAAGCCTTGTGGGCACATCATATAGCCCATGGCCCTTTCTTTCCCTAACTAATGAGTAGCCCGCACCCTTTCTCAGTTTCTATTCTTCCAAAAGATCTCTCTTTCCCTTTCTCCCCCTCCATTCCTCTCTCCACATGCATTGCGTGTGCCATACCATTAGTATTCTGTAAATCAGGTTTTGAACTGGCTTTGTCACTGTTAGCTTAGCCAATGGGCCAAACTTAGCCTAGCATGAATGGTCTAATCAATTTTAAGGTTAGCTTGGACTAAGTCATTTTAGCTCGACCCAACCCGGCCTGACATATATACATCTTTCGATCTTACAAACGCACGTTGCTGGAATCTTCAAGAAACACATGCACGTTATATCTAGACCATTATAAATATATTTTTTTTCTTTCGAAGTGTTTATTTTTGTGTGCATGTGTAGCTCACTTGATTAACGGATGGATTAGTAATATTCAAGTGGGAAATAGGGATTTTGAGCAATTTTCGTGCAGCTGAGTTGGGTGTGGGCCCCATCAATTTTTGGGCTTAGGCTGGGCCTGGCCCATTGCCACCCATCTTAAAAATTCGCATAAAGAAGGTAACCAAAACACTTGAGTGATAGAGTCACCAGGAGAATAACCGGAGAACGTCCATATCATGTTGTGGTGAATGATCTAGACCATCCATTTTGCAAGCAGTGGTGTCTAGTATTCTGGAATTGGATGGGAGGCTGTATCCTCTACAATGCAGTGTAGGTGAAGCTTATCCTGAAATGAGTATTTTTATCTTTTTGCTGAAAAATGAGACCTACACGCAGCCGGCATTAGAAACCTCTCCTGTGAGACTCTCATTTGCCTCTGTCCCTCTCCTTACATGCATCCCCTTTGCGGACTAGGTACTACCCCCGCCTGTTCCGAGCTCGGGACAGGCGGAGGCTTCAAGGGCTACTGATGGGCCACAGTAATGTATGAGTCTTATCCACACCGTCCATCCCTCTTTTCATATCATTATAGACTACTGAACCAAAAATAAGGAAGATCCAACACTCAATTGGACCACACCATAGGAAGCAACGGTGCTAGGTACGCCCACCGTTGAAATCTTCTTAGGGCTCACTCCGTCATTTATTTTCCATCCAACCCCTTGTTATGGTCATATACACCTGAATGAAGTGAACAAACAAATATAATCTTGATCTAAAATTTTTGTGGTCTCTAAGAAATTTTCAACGGTAGGAATTTAATTACCCAATTTGACCGGTTAAATGAAGGGTACGTAAAGGTAAAAATAAAAAATAAAAAATTTGACTTTATAGTACCCAATTTCATAACGAATCGGGTGTCGAATCGAATTGGATCAAGTTGCTACATGACCCCAACTCGACTTGATCGAGCTTCGGATCAAAGTGGGTCTACTTGATCCAACCTAACCCTGGCTTTCGGTTCGGGTCGAGTCGAATTCGATGAGTCAAGTCGGATCCTGCCCACCTCTAACTGTAATTCTCTTATAGGCTATATATCCCATGAAATCCCAATGGACAAATTTTTACCGTGATTTAAAATTCTGGTGGGCCATAGCAAGGAGAAATACAAATCAAGAGAGAGAACTGATTTCATTTTCCATATCTCACCAAAGTTTTGGATCAAAATAAAATTTGAGCTGGGGTTTCTTGAGGTGCTACTTCATGTGGACCGCTCAGATCCTAGAGTCACATTACGTATTATGACATACAAAAAAGTTCACGCGAATTATACGTGAACTGGTGCGCCGTTGAGCATTCGGATATATATATATATATATATATTATATATATATATATTATATATAATATATATATATATATATATATATATTAGCAATTGCGCTTGGAGTATAAATGAAAGGAGTGGAACGAAGTGTCGCTTCGGGAAACATGGGTATTGAAAATCTTAAAAACCCTAAGGTTTCTAATTTTGAAGGAATTCCTGCCAAGATTACGCATCCTGCCGTAAGTGCCTCTACATGAGCTTCGGGTGACCAAATATGAACAGGTACCATAGGCACTTTGACGAAGAAAGAAGCAAAAGAAGCAATCCATATAAAGATTTGGCGCCGCTCGCTAAATTATGTGGTTAATGAGATTTGTGAATCGGTGGTTCCTGTTTGGAGAAGAATCAACGGAATAACTAATAGCATAAAAACATATCCAAGTGAAGTATATAAGAAAAACTGATATGCTGCCTTGATCTTTCTTTGTCTCGGACCCCATACCCAAACATTTCCAAGTGAAGTATATAGGAAAAACTGATATGTTGCATTGATCTTTCTTTGTCTCGGACCCCATACCCCTATAATAATGGTAGAGTAAGGGGTGGCCCCAAAGCGGAATTGACTGGTGGTGGTTGGTCGAAGCTCCAGTAGGTAGCCACTCCCTTCTCAGGGAATCGTGCGTGAGACTTCTGCATCATACGGCTCCGTCCCAAGCTTCCGTCTTCGGCCCTTGTCATTAGACCACTATCTATGCATGTATTTTCCGCCTTGACTCTCGAATCTTTTGCTTCTCGGGTGGTAGCAAACAATGTAGCTTGCGTTGCGGGAGATGCCTGCCCGTAGGGCCCGACCTGCTTCCCTCCCGAAAGAACCGCTCACTAGCTAGCCGGACTAGTGGATATTTATATCGGTGCATGTGTACTATATGAATATCTTAGTAGGTGGGGAATACCGTTAATATATCCTGACTGAAATATAAAGAAAGTTCCATTCAATAGGTAGCCACAATTGTAAGTTGAATATAGACCGTTAATATATATATTTTTTTCGAACTATCCATTTTTTAAAATAGGTGTGGCCCGCCTGATAACAAACCTTTGTATGTTTGTTTTTCATGGCGTGCCTGACAAGGTGAATGACCTGGATTTTCCATATGTGTGCCAAGATGGGAGAAAATATTTTATGATGTACTGATATGTAGCGCTTCGTCGGAGATTTGTACTTCGTACCGTTCGTTTTTCAGTTTTTAAGAAAGCGCCCACAGTACAGATTCCCAAACTGCTGAGATGACGGATCCGAGGTTCTAAAAAATGGTAGTGAAACGGAAGATAACTGTAAGGACCGTTGATGAGGGTATTGATGGCATACATCCAAAAGTGTACGTTCGAACTGTGTGGGGCCCACTGACATGTGTTATTTCCATCCAAGCTGTCCATTAGACTTAAAATAAACATTGACTCGGACATGCCTGAAATCCATGATCGGCACTAAAATGGGTTGTGGTTGCAAATGACATTTCACCTGTTAGATTTGGACCGTTGATTTCCTTTTAATAGTCCATTTGTTGTACAATAACCAAAAAAATAACGTGCCTTTTGGGTTAATACTGTTACCCCGACTCCCACTACTTCAACAGATTGGATTGGAGCATATACATGCCATCTGTACGGTGGGCGTGCGCCTGAGTATGGATCATCATACTCTGCCGCAGTATCAAAGTTCCTCCTTTGCAGAGATCTCCCGTTCTCCCGCAATTGTTCACCACACGTTAGCGAATTATCAATGTAATTGTGAAAAATGTGTAGAAATCCAGGCTCTACAAAATGGTGGCCCTCATCGAAGATGGGCCATGACCTCACAATCATATAGTCGACAGTCTTTCAACCATCTGATTTCGAATTTGTATTTATAGTCGTTTAATTGTCCACTTCTTAGCTGTAATTTGGATGGTTAGAGTGGTTCAGTTATTGGTGATTTTCAGGCTGTCGGTCCATCCAAACTGGGCCCATGACTTGGACGGTCTAGATTGAGATACGTGCATCCACGTGTGCGCCGTGGTGATCGATCGCCTCTTTCCATATAAATAGTCTCTGCGATTCGAGTCCGCGTGCCAGATTGTAACACGTGTGATGTTGGGGGCTAAGTGGGTGCACGGTCATTTCCTCTTCGTCTCCTGGTACTAACACCAATTGTGTACTAAGTAACTTCTGCAGGGCCCACCTTATTATTGTATGTAGTTTATTGACGCAGGGGAAGACGTGAGGTCGAGCACCGTCTTCCTCAAGAGGATAACTATTCCGAATCCACGGAACTTCTCTGGACTCCTCACAGAGACTTCTCGAATCCACGAGGAAAGAAAACAGAAAATAGAAATAAATTCTAATAAATTTGAAATTGATTAATGAATGAATAAAAAGGAGTTCATAACCCTTTAAATAGGGGTACCAAGCAATGGGAAAGAAATCAGAATCAAACTACAACTAAAACTCCTAGAAATCGCGACTTATTTAAATAGTAAACTTACTATTTATAGACGGTCGTGATGTCTACTAGTGCGCAAGGTTTTCGGCCAAAAATAGTAAGTGTCCTATTTGGCTTCACCAAACCGTTCTCCTAATTATTCTAAGCTCTTTTCACGTTGGGTGCAACTCCTAAAGCCCGACGGATGAAGAGTTATAATCAAACTAAAACTTACTATTTATAGTAAAAACAAAATTAAACAGGGAAACGACTGTCGATCCAAGGGTTTTTTGCAATTTCGGGCGTCGCAACCCGGCATAGCAGGGTTGGTTGGCTAAAGTAGCTCGTTTTACCCCAAAATTATATATTTTACGTCAGGTAACTCATTCCGGATTGTGAGATACGCCCGATTTAAGGTCCGATGGTCTGGATCACTTCTATCGCCGACCGGGCCTTTTCTGATCCATCTTGGCCATGAAACTGTCCGCGACCCTCTCTACATCATTTATCCACATCGTCCATCCATTTTATCATATCATTTTAGTGCATGGTACCAAAATTGAAGCATATCTAAAGCTCAAGTCGACCATACCATATAAAAAGGTAGGTATAATGATGTGTACCGTTGAAACTTTCTTAGGGCCTATAATGATGCGTATTTATCATCCAACATGTTAATAAGGTCATAAGACGTGGACGAAGTGAAAACAAAAATATCAAATTGATCTCGAAACTTCTACGCCTCGAGGAAGTTTTGGAGGGTAAGCATTCAATTAACACATTTTCTCGTGGTGTGGTCCACTTGAGATTTTTATATGCTTCAATTATGGTATAGTACTTAAAAAGATCTGATAAAATAGATGGACGACGTGGATAAGATACATACATTACAGTGCACCACACAGAGTTTACTCAGCAGCGTACAGTTACTCGGTACGCAATCTACATACGTCCTGGTCCTGAGCCAGGCGGATTCCACGAGGATTATGTATCAACTGCATCGCCAAAGCGACTTGCGCCATAAGAGATTGGAGAGGTGATCGCTGCACACGTGCTTAATCGGAACGCGTGTGAGATCAGAAACACCCTCTAAGGTCCAAACAAATATAAATTGGGCTTCATACTTTTAGGTATCATTTTTATTGATAGCCATTGTATATCTACATTGTTATTACAAATCTCTATTAACAAGTCCGTCCCTAAACGAAATCTGATGAAATGCATCTAGGATTGTGTTGGTGCAATTGACGGGACACACTTACCTGCTCATGTCCAAGCAGCGGATCATGTAAGCTTCCGCAATCGGAAAGGGTTTCCCTCTCAAAATGTACTTGTCGCATGTTCATTTGATATGAACTTTATATATGTATTGGCCGGTTGGGAGGGTTCTGCTTCGAATGCGAGGGTGCTACACAACGCTTTGACCCGATTAGATAATTCCTTACTTGTCCCACATGGTACTGGTTATTTGTTCAATGATTACCAATCTAATTACTACCTATCTCCAATCTTCAATTGTCTATTTAATGGAACATTCATTCAAATGTGTAGGAAAATATTATATTATCGACACTGGATATGCTCATTCACCTGATTTTATAGCTCCATACCGGGGGTGTTCGATACCACTTACAGGAGTATCGAACTAGGAGAACGCCTGAATGAGTTGTTTAATTACCGACATGTACAATTGCGCAATACAATCGAGCGTTGT
This sequence comes from Magnolia officinalis, assembly GCA_021015155.1. Taxonomy (NCBI): domain Eukaryota; kingdom Viridiplantae; phylum Streptophyta; class Magnoliopsida; order Magnoliales; family Magnoliaceae; genus Magnolia; species Magnolia officinalis. The sequence goes on along the minus strand of JAJHSJ010000018.1, from coordinate 3,427,453 downwards.
TTTGGTGTTATGAAAAGTAAATTTTCCATATTGAAGACGACCATGGAGTATGAATTTCACACACAAGTGAAAATTGTGATAGCCTGCTGTGCGTTACACAATTTCATACGAATCAGACATGAGTCTCGTCAGGATCTACATGACGCTAGTATATCTTTTACTGATAGAGAGAGTAACCCAACACCGCATGAGATATCAACGAATGACGAAAGGTAATGTTTACTGCTGAGTTACTCAGCGAGAAAAAGATGCTTAGATTTAAGTGCGCGATAATATTGCAACTCGAATGTGGTCAGATGAGCATCAAAATAGTAGGAGTAGATAATCGAATTATTTTTAATTATTTTTTGCAATCTTCCATACGAACTGGACACTATTTAATTGCTTGTGATATTAAGTACTTGTTAATGGAATTATGGTCTTCCAAAATTTTGAAATATAATTACAAATAAGTATGTTCAATTTTTTATCATTCTTGCTTTTGTCAAGTAGATTCTCACAAAATCTGTTGACATTAGCTAAATTTCATCTATACTTGACACGTGCTACATGCGTAGGTGGAATGACTAACTTCTGGTCCAATGATACATCGATACCAACACAATCACCGGTTAAAACACCAATGGTGCCAACTCGATGTTCTCCACGTGGGAAGATAGTGAAATCTCTCGCCGAACCGTTGTCCTGAGCACCAAAAATCAAATGGATTAGAGCTATGGATCAAGTTCTTTTCAACACGTTACTCGAACATGTTGCGCTGAGACGTAAAGCTAATAATGGTTTCAAGCGGGAAACCTATCAAGCAGCGGCTGAAGAGGTGACGAAGCATACAAACATAGTTGTCAACTGACAAAATGTACAGAACCGACTGAGGTATTACAAAAGACAATATAATGCCGTAAAGGACATGCTGACAACCAGTGGGTTTAGATGAGATAATGAATGAATGGTGGTTACAGCCCCTGATGAAGTCAGAGAGAAATACCTTATGGTAAGATTTATAAAAGTAGAGTTTATAGAACAATTTCACTCATTATTAATGGTTTAATGACCCTTAAATAATATATACTTTTTGCTTACTTACTGACGTCTTTTATGGCTGCAGTTTCACCCGCGCTCTGAAAGATTCCACGGGAAAAGAATTGATAGAATGGATGACCTTGCGATTATCGTTGGATCCGATCAGGCCACGGGACGTTATGTGCAAGGAAGTAGGAGTATGGTCGCATTATCCTCTCAGATTCAACAAGATCTCAATGAGGCATGGAGAGACCTCGAAGATGATGATCTTGATGATACTATTGACCTCTCAGAAGATAACGTAGCAGACTTGACAGGGACCAATCAATTTTCATCGGACACTCCTCCGATGGAAAATTGTGTCTCCCATGACACTCCTACTCGAACTTCCAATTCTAATGGTAGCCGAGGTGGGACCGCATCAAAGAAATGTATGCGGCCTCCTCGTCCCTGTGATGTACTCGATATCTCTCTTAAGACTGTTGCAGAGGCTATGCATGATTTTGACGTAGGCAAAGAGGTGAATCGTACTAGCAAAGTACTTGATGTTCTGAAAGAGGTGTAAGGGTCGACCAACTCAGAGTTTATCGAAGTTGGTCAACTGTTGAATAGAGATGAAAAGTTAGCATCGTTCTTTGTCAGTCTTCGACTTGAGTGCCGCGTCGAGTGGTTGAAGAAAACACTCCGCGATAACTTTAGGGATGCAGGTGTTGGGTCCGTCCGACAGGGACTGGCCGCTAATTTTATTGATATGTTTCTTTGTGGACATGTAATAACTTTTTTACGCTGATGATGATTTTTTTTTTATTGATACATTCAGTATACAGTGTATACCGAAGTGAATGATGTGGTAATGAATACTTTTTGTTATTTAATATATTTAATATATGTAATCACATGCTTACTGTATGCATGTTAAGATAGATAGGACCACACACTTCGTTTCGAAAAAGGGTACGTACTCAGAACTTTTTTAATACATTAGATCACAGACACTATTTTTTTTCTCGGTTGGACAATACTGCATATTTTTTAAATATGATCTTATTCAAATACATGAATCTCATACCAATAATGGACATGTCAATGCAGATGACAAAAGAAAAGTACTACGTTTTACTAATGGGGCGTTGGCCAGACATATATCTGTCATGGGACGATGCTAGATTGGAGGTTGAGGGATACAACGGAAGTAGACATCGAGCTTTCAAGAAATGAAAGGAAGCTGGTGCATGTTAGGACAGTCACTTCGGTAATACCGGTGCACAGTCGGGACTTGGACGGGGATGTAATGCAGGATATGTTGCCGCATATTCTGACGAGGTTGACATCTATCATTCATCAACTTCGTCTATCCAATGGACGACTCGAGCTATGGTTTCTAGGGCCACGTCGTCTGATGATCTCGCCCCATCATTTGGAGAGAGATTCTGTGCACTTCTGATTGCCTTCCTGGTTTTATTTTTGGGTTATTTATTATTTTTAAATTCTATGTATTAGTAGTTGTGTACCTGATTGAAGAATATATATTTTGAACTGTCATTATATGGTGGTTGATTTGATCACATGGGTAACAATTGGCATGGCCACCTGTATATCTAGGACTGCTTCACCTTGTCGATGATTTTATGTACAACCACTGTCATTTGGTGTGGTGTACTGGAAATGTGGACCTGCTACATGTGAAAGTGTTTTTATTGTGGTCTCGAATCATTTGGTGTGGTCCACTGGATATTTAGGCAACACCCATTTTTTGCCTCACTTCTCATTTTAGAACTAGCTAGTTATATTGGACTGTCCAGATTAGGTGATCTTCACGTGGCGTGCCACTTCATTTCTAGACCTGCTACATGTGCATATGATTTTAATGCACCATAATGAGAATGGTGTGGTCCACTGAATATCTGGACCACAATTTTTTTTTTAAAGACACTAAGTCCTCCTTGCATCAGTTATATTGGACGACTTGGATGACACTGATTGAATTTGTGCAGTCCATTGCAAACTCTTTTTCTATGGCATGGACTGTGTACAACATACCTTGCATGTGGATGTAATTTTATCCAACCGAATATCAATCATAGGATTTTTCAACTATTATTTAAACAGGCAGTATGTTTGTTTTCACCCAATGAATCCATACCATTCCATGCAACATCCAAACAACCTTACCTCCATAATCTTGGAATATGCCAAACTAACCAAACAGACTCGGTGAACTTGTCTAGGATATGTTTTTATTGTGGTCTCGAATCATTTGGTGTGGTCCACTGGATATTTAGGCAACACCCATTTTTTGCCTCACTTCTCATTTTAGAACTAACTAGTTATATTGGACTGTCCAGATTAGGTGATCTTCACGTGGCGTGCCACTTCATTTCTAGACCTGCTACACGTGCATATGATTTTAATGCACCATAATGAGAATGGTGTGGTCCACTGAATATCTGGACCACAATTTTTTTTTAAAGACACTAAGTCCTCCTTGCATCATTATATTGGACGGCTTGGATGACACTGATTGAATTTGTGCAGTCCATTGCAAACTCTTTTTCTATGGCATAGACTTGTACAACATACCTTGCATGTGGATGTAATTTTATCCAACCGAATATCAATCATAGGATTTTTCAACTATTATTTAAACAGGCAGTATGCTTGTTTTCACCCAATGAATCCATACCATTCCATGCAACATCCAAACAACCTTACCTCCATAATCTTGGGATATGCCGAACTAACCAAACAGACAATAACATGAATCTTAAACCAATCCACTGAACTCACCATCATTACCTTAAAATTGATCTCATCCCTCCTAATACGGTTCAATCCGGCGGTCAAACAGGCCCTCATGTAGTAAGCAGGCGGCGAAACTCATGAGATGGGCCACACTCGCACGTGAAGAGAAAAATCTCCAGCAACCGATACTCCACAAACACGTGCGGCTCACCTAATGAATGCAGCAGCATAGAATTTGGAAAATGGGACGTTCACGTAGCACCTAACCAGTTTGTGTGTCCAGGATTTCACACACGTGTGCTGTTTCGACACACGTGAGGCGTTCCGCTTACTCAACATCTCTTCGCGCGATTCGCTCGTGTTTCTCTTGTTTAAATTTTCGAGCTCCAAAAGTCTACCTGCCCATGACCAACGCCCTCTATCTTCGGAGTGAAGAATAAGGCGCTGTACAATGCTCGGGCCGAGAATTTTGTGTCCATTCCTGTTCGGGCTTTGGAGTTTGTCCAATCTTAGGAAAATGGAGCCCGTAATTCAGTGATCCAAACGTTTCATATTTTGGGACCCAATGTAGATGACCCATGAACAAAAATTCTCCCATATTAGAAAATCCTAACCGTTCAATAGGTAGAAAATAAGTAATCCGTGGAGAGAAAATGCAGCAACGGTTCACATTCAACCAAAGAAAGACCATGTGTTTTTGAATAAAAAAATAATTTTTCAATTTTCGAGACATTTTAGTACATGGTCCATCAATGATGTGGTCCCACTTGCAGAAAATGAAAACGCGAGCTACAGTTGACAATCTATAGCCGCGAACCTTGTATTTTTATTGCCGAAGACCTTGATTAGATAAAACAGTACTGAGGTAACTAACATGCGCCACGTGATTCTCTCCACCCTTCACTCTTGGACTCGGATTACGTAGAAATCGGATTGCGTAGTACGACTCTTTTCGTACTGAGTAAAATCAGTTGGGACCACCTTGAATGTATATGGTATATCCACGCCGTCCATTCGTTTTTACATCTAATTTAAGGGGTTGAGACAAAAATCGAACCATATTCAAATATTAAGTGGAGTGGGAACGGATTGGCTACTCCCCGCCACCATCCAATGGCTGGTGGTCGGTGCTATATGGGTCCCCCCATGATGTATGTGTTTCGTCCACGCCATCCATCTATTTTCTTATTCCATTTTATGATATGATACAAAAACATGAGGTATATCCCAATCTCAAGTGGACTACATTACAGGAAAGGTGTATTGAATTAATGTCGACTATTAAAAACCTTTTGGGGGTATAAAAGTTTTGGATGAAGCTGATATTTGTTTTTTTCCTTTCATCTGGGTCTGTATGATCTAATCAACTTATTGGATGTCAAATAATCAGTACATTTGGCCTTAGGATGATTTTAATGGTGGATATCCAATCTCTATTGTTTTCCAGTGGTGTGGTCCACATGAGACTTATCTCCCTCTAATTTTTGGTATCAAGTGCTAAAATGATCTGTAAAAATGGATGTACGGCATGGATGAAACACATACATCATTGTAGGGCTCACAGATCACCGACCATCAGCCACGCGGCTGGTGGCAGGGGAGTAGCCAATCCGTTTCCAAGTGGATTATACCACAGGAAACAGTGGGGATAGTGATTTCCTCCATTGAAACCTTGCTAGGATCCACAATGATGTTTATCTGTCATTCAAATTGTTAATAAGATCCTAAAGACATGATGGAGGAAAAAGCAAATATAAGGAAAAAACAAATATAAGCATTATCTAAAACTTCTGTGGCCCAAGAATTTTTCGACCGTAGACATTCAATTCAACTATTTCCTATGTGGTCCATTTGAAAAATGTATACGCTTCAATTTTGATTCCAAGTTCTAAAATTATCCGTTAAAATGGATGGAGGGAGAGGATAAAATACATAAATCATGTGGACCTCACCGTGTTTACTTAGTACGCTTAAGCGGAGTGAGTTACCACGCAATCCGCTTTCGATTACCTAGACCCCTGCAGTACCGTCCTACGTACTGGTCGTTACTGGAAAAGCTATGTGGCCCACTATGATGTAAGTATTTTATCTATGCCGTTCATTTATTTTTGACATCATATTAGGGTATAATTTCAAAAATTAGGAAAACAAAAAGCTTAAGTAGACCACACTGCAGGAATAGTGGGGATTGAACACTTACCATTGAAAACTTGTTGGGCCACAAAAGTTTTAGAACAGGATGATATTTGTGTCTTCCCTTCTTCAAGTTCTGTGTGATCTTATGAACAGTTTTGATGGCAGTGAGCGATAGTAAGGTTTCAACGGTGAGAGTAACTATACTCCACTGTTTGCTGTGGTGTGGCCCACTTGAGCTTTGGAGCTTCCTAATTTTTTGGTTCAGGCCATAAAATGAAGTTTCAAAATGAATGGACGGATGGATATAACACATACATCATGGTGGGGCCCATAGAACTTTTCCAGTACTGACCAGCACCGAACACGATACTTGAACGTCACTCACGAATCTGAGTCCACTGCTTTCGACGAGAATGATACGATCTACGACTTGCGTCTTTGCACATTCCACGCACGTTTGAAAGTGTAACAATTTTGGACCATATTTTGATAATCTAGACCGTTGATTACATTCAGCCCACCGTTTATGGAGCAAGAACTTGAATTCTCATAATTAGGATTCCCCTTTCAATTGGATCCTGACCGTTGTTGTATTTCTTTTTTTAACCGTCTAATATTTGGACAAAAAGAGAAGGGTCATGATATTAATATGAGGATTTTTTTTAATAGTAGTTCATCATCGGTGGTATGCGACAGACCAATGGTCTGGATTAGAGAAGCATCGGTCCCAATTATCATAACTTAAAACCCGCGTATAGACTCGGGCCGCGCATCATATAATTCCACCCGTTTAAAAGAGTTAGGTGTGAGTGTTTGAAATGCTACTTTATCTGCCCCTATATAAGACCTCCTCGCTCCGAAATTCTTGCATCTCCCCGGACAAGGCAAAGCAGATCTCTTTGATTTGAGGTAGATTTCTCTAAGGTTTTCTGTCTGATTTTTGCTCGTCGTGGATTTCCGAGCATTTCTTGTCGATTTCTGGATTCAGATATCCAAGCGTTTGTTGGTGATTTCTAGATTCTGATCTGTGTTGTTTTGCTTTGAATTGGTGCAATTTTTGGATTAAATGGGGGGGATTTTGAGTTAGGGATTTGGGTTTTCTGTTTTAGACTCGTTTTCTTCATGAAATGCATGGATTCGGTTTCATTTGTGGTGGTTTCTGTCTCTATTGGCAGTGAGATCTGGACGATTGGATTCGTGTTGTGGTCTGAAATGAGCGGATTTGATGTGATCTGGTAACGAAATTTGTGATTTTCGGTTGTTTTGAGGGAAAAATCTGAAATGTGCTTCAAAAATGCTGGATTTTGTATGGAAATATGAAATGAGCTGATGGAACTGAGTAGTGTTTTCTGTTTGGGTGGTAAATGTGCTGGTGGGCCCACATTTCTGGATCCCAGGCTGTTCATCTGGTGAGAACCATCATGAATTGGCCATAACCATCGGCCATTTGGAAATCTTATCTGCGGTATCAGAGTATTTATTTATTTATTTTCTTTTCTACTCTTCATTTGATAGGCCACCGATTGTACATCTAAGATCACCTACTGGATTAGATTTTTGGGGTATGGTCCATCCTTAATGGGGACTGCCAAATGCAATTGAAGGAGATCTGTATCAGCAGAAAGTTGTTTTCCCGCCTTTTAGTTACATTTCTGTTGCTTTCTAGTTTTCGAATTTCAAAGCTAAAAATCTTGTTTTGTAGCTCTTAATTCAGTTTTGATGATAAAAGGGGGTTTGTAATGTGGACGAAGCTTCCTTCGTTTGCCTTTTGTCTAAATTTTTAAGGTTTAATAACACCATGGTTAAACACAATGACGATTTTGGTTATTTCTTATTTTTACTTGTGACATCATTTTTTTATTCCATTGGATAGCCTTCAGTGTTATTCTGTCTTTAAAGAAAAAATAAATCGAATAACTGTCTTTGATGAATTATTCTGACAATGGAAATTACTACATAGCTGACCTCGAATAGCTGGGATAAAAGAACCCTAAATCAAAAGGTATTATAGCAAGCAACACTATAGCGCACTGTTGCAGTAGGCCCACATTTCCAAAACGTAGCACACCTCATTTTGAAGAATTATATAATGGGCTCATATAAATAATATGATTGATTGGATTGCATCAATGATTGTTGGGCGGTAGTCTCTTATTCTGGATTTCTACTATTTTGTTTTGAAAAACTGGAACAGCAATGAATATGTTAGAATTATATTAGTTTCCTGTAGGTTTTAGCTTTTCAGTCTGCCTCTCTGTTCTAGTGTTCTGTTATTGATTTCTGGTTGTTGACTCCCAATGTTCTACTCCTATGTATCCATCTTTGCTTTATCTTGCTTCATCCAATTTTCATTGCCTAGGTGTTCTTAACTTTATGTTTAAAAACTATGACATATTTAACGGTGTGTAGGTGACGTCACTTTGGTGGGTCCCTTCTCTTATAGTTCTCCACATCGTGCTAATCCTTGATGAGTATTAGGATAATATGGAATAGTTTTGAAGATTCTGTGAGCTTTGGCTGGGCACCAGTGTTAACACTTTTCATATGCTTCACATTTGAAACTGTGGAGTACAACTTTTCTGTAGGTAGAAGATCTTGTTAGAAGGTAGTTCATTCGAACTCCTGAATGCTGCTGCAATTGATTGACATTTTCCTTGACCCAATGCTAGATACCTTTTGCAATTCATGTGACAGAGACTGAGTCTTAGTACCAAGATATTCAAAATCGGTTACGTAATGGCCGTTACGTAACGGTAACGGTTATAACCATTACGCGTTATGGGGTCGAAACGGCCGTAACGGCCATTACAGAAAAAATAGGCTGTAATGGTCCGTAATGACCCCGTAACGGTCCTACAACAGTTTTTTTTAAAAACAAAAAACAAAAAAGGGCCGTTACGGCCCATATCATAACGGTAACGGTGGTGGCTGTTACAGCCATCGTTGCTGTTTTTGGAACACCTTGCTTAGTACTGTTGATCCAAGAGCGAACATTAATTCTTTGTGCTCTGTATAGTATAGTAGTAATTCTTGGACAAGTGGACTTCTTCAGAGTTTGATCCCATCCATATCATCCCTCAAGCAAAACCTCTTAGTCCTTGGCGGGATAATCTCAAAAGACTCTGCTATGGGATCATGCTCGAATTTTCGATGTGGTCAAGCATGCTTCCCTTTTGTTGGTTCATTGTAAGGACCTCTTCTAGCTTGAGTGCAGCCAACTCTGCCTTCCTACTTGCATATCAGCCACCTGGTTCATTTTTCCAAGTTGATACTCCTGCATCATGTCAAACTCTACCAAGAAGTCCTGTTAACGTGGTGCTTTAGGCTCAACTTCTTATTGGACTAGAAGTTACTCGTGGCTACATTGTCGGTCTAGTTATTGAAATCAATTTCTAAATGAATATTTCATGCAACCGATCCAGAAAAGTAAAAAGAGAAAAAGAAATAAAATTAAAGCTAGAAATTTCATTGAGCTTATGGCATCAAACCATATTGCAAATATAACTGAATCTAATAGCCTTTGAGTTACAAATTATTTTGTTGTTTCTTTCCAATGTCTATGACTCTAAAAGAATGGGAGTGAACTTCTTGCTGAAAAATGCTATGTTGGATGATGACAGTCACATGCATGTCCTTTGTGGGTCCTCAACCCAAGTTAACCTCTTTGTTGGCGCCTGGTGTTCTTTTCTTCTCTCTCTTTTTTTTTTTTCTGTGTTTTTTCCTTCTTTCCTTCTTTCCTTTTTTTTTTTTTTTTTTTCTTTTCTTTTCTTTTAAAATTATATTGATTACAGACAGCTCTTCTTAATATTGGAAACTGTGATTTCATCTACTTGTAGGTTGCTTTGAGCAGCTTTTCAAATCATGGCTACAGGACAACTATTCTCGCGGAATACACAAGCCTTATTCTACAACTATAAGCAACTTCCCATCCAACGCATGCTTGATTTTGACTTCCTTTGTGGTGTGTATAACTTCTCTTCTTGTTGCTCATGGATTGCTTTGAGTCTTTAGATCTTCACATATGCATCCAATTCACCCTGATATTAATGTTTGCTATTTTGAGTAAACATACAATAAGCTGTCAGTCTGATAATCTTTTCCACTCATTATGTCATCAGGAAGGGAAGCACCTTCTGTTGCTGGAATTATTAACCCCGGTGCAGAGGGATTTCAGAAACTATTTTTTGGTCAAGAAGAAATTGCCATACCAGTTCATTCAAGGTGCTTATCTATTCTCAAACCTCAAAATTTCAGATTTTAATCTTTGAGCAGGGGATGCAATAGCTGCAGCACCACATACTATACAAACAAGCCAAACAGGTGATGGCTTGCCAACGAGGGGGGAAAACTTTTGTACCCTCATAGCTTTTATGATCAATCAGCAATCCGATCCCATGTGTAGATGGAAGTCTTTCTCTTCATTCCTTGTGGACCATGTGAGAATCAAAATTTATTTGTTTTTGTTCACTCATAAAAGTGTGATTCAATTTGAACAAACCCAGATGCATGCACAAGATAGAGGAATCAAATGTTTTGTTGGCTCCATCACAATTAATCGTATGATTCAATTTGAATAGCTATAGAGGCATATTCAATACAGAAGTCCTGCACTATACAAACAACTGTACATGAGAGTTCCATTTACATACTTCACAGTATAAAAATATAGCACCACATAGTTCCATTATATTGTTTCACCTATTTCATTATTTAACATTACCATCATATATAAGTTATAATTTCATATTTATTATTTTGTAGCGGTAAACTACTTTTGTAATTAATCAAGACCATAACTATTTGCTAACAGCATAATAAATAAATAAATAAATTATCGAGATATTATATTCCTGTGTGATGTGTTCTTATATAAATACTGCTGTAAATATTATAGATGTACAATATTAAGCATCCATCTAGGTAATAAACTTTATATAATGTAATATAATATAGTATGGCATTGTTTCTCAATTCTAGTTTGGTCAGGCTGTTTGTGATAGGGGTGGGTCTTGATGGACTATGATTCCAGTTGCTATGGTCATCCACCCAATTGGTGCTCGACTTTGCTTGTCGTAACTGTTTATATAATTTTCTAATGTGTCTCACAAATGTTTTAACTCTTGAAGTCATGATGTTTTTTGTAGCATTGAAGCTGCTTGCAATGCTCATCCAACTGCTGATGTTTTTATCAACTTCGCATCATTTAGAAGGTCAGTGGGCATTTACATACTAATAGGTTGAAAGTGCACAAATTCACCATTTTTTCCTGCATAATCATTTCATTTTACTATATTTGCAGTGCAGCTGCATCCTCCAAGGCTGCTTTGAAGCAGCCAACCATCAGAGTTGTAGCTATAATAGCTGAAGGTGTTCCAGAAGCAGATACCAAGCAGTTGATTGCATATGCACGGGCTAATAATAAGGTGAGGGCAAAACTGTAATATCTTCTGAAGGTATGGGAATCTTTCAATGTTAAATCAGAAACAGACTTACATTACAGTATCTAATCCCAGTAACTCGGATAACAAGAATGATCCAAAATAAATGGTTTTGATTCTGGTGCAGTTAGTCCCTAATCAGAATTACTTGATATTTGCTAATATAAACCATATCTGATCTCCATACTGATTAATTGTAGGTTGTGATCGGTCCTGCTACAGTTGGAGGCATTCAAGCTGGAGCTTTTAAAATCGGTGACACTGCAGGCACAATTGACAATATAATTCAGTGCAAACTCTACAGGCCTGGATCTGTTGGATTTGTATCCAAATCTGTATGTTCCTATTTTAAGCCTACATTCATATAATTTGACAGCCTGTAGCCAATGAAATCTGTTGGGGTTCTCAACAGGCTGGGCCTGGCCTAAATAAATGCCAAGTTTTAAACGAGCTAGATGCTCCAACCTGAGCCTGACCCAAGGGGCCTCCCCTGCAAATACTGGGAAGCCTGAGCCTGCGCAAATCCTATGCACGGATGGAAGGGGGCCCATTCCTGTTTCCAAGCTGTGATATGAGGTGCATCAATATGACATTTTCATTGAACTAAAGTAATGGACTTCAGAAGTTGCCTTTTATTTTTGGGACAGACTCGTCAATTTGCATTCAGAGATACCTCTGTACTCAATTTGGGGTGTTTTCAAACTCAAAACCCTCTATCGTGTGCTGGCCATTGTTTTTCTATCTCCCCAACTACTGTTTATAACCATAAATTGAAACATATTGCCTTTTGGTGTCCCATGTAACGAACTACTGGTTAAAGTCTGTGGTCGGCAAAACTAATCAGACCTGGACTTTTGGTTTTACAATCTCAGGGAGGAATGTCAAATGAACTGTACAACACAATTGCACGTGTAACAGATGGAATATACGAAGGTATCTATACCAGCACGACTAATATTATTTTTCCTTTATATTTGAGCTACCGTTTTGTGCATCAATCTAAGGCTCTTATAAATTCCAGATATGCATTGACTTCTCTGCAGGAATTGCAATTGGGGGTGACGTGTTTCCGGGCTCAACTCTATCTGATCATGTCCTACGTTTTAACAACATTCCACAGGTAATTTCTTGTTCATGTAATTTTCTCTCTTGGTAGTTTCTTTAGACAATCAGCAACCTATATTTCTAATTGCTTCTCCATTCTTAGTGAAGAAGATTCTGTTTACGTTTTCTGAACTTGCTGAAATTTAGTCTTAAAATCACACCCTGTTGCAAAAATGTGCCTAATATATCAACTCTAGGCCCTATGTAAGGTTGAACTAGAAAAAAAAAAAAAATCTTCCTATCAAATTTTTTAAGCCCTGTAGGTTGCTCTCATAGAGATGCATTTTTACTTCTAAATGCTTGACATCAATCATTATAACTTGATTACAATTCCAATCCCTCAAATTTCCTACATGTGTCCAATCCCAATCCTGAGTCAAGATCTAACATTGCAGCTTGAACTCGACGATACAAATCTTACTTAATTTTCATCTAAATTTGACACTGGACCAAGATCTGTGAAATTCTACTCATGGCAACTTGGTTAACTGAGTAGTTGAGTACCCAACTATCATACTCATATCCTTAAGTACTCTTGTAACAGTAAGGGCGATGGATTGCCGTTCCTCAAGACTTTTGATACAGGTCTACTGGAATTTTGAACTCTAGAGCTGTTAGTTATTTAGAATAGTTGTACTAAGTGGGCAACAAGGAAATTTGTGAGATTGTTAGGGAAGTATTTTCACATGATTTTAGGTATCAATAGCAACTACTAACTGGCCCTTACAGTACCCATGTCCTGAGGATTTGCAATCTTTTCCACACTCAATACCCGCATGCCTACTCAATACCCATACCCCTACTCAGGTATCATGGCTACTCAAGAGCATTTACTTCATGAAGTAGAAAACTGAGTCCACAAGCAGTAAAACTAGATTGCCAGCCTTCAAAACTATGGTATCATTCCAATGAACCCTCAAATTGGGAGACCGTGGAACCCAAAACCAGAAATCTAATACACAGGCCTAATTCCAAATCTTATGCAAGTCCTAAGAAACTGTTAAAAATTTCAAGGATTAGGCCAAATGTATAAGTTCCTGATTAAATTCCATCCCTATACTTTGTGAAGACAAGTAATCTAATGGAACTTGTAAGATCACTTTCATTTCCTCCTAGAGCAAGGAATTTATCATGTATAACAGTTTTTCTTTGTCTGCTTCACTGCTGGATCCTACTCAGGTTAAAATGATGGTTGTGCTTGGGGAACTTGGTGGACGAGATGAGTACTCCCTAGTTGAAGCCCTAAAACAGGGAAAGGTGCAAAAACCTGTGGTTGCTTGGGTTAGTGGAACTTGTGCACGACTCTTCAAGTCAGAAGTGCAGTTTGGCCATGCTGTGAGTATTTACCCGAGCATCTTGCACCATTCTTTTTCTTTGTCATTGCATCGTTAACCATGCTTAACATTTCCAAACAGGGAGCCAAGAGTGGTGGTGAGTTGGAGTCTGCACAAGCGAAAAATCAAGCTTTGAAAGAAGCAGGAGCGGTTGTTCCCACTTCCTATGAAGCACTAGAGAGTGCAATTAAAGAGACCTTTGAGAAACTTGTATGTTTATTCCATTCTGTACTCTGTTTCTGCCGCATATGAATGGCCTTTTTTGTTTTTTGTTGGGAGAGCATAACACATGAACACTGATATGAAATTTGTTTTCGTTATCTCAGGTTGAAGAAGGGAAGATTACTCCTGTGCCTGAAGTCACGCCTCCTCCCATCCCTGAGGATCTTAACTCTGCAATTAAAAGCGGGAAGGTCCGGGCTCCAACTCACATCATCTCCACCATCTCCGACGACAGAGGTTTGGTTCTCCCCACCCTTTACCTCCCGTTTTATTTTCCAAGCCTTTGATAGTATGAGCGAGAACACAACTGCATCCAGTTCTGTTCATTTTGCAGGAGAGGAACCATGTTATGCTGGTGTCCCAATGTCTACTATTGTTGAACGGGGTTTTGGTGTGGGTGATGTTATCTCTCTGCTTTGGTTCAAGCGTAGTCTCCCTCGCTACTGTACACAATTTATTGAGGTGGGTTTCTTTGGGGTGTGCATTCCTAAGCCTTTTATGTTGGTAAAGCATATTTGTACTCCTTATTCAATTCAACCTTCCTATTTTCATTTAAAACTTTTGGACGAAATAAACCATATGCCTTTGTTATTTTTGGGAACATGGGTTTCTTTTTGTATTTGTAGCTCATCGAACATTTGGCCTTGATCAGATATGCATCATGTTGTGTGCTGACCATGGTCCCTGTGTCTCTGGTGCTCACAACACTATAGTTACAGCAAGGGCCGGAAAGGATCTAGTTTCCAGCCTTGTCTCAGGTAAATCAGGATGCCCTAGTGCCATGCATCATTTGTTTGCTTGGTAATTACTGCAACTGTTGAATTAGCAGCAGCTGTAACATTTCAAACATTTCTTGCAATGAGATAAAGGAGTTTGTTTGGTTGTTTTTTTGCTTTTTTTTTTTTTTTTTCCACAACAGGGTTGCTCACTATCGGCCCCCGATTTGGTGGGGCCATTGATGACGCTGCTCGATATTTTAAGGATGCATATGACAGGGTAAGTTGGGCGAACAGCAGCATGGATGATTTTTCATGGTTATTACCAAGACAGGAGAGGATGTGTACTCTTTTGGTTACTTTGAAATATCGACTTGTTAAAACATGTTTGCAACTCTGTTTTGTTCTCAGGGTCTTAGTCCTTACGAATTTGTGGAGGGTATGAAAAAGAAGGGTATCCGTGTACCCGGAATTGGACACAGGTATATAGCTTTCCTAATTATTTTAGAACCTGTTGTAACATGAAATTTGAATCACGTAGGCATGTGTATCATGGACTAAATTGTTAGGTATACATACATGGAGAGTTATTTGATACTCTGGCAGAGTTTGACGTTTGATATGCAGGCACTCTGAAATTGTCCGCCTGGCATATTAACTTGAGTTAAAGGGACTAAATTGTGGAACCCATTGTCGCGAGGTCCCAGTCCCAAAATCACATTGGTTGAACAATCCTAACTTCTAATTCATGGATACTCGTTGAAATAGAATCATTGGATATTTTTTTCATTTTTAACCGTCCAATAAATGTCCACCAATCTGACAGTCGGATAATCAAATAAGCATAATTTTTGGTTCATGATACTCTAAACTTGGGCCCATAATTCAGACAGTTTATTTTGAATAACTTGTAAGGTATGACTAGTTTTCCACAGTCAGTCAGCTGTGTATTGGAATTCTCTCTCTTTTCCCTTCTAGTTTTGAAACATGTTTTTTTTTTTTTTTTTCCTTCTAATATCTTTAATGTTCACTGCTTGTTGCTTGAAGGATCAAGAGAGGAGACAACAGGGACAAGAGAGTAGAGCTGCTCCAGCAATATGCCCACACGCATTTCCCATCCGTCAAGTACATGGAATATGCAGTTCAGGTCGAGACCTACACTCTATCTAAGGCGAATAACCTGGTCCTCAATGTTGATGGTGCGATTGGGTCGCTTTTCTTGGATCTCCTCGCTGGCAGCGGGATGTTCAACAAGCAAGAGATTGACGAGATAGTCGAAATTGGATACCTAAATGGGCTCTTCGTCCTCGCACGGTCCATTGGCCTGATAGGGTAAGTTGGATGACAACTCAGAACCATCCGATTTGGATTTTAAGTACTGCATGGTGACACCATGCATAGTTTAAAAGCCTGAAACCTCAACTCAACTCGATGTTCATCTGGGTTGGGTCAACTCAAAGAATAAACCTGGCTTGAGTTGATAGTTAATAATTATAAATTAAAAATAATAAGAAATTGTTAAAAAAGAAAGAAAAAATCTAAAATAGTTGCATCTGGTTTAAGTATTTATTAAATGAGAAAATGAGCAAGTACTTCATAGCTTGTTGGTTGAGAACATCTAATCATCTCAGTGGCTGTTCTCACTACTCCAAATATTCTCTTTTTTTATTTTAATTAAAAATTGGCTTGACAAGGTGAGTGACTCGTCCCGAGTCTACGCGATTCGTGACGAGTCGGTCGAGTTAGCAAGTCAACTCAGTGAGTCTTTCTAAGTCAGTCTCAGATTTGGGTTTCCTAATGACTCGGCTTGAAATCTCACCAAGACAAGTTGATTTGGCTGAATTTTGAGTCGAGTCAGCCAGTTTTAAAACTATGATCCTGTGCTCAACCATATTGCATGGATGGTCCCGATGACGGCAAGTGCACCATTGGATGGGTGTATGAACCATCTCAACCATCCATATTCACCCATCTAGCTGAGACAAGTTTTCAATGATGATGATGCATAATGGATGTCTCTATTTCTGGAACTTGCAGGCATACATTTGACCAGAAGAGATTGAAGCAGCCATTGTATCGTCACCCATGGGAGGATGTTCTTTATACCAAGTGATTGGTTATGAAGCAGCAGCTACAAGAGATTATTCCTTCACCTTCTTTGCATTTCTTTCTTCCTTCAGCAATTTTCTCCGGTGATGATTGGAGCTTCGAACTGTTGTCTGTACTCTTAATTGGGCCTGTTGCCCTCTTTTATTTGCTAGTTTTATCATTATGGAATTGCCCACCACCACCACCACCATCATTTTAATTCATTTCACCCCACCCCCCCCCCCCCCCTCTCTCTCTCTCTCTCTCTCTCTCTCTCTCTCTCTCTCTCTCTCTCGTACATTTTAGAGCTAGAAGATCCAGAGTACAGTAGAGTCGTATTGCTACATTAACACATGGCATGATTATCTTTCAATCAGGATTGTCTATCAGTGGGACCCACTATGGATGGAAACTGATTCAAGATATGCATGGTAGCCTTGCAAATTTTCTGTGGGAAAGAAAAACAGTTAATGGTCAGCACTAACCGCTGGAAAGTAAATATAAGTGATGGCTATATTCTTCCAATAAGTATAATCTTCGAAACATTGTCCATCCATAATGAGGCCCGCTAGTTCGACTGTTTAGATTGATGGACAACCCAGCCACATGTGATTAAGGGAGTCATTTGATACTCTGGCTGCATGTGATCCTTGATACACAGGCACTCAGAAATTGTACACATGGCATACTTCAACTCAAATTAAACCGCATAAATTGCAGAACTGGCTGGAATTAAGTCACACTCCCAAAATCAGATTGGTCGAACAAATATATTCTCTGATTCCTGAGCACTGGTTTGCTGAAATAGGACCATTGGACCCTCCAATAAATGTGTACCGATCAGATGATATGTGGCTAAACGAGTGTATTTTTATTTTTTTATGGTAGTGAGAAACTTTGTTTATCTGGCAGAATGTGATGGATGATAGTCAAGTACTCAGAGATTGTACACGTGGCATGTCTAACTCAACCTAAACCGTTCAGATAAAGGGCTCCCCCTTATATATAAAGCAACAATTATTACTGAAATGATTCCATAAATGATCCATTAGCTGATATCTAATGGACGGTCCACATGAAAAATAATGAATGATCCGAATTCAACAAACAAATTTTCATAAATCAGATATTACATCCATCCAATTCTTATTAGTTTAGACTTATAAATAGGTTTTCTGATTCGGAGGCTGTAATTTGAGTTAGATAAGAGACGTGTACAAATGCAAGTGCCTGTATACCGTCTATCATAGTCTCTCATAATATCAAACACCTGAAAAGAGGTTAGCATTCAAGCGTGGGAAAATGTAAGTGATGCTTAGTATTACCAGGTAAGCGTGGATTTGAAAATATTGGCATCCATCGTAGGCCCACTTGATGGATGGTCCCGTAGGTACATCGCCCTGTCACATGTCTCGTGGACAGGCAATTCTCCCATCGCTTGGATCTACCCACTCATTCCCAAGAGGTCAGGGAGAGTCTCTTGTTATGGGAAAAATATACTGATCTACCGTCGACAGGCCAGGTCAAATATTCTAACAACCACAGGTGCGACTTAGTAGTCCAACACTCACCTCTCGGCCAACCAGGAAGAATGTTCGACCTCAGCAGCCATGCCGAGCCCGACCCTGAAGTTAGGCTGAGCCCAACCTCGGCAAATATGTTGAGCCTGACCTCAACAGGCCACGGGACCATCTGAAAGAGATCACCCGCCTCGGGGCGACCAGAGTCGCCACCCCCCATAACGACACTACTTCGAGAGAACTAGGCCAGACCACCCCAGGACGGCCGAGCCCGACCTAACCAATGTCCAGTCGGCCCACGAGCCGCGCCGAAGATCGCAGGAACCATCTCCAACACAATTCTCCTTGATATCCTAGCCGAAAATATAGAAGGATCTACCACGCATAAACTCAGAATCCTGCTGGGATTCTGTTCCTACCAAAACAGGGACGGATGCCTTCTACGCCACCGTCTCTCCCCACCTATAAATAAGAACATCCCTAAATATGAGAGGTATGTAAAATCTCTAGCCCTAACCTTTCCACGCTCAACTAAAGACCCAGATCTCTGACTTTGGCATCGGAGGGTCCCTGACATGAGCTAGGGTTTGTTTGTTCTTTGTGCAAGTTCACGAACTAGGGAGGGCTCACCAGATTTCTACATCAACATCTCTCATCTGTAGAGTGTATTTGGGTAGAGTGCAAAGTCAGAAAAGGTGATACAAAGCAAACTTATAACATGAATGAAATGTAAAGTAGGCTGAGGAAACAAACCCTTGAAAAATATTTTTACTGTTCATTCGCAATTGTTTGGATTGCAATCTCATAAAGGAAAATCATGCATTAAGGACTTCTCTCAATCTTTAAAATCTACTTTTCAATCTGACAGTTCGGATCCGTATCTCTCTATCTCCAACAGTCTCCATAGATTTCTATTCTGCCATTGTTGTAGATCCAGAAAATCAATTCAACAGTATGTTAAATGATCCACACCATTAGCAATTTGGGCTCATATGAGGCGATGCAAAATGCAGTTGAATGAGTGTCTTTTTCTGTGGCACTCATGTCACACATGTCAATAAGGCACATGTGTAAGATAGGAGTGGTTTTTATCATAGGTCAACCTCATTGCTAGGATCAAACCAAAAACCCAAAACAAAACAATAAAAGATGGGGAATTTTAATAATGTACCACCATTGTTGTTCCTAATTAGATAAAACCACTCAAAAAATTTCTTTAGACGTAACCACCATATGTTGAGGGTTTTTTATATTACCACTTTCCATGAAATCCAAGCAACACCAGCTAGCCCATTTCTTAAAAAGACTAAAATCCTCCTAAAAAGTTGATCTAGATCGTTCCAAGATGGCGGACTGTGATTTAAATTGTTTATAGCTGGTTAGTAATTTGGGTGGTCCAAAAGTAGGTGGACAATTAATTAGGCTATTCAAAAGTACGTGGACAGTGATATAGATCGTTCCAAGATAATAGACTGATGTAGATCGTTGAAGGATAAGTGAACAGTGATCCAGACATTTTTCAGGATGGTGGACAACATTTCATTAGTGATCCAGACATTTTTCAGGATGGTGGACAACATTTCATTAGTGTATGTAAAGATATGAGAACTTAGGGTTGTTTTTGGCATTCTTAGAAATAAGCTGACAGATGTGACTTGAATTGGAGAGAGGTTATAAAATAAAGAGACCACTCAAAATATGAGTGCTTATTTTTAATGATTTTTTTGAGTGGTTCTATCTAATCAGACATAAAATGGGTGGCTTTTTGTGTGTGTGTATATATATATATGTGTGTTGTGTGTGTGTGTGTGTGAGGACTTATTTACATAATTAGTGGGTGGACAACTAATTAAAATATTCAAAAGTACGTGGACACTGACAGCCTATTCCAAGATGATGGAACGATCGAGATTAAGTGAACGGTGATGGTGGACGACGACTTATACCCATCATTTCATTAATATACGTGAAGATATGAGAACTTGGGGTTATTTATGTCATTCTTAGAAATAGGATGGCAAATGTGACTTGAAATTGACAAAAGGTAATAAAATAAAGAGACGCCTCTAAATATAGGTGCTTACTTTAAAGGAATTTTTTTTTTGAGCGGTTTTATCTCATTATACATAAAGTGGGTGACTTTTCGTACATATACCTATAAAACGGGTGGCTTAAATTATTCAATAGTATGTGGATAGTGATATAGACTCTTTTAAGTGTTGATGTCGATTTCTAGTTCTAGCCATGTGATAAGTGTGGGCATGTTAAAATTGAATTTGTAGCTTAATTCAAATCGAACAATTATGACTCCAAGCACTAAGATAGGCGGATACATATTATATATATGATCGAGATCGAATGAGATTGATTACCTATTTAGCCACTTGCTCAGTATGTAAATAGGATCAGGCGATATTCGGATGGTAGGGTTCGTTCTCTGATGATAGGTTACTCATTTGACTTACGTACAAAAGGTCTTTTCAATACATGTCAAAGAAAGACAGAAAAGTATACATTATAGTCAATCACGAAGAGCAGCCGCAAAAACACCTTTTTGGATGAAAAATTGAATTCAGCGTATGAGCGTAGATTCAAATTACAACTAAGATTATCGGCTATTTAATTAACGATACAAATTACACTATGAAATGTAAATAATAGAAAAATGTAAAGGATTACATTATGAAATGTAATTGACTTGGCAGCAAAGTAGAGTGATTACACTAAGGAATGTAAATGATGGGTAATCGAAAGGATAATTGAAAGATAAATTGAGTTTGATTGGGTTAGTATGAGACAAATTTTCCTATTGAATTCATTTGTTATTTATAGCCTCAATCTGGTAATTTGGATGCTTCCCATTATTATTGGGCTTCTCGATACTTCTTACATTCTGTCAGTTGTTATAATCGTTTTAGTACCACTGACCTTTTTTTTAATGCTTGTTTCTAAACTTGTCACATGTTTTAATAACTACTCCAGACTTTATTGCCGACTCGATCGCATTCCACTCAGCCACTTGATCGACTTCTTTGATGATTATTAGTCACTTGGTCAACCTCTAAATGACTATCGGTCGCTTGTTTAGTTGTTTAGTTTACTTTTGAATTGTTCTCAACTGCTTCATATCTTATTATCCAGTAAAATGTGATCGCGGAAAGCACTCTTAAAATCCTTGAAGATCTTTAGCCCGCAATATCTTCCATTACTATAACGCATGTACTTTCCAACTAGGTTTTCCAAGAACAATTAGAAATATGGTACAACACTAAGATGATGGACTGATACATCATCCAAGAACAAGTGATCAATGATCTTGATCTTTTTCAAGATAGTGGACAACAACTTAGACCCATCATTTCATTAATATATGTGAAGATACGAGCACTCGGGGTTATTTTCATCATTCATAGGCTGACAGATGTGACTTGAATTTGACAAAAGGTAATAAGATAAAGAGACCACTCAAAATATAGGTGCCTTCTTTAGAAGAAACTTTTCTCAAGTGGTTTTTATCTAAAAGGTGCACATGATGTATGTACATATGAGGACTTATTTACATACATATATGCATACAATGAATGTACACATACACTGGGCTGCAACTTGGGTTCAAGCCAGAACCCAAGTGGTTGGGCTGGTTAAGTTGTCATGGTCCTTGGGCTGGGTTAGGGTTGGAAAACTAACAACCCCACTGAAAATGAGGTTGGGTTTGACTGAAATTCAGGTCAGGTCTAGTTGCTGATTGAATTATCTTGAGGTGGGGTCGAGCCTCACTGGACCCTTAATCCGAGGGGAGCTAATCTCTTACTGTGGGGTCAGCCTTGATGTATTTATTCAATATCCAAAACGTTCATCTTTTTTGTTAGACCATTTTAATGCATGAGCCCAAAAATGATGAAAATTCAAATCGTAGGTGCACCATACTATAACAAACAGTGGTGATTGAGCATCCTACCATTAAAAAATTCCTAAGGCCTACCATAATGTTTATTTGCCTACTGATAAGATCACATATACTTGGATGAAAGGAAATAACAAATATCAGCTTGATCTATAACTTCCGTGGCCTGTTAATGCTCAATCACCATCGTTTCCTACAGTATGGTCCACTTGAGAATTGGATATACTTCATTTTTGAGCTCATACCTAAAATGATATGGCAAAACAGACGACATGGATATAGAATACATACATCAAGGTAGGCCCCATGGTAAGGGCCGCACTGTCATGGGTGATGCTGGCCGCACCTAACCTGTTCCCTAATCCGAGCCGAACCCCCTAATGTGCACATCTTCACAAATTAGGCTAGGTTAGGCATATCTTTATCTTCATATTCCATTAATAAAATGGAGTCAGGTCAGTTCATGTGAAATCTGTTGAGCTCAACCTAACTACAATTAAGTGGTTTGGTTAAGGTGATAGGGCATTGGATTTTAGGTCAGGTTAGGGACAAAATTTTGGGCTTGGGTTGATCCTGACCTGACCCAAACCTATTGAATATACCTGACAGAATTTTCCAACTTAGAAATTACTTGGAAATTGTATACTTTGCAGACAAATAATTCAAAATAAACTGTTCAAATGCGGGACCCAGTTTAGATCTATCATGAACCAGAATTTAATATTTTTAATTATTGAATAGTGGATATGTGCACATTTATTTGATGGTTGAGAATAAAAATATCCAATGGTGCAATTTCCACACATAATTGTCAACTAATAATAAAATTAGGATTGTTCTAATAATCAAGTTTACAAAATTTAAGTCGATTTAGTGTGAGTTAATGCATTCACATGTACGATTTTTGGGTGTGTATCAAGCATCATATGTTGCGAGAGTTTCACGCGAGAGATGCAGCCAAAAATAAGGTAGATCCAAAATCACGAGTGCCCCCTGGCTAGAGAAAATTCCCCTGGTTGGAAGCTATGTGAGGCCCATTGAGAATCATAGGACAAATTCATTTTGTTCATCAATTTCTCGAGATCATAACAGGACAGTAACCCAAAAATAAGGTAGATCCAAAATCAAGAAGAAGAATAGGAATGGAGTGCCCACCATTGAATTTTTTTTCCTAAAAGCCATATAAGTTCTATATCCATATTATATTGTGCCGACAATTTATTTAGTGGTAATAACCCTGGAGTTTGTAGAACGGATAAGGGTTCCGAGGGGCCACATGATTTATGAGTTTTATTACATCCTCTATCCATTTTTCCATATTATTTTTTAAGATGAAAAATCCAAAAATGAGGCAATCCAGGCTCAGTTGGATGGCATGGTGGGGATTAAACACCTATCATCTAACACTTTTTGTGGCCACAAAAGTTTTGGATAAAGCTAATATTTTTCTTTCACCTTCATTTAGGTCTATGTGACCTTATAAACAGGTTGGATGGAAATTAACCATCACAATGGGCACTAAGAAGGTTTCAATGGCGGGTGTCATTATCATCACTGCTTCATGTGGTGTGGTATGCTTGAGGCTTGGATTTGCCTTATTTTTTGTTTTGTACCCTAAAATTATTAGGAAAAATGAGTGGACAGTCTAGATAAAACATATACATCACAGTGGCCCCTTGGAGCCCCTATCTGTTCCTAGCTGGGATGGGAAAGGATAGTACCTAATCCGCATCTCAAAAAATCACCTTGATTCACTTATTAGGTGGGCCACATCATAGGAAAAGATAAAATAGCTATTAATATAATAAAAGTGCAGGCATAGGACATGTGAGGAGTGGATCTAACTAATTTTTGTATCAGGTGACCCAATGGCCAAGCTTCCTTTTGTATAGGTTGGATGTTCCAAACATCTAAAAGGATGTAAATTATCACATGGGCAGATGGTTTATTAACAGTGTTGGAATAAACCTGAATTGAGCTTGAATAAACACACACACACACACACACACACACACACACACACAGATATAATATATATAATATATATATATATATATATATATAATCTCGCACTTAAATATGAAAGCGCAGAGAGGAAGAGTAAGCCGAATTTTCTACTTGACTGAGTCACTTTCTTTGAGATAGTTCACACCTTTTGGTTAGTATGATCGGTGCAATAACTTTGATAATGCACTACCTTTAGGATATAACGTCCAACATGATTCTTTCTCCGGCATGTGCAGGCTAAGGATGAACCCAACACTCAAACATTATGAAAGAATCTTCATATGCCCAAAGAGAAGTTACAAAATAAGTCTTTTTTCATAAAAAGATGTGTGTAACAATGGAGTTTCTTTCTTGAAATGACTATGGGAAAGACTCTTATACATAGCATTAAAGAATGACCATTTTCAATGAGCGGAATGGTAACAATTAGAAATTTCTTAACGCCATTAATGGAAATTGATGGGCTATTAGTTATAAATTCATTTCTAATAGTGAAAACAGTCCAATTCAATGGGTCACATCAATGCAATAGAGAAATAGTTTAGAAACATCTAAATATTATTACAAATTCAAAATTGAATTTTGAATTTCAAAAAATTAACGTTAACGCATGTATTATTTCTTTTTCATTTGTTCTTTTATTTTGAAATATTTCAACAAACATTCCAATTTGTTGGATTTTGGCATATTTAAAATTGTGTGGCAGGAGAGGATACTACAGCTATGCACGGAAGCTTGGGTGAGCTATAGAATGTGGTTGTCCTAGAGGAGAAGATGAGGGTCATTAAAACCAAACAAAACTTTGCCAAAAAAATCTTATTGCCTACTTAAATTAACATGTCAATTAAACTAAGTATGACAATGTAATACTAAGGCTTTCAAGCCAATAGTGGTCTAATCAGATAAACTACAATAGATATACCATTCAAGTAACTAGTGTATATTTAATAGTGTACATGTGTGTATGAGATGTGTTAAGTAACAACTCCTAACATTCATCTAATCATGCATATATACAATTGATCTAAATAATCATATAAGCATAATTATAAAAGTGCCCAAATAACAATCCAAAACATAAGCATGTATGGTGGTTCGGTTTTTTTACTCCACTCATAGCGGACACACTCAACCCATGAGTGTACCAAAGGTTTTAAATCAAGTTCACATTTAACATTTACAAGTATACACTCCCGTCGAATGCCTACATAAAGACTTACCCCACATACTCACCCATGTCAGTGACCTATATAAGGACTTATTACGTATATACCCATGTCAGCTGCTTACACAAGGACTTACCCATGTACACACTCATGTCAATGGCTTACACAAGGAATTACACATGGACTCGCCCATGTCAGTGGTGATACAATCCTATACAAGAACCTACATGAGTTTGGGTTACAAACTCTACACTCAATTATACATAAGAAAGGAGTGTGTGGACTCTTACAATTTGATAACTTGTTTGATTAAGCTCCTTCTGTAGTGCCTTCTCTGGTTGTTTGATCGATGTTGTCACGTGCTTCAATCATTTTTCATTTTGCTCTCCCGATCATTAATGTCAATGTTTTGTAAATGCTTCAGTTTCAAGATCAAGTAAATTGCATACGATGCTCCATTAAAGTGACCAAGGCAATGAGAGGTTAGGTGAATCTCCTACAAGTTATGGGAAGGTTGTAATGCCTAGGGGATTTACGTACATAGGTGTCCTGGAGAATTTAGATAATGAATTTGACTATCGGTTCAAGTTTAATCTCTAAAACAATGAGGAGATTAAATTCATCTTCTTCATTGAGGTTGAAATCTTTTTTTAGGTAATGAATCATAAGGAAGATGACTTAAATCTCATGGATTTAGAGGCGAGTAATGTGAGGTATGATTGGGAAATCTCCTAAGTTTCTATTGTACAAAAAATTTATTCATTTGCCCAAAAACTAAATATTTTTTTTTATATATAAAAAACCGATTTGCAACGGTTATAAAATAGCTAATTAACGGTTTTGTCAATAGGATCGAAAGGTCATTTGATAGAACCGAACAGTCTGTCGATCCCATCGAGAAAATTCAGAATTATACATGTTGGTTGCTGGATTCATTCTTCGATCGAATTTGTTAGGGATTGTGCTGCAGAATCACACAGAGATGGATCTAGGATAGCAATCCAAGAGCACTAAACAAATAAAAGAGAACACAAAGATTTAACGTGGAAAATCCTTTTAGAAAAAAAAAAAAAAACCACGGCACAAAGCCACGGATCTTCAATATGAAAGCGAAAATTATAAAGAGGAAGGACTTATCGGATTTGAGCAATCCTCAAATCTCTCCCTTGTTCCACCCTTTAAAAAACCTTAGAACCCTTTTAGAAGGCCTCAGGATATCTTAGAATACATCTTAATTCCGTTTACACTCATATATATAGTTTTATGAAAAATCTTAAACAAAATCGAAAAGAATCATAAACGAAATCATAAACAAATCCCGAACTTTCGCAGTTGCGCGAAAAATCTGCGCAGAATCTGATTAGATTTACAAATACAACAGGATTGAGTGATCGTTTGATTCCATCAAGTCTCATCGACAGTCCATTGATTCCATCTATAGGTTTATGATTATTTTTTATCAAAGGTTAGGGTTATCAAAGCATCTCATATATATGTTTTTTACTCATCGATGCTCTATATTTTTTAAAATATTTTCAATCTTCAGCTTTTAAGGGTTAAATTAACTACATGACACACTAACTTATGTGATTAACAAACAAAATTTACAAATCGATGCACTAACAATTTCTTATACAATAAGCGTAGGTTTGATAGAAAATAAATTCATTGATGTTTGAAAAAGCAAAATTCAATAAGGGCATAAAATGATAAGATTTGATTAAACCACCCACCATTAATAGAACCAAATTCAGTGACACCGGATAAACAACAAATTTATTATGACCAAGCACAATTTTGATTGGCCTTGGCCACGTGAAGTGGGACTGTACCGCTTTCAAGCCAACCTGAGTAAGGTACGCTTGAAAGCAATTCGGTCCCACTTTGTATGGCCAAATCTATCTGCGTGGGATATATCCTATGTTTTTTTTTGAGGTCACCGAATCCTGTTACTATCAAAGACGTGACAGTACGAAGCAGGCTTGAAAGTGGTTCGGTATCCTGGCTAATATTACGGTATCACACGTGGGTTGAACTAATCAAATCTTGCCACGTTTACAAGTCCGAAAGTAGTTCTCTACCCGACCAATATCACAATATCACACGTGGGCTAGACTAATCAAATCATGCCACGTCTGCAGATTGGAAGGTGGGATGTGTACGTCGGCCAATGTTACGATCTCAAATCCTACGTCTTTGTCTTTGTGGGGCCACATGGATCCCTGTTCACTGTCAAAGATGTGACAATACCAAGCATGTTTGAAAGCAGCTGATGCTCCACTCACATATGGGCTGGACTAATCAAATCTTGCCACGTCATCAGTGGTTTGGCTAGTGATCCTGTCACCAGCCAGGTGAATAGTGGTGGTGCCACGTGGACCCACTATTATGTATGTATGTTATCTACGCCGTCCATCCATTTTGAAAGGGAATTTTAGGAATTGATCCTAAAAATGAGGTAGATCTAAATCTAGGTGGACCACACGATGAGAAAACTGTAGTGATTGAATTTCCACGGTTAAAAACCTGCTACGGCCCCACCGTAATAGTTATTTGACATCTAGCGTGTTGATTAGGTCGTACATACTTCGATGAACAACGAGAAAAAATATATCAGCTTTATCCAAAACATTTGTGCTTAAAAAGTTTTTAATGGTGGGAGTTTAATCAATGTCATTCGGTCCACTTGAGATTTAGATCAACTTCATTTTTAGCTCATACCATAAAATGAAACACATATCATGGTGGGGCCCACATAGGCTCGTGGCAGGAGGAGATTATGTCAGGTGAGACCTGGGCCTCACCCAAGATGGTGCGGTCCTTACCATGGGGCCTACCTTGATGTATCTATCCTGTATTTATGCTATCCACCCATTTTTCTATATCATTTTAGGTCATGATTTAAAAAATGCAGAAGATTCAAATCTTATGTGTGCCATGTTTTAGGAATCAGTGTTGATTAAACATCCTAGCGTTTTAAACTTCTTAGGTCCAACCATAATGTTTCCATAGTATTTAATTGCCATCCAATCCATTGATAAGGTCACATGAGCCTGAGCCTGGACGAAGGGAAAAATAAATAAATATGAGCTTGTTTCAAAACTTATATGGCCCATTAATGGTTAATGGACACTATTTCCCATGATATGGTCCACTTGATAATTAGATCTTCTATTTTTAAGATCATACACTAAAATGATACGAAAAAATAGATTGACAGTGTGGATACAGAATAGATACATCACGGTGGGCCCTACGGTAAGGGACACACCGTCTTGGGTGAGGCCGGGTCTCACCTGTGGGACACTTTGAAAGGGCATATGGGACACGCAATCAGCAATTGACGGTTTATAAACGACACGTGGAACAGGTAATCAGCAATTGACGGTTTATAAACGACACGTGGGACAGGCAATCAGCAATGGACGGTTTATTCAATTGTATCGTAAGGACCGAGCCATGGTGCAAGAATCACCCAAATGGGAAGATCTTAAACCTTTGAATGAGGATCTTTTTTTAACGACCGTCCATTATTTACAAGGAGTAGATTACATGGCTAGGATCATCTAACGGAAGAGCTACTTTGGAATCATAACCAATACAAACTGGATCTGTCAAATAGATACCGATTGAAACCATTTTATTTTTCCACTCAATCTCAACCATTCATTCTCTTTTATCCCATTTTAAAGATGTTTAGGATCGTCCGATTTACTTGATTTTTAAACTCCCTGGCTTGCTTAGTTGTATGAATGAATGAACGGTTCAGATTCATGGATAGGCGTCCCAAAGCTCTGGAGACATTGGGCGTTATGATCGGAGACCCATTAACTGCCCTTATCTTTATCTTTATCTTTCAGGATGATGACGCGTGTGAACAGATGTCCTTTTCACGCACGTGTTACGGTTGGAGTCGTTGTCTTTCACATCCATGCACGCACGCAAGTAGCTGAAGATTCCTACCACGTGCGATGCTTCAACCGTCTTCGACACTCCAAACTCCAAAGCAGGGTTTGTCGTGCCCTTTATCAGGAAAAAGTATATTAAAATAAAAAATGTAAGATCTGAAGTCCAACTAATTGCAGAAGTTGGGTAACATGGAAGATCGGAAATTACGTGATTTGCTCTAGGTCTGAGTGTACAGAAAGAGATTTATTCATTAAACATAGGTCCAATCATGCATGGCTCACCTGATTAGAAGGTAGGTTTTATGTGATTGGCTTTACCTCATGTGGCTCGTCTTGTAGTGGGAAGTTAGAAATTGATATTGTTGTACTCTTTTTTTTCTTTTCTTTTTTAAATTTATTTATTTTATTTATCGTTAATGAAGTAGTCAATTAGAAATTAACACATGTTAAAAGAAGTGAAAGATATAGCATACTAAAGGCTTTCAAGAATATTTGAAGTGTTTTTTATATAATCACAACCGGTAGGGTTGTGGGGAAGAATGTGCCGACCTAGATAGGCAGATCAGGTCGAGATTTGGTACGGCCTGATGCCCAACAAAGGATAAGGAATCTTACCGCCGAGTTAAGGAAAAAGCTCGATACAAACATAGGTCAGCATGACCAAGGTCGAAACAACTAAGGTCGATATAACCAAGGTTGGCCTAATCTAGAATGAACTCTCCGAAGAACAAATTGAAGAAGCTATCAGGACTTGTAAAGAAGGTAAAGGCAACAGAAATTAGATATTATAAAGACGTCTTACAAAAATGTCCTTTCTAATTAAAAGGATAGGTCGGCAGTTGAAAAAGAGTTTATATATATATATAGATATATATATATATATATATATATATATATCTATATATATATATATATATCTATAATATATATATTATAATAAATAAATTTACACATGCCCACACCCACACACTCATGGTGTAGTTGGATTTCACCACCTATGGATACTCAACCCTTGACCGAGTGTTGAAACTCCTAAGAGTCTACCACCGGAGCAAGAGTAAGGATTCCCAGGAAAGAGTTCATTCGACCTTATCCGAAGGTCGACCCATCCGCCTTGACATCCGATTGACACCCGATTTTATCCGTGTCAGCAGGCCGACCTTATCCAAGGGAGCGGTCTGAGATTCCCTCCAAGGATCATGGAGTGTAATCCACGGTTATTGGGGATTCCGAAATATCCGTCGAGGATCTCAGGAGAATCCCAAGTATGATTAGTTCTAATTCATCTGTAACACGCACCTACTAAACTGGGAGGATCTCTTTATGTTATTATATCTCCTCAACTATAAATAGGGAAATTCCCAATGGTGAAAGGTATGCACACATAATCCCTACCACTAAATCGCTTCTACTTGACCTAGATTCATGACTTTGGCATCAGAAGGTCCCCTGATCTAGCTAGGGTCTTCCTTGCTTTGTCCTTTGTGCAGATACCCAAGGGTCCAAGAAGGGTTAACCAGAAAACTGCATCAACAGGTAGCACGATAAGACATGAAGTAACCCAGAGATATTTAAAAACAAATCAAGAGACCTAGTGGCATTTAGAAGGTGCAACCGAGAGGTATATTTAAAAACAAACTAAGCGGCCGAGAGGCATCCAACAAGGTGCAGCTGAGAGGAAAGATACACTCTAGAGGCGTCTAAAAGCCAAAGGAGCGATCAAGAGACGCCTAGAATAAGAACTTGACCAAGAGAAGGGGGACAATCAGAAAAAATTTTAGAAGACCCATGTGGTGACTTTTTCATTATCATAATCGTCACAATAAAAGCATAGAAATGTATAGGGAGTAACTGTGAAAGAAATCTATAAATAGTAGAAGAAATCAATAGAGTAAGACATCGTCTCACACCAATCAAACCAAATCAAATCAATCAATTTACTTTATCTCAAGTTCTCAAAGGAATAGTGATAATATAGTATCAATAATTCTTAGCTATAAATTTTTATTATAATCTAGGTCTATGCTCATACGTTGGATTTGATCTTTATCTAATATAAAGTAGTTCTTTCAAGAAATGCATTCTTACAGTTGTTATCAGTGATTGATTGTGAGTTTTTCCTTTTATCTGATTGCGCACTGGTATACTAAAAAGTCATTTCCTATGAAAGGTAAAAAGCAACTCATATTTAGAGGAATAACCTCGCCCTTCAATTATCGCCTTATCATTATAAAATTATGCAAGTGACGGAGTAGGCGACCGATCTCCTTTGATTCTGATAATATATATTTATATTGAATGTATATGCTTATCTTGGTGCTTGGGGTCAAAGTTAATCGGTTTGAATTGAGCCGCTATATCGACTTTGGCACGCCCGCATGCACTGCACGTAACAGAAAGCAAGCCGAGTGCCAACAAATATTTGGAAGAGTCTTATGGATGATACTCAGGTTTTCATTTACTTAGATTGTTGAACTAGTGGATTGGATGACATTTATTAGACCACTGAAGTAAAAATTATCCATTTCAGCAACTAAGCGTCAATCAAAGGTTAAGATTGTTTAACCACTTGTAGTGGGTTCCAAAATTTAGGCAATTTATTTTGAATTATATGCACCAAGTGTACAATGTCCATGTGCCAAAGTATCCACTTGTTCCAACCCAATGTCACTTAAAAAAGAAAAAAAAAGACTTGCACTCACCCCATGCATACTCACATCTCACACCACATTGGATTTCACCACGATAGATACTCTAACCCATAGCCTTTGTTCTAACCCAGTGTCATGTGGATCCCCTAGAACCCTAAGCTCAGTGGAGCCCATTGTAATATTTGTGTTATATCTACTTTGTTCATATGCTTGGTAGGATTATTTTAGGACATTGAGCCAAACTTGAGGGGATCTTAAACTCTTAAGTAGGCTACACTACATTAAACAAGGGAAATTGAATGGCCTTAATTAAAACCTTATTGGGAGTTCCCTTCATTGGTGTAGATCATCTTACACCCTGATCCATAGCTCAAGTGGTAGACTGAGTGAAAGATACCTCTTTTCAACACGAAGTCTTGGTATCGATTCCCTAGTGGGGGTGGCTAATAGTGAAGTGTGAGTGGGTGCACTAACAAGCTAACCAAAAAAAAAAGAGTTGTAGATCGATCATCTTATGAATGGGTTGGATGGCATATGAACATGGGCCACTACATCAAAGTGGTAAGCCAAAAATAAAATTCATAGAATTATTCCAACCTTTGATTAATGAACATTTGTTTGCTTAATTCAAATGGTTGACTCTCTTTTTCTTAACCATTCATTAGATATCCAATGATCAGAGAGTAATATTATATTTCACCTTAATATTTGGTTTAAAGTTCCATCTAGGTTGGGAAGTGCAATGTGAAACTTCTTGTTTTAGTTGTATATTCATCTACGTGTTTAATACATGAGAGCTTGTGTATGAAACTGTATAATCCCTTTTTTTAAAAAAAAATTATTTTATTTATAAACAGTAGGTATTTCAAACCCCACTAATCTCTTTGGTGTGGCCCACCGTAACTTTAGATCGCCTTCATTTTTTGACTCATGCCCTAGCATGGCTAGGCAAAACAGATGAATGGAATGGATTCCCTGCAATGCCACTTTGGAGTTCATTAGGTAAATAAATAAAATAAAATAAAATATATTTCAAGTAATTGTGCATTACCAATCTTCCTGAGCTTTTCTCTTCCTTTTCGTTTTCTCCGCTCACAACAAAAGGCTCCTGGACCCATCTATTACCTCCAAACCACTGGGAAGGTGGGCCCAGGGTCCTGATCCGAACTGTTCATTAAGTGGATCTTGTCATTTTAATACATCTTAAAAAAAAAAAAACATACACATAATGTACGACATGCGTCACTACCAAACCAATATTTCGAACCTCATTCCCACTTCTCCCTTTTCTTTTCTTTTTTTTTCAGTTGACAACTGAATGAATCCATACCTAAAGCCATCTAAACCATTCATCTTATGAAAAGAAAAAAAAATGTTGATAATAATGATAATAATCAACAACGTGCATTGTGCACACACGTTGCCTCAACCACGAAGCCACGAACCTTTGAAACCATTGACGAATCTCCATCAAATCCTTAATCCCTCACCTCCCAAGCTTCTGACATCAAAATTCATCATCCCAAAGAAGGGAAATCATTGGAAAACCATCGATCGACAAGTTGCCATTAGAGAAGGTACCACCTTCATTGGCAAGACCATCAACCGTTGAGTTGTGTGATAGCCGTTTCTGGACACAGGTCACTCATCAGGTAAGTGATCTAACTCAAATCCACATCGAGATTTTTATGCAAATATTATAAGCATGGAATGATATTTGGCTTGCAAGTTGGCAAACATAAAAAATGCATGTACTTTTGGTTGGCATACATGAATGCTTAAACCAGTGTACACATTGAATTACTTCGATTGTATATGTGTAACATTATATTTTTGGTGTATATGTGAATTCTTTAATAACCAACTGTACACGCTGATAATTGATGGTGCATTGTATAGCCTTGTTAGATTTACATTGAATCCTTTTGTGTAGATGTATTATTAAATAATGTACACATTGGATTGATGACTACTTGTGCATAAAAATATCGTTATACGGGTGCTCTGCCTAGGATCATTCTCGAAAGATCGGCACGGGTGCTTTGCCCTGGGTAATTCCCTAAAAGACATACACATAAGTGCTCTGCCCTGGGTAATTTTCTGAAAGATACACACATAGGTGCTCTGCCCTGGGTAATTCCCTAAATGATACACATACGGGTGCGTTGCCCTGGATTAACTCTTAAAAAGAAATCACGTGATGCTCTGTCCAGGGTCGTTTTCTAAAAGATATCACGTGGTACTCTGCTAAGGGTCAATCCTTAAAAGATCGTCAGAGTAGATATATTTTCAAGTTAATTGCAGAGGAATGCATTTTTAATTCAATCAGTTATAGAATCGTTATAGAATCATTTTCTTTAATTTTAAAATATTTGTGTAAATAATTATTGTCTCATTAAATGTTGTTTTTATTTTATTTTATTATTATTATGAAGGTGTGTTATGGTATTAATGTACAAATTTCGATTAGGATGGAAATGATCCTATTGAGTTGTCGTGCTCAGGGTGTTTAAACTATTTCAAGTACCAGGTATAAATACTTCGAGGAGGCATGCTATTATTGATGAGTCAAAGTCATACTTAGTTGTATGGATTGCTATTGTTTTAGTTTTAGTTTAGACTTAATGGATTATGTATTTTCTTTTACTCAGTTTTGTTTTTAGTGAAAGAATGATGCATTAAAGCCGAGTTAACTTTATTTAGTTATTTTGACATGGTGATATGAATTTTTTATTTGTGTGATGTAAATGATATTATGATGAGTCTTGGTATGTTGGCAATGAAAATAGTTATATAGACTTAAATAAAAATTAATCTTGTATCTCATGTGCTTAGGATTTGGATTCAAATTTCCCTTAAATATTTGAATTTCGAGGCACGATGGAACCATTACACTGCACAGAATATCCACTCCGTGCACCCATTTTAGGAAATGAACCTAAATATTAAGCATCCAAATCTCAGGTGGACAACACCATAAGAAACAGTGGTGATTGAAGGCCTGCATTAAAAACTTCCATAGGTCCACTGCAATATTTATTTTCCATCCAATCCGTTGATAAGGTTCACCGGACATGGATGGAGGGAAAATACAAATATCGGCTTGATCCAAAACTTTTTTGACCCACAAAAAGCTTTTTAATGGTCATTCACCACTGGAAACAGTAGTGTGGTCCACCTGAGTTTTGGATCTTCTTAAGTTTTGGTAAAACTTTCTAAAATGATCTGAAAAATGTATGGACGGCGTGGATATACAACCCATACATTGAGGTCGGCTCCACGGAGCGGATTAGGTGTTACCCGGGTAAAACCTTAGTGGGTGTTATCCTTAACGTGTGGGCCCCACCTTCATGAATGTGTTGCATATCCACGCCGTCCATCCATTTTTTCAGCTAAGTTTAAGTCATGGGCCCAAAAATGAAACAGATACACCACTGTTTGTATATTCACGTAACAACAGCTTGGTACAAAACTTTTGTGGCCCACAAGAAGTTTTTAATGGTCAATCACCACTGTTTCCTGTGGTATGGTCCACCTGGGATTTGGATCAGCTTTATTTTTTTGGATCACCACCTAAAATGAGCTGTCAAAATGAATGGACGGCGTGGATGTAAGGCTTATACAGCACAGTGGGCCCCACATTCAGGGAGCCACCCACTCGGTGTATCAAGCCGAAGATGGGCAGTGGATGTTCTCCTGATTGCGGGTCCCTTTGACGCGCAAGGGGGTCGGGCCCATTGACGGGGCTCTGGATCCGGATTCGGGCCTTTCGGGTTCATTAGTCCGTTGAATCCCACCGTTGATGTAGCATGCCTTACCAGCGACTACTATCAAAAGACCGTTTTCAGTTGAATGTGGAGCATCATTGTATTTCTCTACTTGACCGTCTATCATATAAGTCACAAATAAAAATGTTTAATTCATCCTGTTGAAAATATTTTGAGATATAGCCCATCCAAAGCGTTGAAAAGAGGATCAACGGCCTGGATTATCGAAACAGGGTCCCCACATGCCACAACCGAAAGCACGTGTATGTACTGCACAATGAGAAATGTTCCCTATTTCCGGCAACATGTCCCTTGCACATAGCATCGGAGCCGTGCAAAATGTTCAACGCATCATAAAGACCGTCCAGGACGAAAACAAAAATGGACCATTCATCATGCGAGCTAAAACGTTGAAATCAATGTAAATCTGATGGTCACCTGATAAATACGTATGTGGCCCATCTAATGAGTGGATCCCTCCAAAATTTACTACAGGTGATCCTCATCGTATGACCTAACACTTTCACGACTCGGATGGTCACTGAAGTTCCACGTCAGCAGAAAATAGAAACGTCTGTATATAAAAGTATCCATGCAACGTCGGTTGTGAACATCTCCCCAACCAACTGTGCTTCGGTGGATCCATGATTGTGGGGGCCACCTTGATGTATATATATTATATCTACGCCGCCCATCTATTTCTACATATCATTTTACCGCATAATCCCAAAAACGAAGCAGATCCAAATCTCAGGTGGACCACACCACAGAAAACACTAGTGATTGAATACTAAAAACTCCTTACGGTCTAGAAAAGTTTTGAATCGAGCCTATATTTGTTTTTTCCCTTGGCAAATAAACATTAAAATAAGCCATGTGAATTTTTTTAACGGTGGCCATTTAATCACGAATGTTCCTATGGCGTGGTCCACCTGAGACCCGGATCGGCTCCAGTTTTTGGGTTCATGCCATAAAATGGCCCATTAAAATGGATGAACAACTTAAATATAATACACATACATCATAGTGGCCCCCACATTTAAGGATATACAAACATAGATGATTTGGGATCCACCTAAATCATGTCCCTCTCTCCAACGGATGAGGATTAGCTACTGACAGGTGAGCAGTGAGTCTAGCTACTGAAGTAATGTCACCAAGTTCTGTGGGCCCACTACGATGTATGCATTGTATCCACGCTGTATATACATTTCTAAATACAAAACATACGTCACGGAACTTGGTGACGTCACTTCAGTAGTGGGTGTCGCTGCTCAACCTACCGTAAGCTAATACGCGTCACTCTCCAACAGAAGCGGATTGGCTGGTCTACAACACAGCAGTTATACATCTGCTGTAGCTAGTGTCGTGTGAAGATGAGCACCGTCGCTGCTCGAGCTCCGAGTTGTACAAACGGTTCAAAGGAGATCAAAGTTATATAAACCTCAAACTAATGTATTTATTATATTATATCTATAATATTCATCTATTTTTAGAAATCATTTTAAAATATTATTCAAAAAATTGAATCATATCCAAAGACCATTGAATTACACTATAAGTAACAGTAGAGATAATGGTTTTCACCGGTAAATATTTTTAGGGCCTACCATAACATTTATTTTACATCCAATCTATTCATAAGGTCATGAAGACTTGAATGAAGAGGAAAAATAAAATTCATATTGATCGGAAACTTCTGACCCTGAAAAGTGTTTCAATGGTAGATGTTCAATCCTCTACTAGTTTTTTCAGTATGGTCTACTTGATAGTTAGATTTATCTTATTTTTCGTCTTAAACCTTAAGACGAGCTCGCCAAATGGATGGACGGTTTGAATATAACACATACCTCATGATCAAACCCACAAAATTTACTGACATAAATACAACAGCTACACATGGTGTGAGGTACACTAGCCAATCCGCTTCCCTCTCCTACATAATACCACGGTCGCTTTTCCTAAATGGATTGAGTGACTTAAGAAACAATGATACAACAATATTTGATTGGACAACATATCTTATTAAAGATAACCATACAAATCATGTTGGAAAGTGGTAGAACATATTAAGAGGTCGTTTGGCACCGTGGATTGGGGGGGTTTCCAATCCCCTGATTGTTTGGCAGCATAAAGTAATTGGGGGTTACAAATCTAGGGGGTTTCCATTCCCCTCTTTGAAGGGGTTTGCAATCCACGATGAAAGCTTGAATTACAACTAAAATCATTTCAATAGTTGCAGGTATAACATGTGTGTCACTATATACTATTATTCTAATTAGGGGTTACATGACCCACTAATGATGATCAACACCGTTCAAACATTGTCCAACACTGTCCAAACACTGTCCATATGAGTTTTCGATTAAAAAATCATTGGTTTGTCACTCAAACATAATCTTATGCTTGTGGCCTATTCGAGACTTGAAATTTCATCATTTTCGAACAAAACATATATTTCAGTGGGCTTATCACAACCATTGTATCAAAAATTACTTATCTCACTAATTAGATATATTAAAATTGAATTAGAAATTAACTTTAAATACCTATAAATATACTATAGACACGTACTTTTGGATTAAAGTTGATTCACACTACAAGGTGCCAAACGCACAATAAAAAATGCAAATCCAAGGGGTTTCTAATCCAGGGGATTGTTAATCTAAGGGGTTACAAATCCACGCTCCCAAACTGGCCCTAAGTAGTGACCCTGGCAGCTTTCATTAAGAACATATCATGTTACTTTATTTGATATCTTGAGCCCAAAATAAAACATATCAAAATCTCAAGTGGACCACATCGAAGAAAATATTAATAATTTGCCGGTGAAACTTACCTTAGGCCTACTCGATCTAAAATTTTCCTATGGTGTGGCCCACTGCAGCTAGATATGCTTAAATGTCGGGCTCGTGCCTTAAAATAGAAAGACGTACGGATGGTCGGACTAAAATTTAAACATCAATGCCCCGACAGAGTCCAATCATCACAGTCGATATCACTGGTGTTGGGCTCATCTGTAATCCTTTGAAAAGTGGCTCGTACTATATTGCACGTGGGCTAGACCAATGGAAGCTTTCCACCTCAGCCTTACCACGGAGGTGTTTATCCAGCCACCCTAGCCAAAGAAACGGATTGGCTACTCCCCCTGCCATCAGCCAATGGCTGATGGTCGGTGCTCTGTGGACCCCATCATAATGTATGTGTTTCATCCATGCCGTCCATATATTTTTATAGATTATTTTATAGTATTACACTGAAAATTAGTTATATCCCAATCTCAAGTGGACCACATTACAGGAAACAGTGTTGAACGAGGGTCGACCATTGAAAACTTTTGGGGGCCATGAAAGTTTTGGATCAAGCCGATCTTTGTTTTCTCCCTTAAACTGGGTCTGTATGACCTAATCAACATATTGGATGTCAAATAAACAGTACAGCGGGCCTTAGGAGGATTTAACTGGTGGATATCCAATCATTATTATTTTCCTGTGGTGTGGTCCACCTGAGATTTATATCCATCTCATTTGTTTTTATTACATACTAAAATTATCTTTAACAATGGATGAACGTGATGGATGAAACAGATACATCATGGTGGGGCCCACAGAGCACCGACCATCAGCCACCGGGACGTGGATTGGCTACTCCCCCTGACACCAGCCAATGGCTGGTGGTCGGTGCTCCATGGGACCCACCATGATGTATATGTTTCATTCATGCCGTCCATCTATTTTTACGGATCATTTTACAGTATGAGACCAAAAATGAGTTATATCCAAATCTTAAGTGGACCACATTACATGAAAGAGTGTTGAATGAGTGTCGACCATTAAAAAACATCATGTGGCCATAAAAGTTTCAGATCAAGATAATTTTTGTTTTTTCCCTTCATCTGGGCCTCTATAACCTAATCAACATATTAGATGTGAAATAAACAGTACAGGGGCCTTAGAAGGATTTTAATGAAAGATATCCAACCACTATTTCTTGCATGTGGTGTGGTCCATCTGAGATTTATATACCTCTCAATTTTTGGACCAAACCATAAAATGATCTGTAAAAATGTATGAACGGAATGGATGAAACATATACATCATTGTGGGGCCCACAGAGCACCGAGCACCAGCCCCGGGGCTGGTGTCAGGGAGTAGCCAATCCGTTTCCCAGCCACCGGGCTCCAATCCGTTTCCGATCAAATCAACCAAATCCCATTCGAGTACGGTAACCCTAATGTGGTAAGATTTAATTGGTCTAGCCCACGTGGGACGGTCGACTGTACTTAGCTTACCTGATGTCAGACATGCTTTTCGTAGAGCGATACCTTGGCTGCCAATGTGAGTGTGACCTTGACCGTGGGGCCCACCTTGATATATGTTTTGTAAATCCATGCCGTCCATCTGTTTTTTCAGCGTATTTTATAACATGGTTTTAAAAATAAAGCATATAAAAAATTCATGTGGACCACACCACAGGAAACTGTGGTTGTTGAATGATTACCATTAAAAATTTCCTAGGTTCCAACGTAGTGTTTTTTTGACCATCCAACCTGTTGATAAGGTCACACAGACCTGGATGAAAGTGACAAACATATATCAGCTTAATCTATAACTTTTGTGGCCCACAAATGGCTTTTAATGATGAATAAACATGTTTCCTATGTAGTGGTGGTGTTTTGCAATTCCTTGCTGTTTTTTTTTTTTGAATGGTGTGGTCCACTTGATTTTTACATCTACTTCTGGTGTAATGCCATGAAATGCGCTAGCAAGACGGATGGACGGCGTGGATACAACACAAACATCAGGTGGGCCCCACAGAGGATATCAATTCCTCCATCCGGTCGCCGCAGGCAAATCCGCCTCTCAGTTTCTCGTTATTCTCCATCACTGCAAACTCACCCCTATTTTCGGAACAATTTACTTATTCGCCCAACGCCCATTCTCTCTGCGTAAACACCCAAGCCCCCCAACAATTGACAAAACACCCCCCTCCAAAAACCCCCAAAAATTGATAGAACACCCTACCCAAATGGCTTCTGGCAGCAGCAGGCCAGCCCAGACCCACTCCTCCTCTGGAGCGAGCAACATCCGTACACCGCATACCACCGAAACGACCTCAAAAGCCATCGCCCAATACACCGTCGACGCCCGCCTGCACGCAGTCTTCGAGCAGTCGGGCGAGTCCGGCAAGTCCTTTGATTACTCCCAATCCGTCAAAACCACCAACGAATCCGTCCCCGAGCAGCAGATCACCGCATATCTCTCTAAGATCCAGCGTGGCGGCCACATCCAACCGTTCGGATGCATGATCGCGATCGACGAACTCACCTTCCGGATAATTGCCTACAGTGAGAATGCAGCCGATATGCTCGACGTAATGCCGCAGTCAGTCGTTCCCACCCTCGACCACCCCCCGCCGCTCGCCATAGGTGCTGACGTCCGGACGCTCTTCACCCCCTCCGGCGGCATCCTCCTCGAGAAGGCCGCGGGCGCCCGCGAGATCACGCTCCTGAACCCTGTCTGGATCCACACCAGGAGCTCCGGCAAGCCGTTTTACGCGATCCTGCATCGGATCGATGTCGGAATTGTGATAGATCTGGAGCCTGCGCGGACTGAGGATCCTGCGCAGTCCATAGCTGGCGCGGTCCAGTCGCAGAAGCTCGCTGTCCGGGCGATCTCGCGGCTGCAGGCGCTGCCTGGTGGGGATGTCAAGCTGTTGTGTGATACTGTCGTCGAGCACGTGCGGGAGCTCACCGGCTACGACCGGGTCATGGTGTACAAGTTCCACGAGGACGAGCACGGGGAGGTCGTCGCCGAGAGTAGGCGGGATGACCTGGAGCCGTACATCGGGCTGCATTATCCGGCCACCGACATCCCTCAGGCGTCGAGGTTCTTGTTCAAGCAGAACAGAGTGAGAATGATCTGTGACTGCCACACCACCCCGGTGGCCGTCTTCCAGGATGAGGCGCTTATGCAGCCCCTCTGTCTGGTGGGATCTACCCTGCGGGCCCCACATGGCTGCCATGCCCAGTACATGGCCAATATGGGTTCCAGAGCGTCGCTGGCTATGGCGGTCATCATCAATGGCAGCGACGAAGAGGGCTCTGGCACCGCTGCGGCTGGCAGCGGGCGGAATTCGATGAAGCTGTGGGGCCTCGTCGTGTGCCACCACACTTCTCCCCGCTGCATCCCTTTCCCGCTCCGCTACGCCTGTGAGTTCCTCATGCAGGCGTTTGGGCTGCAGCTCAACATGGAGCTGCAGCTGGCGTCTCAGCTGGCAGAGAAGCACGTCCTCAGGACGCAGACTCTCCTCTGCGACATGCTGCTCCGTGATTCCCCGACTGGGATCATCACCCAGAGCCCCAGTATCATGGACCTTGTCAAATGCAATGGCGCTGCCCTCTATTACCAGGGCAAGTACTACCCGCTCGGCATCACCCCAACGGAAGCCCAGATCAAGGACATTGCCGAATGGTTGCTGGCCTGCCATGGGGATTCAACGGGTTTGAGCACGGACAGCTTGGCTGATGCTGGGTACTCTGGTGCAGCCTCCCTTGGTGATGCTGTCTGTGGGATGGCTGTGGCCTACATCACGCCAAAGGACTTCTTGTTTTGGTTCCGGTCCCACACAGGGAAAGAGATCAAATGGGGCGGGGCGAAGCATCACCCAGAGGATAAGGACGATGGGCAGCGGATGCACCCACGCTCGTCGTTTAAGGCCTTCTTGGAAGTGGCCAAGAGTAGGAGCTTGCCATGGGATAATCCAGAGATGGACGCCATCCATTCGTTGCAGCTTATCCTGCGGGACTCTTTTAGGGATGCCGAGCGTAGCAATTCGAAGGCCATGATCAATTTGCAGCTTGGGAATTTGGAGTTGCAGGGGCTGGATGAACTGAGCTCTGTCGCGAGGGAGATGGTTAGGCTGATTGAAACGGCGACTGCCCCAATCTTTGCAGTCAATGCTGATGGGCAGATAAACGGTTGGAATGCAAAAGTTGCAGAATTGACGGGGCTCTCGGTGGAGGAAGCTATGGGGAAGTCGCTGGTTCATGACCTTGTTTATAAGGAGTCTGCCGATGTTGTTGACAAGCTTCTATATCGTGCTCTAAGAGGTAAGTCGTTTTATACTCTACAGTCAGTTGTTCTTGCTAAGTATTGAACATCGACAATCAAATAATGTGAATGAGAT
The DNA here is from genome assembly GCA_021015155.1 of Magnolia officinalis. Lineage (NCBI taxonomy): Eukaryota > Viridiplantae > Streptophyta > Magnoliopsida > Magnoliales > Magnoliaceae > Magnolia > Magnolia officinalis. The sequence goes on along the minus strand of JAJHSJ010000018.1, from coordinate 3,384,542 downwards.
GATGCCCTTTGCTATGTGTTTCATATTTTGATGGCTACATTATCTATGTGAAACCCATTCTCAGAACAGCTCTGGGTTTTTTGGAGTTTGTTGGTTAAGGGTGTGTTTGGGTGCTCAATTGAAATGAATTGCAATAACACACTTCATTTATAAGGAAATGATCAATCTGGGGCTAGCTCCACTCCACTCCACTCAAAACCAGTCACAGCCCCCAAATTACCATTATTGGCATTCAAGTCCTACTAGAAGCATATGGAACTGCAATTAGAGGTTTGCTTGTCATTATGAATTAAAATGGTCTCCCACATTATGACCATTTCCTCTCTTGTTGGATTTGTTTATGGAAATTCAATTACTTGAGCACCCAACTGTCTCTAATATTCATTAGGGCCCATTTGGATGCACCCTCCCAAGGGGCTTTTGAGGCCTAAATGCCATTTTGATCCAAATAGCAGTTGATATTGTGCGTTTGGATGCACTTTGCAAACCCCCATCTAATCTCCCGCTTGACAAAATAGGCACTACAACACAGACTCCGGAAAAAAAACCAATCAGACTGGTTTTTGCTGAGTCAACTGAAAAGGCAGGCTTGAAAGTCTGTTCAGAAACCCTCTTTTGAGGAAGTGTGTGTAGACAAGCCCTTTGTCAGCTGGGGTTATTAGTCATTACGCAATAGAACAATATGAGTATTCTTCAGCTAATCCTCTGTTTCAGTGCGAAAGACGTTCATTCATCAAATTCAGATAAATGCAGGTGAAGAAGATAAGAATGTAGAGATAAAGCTAAGGACATTTGGGTCACAACAACCTAAAAAGGCTGTCTTTGTAGTAGTCAATGCCTGCTGTAGCAAGGATTTTACAGGCAATATTGTAGGGGTGTGCTTTGTCGGTCAAGACATCACTGGGCAGAAAGTGGTCATGGATAAGTTCATTCGTATACAAGGTGATTACAAGGCCATCGTACAAAGCCCCAATCTGTTGATTCCGCCTATATTCGCTTCTGATGAGAACACCTGTTGCTTGGAATGGAACACGGCTATGGAAAAACTCACTGGTTGGGGAAGACAGGACATCATTGGGAAGTTGTTGGTTGGAGAGGTCTTTGGCAGTTGCTGCCGCCTTAGGGGTCCGGATGCATTGACGAAATTCATGATCATCCTGCACAATGCAATTGGAGGGCAGGATAATGACAAATTCCCATTTGCATTTTTCAATAAGAATGGGAAGTACGTGCAAACTCTCCTGACAGCGAATAAGAGAGTTAATATGGATGGCCAGATCACCGGGGCCTTTTGTTTCTTGCAGATCGCCAGTCCTGAACTGCAGCAAGCTCTAGGGGTTCAGCGGCAGCAAGAGAGGAAATGCTTTGCAAGGATGAAAGAGTTGGCATATGTCTACCAAGAGATAAAAAATCCTTTATGCGGAATCAGATATACTCACTCACTCTTGGAGGCTACTGTTCTCACTGACGATCAGAAGCAGTTTCTTGAGACCAGTGCCGCTTGCGAGAGGCAGATGATGATGATTATAAAGGACGGTGACTTGGAAAGTATTGAAGATGGGTGAGTTCCTTGTTTAAGTTTTATATCTTCAGTTTTTAAGTCCCTTCTTTTGGTAGGGTGTTGAGTGCACTTCCTCACCAAATGCCCATGGGATGACTTGATCCCAGGTCATACCCCTGAGAGCACATACAACTCAGCTACTGAGCTGGTTGGGTAGTTCTCAAGTCCATTTTTATCATATGAATTCCCTAATACAATGTGCGTATAATTCTTGGTACCATAATTCGGTATGGTTTAGGTAATGTTAGGAGGTTGGCAGAAATCATGGTCAGTTGGTCTTCCCAACTGTTTTCATGCATTTGGTGGCTAGCTCGAAATCGTAAAGCTTGGAGGTCTTTTTTATTTTAAAGGGATGCTGGCTAGCTTGAAATCCAAATCTCATTCTTGGGTTGATGATTGGCGGTCGCTAGTATTGTAACTTCATGTCTGAAAGCTTGAAACCATCTTAATTGCATTCTAGCTTCAGTATGATACTTCTGTGATCTTAAAATGTAATATAAAACCCTTAAAGAAGAAAAAAAAAACTTTTAAGGTTCATCATCTGAGCCTTATCCCAACTAATTGGGGTTGGCTAGATGAATCCTTTTCCACCAACCTATCAAGGGCCACACCTGCAGTCAGTTAGACCATAGGTCATCAAGTGTTTTCTATGGCCTCCACCCACGTCCTTTTGAGGCCTTTCCCCTTTTCTGTTAGAGCCTTCAACTTGCACCATGTCAGTCCTAACTAGCATAGTTCTTGGTCTCCATTGCACATGACCAAATGGGGGCTTGTATCTATACCATATCCGTGGATTGATTTAGGGATTTTCTGTTGAAATCGAAGAATTGGAGCCTGACCAGTGACCTGATTTGGGGAAAAAAAAAATGTTAAAAAATTCTATTTGTTTATTGTTATTGGAATCTGTATATCTACAGATTTTGGGCATGAATCGTGATTGATTAAATTCTTATTTTTCAACTTTTTTTTTTTTTTTTTTTTTTTTGGGCATTTTCTGACTTTTGTTTTCTAAAATAATTTTAGGGAAATATTTTTGTTTTGGAAATAAATCTATAATATGCACGGACTTATAGTCGGAATGTCTTATATGTGTTTTACACTTCCATTATTATGATTTGATACATATTTCATAGTTGATACTTGAATCTTGGTAGAGACAATGTAGTGTGTGTGAGTGATCCAGGGTTCAATCCCTGGTCATGTTACCTTTTAAAAAAATCTTTATGATTTGATTACATATTTCAGAGTTGATACTTGAATCCTGGTAGAGACAATGTAGTGTGTGTGAGTGATCCAGGGTTCAAGCCCTGGTAGTGTTACCTTTCAAAAAAATAAAATCTAACATACATACATCAATATTTTATACCCAAAAAATCAACATCATGCCATATAGTAGTGCAACCCACCGCTACAGCATTCTTACCAAGAGTGGTCCGATACACCATTGAATACATGATCAAAACAAACAAACACACAACACAAATGATAGATTCTTGGATATCTCATTTCCCCCCTATTTTCTAATATTTTCTGTATTTTTTTGCTTTTAAAAAAATGTAACTGACATCCTGATAAAGCCCGATACTGATACGCGATGCCATGTCGTATCATTTTTGGGCTGTGCCGATACGCCCGCCGATACCGATATTCAAAACCATGAGTGATCTAGTACGTGGTTTTCCATTGGATGAAGTTGTGGAGTTGCAATTAATCATTGCCTTCTCTCTTGTTTAGGATGGGAAATTGGGGCCCAGCCTAGGTTGTTTTGGGCCCATAGTTTGATCTGATCGGGCTGGAACTATACAAGAGTCTGATTTTGCCCACCCCTGCTGGCCCATTTTCCACCCTACCCACGGTTATGATTGTGCCATCCTAGTTTTATTAGCTATTGCCGGTTCATGAGAGATGAGTGATCAGAAACGAAAATCCCTGAACAGCCGCATATCTAACCTGAAACAAGCTTCCATTCTAATTGCTTACTTTGTATGTTCCATGTGTTCCTCCAGACTACACATCCAAACCCTTGTCTCCTGAGTGTTCTTGCAACTCCTGTTACAATTTACTGCTAATTATACATAACTTACTAATCACCCTTAGTACATGAGACTTCCCTCTAGGGATGTGGCCGTTGTGTAGGTCTTCACCATGAACAGATCACAGCCCTTGGTTTTCTGATTATCATAAATAAACTTGCAATACCATTGTCCATGGCATGTTTGATATTATTGCATTTCTACTACACAACATGTAGTAATCGTCCCCCCCCCCCCCCCCCCCCCCCCCTTTTTTTTCTTTTTCTGGTACCAGTTCTTTGGAGCTTGACAAGGGTGAGTTTCTACTTGGAGATGTTATAAATGCTGTTGTTAGCCAAGCGATGATTCTGCTGAGGGAAAGAGGGTTGCAATTGATACGTGAAATTCCAGAGAAAGTCAAAGTGATGGCCATTTATGGTGATCAAGTGAGAATTCAGCAAGTTCTGGCAGATTTCTTGCTGAATATTGTGCGGCATGCACCATCTCCAGGAGGGTGGGTGGAGATCCAAGTTAGACCAAGTTTGAAGCAGATGTCAGATGGAGATACTGTGCATCTCGAATTCAGGTCTGCTGCCCTAACATTACTTTGTTATGAGAATATAGACATGCCACATTTGCTTTGGACAACGGATCTGTCAGAAGACCTATCCTGGTGTGGTCTAGGCCTGGATTTTGAACTTTGTCTGGGCCGGCCGATTGAGCCAGGTGTATTCGGAATTTTCATTTTGCTTATCCCGGGCTCAGCTTATTGGTAGTTGGTGATACGATAGAATGCCATTGAAGTTCTGAAAATGTCAAGTGCTTTGGTAATGGAAAGTACGCTATTTTTTTAAAGGATTTATAGGTGCTGTTGCACCAGAACATGAAGAGTGTCATGATGTGCCAGTCCATAAAGTGGCACTGTGGTTTGGTGATCTAGACCATGCTCCATCCACCGCACAAAAAAATAAAATAATAATAATAATAATAATAATCCGACTGGAAGATCCTGACCATGCGATTTTTGTTCTTTTTCAGGACTGTCTCTGTATTTGTTTCTTAACAATCTAGTTGCAGTCAAATGAATGCAGGGTTAGGATCTTTCAGTCACTGAGATTTTTGTGGCATCTCTCTCTGGAGGGGCCATCAGATTGACAGCATGGTTGACTGAACTGTGGGCCCCACTTTTACAGACAAGCACATCAGGGAGCTATTCATGCCATGATCTATCAGGACCCTATTATTTGATTTGTTGATGAAAAGCTACTTTCAAGAAGTTAATCTGTTATCCATGGACTCAACTTCTCCTAACAATTTAGTTTCTGTTGGTTGTAGGATGGTTTGCCCCGGCGAGGGCCTTCCACTGGAACTTGTCCAAGATATGTTTCATAACACTCGATGGGCGACCCAAGAAGGCCTAGGACTGAGCACGTGCAGGAAGATTCTAAAGCTGATGAGTGGCGAAGTTCAATATATCAGGGAGTCTGAAAAATGTTACTTCATCATAGTCGTTGAGCTTCCCACTCCTCAAACAGGCTCGAGGAGTGTGAATTAGGTACCGGGCGTTCACTTGGTTTCCCTGATTTAACCAATTTTGGGGCCCAACTACACTTCTCCTGCCTCATTTTTCCCGCCCAAGGAGTGATTAATGTTGCGATCCCGAGTCTTCAGGTGGAGAAGCTCACCTTTCAGATCATGTCCAATACCTGTTGAAGAAAAGAAATCCTCCATTGGTGTATCCACATCCTCAACTCTGCTCATGGGTTATCAGCATGTCAAAGGGTGTGTTTGGTTGCACCAAATATCATGAAATTTCATGCTATTTCCTGATTAATTAGAAGTGCAATATCATGAAATTTCATGATGTTTGGCACAACCAAACACACCCAAAGCAAAAGCGTATTGTTGTATAAGATATCAATTTGCAGTTTCTATATGGTAACTGATTCTTGATCATGCCGAAGGAGTTGCCTACTTTGACTGCCACAAGATGCCGCCATTTGTCATTCGTCCTCGGTGGATGTTCGAGATGCAATAGTATATGTTGTATAGTTTATTTCTTTGTCATGGAGGCTTGCACGCTGTGCCAGTATGGAGGTGGTGTGGATGAAGATGCATTCTACCTCTGTTGGGGGTTTGCTCAAATACATTCCAACGTATTGCAACACGATATGCTGGGACTATATCCGCAGGACCTGTGGCCGTGTCTGTAATCCAAGCTGTTGATCTGACAAAATACAATGCTGAAGGTGGCTGTCTCAAAACTCTTCAAGATTGGAAAATCTTATGCTTCGAATCAATGGCCCACAAAGCAACTGTCAAGGAGACATATTCATCGTAAAAAAGGTAAATAATCAAAGTGCTAGGGATTCCGACTGGAAAGTTCCTTTACTAGTTTTCTATCCATGTGGAGGCCAATCTTGTAAACAGTTTAGAGCACCCAGACATGGCCCCAGGTCCAACAGATTAGTCCTGATGTATCTTATTGTAATACGTTCCTTTTGTATAATAATGTATTATATAATATTATTGTTTGTATGATGTGTTGTTTGAGATGGAATGCAACTGGAATATCTACAGTTCTCCAAGTCCTTTTTGTCTAGGCCTAGAAGGTGGTTTGCCTATTGTGCTTTTGCTCAGATATATCTATAACATTCTCTAGCCAAACTGAGGTCTTCTCTGCCAAGGAATTATACTCTGCCCGCCATCAGATAAAAGGAGATGGGTTGATGTCAGGTGGTCAGCTGGTTGGGAGCTTTTGCCAAGCTACCATGAGAAGCCGACCCTGAAGTATCCAGGATGATGATGATTATATTTATATCATGCCACAAATGTAATAAGATGCAGATGCAATATTAATTCTGTGTTTCTCTGAAAGATCTGAAGCTTTTTCATGTACATTGGCATTTTCTTTGTATTACAAATTTTTTATTGTACCACAGAAGCATGTACTTCTTTGTAACTTCTCCTTCATACAGCCATTAATTGTGCAAAGTTCCACATCTAACTCTTCTACGGGCACAGATCATCGCTGTTGAAGTCATCAAATCCCTTTGAAAGTGGATTTTGAAGGTATGGTCTTATTTAAGGGAGTTCTCCATTCAAATTTATTTATTTATTTCCTTTGGTCCTCAGATTTGGCTTCTGACATCTCAAGTACTACACATCCGACAACAAAGATGGGGAAGAGTGGTATAATATATATTATGTCTTTACATCTGTTCATCATGTAAAAGTCTAATTGTTTACTGCAATCACTTTTTTTTTTTTTTTTTCCTTCTTTCTAATGTCCTGTCTTGTAGCCAAACCGATGGCTCCGCAAATTGTTTGCAGCGAACCCTCCAAGTTCAATTTCTAATTTTTTAGAGTGCGTTTGGTTACACCAAGTTTCACAAAAATTTGCACCAAACCTATCTCTATTACATACTACTAACAAAAATAAAACAAACTCATTTTTAGATGTCTACCAAACAGGGCCTTATAATTACTATGATAAAATAGTCAGGGAGGTCCACTTGCAGTAAAAGTGAAAAAACATCACACGATTGTAACATCCAAGCTGCTCATCAGTTGGGCCCACACCATGTAGACATGCTGGCCTGAACTATCCAACTAATCAGGTGGACCAGTTGTTTTTGTATGTTCAGCTCACCTGGGCCATGGAATCTACATGGTAAGGTCCACTTGATGAGTGGCTTGGATCTTGCACATGTTGACACATATGGCTGCGAATACTGAGAGTTTAGTCAATAAACTGGGGGCTATATAACGGTGGGACCCACATTATACAACTCCATTCGTGGGTCTCTTTCCCTTGATAAGGTGGGCCTGGGTAGTATTCGTAAGGGTTGAGGGCTGCTCACGTGCTTCTTTTCGTAGTATTTTTGAGACTAGGGGCTGCCCGAATGTAAGCTGAGTGGCACAGATGTGCATATTTAATAAAGTATTTTTGACTGTCCCTTTCATTGTCCTCAATGTTGCAGCAGATAAACACCATTGATGTTGACTTTTTGTCCCTCTCATCAGCCTCATGTGATCAACATGGTGACCACCTTTTGCACGGAGTGGATATTTTACATGTGGCACATTGGCTGGAAATGGCTGTATTCACTTCAAGCCTGAAAATAAAAAGGGTAAAGCAGAGTATGATGAATGATAGGCAGGCACTTAGAAATCTAATTGAAATCAAACCAACGGGGTTGTGGGTAACCCGTTTGGATGCATCGTGAACCATGGCAGATGTTAAGGCTAAGTTCATATTAACAGTGATTATGTATTAGAAATCAAGATCTCCAATACATAATTACTATTAAATAAAATGAAATTAACTCATTTTTAGATGTCTAACAAACAGGGCCTAAGCTTCTTCTTTTTTCCCCATCTGACCATCAGATTAGTGAACAGCTACAAAATTAAAAATATGCAATGGTAATTGTTCCAAAAGAGGTGCCTGTGTCTGAGATCAGCCCCCATTGAATTTTTTACTGGAAATTAGTGCTAGGAGTGGCAATGGACCAGGCTAGGGGTATAGGGGTGGCCCTATAAGATAAGTTACATGTATGATAGGTGAGTACGTCTGGCGGCCTTGTAAGATAAAGATGAGTTATATGCATGGTAGGTGAGTGTGTGTTTGCGAACCATCGTACTCTTCCAAAGAATCAAAGTTTTTCTATGGCATACCTACATCAAATAAGATTTATTCATCAACCAAGTGTCTGAGATGATGATCCTATGATTCCTTTATGAAAGCAAGGATCCATTTGCATGTGCTGACAAATTCGAGATGTGGATTTGAAGCCCTTGTTTTGCAGCATGTTTGTAGTGCACCTACAACCTCTGGTTTGGGACCCACCTGATGTTTAAGGCAATAAATATTCGTTAGACTGCAGGTAACCTCCCACAGTTGATAATTGACCGTTGACGTTACACCCAAATGGGCCCTAAGGAGATTATGCATCCACCTACAGTTGGTCCTTGCCTTTAATGGCCCCCAGTTGAAACAGAATCCTACCCCTACGCACAATGGCCTTCAAATGGGCAACTCAGGTGTAATGGATTCAGCTTCTGAAACCAATGGCCAGGGTCACCAGTTCAATTAGATTTCAACCATGGGCCATACAAGGATAGGATCCATTGAATGAGTGGATCAGATCCATCCAATGTTTTAAATATCGTTATCATGTAATGGATCGCACCCTTGGGATACGGATATATATCGGTTATCGCATGGGATATATTAGTTGTATCGCGTAATGTATTGTTATTGTTGGGAAACATGGCAACGTTTGAAAATTGGTCAATTTTTTCGATGAAATTTCAGGGATTGTTGGAAAAGACATCAATACACACTTTGAAATCAGAACATTATAAAAAAATAAAAAATAAAAAATTGTACATAATAAGGGTTTTCTTTGTATGGAGTCCTAATATATGCACTTTCCAACTGAACTGATGCAAGTATATTCAAAGTTTATTCATATAATTTATAAATGTTAGAAGACATGTATGGAAACACAAACAACATGTTCAAAAGCAAAAGAAGAATCACTAGATCAGGTTACATGCATGTTTAATTTTGTGTTTGGATACAAATATTACAACTGATTTGCGAGAAATTGAGAAATTTTGATTTTTCTCAATTTTCTGTAACTTGATCCATCTCCCCCAAATCTCAAAATTGAAGTTCCAAATTCATGATTTTTCATGGAAAACACAAAGAATCATAGATTTGTAACCATTTGATATTGGTTTAACGTGATTTACAACAAAAACATGGATCAAAAATCGAATATGCACACTGGATCGAATAGCTGAGATATATCGGCACTACCTATGTGTTCCATATCACACGTGGGATACAAGATATATTGTGGGATATGTCGGCTGATATCGTCGATATTTAAACCACTGGATCTAACAGACCCGCTGAAGAAGGCTCATTCTTGATCCCGTGCCACCGCAGCCTAGAAACAAAACTCGTAAAAACAGGGAAAGCCCGAAGAAGAATGAATTTGGACAAAATGCTAGGAATTACTCTATTGTTTAATAATAACCTGAACAAGTTGTGGGCCTGCCAGCTTCAGAAAAGTAGCATTTGTTTGTGCCGCACATGCTCAGGCCATTAAGGTTTTTCCAGTTCCAGGGTGTCCATAAAGAAGTACTCCTTTTGGTGGACAAATTCCTAATTTCTGAAACCTCTCTTTGTGGGTCATACGAAAAACAATAGCTTCAACAAGTTCTTGAATCTGCCATGAGCGGCCTATTTCTTCCTACTACCCAAGAAAGCGCCTAGATCCCATGCAAGCAAATGAGATCCGTCGACTCCTTCGATGCATTCGATTTCTGCAAACAAATTGCCACCTAATGGGATATGATGGAGAAATTACCAGACTTCTCCCGTCAAGATTCAAGAATCCCACTCTAGCATTGGAGGCAAACAACTCCAAAGAAGGTTCAGCAGCCAGATCATATCATCCGTCTCGTTCTCCAATAAACTCCTATGACATATGGAGGAACTATACCGCCGACGCTCTGTACAAAGAATATTCTTTGGTGAACCAACCTCCGCGTTTAGTAACAATGGTAATCTATTTGCTTTGAATGTCAAGATGGGACTCAAACTACAATCATGATCGTGAAAATGGATAGTTAGATTCTAATCTTGTGGCTGCTTTATCCAGAGATTCACATCCCACATACATGCTTATCAGATTCTATCAAACTATACCCAGGAATCTTCATCAAACCTTTCTCTTTTGCAAATGTCCTTATTCTTGCTACATCACTCCATTTACCAGCCTCAGCATATAAATTCGACACCAGTGCATAAGCACTTGAGTTTTCGGGCTCTACATCTAGAAGTTGCCTTCCGATAACCTCTGCCAACTCAGTATTTCTATGAACTTTGCAAGCTGAGAGCAAAGAACTCAATGCACTACCACTGTCCCTAGATGGCAAATGCTTCAGAAGATCATATGCTTCTTCCAGTCGACCCGCTCGACCGAATAAATCAACCATGCACGCATAGTGTTCTTGACTAGGAGTGATGAAATGATCCGCAATCATGGAACGGAAGACCTGTTGACCCTCCTCAACAAACCCAGCATGGCTACAAGCAGAGAGTACTGAAGTAAATGTTACCTCATCAGGCTCAATATTCTGTTCTTGCATTCTGTTAAACAGAATCAATGCTTCTATGCAATTCCCATGCATCCCATATGCAGCAATCATTGTGTTCCATGAAGTCCGGCCTCTCTCCATCCTGTTGTCAAATAGAACTTTGGCTATATCTAACCTACCACACTTTGCGTACGTCATTACCAAAGAATTAATAACAGGAACAGCACTCTCCAAGCAAATTCGATACACGAACCCGTGAACTTCCTTCGTTTGTTTCAAACATCCTAGCTGTGAAAAGGCCTGAAGCAAACTCAAGAGAGTGACAGAATCGGGCTCCTCTCCCATTCCTCGCATTAGCTGAAACAATGTTAGAGCTTCATCAGCGTGCCCATGATGTACATAACCCATCATCATCGATGTCCATGACACCAAATCTTTATTCGTTATTCTGTCAAACACCTGCCTTGCATTTTCAATGTGCCCGCATTTTGCATACATATGTAGGATCTGATTTGCAACTTCAACTTCAGTTTCAAGCCCGTATCTCACAATGTGACCATGTATCCACCTGCCTTTTCTTATATCTACAAGATCAGAACATGCAGAGAGAATGCTAATCATTGTTACAAGGTTTGGTCGGACACCTGCTTCAATCATCTGAATGAACATTTCAATGGCCTCATTAGCTAACCCACTTTGGTGATAACCTGATATCATTACATTAAACATGATAACATCCCTTGAGTTCATACTATCAAACAATTGTCGGGCCTCATCGATTCTATTGCATTTAGAATACATATCAATCAAAGCAGTGATCAAGACTACATCAAGATGGATGTGCATTCTAATCATGTGACCATGGATGCTCATTCCCTGGTGGAGGTGCTTCAATTCTGCACAACCCAAAAGCAAATTTGTTGCAGTGATAGAGTCTGGTTCAAGGTTATCTTCCTTCATGGCATAGAAAAGGTCCACAGCTTCAAATGACTGCCCGCTCTGGACAAGGCTCCCAATCATAACATTCCACAAAGCAACACTTCTGGACTTTGCTCTGATAAAAATGGATGCTGCAATGTTAGGAGCGCCGCATTTGATGTACATGTCGACAAGACTCGTCTCAAAAATTTCATCAGAAAGATCAATCCCTCTTCTAATTGCGTAACAATGGACGGATTTACCCTCTTTGAGCACTTCTAATCGTGCTGATGCCTGGAGCAAGCTCACTAGGGTCACCCGGTTAGGACTCACATCTTCTACTCGCATATAACAGACAATTCTAAAAGCCTCATAAGCACGTTGATCAGCTATTTGTGAATAACCAGTGATCATTGCCGTGTAAGCGACGACGTCTCTCTCAGAAATTTCCTCGAATGCTTGCCGTGCATCATCAATAAACCCACATTTGGAATACAACACAATAAGTGACGAGCCCACGAATCTATCGCTATTTAGCATAAACTTGTGAGCATCTACATGAATTCCTCTTCCAAATTCAACAGCCCTGAGCTCGACACAACTCTTCAAACCAAATGTAATTGCAGAACTATCTATACCAACTTTTCTCTGCTTCAAATCCGAATACAGCCGCAAAACTTCGCCGAAATGGCCAGTTCTGAAGTACCCAGTGACGACTGAATTCCAGAGAGACAGATTTTTGTTAATGATTTTATCGAATATCCGTTTTGAATCTGTTAAGATGCTGAAACTCGAATAGCAATTCAGCAGTTTGGAGGCTAGGAAAATGCTACTTCCCAGCCCACAAACGAGAATGCGAGCATGAATCCTTCTAAGAGTTTCGATATCCGGACTCCTTTCCAGCAAAGAAACAAATCTCTCTGCAGTGTATATTTCTTGAGAAGTGGGTTCACCTCTTCCAAAACTAGAACAGAAATTTCTGCAATTTGTACTGAGTTTCAAGGGCAGAGAGAAGAAGGTCAGCTTGGAAGGGTTTTTCTTGCGTAACAAACAAAACCCAGATGGGAGAAAGGACATTTTTATCAGAAATGCATATTCACGAAGTCTTTCTGGAGAAATACATATTGGAATTCCACCAAAAATAATCTTTTCCCAACAAGGAAAAAAAAAAAAAAAAAGTGTTCTTTTGTGTAAAATCGGGTCGTTTGGGAGCTTGGAATTTGAAGTAATTGAGAGGAATTGGAGAATTAGTGGCGTTTGGTAGCTTGAAATGAGAGGTAATTGGAATCGTCAACAAAAGGGCATTTTGGAATCATCTCCTAAACCAATGAATCATGAAGAATCAGAATCCTCTCCAACGGCTAGATTTTATACCATTGGATGGGTTTTCTTTTAAAAGAGTATTCACCCTCTCAACAACATCTCTCTCCCAAAATCGCCGGAATCCAGAGCTTTCATACCTACTCCGAGGTGTTTCTCTCTCCCTGCCTTGCTCCTCATCGCCGGAAATCTCAAAGCTCCCCGTAAATGCACAGCTCGCCGGAAATCTAACTGCACGGCTCCTCGTACCTGCTCCGACGTGTCTCTCTGTCGCCACACTCTGGCAGTGTGATGAACGATCCGCAGGCACGTAGAAAGAAACTTGGGGGACGCGGCGCTGTACACGAACCCAGTTAGATCGCTCGACTGGATTCGAAACTGAGTTCGAACCGAGTCGAGCTGTTTTTTGGGCTCGAAAAAATCCGAGCCGAGTTCGAGCTTGCCCGAGCTCGATTCGACTCGCATCGAACTAGTTCGGTGACCCAGTTATTTTGAGATTAATGTTGCTTGGCAAGTGTTTGATGAAATGACTCAATAAAGTGTCTGCTGATGGTGAGGCAGGTATGGATATGAAACAAATACCCATGTATTTTGATTTTTATGTTGTCCACTGATTGTTTGATGAAATAACTGTAAATCAATGGTGTTGCTTTACATTTCGTGAGAAATTGAAGGTGCACTCCATGTGTTTAAGAAAATGCTACCGAGGCTCGATCTTGGTTCAAACTGGCCAAGCTGCTGACGGAACTGAGTCGAGCTGACCAATCGGGCTCAAGGACCGAGTTGAGCCAAGTTTGAGCTGGGGTTAACTAGTGGCCGAGCTTGGACTCGTGTACACCTCCTAACCCGCCCCTCTCTAGCCACAAATGGTCGGATCTGTGTGGGCCCCACCGTGATGTATCTGTTTATCCACACGGTCAATCCCTTGTCTCAAATCAACTTGCATTTAATGCAACGCAAGCTTATTATTTGGTGTGGTCCATTCGAGCATTGGATCTTCCTCATTTATAAGATCTTGCATTAAAATGACACGAGAAAAGGGATGGATTGCGTGGATAAACAGATACATCATGGTGGGACCCCGCAAATTTGCTCATTTCTTGGGTCACGTTTGCTAGAGGCCTAAAAATGATTTTATCTTATTTTAGTTAATAGTGGTTATGTATTAGAATTCTTGATGCAATTGATTGGGTCAACTGAAGTGTTGATTGGCCTGACCCGCTTGTAAGCCAGGCTTGGATCAAGTCAGGTTGGGTTGTGGTCGAGGATGTGGAGTGGGCTCAAGTCTAACCCAACCCACCCAGAGGTGGTGCATCAATGGACCAGGCAAGAGGTCTTGCTTTGTAACCTGAACAAAAAATAGGCAAACTATAGTTTTGATTCATTATAAAATCAAGATAATCTAACAGCAATAGATGGAAGTGAGCACACCTAGTATCCAAGGACCATGAAGAAGCAATAACCACATTCCTTTAGACATAAGCAAGCTGCAATAAATGGAAGTGAGCACACACCTAATATCCTGGGTTGGGTCGTACCTGACCAGACTACAACTAATTGGGTTGGGTCTAGCCTGAGAAATTTGAAGTAGGTTCAATCTTGTCATAGGTTAATGGGTTGCAGATCAGGTTGGGGCCGACCCTCATCCGGACCAAACTCAACCCATTGCCAGACCTATCTCTAATACATAATTATTTTAACAAAAATAAAATGAACTCATCTTTAGATGTCTACCAAACAGGACGTTATAATTACTAGGATAAAATAGTCTGGGAGGTCCACTTTCAGTAAAAGTGCAAAAACATCACTCTTGTAACATCCAAGCTGCTCATCAGTTGGGGCTGAACTCTAACCAAGGTCAGCGTGTCCCCACAACATGGTGGGACCCACATTTTTGTAGCATACTACCTCCATAAAGGAGAACACACGCATTGGAATGGGAGTCCCTAGCACGGATTGGAATGGGAATCCCTAGCATTATTCTCTTTCTGAGTAATGCTACAGAGATTCGATCATGCAATTAGCCTGGAGATTAGTCTTGTACAAGAAAAGCTTTGTGGGGCCCTTCATGATATGTGAATAACTTACTCCATACATCAGTTGCACCAACTCATGTTAGGATGTAAACCAAAAACTCTAATGGGCCACACCACAAGGAACAGTGGGGCCATACAAGGACAGGGTCACCCGTTGAATGAGATTTCAACCAAGGGCCATACAAGTACATGACCCACTGCATAAGTGAATCAAATCCATTGGACATGCTGAAGAAGGCCCATTCCTGATCCCGAGTGCCACCACAGCCTGAAAACAAAACTCAATAGTAACAGGGAAAGCCCAAAGAGAGAAGAATGAATTTGGACAAGAACCCAACGTTTGCCTTCTTTAGGAGTTTCCAGTCCAACTTACAAAACTAGTGCTGTAAACTATAAATTAATCAGGTCTGGTTACATCCAGACATATGAAACACAAACATATCTTTTTTCAGCATCCTAGGATGTTCACAAATGCACTTGAATGGTCCACAAAACAGCAGCGCAAATGCCACTAAGCATAGTAGTTCAAGCTGGCTTTTTTCTTGGCTTGCACTTGAATGATCCCTTCATTGAAGTCTTCATGGATTACCTGTATCAAAACAGTGGTGTCAACAACTCAGCCTATCTTTCTAATGATATCCACACCGACATATGTATTGATAGTTTTGAGTCATGGATGATGACGACAATAGTCAATCCCTTGTCAGTGCTTAAATGTGTGAGATAAACAGGTGTACAGCATATATGGTGGGCTTGAATACGGTGATTGTATCCATTTTTTCAGCCACCAATTGGATGTATAGAGACATTGGTGAATAACATGTCCACAATTCCTCATTGGAGCCCACCACCTGCATGGCCTGCATTGACATACATACAGGCTACAAGTATTTTGCTGTCTCTGGCCTCACCAACATATTGAAGCTGGTGGTGAACTATCACCATAGTTTTGTGCTGGTTACTTCAATATATAATTTTGGTACAAGGCTATGACAACAGCGATGGCCATATGGCTGTCAATGGGCTCAGGCCTGGCCGAGCAAAATCAAATGTTGAATAGACCCAACCCAAATAGTTGAAAATCCAGGCCAAAGCTGTCCCCAGGCCTAACCTCATGACAGCATCATGACAACATTGATGATACTTGATATATAATGATACAGCTGATATGAGGAAATAAAAAAGGACAATGGTGAGGGAGTGTGTTCTGGATGATGATGGCGATGACAATGACAATAGCCAGCGAGGCAGCTTCCCTTGTGTGTGGAAAAAAATAAAACACAATGCTGCCATTTTCATGGTACTGGCGTTGAGAATTAGTAGAAAGCAAGTGATGGCATATGTAGATGACCTCAGTTGCATCTCGACGGAGAGCCAGCATCCCAGCCTCTACACAAACAGCTTTCAACTGTGCTCCGTTGAAATCATCTGTTGAGCGAGCCAGCTCTTCAAAATTCACATCTGGGTGAACGTTCATTTTTCTTGAATGGATCTGCACAGTTGTAGTAGGAAAGACAGCTAAAAACTAGAGTCAAGGGCAACATTAGATCATGGATGGATGGAACATGGACGAACCTGCAAGATTCGAGCTCTTGCTTCTTCTGTTGGGTGAGGGAACTCGATTTTGCGGTCCAGACGACCTGAGCGCATGAGAGCAGGATCCAGAATATCAGCTCTATTGGTTGCCGCTATGACCTGCATTTTACCACGTATGTATTAAATATCTAAGCATGGGTACAATAAAGCCAGTAGCATCAATGCATATTAACAGAAGACTGTTTGAAACAACCAGCCTTTCTTGATCCAAATAAGAAGTTTGAAGATTTATTGCTACAATGCTGCATACTTGCATATTTTAAACACATTGTATCCGACCGATATTCGTAATCAGGTACTTTATACTCCAGGATACTTCTACAAGGCATTTTAACTGAAAACTGTTGGACAAGATTCATTATTTCTGAAACAAAGACAATTAGTAATCTTTTCATGATGTATTTGCTGGAGTGAACTGTAAATGTCATCAACTTCGTTACATTTAGCATGTCAGAAAATTGGAAAGAACACCTTAGTTAATAGAACCGAAAGTTCATAGAATGGTACTAATATATCAACATAAAACTAATTATGAATAAAATGCCAGGTTCCAGCCTATGCCACAGTGGCAGACTGTGTTTCAACATTGAGACATGAGAATCATCTACAACTACTTGCAGATGGGGCCCACTATGGTGTGTATGGCATCCAACCCATCCAGCTGGGTCAAAAAATCCTGAAAATGGGTCGCACAACAGGCTGATCCAATCATCAATTGGGACACCATGTGGTTTTGGAGGTTTTGGGTGGCAGTCCATATTTTTCTGTGGTGTGACCACCAGATTGAATCAGCCAATTTTGGTACATCCCATTTCCATGGTGGGGCAACCCTGCTGAATGGGTTGGATGCCATACACACCATAGTGGGGGGCCCCACATGCATCTAGTTGTCGATGATTCACCAGCCTCCAGATGCCCATAAACATTTCCACATCCTAGCTTTTGTCGAACTGGAGTCGTATTCTTGTTTCCATATCAGTACCATGGATATTCATATTGATCAACATAAGCATGTGGTGGAATTTTGAAAATGAAGGACCTGGACTTGGGTTTTACACAAGTGGAATTATAAGATACATGGCCTGAATTTGCACAGAATTCTTGGTTTTCAATTTGGACAAGCGGGGTCCATGGTTTGGACTGTGGATCTAATCAACAGGATAATCTTAACCCTTCAATTTGTGGCCTCCAGAGAGATGGTCTCTTCCCCCCCCCCCCCCCCCCCCCCCCAAAAAAAAAAAAAAAAAACATCCAGAGAGATGGTTAAGAAGAGAAATGTAACAGCAGTCCACATTCAACCGAAAAAGATAATAATATTGGAAGCCGGGAACTTCTAGTCTAGGTGGTTTTCAGGGTTTTCGGGGTATGCTTCGTTTATGGTAGGAGTCAACATATCAATGATCTACACTTCCGAAACATGAGCCCACTTGTTAGAATTGAGAAACTGTGTACCGTACCAAGATGTGAGCCACTAGTTTTGGGC
Organism: Magnolia officinalis; assembly: GCA_021015155.1. NCBI lineage: Eukaryota > Viridiplantae > Streptophyta > Magnoliopsida > Magnoliales > Magnoliaceae > Magnolia > Magnolia officinalis. Next base: position 3,366,497 of record JAJHSJ010000018.1, on the reverse strand, counting down.
ACAGCTCATAGGATAGGCTAACTCCCATTAGGGGGTAACCTTCCAAGCAAGCCACCTTCCTCAATAAAATAAAATGAAGAAAAATAAATAAAAAAATCCAGGCAAGCCTAAACGCGGTGTGGGTACAGCTCCCATCCCAAAGGTCCTTAGCCCATAGCCCCCATCCATGCCATTGCTGGTGGGAAATGAAATGGAAGCCTTTGAAAAATATGCCTTTCTAATTTCTCTCCAACTCGCAAATTGCCTTACGTTTCGGTTTCAAATCTCTTGGGATTAAAAAAAAAATAATGATAATAATAATTAAAAAATACGAAATACAAATAAAAATCCAAAAGCTTAAGATTCTCCCTGATACATGGTACAAAACAGGCCCTAAATGTCTGATGATAATCAGACAAGTTCTTAATGGTATGCTTCATTATAAAATAAACACATGTACGTAACATAAACTAGTGAAAAATAATTAGAAGAATATTGGAAGCAGTAGGAATCTCAACCTTTATCCTGTCATCACTGCTGAAACCATCTAGTTGATTAAGTAACTCCAACATTGTCCGCTGCACTTCCCGATCTCCGCTTACTTCACTGCAATGAAGTAGAGGAGCAACAGTTATACATGAGCATTAAGACTGTTAACGGAAATAAATCAACACTTTTGCAGGTGGAAAGACCTACGAATTCAAGAATTCATTTCCTGCATGTCATCTTGAAATGAGAAGAAAAAAAACATAAAAGATGATATAGCGCAGAGCAATAATAGCTTAGAAAAGACACCAGATGCCTGCAATACTATGAGTGTGCTGTTTCCTGGTCCTCTAGATATGGGAGACAATAAATAACAATATACCAATCTTGAAAGTTAATTTTTCTTTTTCAAACACTTGGAGAAGATCCGCCAACGAGTCACCCAGACATTTCTGGAGTGAAACACTAAAGGATCAAACAGTGAAATCATTACGATGTTCCCATTCAACTTTCCAAATCTCAGTTACCAAGACACCTCAAAAATGGATACGAAACCATAGCTATGGATAGCTCCTAAAAGCCATAGGTCTCACCTCTTCCTCAAAGAGACAAACTCCAACTTCAACCTGCACCTATCTTTTTTTTCTTTTCTTTTTTTTTTTTCCTTCTTTTTTGATGGGTAACAGAATTTCATTCAGAACAAAACTAATAATACAACAACAGACGAAACCAAATGCGCAGGACCAATGTGTTAAAAATGGTTATGTTAGCATTGGGAACTGTTACGTGCTAAGGGACTGTAGCGACAATTACAAAAAAAATGGCCCATATCATCCCCGTAACGACCCGTTGTGGGGTTGATACAGGTTTTTTTCCTCCAAAAACGACAGTAAAAGCCATTACGGGGACCATAATGGCCATTATGGCCCGTATCATAATGGTCATAGAGGTGCCTGTTAGGGTCACCATTACCATTATTAAATACCTTGAGCAGGATGCTGACTCAGACAGGTGCCAGAACACAGACCAAAGCAGTTACAGCAAAGCACTTCATCCCAGTTTTGAATAATTAGAGCCCTTGATAAACCCCTGAATTTTTTGTTAAGCCTCATCCAATCCAACAAAAAACCACTTATCCTATTAAGGATGAAACAGGCAGAGGATACTTTCCCTTGGAAGATACGTTTGTTCCTTCCATATACCTCAGATAAACCGCAAATGGAACTTCATGCCAGAGCCATCTACCGATACCTCCCAAACATTAGCTGACCAGTTCTCAAATAAGTGCACTACAGTATCTGGAAGCATCCAGCACATCCCGAACTTTACAGGAACTGCTGCCAAAACATCCTAACTACATCACAGTGAATAAGGAGATGGTCAGCCAATTCTGCAGCCATGTAACACAGGTTGCACCTGTGTGGGATACGTATCCCTTTCCATTGAAGCTGATCCACAGTCATGATTTAACCTAAAGAGACCAACCACAAAAATGCCCTTATCCTTAACAGAAGCTTAGCTGAGCAAATGCTGTCATGTTGGAAATGATGCAACAATAGCAGGAAATACAAGGGACTTCACCAAGAAGTTGTCATCATCTTGCCGGCACCAGATGCGCATCTCTCCTCGGGAATACAACCTTATTTAGCACCCTCAATAGCTTAATAGAACAATCACTTTCCGAGTCTTTCAGGTCACAATCACTTTCCGAGTCTTTCAGGTCCCTCCCGAGAACAGGAATCAAACAATCTTATTACCCATTCTTTGAAACACCTGTGCCACAACCTCTACTTTATCAATTGTGGTAGCAGACAGATCATCAAATTCTATACATAAGGGGGACGACAACCTCGACACATCTTTCCAAAATCTAACAATAAGCCTGTAGCCAACTTTGCAATGCACCAACTTACACCCAAACCGTTAAGCCCAGGAAACTGCCCACCATATAAAAGACCCATCTCTACAAGATGCTGGATTAATATCCCACCCATTCTCGGCTATACCAAATCTCAATGCCAGAAGCCCTTTAATCACATCAGCTTCCCCACAACCAATATGCCACCACCATTTACATGAAAGAGATATGTTAACTGCTCCAATAGGCCTCAGGCCTACCCCACCTGAATGCAGTGGTCTGCAAACCATATGCCACAACACCAGACAAAGCCTACAAACATCTACCTCATGATTCCACAGGAATTTTCCTTGAATTGCCTCAATCTTGTGAATAACCTTCACAGGACACCGTCGGAGAGACAGCCAGTATATTAGGATACTAGCCAGAACTACCATCAGCAATATGATTCTGCCCCCCTACAGGGCAGTTTCCCTTTCTATATCGCCAGCTACCTTTTCTTTTGTTTTTCTTTTTTTATTTCTTCTTCTTCTTCTTCTTCTCTTTTTTTTTTTGAGTTACTAATCAATTTATTGGAAGTGCGCTGAGAAAGTGCAAAGAATTACAACCTAAGCAAAAAAGAAATTACAGTCTTGTATAGAATTTATATAAGAAGCCCATTCCACTACAAGATTGTTGACTTTGGAGACAATATCCACTACTTTGGCCAACTCATTCTGCAAACACCTTCTGTTCCTTTCCCCCCAAATAGACCACAAAATAGTTGGCAAAGCCAACCTCCAAAGATCTTGATCTTTCCTCTCAAGTCAAACACCATGCCAAAGTAGGGGGAGCTCCTTGACGGAATCCGGCATAACCCAGGAAATGCCAAAAAGATCGAGGATGGAACGCCATATCTGACTTGCGAACGAACAATAAATGAAGAGATGATTGATTGACTCGGCGTTCACCATACACATAACGCACACATTTGGGAGAACCATAGACCTCTTTTGAAGATTATCAATCGTTAGAACCTTTCCTCTACCAACAAGCCAACCGAAAACTGCTACTTTTGGAAGGGCATAGTGCCAAACATATGTTGTGTGCCCACATGTGACCAAACCGAGAAGCGTCCCGACTTATTTTTTGTCCACATCATTCTGTCCCCTTCATCTTTGATCAGCACTTGAGAATGAAGGTAGTCAAGAAGCTTCACGAACTCTTCTATTTAGTCATCGAGCATTCTTTCAACATGGGGGATTCCACACCACTAGAGATCCAATAATGTTGTAGCACTTGACCACCATGATTTCCTTTTCCACGCTAAGCGTGCCACTTTTGGAAAGGCAATTCAGAGAGAACTCTTCCCAACCCACACATCCCCCTAGAATCTTATCCTTTCTCCATTTCCAACCACAAAGCTTATTCCTTCATTGAACATGGGCTTAATCCTAGCTATTCCTTTCCATATCCAAGATGCTTTATAGAGGGAAGAGTCTTTTAACACCCCAGCCTCCAGCCTAACTCCCATATTTTCCCGCAATTACTTCGCGCCACAAGGCATTTTCTTCAGTCCTAAATCACCACAGTCACATTCCTAAAAGGCCCAAGTTCATCATTTCCCCATCTAGAATAACCCCGCCCTTCACTATACAGCCTACAAGCCTCCTTCCAAGTCATAATATGAAAATTTTTCCTTTCCTCCGATCCTTGTGATAGAAAGTCTCATCCCAGCTTTTCCAACTTGGCCATTACCGACATCGGGCATCCAAATGAGGACATATAGTATAGCAGGAGGTTCGACAAGACTACTTTAATAAGCATAATCTGACCACCAATAGAAAGATATGGACCTTTTCACTTAGATAATTTTCTTTCAAACCTCTCCACTACTACATCTCTTGAGTTCTTAGCCGGCTTCCCAATGCATAGGAAGAGATCCAGACACGTCAAGGGGAAAGTTACCGATCGGCATCCACTAAATTGCCAGCTTTCTCTGCACCCATCTTTTTTTCTTTTCTTCTCTTTTGTTCTGAGCTTTTTACATCTACCTCCCCTCTTCTATTATTATATGAGAGAGCAAAGGAGACATACTTCTTTTTTAAAAAAAAAACAAAGAGACACAAATACAATAACCAGCGGCCCAAAAATAACCTGCCCATGTCACTAAGGCATATGTGGTCTCTCAAGTACAGATTTAGTAAAACATCCACCATGAAAGTGTAATTTTTCTTCAAACAAGCCTAATTTTACTTCTTCCACGCCTCTCTAGCAGCATATTCTCTGTTTTCAATGATCAATTATGTATCAAGCTTTCCTTCTCCCCTTGCCTTAGCAATAAAGAGAAGAAAGTCGAGTTTCAGATTCCCTCTCCAAACAATTGCCTAGGAGATCTGCCTCCGAAGAGTTTTTGGCTTAATGAAGCAACCTCGGCCATCTCTTATACAGACCAGCATCCTCTACACAGGTGCCTGCATTTCTTGAGCATTCAAAGTTGCCAATCATTCTAGATGCAGAGTATAAAGCTCTGTTTAGAATCAAGATACAACATTCAGTACTAACCTGTTCAATTGTGATGTTTCTCTACCAAGAACAAAAAGGATAAGGGTCATGTCTATTGTATCTCAAATATCTTATCTGTATTTTCAATGAATTGCTCTGCATGTACAGATTATCCTCAGTGACAGACTGATGTTCTGATGGAACCAACAGCATCTTAAGGATCACAAAATCTTCCACCATGGTTATGGATGTTTCACTCCAAATAGCGATAGAAATAAATCAATATTCCAATAAAATGTATGAGGAGAATCACACAAATTTAAGGAAATTGAGTAAAGTACACAAGCAGGGCATACCTATCAAATCGCTTGGTTCCAATTGCATCAATTTCATCTATAAAAATGATGCAGGGGGACTTCTCTTTTGCAAGTTGAAAGGCATCACGAACAAGCTTTGCTCCATCACCAATGAACATCTGAATAAATTCCATTTTACTACTGTTTGTCAGACATAAATGCAATATTTTATATCACAAAAAAAGAGAGTTTTAGACACAACATCCTATCTATTAAGACTAATTCTTCAATGTTGAAGCCCTAGTGTGTTTACAGACAACACCCATGCTCTAGATGAAAAGAATCAAACGAGATAAATACAGACAAGATACTAGGAATTGCTCTATTGTTTAATAATAACCTGAACAAGTTGTGGGCCTGCTAGCTTCAGAAAAGTAGCATTTGTTTGTGCCGCACATGCGCGGGCCATTAAGGTTTTTCCAGTTCCAGGGGGTCCATAAAGAAGTACTCCTTTCGGTGGACGAACTCCTAATTTCTGAAACCTCTCTTTGTGGGTCATGGGCAAAACAATCGCTTCAACAAGTTCTTGAATCTGCCAAAAAAAATAACATGAGTGCCAACAGCAAGTATTTGGTATCCAGTAACCCATAGTAGAGCACATAAAAACCATCAACCTAATTAAATAATGCATAGCCTACATCAGTGTTTGAAATATTGGTATAGCGTTATGTATCGCATCCTTGGGATACAAATATGTATCGGTTATCACATGGGATTATATCCTTTGTATCAGGTAATTTATCGCACTTTTTGGGAGACATGGGGAAATATTGGGGAAATGGTTGAATTTTTCAATGAAACTCCAGAGATTGTTAAAAAGGACCTTAAAACACGTTTTTAAATTATAACATCTCAAAAAAGAACTACCCATAATAGGTTCCTTTGTATAGGGTCCTAAGTTATGTGCTATCTAATTGAACTAATTCAACTATATTCAAATTGAAAGTATAACATTTAGAGTGTATGTGATGATCATTTCATCAAACGCTCGTAAATACTTCAAAATTAGTTTCAATTGACAGCTGGTTGAATGAAATTTTCAAAACTAATAATATTTTAATAATAATTTTTTAAAAATTTAAATTAAAAATGCTTTGTTTTTTCCAAAAATTGACAAAGACTTAACAAATTAGTAGATCAGCCCTCATCCATGCTTGATTTTATGTTTGGAGTGCAAACATTGCAAGAAATTTGGGAGAAATTGGGGAAATTTTGAATTTTCTCAAAATCGGACTACTTACACTCAAATTTCAAAATTAGAGTTTATGCGATGATTATTTCATCAAATACTCCTAAATACTTCGAAATTAGTCTCAATTGACAGCTGGTTGAAGGAAATTTTGAGAAAAAAACATGGCAAATATGAAGAACCAATGGATATCGAAATCAAAGCTCCAACTCGATGGTTTTTTATGCAAATCATGAAAGAACAAATGGATTTGTAACCATTTGACACTGATTTAACATAATTTCAACCAAAAAAAAAAAAAAGGATCGAAAATTGAAAATTCTCACCAGATCTAATATGCGGGATATATCGGCATTACTTGTGCATTTCATATCGCACAGGTGGATACAAGATATATTGTGGAATATATCAGCCCATATCGTCGATATTTAAAACATTGGCCTATATATCTATGATCAACAATTTTTTTGATACGTAAGCTGGGCTCGAAACCTCGGTGTTAAAATGCAAGCTGTCTAACACTGAGTTACAAGCTCGAACCCAATCAATTGTGTTATTCCATCTTCCAGAAAATCATCATGAGCAAACTGAATATACTTCAATATTTCCATAGACAGAAAATTTTTATAAACTGAAAAGTAAATTCAGGAGAACAATACCCCTCACTTCCTTAGATTATCAGTGTTCACATGCCTATTACAAGATTAGAACTACTCAATAAAGAGCTGAAAAATCACCTGCTTCTCCAGTCCACCAATGTCATTGTAGTCTTCAGTTGGCTTTTCGTCAACCTCCATTGCCTTAACTCGAGAGTCATATTCAGATGGAAGAGTATCCAATATCAAGTAGCTGTCTTTGTTTACTCCAACCAAGTCACCAGGTTTTAGCTTATCAGGATCAACAAGCCCAACAACGGGCAAGAAGATTGTCTACAGTAAAAATAGAAAGTATAAGAAGTTCCCTCACAATAATTAGACAGACATTCTGCACAAGAGGATGAACAACAATTGTAGACGTCAGGGAAGCACATCAATGTGCAAAGTAGCACAACATTCATGCCTTAAACTGAATACGGTTTCCAAATAGAACTCATACGTTTAAGTACTGACAGGTAAGTTTCAGAGAAGAAAAAGCATTGTGACATTGCAGAAGAATGATTTTCAACTCTCCCTGGTGAAATTTCTCAAGAGAAGTGTGGGCAGAAGCCAATTCTGTAAAACCATATATACAACAGTATTCTAGGTACCGTTGGTTCGTCATCACCAGGAAGAAAAATGGTGGTGGGAACATCTTTGGATGCACTGGCAGAGGCATGCCATGTCAGATTTACCATCCTCTTCCTGGCTTTATGGCGTACAACTGTGGGGAGGATTCGAATATTTTGTCACCTTGATAACATGGAGAAAATTATGGAACAAGACATAAGAAGCTGAGATGGTGCCTGGTTACAGCATGTCAGAATATGTTCCCACTTTGGGTTTCTTCCTAGCAGCAAACCAAACAGTCCCATAGACACAAACTCCATAAGAAAGATATTGTCCTGATATTATGAACACAATAAGTTATAAAACTTGAAATAATTTTGAGCTTCAAACATTCTTATGAGAGAGAGAGAGAGAGAGAGAGAGAGAGAGAGAGAGAAGAGAGAGAGAGAGAGACTCAAAGATACAAACAAATCATATATCAAAACAGCATAAAACAATTAGGGCGTGTTTGGATTAAGCCCTCTGACCGTAAACGCATGTAAAGATGTAATAATTACATGAGTCAAATCATTTCTCTAGTAAACCAAGGTATTTATACCTGACTTTCAGATGTTTGGATATGAATGGTATACTAGTAATGATTGCACTTACCCATTACTGAGATGCCACGTCAAAATGGAAAATAAACTGTTTCTCCTGTTTGGTTAGGTGATTTCCTACTAAATGCAGTGTAAAACTTGTAATGATTGCTAATTGCTTTACCTCCCTCATTTACATTTGCAATTGAGTATTGAATTACGTGCTGAAATTTGTAATAATTACTCTTTTACATCCGATTAACTTGACTTGACCTTTTCAATCCAAACACACCCTCAAAAAATTGGCACAACAAATCATACTTCCTGAAATATTCTTCATGTCCACAGTTGAGAATGCATAAAACAATTACAAAATTGATGTTTGGTTCAAAAATAGAAATTCCAGGCTATAATTGTGTTAGCAGAACGAATCACATATTCCTGAAATATCAGTCCACAGTTGAGTTCCAACCCCATAATATATCAAAAAAAAAGAAAGGGACATTGAATGGTTGATGAAGAAAACCACTATATACTTCAGTAGCAACGACCAAGTATTTTTTAGGAAAAAAAGAAGAAGAAGAAAAGACAAAAGAATGTTTGATAGTTCAATCAACATTTTCCCAGTTGTTAAGAAAGGTCCTGCCCAAACAAAACAGCAGTCTAATACAGCTAAAGCAATCCAAGAGATACTAAATCAATGGGAAAAAAAATATATATATACAAACTCACTTGGCGCGTAGATGTTTTTAGCACAACACACTTCCCCTTCCTCTGTGAGTCAAGATCAACATTGGCACCATCTTCCTCAGCTTCATCTTCTGGGTTCATTTCCAAGATCTAAAAAAGTCAACGAATCACCGTTAAAATGCTCACCGTGACCATCTACGAAAAGCCTAGAAAGCATACAGATCAGACAGCACGAGTGCAAGACAAATGAACGAACATTTACAAAGAAATACTGATTGATTGGGGGAAAAAAAAAAAAGGAAATGTAAAGACGAACCGAAATAGCTTGGACAAGGCTATGATCTAAGAACAGGAGAGCAAATCAAGAGCAACTGGAAATTTTATATTGGTTATGTTACTATACGTGTGAAAGACAGGAACATGTATGGATAATTTTATATTATAGCATACTTAGGTGCATCTCTACTGTTAATGGTAAATGTGTATACTAATTGGGACTGTCCAAATTGTATGCCCCATTGTGGATGTCCAAAGCCCAAATATTACACCCACTAACCGATCCATGCTTAACCATCCAATCAATGAACTTCCTTCAATTAAATATGAACCACTCACTGTTTTTCCTTTCAGCATCCATTTGCAGGGGGAGCTGATCAGATGGTCAGCATCATGCAGCAATGGCCCATCATTATACTCTGCTCGCATTATTAGAGGGATGATCATAGGCAGCCTACATCATGCTAAGTAGCATGCTGCACCTTATGGCCCACCAATGTATCACATGTATAACATCCAAGATGTGTATGGGGCAGCCCCCACAATGAAGATCACCTAGCATGAAAATCAGGCTAATCTACACATCAGGTGTTCCACAATTGTATTGTATCAGATCGTCCACCGTCCATTGATTGTGACTGGGTGCTCCGCAAGATGAGGGGACCGGACTGACTTCCACATCAGGTGATCCACGTGTTGTGAACCTACACTACAGTTCCGTTGAGAAATTGTACCATGGAGAGAGGGCGGACTCCGAGATGGTAGATTCGGACATGGGTTCAGGCTCTAGTTCATTTGAGGAAGAATCCCCTCAAGCATTGGAAGTGGAGAATTCCTATGTTGAGCTCAGGGTTTTTGTGGATTCTAGTCTGGTAGTTGGTCTCCCACCAGAGCATCCTCCTTCCTCCTTGCCTCACATCCACCCTTTTTCCCCTATTCACAACCCCAAAATGCCTAGATCTCCTTGTAGCATATCGGCCCGGTGGAAAAATTGATATGATACAACGTCGTGTATCGGCCTGTATAGGTCATAATTTTTTAAAGCCAAAGAATTAAGGAAAATATAAGGGGAAAAGCAGAGAATAATAAAATATTCAAGAATCAATCTTCTTCTTCTTTTTTTTCTTCTTTTTTCTTTTTTTTGGACATGCGTATGATGAGGTACCAGACCATTCTTTGATGAGAATGTTGTCTGTCGGTTTGACTTGTTGAAGGTCAACTAAATGGGCCCTAATTGAACACAAGGCAAGCATGAATTGGTGAACTAAGGCCTATTACATTGAAATACAACAAAAAGAAGATGAAAATATCAAAAAGAAAGTGAAGGTTTACCATTCTTTCCAATTTTTTCCCATAATGGTCCATTTTGCTTCGATTTGTCGAATCACATTCAAATTATTTGTTTTGATCCCAAAATAAGTCTTATATCTAGCCTAAAATAAGTTTTTAAGCTTCTTTCATGGTTTAAATGAAAAAAAAAAAAAAAAATCAAAATTAGGTTTTTATGGGTGTATCAGCCGATACAGGCCGATACGATACAACCGTATTGGCCGATACGATATTGACATTCATATCTATGAGCAAGTCAAGATGGGTGCCTCCCTTTTAGCCAACTCTTTAGGTTGTCAAGTAGGTTCCTTCCCAGCCTCCTACTTGGGGCTTCCTCTGTGTAGGAAAACCAGCTCTATCCTTATGGGACAAAATTATAGAGAGGTTAGAGAGGAAGCTCTACCCTTGGAAGAGCAAGCTTCTCTCTCTCGAAGGTCATATTTCTCTCATTAAAACGAGCTTGTCGAACTTACCTATTTATTATGTCTTTATTCCGTTGCCACATTTCTGTCATTAAACAGATCGATAAGTCGAGACAGGAGTTCTTATGGCAAGGGGGGTTTGTGGGCATAAAATTTCCCTTTCTTAATTAGAAGGAAGTTTGTACTCTTATTCTAAAGGGGGTGTTGGCATAAACGCCTCATTCTGGTTAATGAAGCTCTCTTGGGTAAATGAGCTTGAAGGTTCGAAGTGGAAGGGGATTTGTTATGGAAATCTATTATTGCTACCAAGTATGGGGTCACTCCTTTGGGATGGTGGACCAAATCCACCTCCCTACATTGTGACTCATTCTTGTGGAAATCCATCACAAGAGTGGCCTATAAGGTTTTTCCTTGTGCAAGATTCTCAGTAGGGGCTAGGACTAGGATTTTCTTTTGGGAGGACCCCTTGGTGTGGGGATTCCTCCCTAAGATCCTCCTTCCCTTCCCTTGCTTATTTGTGCCCCATGGAGGACAATCAAGCCAGTGACTACTTCTCCACCTTCGAACGGGAGAAGATCTGGTTCCCTCCCTTTAGGAGAGATCTGAGGGATGAAGAGATAGTTGACCTTATTACGTTTCTCTCCCATCTAAAGGGGGGAAGTGTTGCTTCCAGGAGTTGATGATTCGATGATTTGGAAGCTTGGCAAAGTTTACTTGGAGAAATCCTTTTACGACCACATCTCTCAATCAGATCCTCATCTTTGTCGTAGTCACACGGAGCCAGTTTGGTCATATGTGGCTCCAACCAAGGTTGCGGCGTTTGCTTGGTTAGTGGGGAGAAATTGGATTTTGACGATGGATTATGTGAAGAAACGTGGAATGGTTCTTCCCAATGTGTGTTTGCTCTGCTATGGGGAGGTTAAGTCAGAGGATCATTTGTTTCTCCACTGCCTATTTTCGACTTTCATTTGGTCTAGCATCTTCTCCCTTGCAGAGCTCCCTTGGGTGATTCCTTCCTCCGTCAAGATTTTCTTTTGTTCTTGGCACGTTTGTTCGGGGGTCTGCTAGGTAGAAAGAAATGGAGGCTAGCTATGCTAGTGGCTCTCTTGGTCATTTGGAGAGAACAAAATGAGCTCTACTTTTGCAATAAGAGTCTCTCAGCTGCTGGAAGCCTGGGACTCTAGCTAGGGGGATCGCTCTGTTTCGAGATTGGCTCCCTAAGTTGTTTTCGAGGATTTTAGGGGCTGGTGTCCCTTCTTGGTTTTTTTTTTTTGTTCTTTGTAGCTCTAGTTCTCTAGGGTTGCTCCCTTTTCAGGAATTCTTTTCTGCTTCTTTGATAGTTTTGCTTTTCTTGGCCTTGGCCTAATAAGTTTGCTTCATTGTTTCAAAAAAAATGTTGGGAACCACCTTTCTTGGGCACATCTCTATCCTAAAATGGCAAATGTGTATCCTAGTTAGGACTGTCCTAATTCAATGCCCCAATGTGGATGTGCCAGAGCCCAAACGCCACACCCACCAGCCCATCCAATCAATGAACTTTCTTCAATTGAATGTGAACTGCTCACTGTTTTTCTTTTCACTGTCCATTTGTGGGGAGCTGATCAGATGGTTAGCATCATCCAGCAACGGGCCATTCATTACACTCCGATCATGTTATTAAGACAGATGCCATTTGCAGCCTAAGTTGGCATGCATGCCTTTTTGTCCCACCAACATACAATGTGTATGACATCCAATCAGTGTATAAGGTGGGCCCCAAAATAAAGATTACCGGACACAGAAATCAAGCCAATCCACACATCAGGTATTCCACGACCTGCATGTATTATCAGACCGCATTGATTTTCCATGCCAGGTCAGACTCCGGGAAAGGCAGGGCAGCATTATAATACCACGATCTCGATTAATACGAACATGTTTCCATATCAGAAGACGAAATTGGCAATAAAATCAAAATTTAATAGAACCAAAAATCTCTAAACGTAATCGAGTGGTGGAGAAACGAATTGTCGAAAGAATCGAACGGACAGATCCAGGGCCGTTGATCTGAAGATGAAGACTGACCTCGACAATGTTGCCGACTAAGTAAGGGAGCTGTTTGTTGAGCTTGATCTTTTCTTGATTCTCTTTGATCTTCTCCTTGAACGATTCTAGTTCTAGATTCGTTCTCTGCAACTCTTCCTACAAGAGAGAGAGAAACCCTAGCAATCAGAAAAGAGAGATGGAGAGAGGAGAGAGAGAAGGGGGGTATTTTTCGACCTTGAGGATGCGGATTTCGTTGTCAAGAAGACGAGAAGCTCTGACGATGTCGTCAGAAGACATGGAAGCGAGCTGATCGTCTTCTAAAGAACTGCTGTCTTCTACCATAGCTGAAGCCATTGGAGAGAGAGAGAGAGAGAGAGAGAGAGAGAGAGAGAGAGAGTTTTCTTCGATGGGAAGAAAGAGAGCTTAGCAAAGGCGAAGGAGAAAAAACTTTGATACTCAAGTGTGATAGATGATACACAGGCGAGAAGGGAGCGGATTAGATGTTACCCGGGTCACAACTTAGTGGGTGTTACCCTAACCGTGTGGGCCCCATCTTGATCTTTTTTTTTTTACATCCACTCCGTCCATCTGTTTTTAAATCTCATTTTAGAACGATATCTCAAACATTAAGAAGATCCAAATGTCAGTGGACCATACCGTTAGAAATATTGATGAATGATCGTTAAAATCATTTTATGAACTACAAAAGTTTTGGATCAGGCTACTATTAGCATTTTTCCATTCATCCAAGCTTTTTTGACATAAGCATTAGGCTGGATGGCAAATAAATATTAGGAGAACCTCAGGACGGGCCGTTTTTAAGGGTGAGGCACTCAGTCACCCCTGTATCCTGCGATGTGGTTAAACTGATATTTAGTTGTACTTAATTTTTGAAACCTCTTCTTCAAAATGAGTTGGAGAAATGGTTGGACAGCTTATACATACAACACATCATAAGATGGCTCCCCATGGTAAAGATAACACCCACTGAGCTATTACCTAGTTAACACTTAATCAGTTCATACTAACCCCCCCAGGACCAAGCTATATATATATATGGAGGGTCTTGTTAAAGGCTATGTGGAGGCCACCATAATATGTATATTTTATCCATGCCGTCTATCATTTTTTAAAGATCATTTTAAGAGGTGATCCCAAAAAAGAGGAGATTGAAGTATTAAGTGGACAACATCAAAGGAAGCAGTTGGGATTGAAAGCCCTATGTTAAGAACTTCTTGAGCATACAAAGGTTTTGGATCAAGCTGACATTCATGTTTTCAACAGTAAAAGTTCAATTCCCATTGCTTTTTATGGTATAGTCCACTTGAGGGGCTTATATTGTTAAAATAGATGGACAGTGTGGTCAAAATCCTAAAACAAAGGCATCACATGATGGTGGGCACAAGCCCCTGACTGGACCATTCCTCTCTAGCTATCTAAGACCTGATGGGGGTATCACCGAATCCTTGTCAAATACAGGCACTTAACTCTGACCAAGTGTGATGGGCGGTGTTTATAGCTTGAGATTTATACCATAGTAAGGGATAAAATACTTGAAAGCATGGGGATAAGCAAGACATTTCTAGAAGCTTACCTCAAAACCACTAGGATCTCCAATGACATGCAAATTGTTTTGCAAAAACAGGTTCTGGTGGAAATTATACTCTATAATTTAATGGACACTAAAGAAATGAAGCATGCATATATTATACAAGGGAGTCACATAGTGGTGTAGTTTTGCATGTAAACAGCATAGGAACTCCACTGAAGATTATTGTCAATAGAAAAAAAATAGTAAACAAATGGGAGAATAAGCTCGCAACAAGAAAACAAAGCAGCAAAATTTCTTAGTTAGAACAGTATGCACTTACGGATGTCTCATCGACTTAGATGGATGGAAGTTTCTTCTCGGTTGCAATAAACAACACATTGGCAGCTGCAGATATCAGAAAGCATTTTTTTAACTTCAAAACTATGAGAAATGCTGATGGAAAGTTGTAGAATAACAGCTTCATTTTTTGAGAGAGAGAGAGAGAGAGAGAGAGAGAGAGAGAGAGAGAGAGAGAGAGAGAGAGATGATCACATAAAAGCACTATATGTGAACTTTCACATGCAACCCTTTCTTTTCCATGAACAAGTCGTGTGTAGGACATCAGAGCTGCACAAAAGATGGGCCCCATTCAACCCCAAATCAAAGCTCAGGATCACCCTTAAAACATGATTATTTGAACGCAGTAGCGTGCATGTGGGCCCCATGAGGTGAGACGTGCTGGCGATCATTTATTCATAAAGATGGACCATTCCTCTCTAGCCATGCACCACTGACTTAGATGGTGTGTTGACGTCACCAAGTTTTATGGGCCTACTATGATTATTTATTTATTATATGTACATTGTTTATTTACATTATTTATCAATTTTGCAGATAATTTTATGGCATGGGATAAAATCAGGCGAATCCAAAGCTCAAGTGGACCCAACAATGGGCATCATTGTCCCGTTGTGTGCAAAATAAATGGACAGCATGGATATAACACATACATCATGATGGCTCCAGTAAAACTTAGTGACATCGACACACCACCAAGGCTGGACACACCACGCAATCGGATTCCCTTTTAAATGAGTTTGACATGGAATACCATGAAACTTTTAAGAGGTCAATAAATTTATTATTTATCAAGTTTTTTTCTATGAAAATGTTGAAGGATTGATAATTAACCGAAAAAGCTATCTCCCATCATCATGAAAATACTGGTGGATTGGCTTTTCTTTAAATAAATTAATCTACTCATTTTCTAATTGGCAAAACTGATTTGAATTCTTGTGAAATTGTCCATATAAAATTAAGTAGATTTGTAGAGCTTTGAGGAGAGAGTTAAAAAAGAGGTCTTCCGAAGGATTTGGATTCTTCTTAAATTTAATTTCCCTCAATTCCTAGCAACAAAAATGTCAAAAATAACGATGAATCTTCATAAATCTGTCTGATTGTACATTACTAAACATATCATAATCATCTTTTTATTTTCAAACTACCTTTCATAAGAGGAATGCTTTTTTGATGAACTGTTTTGGTGAGAACTTTTGATACGTGATGTGAGCACAAAATTCAAATGGTTCATCAAATGAGTCGCATCATGAAACACAGAAGGCTAACCTTTTGACATAATCCAAAAATTTGGTGGGCCATAGTAAAGTGAAAGGTAAATCAAGGTGTGAGGGTGTTCGCTTTGCTATGGCACATCCAATTTTTAGATCAGGCCAAAAAGTTAGCTCGACCCACATCACATGTCAAAACTTCTCATGGAGTTTTCATGAGAGCATTTTTAACCTCTTATAATAATAATAATAAATAAATAACATATTTAGAATTAGGAGTGTCAATAGGCCCGCTTAAGGCTGGGCCAAGTGCTGTTCAAGCCCAGCCTGCATTGATAAATCTAAAACCATGCATACCCGGCCCAACCTACGGGCCCGATCTTACAGCCGAAGCCTGGTCTGAGGTGAGCCATGCCCAGAAGCCCAACCGGCCTGCCTAGCCCATTGACAGCCCTATTTAGAAGTGAAATTATTTTTCAGTTATTACTCTATTCCCAAATGTCCCCAAACTTCAAAAACAATGAATAAAGATAATCTTTGAGTGTTTTTGAGGCCATGCTCTAGCAAACCCATGATTCAATCATGTAAACACATAGGTAGATAATCTGAATAGTCTACTTGTCACAAGCAAAAAAAAAATTTCCAATTTGTTGCTATTAATTGGGTCACATCATCACATGCTACATTTAATACAGCAGTGCTTACGACGGCAATAATAATGTGAACCAACCACAGTGCAGGAAAATAAGATGAGGCTTACTTTTATTCGAGTCACGGCACCTTGGGCGCATGCCTTCCTACCCTTACGATCAAGCTGGCCGTAGTAGCTCAGTCCGGACTCCTGACTAGTAATGGTCTGACCCAGATATAAGTTCCATAATAATGGCTGGGATAACCTGATGAGCAGGCAGATCATATAAAAATAACACGGTGGACTGCAACCGCCCATAAATCTCCAACTCACATGTTAGCCACCTGATGGTTGGATTGGCCTGATTTTTGAGGCATCTCAATTTCACGGTGGAACGACCCTTCCAGACAGGTTAGATGCCATGCAAATATCCAGTGGGCCACATTCGCAAGGGTTGTAAAATAAACTTATCCTCCAAACGCTTGTAGAGAATCAATACGATCAGTTATGCTATGAAAATACCATATGAGATACGTCATCCTCAGGTTTAGGCAATTTATTTATCCATTGAAAACGCAGTCTTTGTTTTCTACACCCTTTTCACACGTTTCATTACATGCCACACATGTGCCAACCTAGTAAATGCTGGGACATCTGAGGAGTTCATCACGTTTCTAAATTGTCAGGTCATACCCCAAAAGTAGGCTTACTCACTTGGTGGGCCACCCTATATATATATATATAAGATTAGATTTTAAAAACTTGGCAATAGTACTAAAATGATATAAAAATAAATAAATAAATGAACAACATGGATAAAAACCATACATTATTGAAGGCCTCACATATCCCTTGCCATAACCAATTTCTGTCTTACACCCAGATCCATAGCTCAACTGGCAGGCTAAGTGGAGAGACCTCACTTCAATGCCTGAGGTCTTGGTATGGAGTGGCTAGCATTAAGTGTGTACTAACAAGCTAACCCCAAAAATAATAATAATAATAACCAATTTCTGTCTTGATCACCAGGGAGGATGCAATCCTCTTCCCTATAGATGGAAGCGGATCGTGTCCGGCTAGGCAAAGCCGCAAAGGCTCTATGGGGCCCACTATGATGTATGGTTTTTTTTTTTTTTTTTCATGTCATCCATTCATTTTTTTTTTTTTTTCATATTCTTTCATGATATGAACCCAAAAGTGAGGTAGATCCAAAGATCAAGTGGACCACACCATAGGAAGCAGCGATAATGGTGACACCCATTATTGAAACCATCTCAGGGGCCACCATGATGTTTATTTGCCATCCAACCTATTTATAAGGTCATATAGACCTGGATAAAGGAAAAACACAAATATTAGCTTGACCCAAAACTTTTGCAGTTGCTAAGAAATTTTTAATGGTGGGAGTTCAATTCCCACTGTGTGGTCCACTCAAGCCATGGATCTTCCTCATTTTTTCTTTCATATCTTAAACTGATTTAGAAAAATGGATAGATGGCATGGATAAAAACATATACATCACAGCAGGCCTCACAAATCCCTACCTGGACAGATTATCATCCAAGTGGGGGCAGAACATGCACCACCTGCTTCATCGATATAGCATATTGAAGAATGAGTAATTTGCAGCATCATATTTTCTTTTTAGTTACGTATAGAATTGAACCCAAGACATCAATGTTGAAATGCACTCTGTCTGCTGCCGAGGAATGGGCTTGGGCTTCGGCTCAAATCTAGACCCCTTGATAGGCACTCTTTCTATTTGCAAAAAAATAATAATAATCAAAGGTTAGGATTGCTCAGCCAATCTAATTTGCAGACTATGATACGTGACAGCTACTATCGGCATTACCAATAAATAAAATATCAATCATGCTTATTATTTCTACTTCTATTGAAGATGATAGATTTTTTTTTTTTTTCTATTAATTTTATTTTCTACCACCACTTCATTTGTTATCCATGTAGTGTCAATTCAACATGTTTTTATTTATTTATTTATTTTGGTTGAACTTTTTGTCAATATTTAATTCACATCGACAATGTGTATTGATCAGATAATTCTATATCGGACCTATGAGTTTGTTTCTTTACTTAAACGATAGGTAATGCTACATTCATTGTGACATGTATAAGAAGTATTTTCTTAACCAACAAAGCTATAAAAAATGTGGAAAGTTGGTAAATTTTTACATCTTTATTTATCCAAGAATATGTTGTATTATTTATGGTTTGACCTGAGCATTTTTGTATTCATAATTGATTATCGAGTGTCTCCTTTAAGTTTATTACTTCTTAATATTTGATCGCATATGGCAATCCAATCTACTCACACTAATAGTTTTGATAATTTCACTTGTTATTGCTCAAATATGGTTGATCCCGTAACACTTCCTGTAAGCTAATGAGTACCTGCACTTTAATGGAGAAAGGAATGACACTGGGGGCACTAATTATGACCGAGGACCCTCCGATACTTAAGTCATGTATATGAACTCAAAGTAGGTATGACTAGAATTTGTATAATTGTGTGTACCTTTCTCCTTAGGTGGAATGTGTATTTATAGGTTTGTTAGGTAGTTTACATATCTAACTAAATTTGCGAGATATGCTGGAAGGGCCTATATTGGAGTTGGAATCTACCATCGAGTATGTCTTCGATTATGCATTGATTGACTGATCTTCAGCTAGAATCTCACTGGATAGTCTTGCTCGTATATAGCACGAGATTCTCTCTAGATATTTCTATCCCAAGCTCGAGGTTGGTATACGAGGTCGAGGTTGGCGTTCACGGTTGAGGTGATTGAGGTCTTCAGTCACGGTCAAGGTCTATCGATGAATCTTATCTCTCAGTTGGGTTAACTGTTTCAACTTGGTCATTGGGTTTTCTTGCTCAGCTCATCTTCCCTAGTAGTAAATACTTTGGTGATTTAAGGAGTTTGGTCTGATGATTCTTTGCCACGTGTCTCATACGTTAGGTCAGCTCAATTTTCCCCATGTATAGTTTATTTTGTTTCCGTTGAGATCGCTCATTGTACTTATAAAAGAAAAAAAAATTCACTTTGAAATGTGAGCTATCCTTGTAGATTAACTCTCGAGATTTCGAAAAACGAGTACTAAACTCAGATTACGAAATCTGGGGCATTACAAAGTACCTAAAAATGATAAATCCCTACAAATTCTTCCAATTCTACCAAGTGGATTGCATCCAACCCTTGCTCACCTCTAACTAAGAACGTGTAGATTTTCATGGGACCCACCATGATGTATTTATTTATCCATGATATCCATTCCTTTTTTTCATATTAGATATTACCACATGAAACAACAAGCTTGGGTTGCATTAAATGCATAAAATATTATATGCAAGTTATTTGTAGTGTGGTCCACTCCAACATTAGATCTACCTTATTTTTGGGCTCCTAAGTAGTACATTAAAGCCTGTTTGGGAGCGTGGATTTGGAATCCCCTGGATTTGGAACCCCAGGATTGGAAACCCCTGGATTGACATTCCTCCCCGTGTGTTTGGCACCTTAGAGTCTGAATCAATTTTAATTCAAAAATAGCTATGCATGATATATTTACAGGTTTTGAATTTAATTATTAAATCAACTTTAATATCCCTAATTAGAGAAATATATAATTTTTGACACTATAGTTGCGATAAGCCCGCTAAAATATATGCTTTGCCTGAAAATGATGAAATTCCAAGTCTTGGATGGACCGCAAGCACAAGATCATGTCTGAGTGACTAACCAACGATTTTACGGTGACTACACCCTTCCCAAAGATGCCCAAACTTCAGAAGCAATTGTGGCCATGATCCTTAAGACCCAAGATTTCATGTAAATCTATAAATAAACGGTGTAAAATACATGCTATAGTGGAACCTTGGAAGGTCTCCCCACTAGTAATGGTCTGACCCAAATATAAGTTCCATCATCATGGCTGGGATCACTTGATGAGCCGGTTAGATCATATAAAAATAACATGGTGGGCTATAACCACCCAGAAATCTCTGACACACACGCTGGCCGGGTGATGGTTGGATCAATCTGATTTTTGAGTAGTCTCAATTTTATGGTGGGGCTACCCTTCCAAACGGGTTTGGATGCCATGCAAACATCTAGTGGACCACACGCATAAGAGTTGTAAGATAAATTTATCCCACAAACGCTTGTAGAACATGAATGCGAGTTACGCTGTCAAAATAACCATATGATATGAGATAGATATGTTATGTCAGCCTCAAGAATAAAACGCGTTCTTTGTTTTCTACAGACGCGGTTTGGCCACTACTGCTGCTACCAGCCAATGGCTAGTGGTGGGTGCGACGTGGACCCATCATGATGTATTTATTTTATCCATTATGTCCATCCATTTTAAAAGTTAATTTTAGGGCTTGATCCAGAAAATTAGTAGATTTAAATCTTAGGTAGACCACCATGAAAAAACAGTAGTGATTGAATGTCCACCATTAAAAACCTCCTAACGCCCGCTATAATGATTATTTGACATGGAACTGTATGATTAGGTCATACAGACTTGGATGAAGGATATATATATATATATATATATATATATATATATATATATATATATATATATAATATATATCATCTTGATACAAAAATTGTCCTGGAGAAGTTTTTAATGGAGGGCATTAAATTAACACTGTGCGGTCTACTTGAGATTTGGATCGATTTAATTTTTGGGTTCATACCATAAAATGATCTAGAAGAATGGGTAGACGGAATGGATGAAACACATACATCATGGTGGGGGCCACAGAGCCCGGACCACTGGCCATATTGGCTAGTGGCAGGTTCAGTAACGAATCTGTTTCCGTTTTCTACACCCTTTTCACACGTGTCATTACATGCCACACGTGCTAACCTAGAAAGTGCTGGGACATCTATGGGGTTCATCAGGTTTCCCAAATTGTCAGGCCATACCCAAAAACTAGGCTGGTCACTCACTTGGTGGGCCACCCCATACAAATTGTACATTTGTAGGCCGCATAGTAAACCAGCATGAGGTTTCCGTATAGTCATCTGGTTTGGCTACATGATGCACGGGTCAGATGCTCCACACGCTTTCCAGGTTGGCACGTTTACAGTGTGTGGATGTCCATGCGGATACTGCTGGCAAAAATCTGCGTTTACCACATTTAATGCAATTCGTTTTCAACCATCTGTTTGCATGTGTTGTCTCCTCTTTATGTTTTGATACAGCAATTAAGCGGTTGATCAGTAAGTCGTAAGTGATATAGACAGAAACTTTGATACTCAGGTAGAGTGGGGTAGATGATACGCAGGCACTAAAAAATTACTTCGAGATTGCATTCTAAGTTCTTTTCAGGCAAAATTGGTCTAGGCGGCTTCCGTGGGGCCCAACTTGATGTATGGGTTTTATCCATGCGGTTCATCAAATTTTCCAAATCATTTTATGGTATGTGCTCAAAAAATGAGGTAGATCCAAGGCTCAAATGTACCACACAGTAATGATTGAATGCTCACCATTAAAAAAATTCTTAGGGGCCATAGAAGCTGAAATTTATGTTTTCCCTTTGTCCAGGCCCATGTAACCTCATGAACAGGTTGGATGGCAAATAAATATCACGGTAGGCATAGAGAAGGTTTCAACAATAGGTGTCATTAGCATTATTATTTCCTGTAGTGTGGTCCACTTGAGCCTTGAATCTGCCTCATTTTTTTTTTTATCATATACTATAAAATGATATGAAAAAAAATGAATGAATGACTTGGATAAAACTCCTACATCATGGTATGCCCCACAGATCCCTTGCCTGGCAGGACACAACCCCCTTCACTAGTGGATTGGTGGACATTGATTGCACATTTAAGAATGAACAATAGACAGCATTCTATTTGCTTTTTAGTTGAGTATGGGCTGGAGCCCAAGACGTCAATGTTGAAATGCACTCTCATAGCAGAAAATCAAAGGTTAGGATTGCTTAACCGATCTGATTTTGCAGACTATAACAAGTGACAGCTACTATCGTTGCTGTCTTGCTTATTATTTTTACTTCCATTAAAGGCTATATATTATTTTTCTATATTTAATTTATTTTTCTACCACAACTTTCCTTGCATGATAAGCACGCTACGTTTGTTATGGTTCCTTTGCATGTGAAGATGGGACTCAAATGTACGTGGTTTATACCATTTGAGAGTGCCTGCAGGTTTGATACTTTACCCTAGTATGAAATAACTTCCCTGGTTGATATTAGAGTTTTGGTCAGAAATATAGATGCCTCTTAAAGTACATGACACCATATGTGCCCACGTGGCCAACAAGTGCAAAATCCACAACGTCCATCAAGTGGGCCCCATCCTATAGTCGTTATTCCTAGGTGATCTACTTAGTAAATGTGTTGAGAAAAGTCTTAAATCTGAAGGTTTTGAGGTCATTCGACCGGTCGTGGGAAGCTTCGACTGGTCGTGGGAGACGCTCGACCGGTCGTAGGTTCGAGCCCTAGCACGACTCAAAGTCCAACGAGTTTTTGCTATTTTTTACTGTAGCTACGATTGGTCGAGGGTCAGCTACGACTGGTCGAGGGTCAGCTATGACTGGTCGAAGGGGTCCTACGACCAGTCGAAGACTCACTACGACTAGTCTTAGGTTACATAGTTTGTTCCGCGTTTTGGGCGAAAACTGCGGATTTGAGTCCTTTCGTAACTGGGATGCGAAAGGGAAGTTTCCTAAACTATAAATAGGGGTCCCTAGGGTTATTCTGGGAATGGTAATGTATGTTAAGGCTTTTAAAGGCGGAAAGGCGTTCTAAGGAAATTAAGGGGTAATCAAGGGTGAGATTCAAGGTTGTTCGAATCGGTAAGTCTTTCTCTTTTTGTAATTTCTATCTTCATAGTGGTGATCTGTCGCTTTGTGTCGTGGTTTTTTCTCGCAAGGGTTTTCCACGTTAAATCTGTGTGTTCTCTATTCTCTTGTGTGCTTGGTGCCATTGGATTACCATCCTAGATATAGATCTGTGTGATTCCGCAGGCCAAAAATTCCAACAAATGGTATCAGAGCTAATCGGTTGGGGCACAGATCTGAATCTGAGTGATTAGTAATAATGGCAAGCACTGGGTATGATATTGAGAAGTACTCAGGGAAAAATAATTTTGAATTATGGAAGATCAAGATGATGAGTTCCTTAATCAAGCAAGGCGAAGATGGTGCTCTTGAGGAGCGGAAGTCCACTATGACTGATGGTGATTGGAATACTCTTGATAAGAAGGCATAATCATCGATCCATTTATGTCTCACGGATGAGGTTCTCTACAACGTCATGAGGGAGAAAACTGCGGCTAAGTTATGGGTGAAGTTAGAGGATGTTTATGCGAAGAAGTCCTCTGAAAATCGCCTGCGCTTGAAGTGGCAGTGGTATAACTTTAAGATGGCAGAGGGTGGAGATCTGGAGGCTCACATCAACAACTTTAATAAATTGGTTTGCAAATTGCTGGATATGGAGGAAGTGATGAAAGATGAAGAACATGCATGTATGTTGCTCAATTCTCTCTCGGTGTCTTTTGAGGCATTCAAGGACACTATGTGCAGCACGAACAAAACCCTGAGTGTCGATACCGTTATCTCGACTCTTCAAGGGAAGGCTATGAGACAATTAAACAACGACATGGGGACATTTTCTGATGCACTGTTTATAGTGGGTAGGAATTCTGGACAAGGTACAGGTTCTTTTGGATATAGATCCAAATCCAGGGGCAAGGGCAAATGAAAGGTAAAGTGCTGGAATTGTGGGAAGGAAGGACATGTGGAAGAGGGATTGTGAAAATCCTAAATCGAAAAGGGAAGATTTTAAGGCTTCATGAGGGAGGCCAACGCTGCCACGTCAGATGGATGTGATGGTGATGTTTTATATCTGTGTATACTATCAGGCGGCCATACGATGATCGTAAGGACGAGTGGATGCTAGACACAGGGGCATCTTTTCACATGACTCCTCATCGGAGTTGGTTCACCAGCTATAGGGAGTGCGATGATGAACAAGTATTTATGGGCAATGATATTGCCTGTAATGTTGTGGTTGTTGGTACGGTACACATCAGGATGTTTGATGGGGTGGAGCGTATCTTGACAGATGGTGAGGCACGTTCTTGATTTGAAACAGAATTTGATATCTCTTGGTGTGCTTGAGGCAAAAGGATGCAAGTACACAGGTATTGATGGTGCTCTTAAGATATCTAAGGGGGCATGGGTAATCATGAAAGCGCAACGACTCGATAACTTATACAGGTTGATCGGGAACACTTCAAATGGTGGAGCTACAGTGGATGTAGCGGATTCTATCTCTGCATGTGTGTGACATGTTGGACATGGCCACATGAGCGGACAGGGTAGGAAGGCTGAGACGTGCGAACAGGGATACAGAGGTGGAGCAGCCGCCACCTGTGAGAAGAATCACACAGCATGATCGCAGGATATCGACGAGGTACATGGACGACTCCAATATCGCAGGGGATTCATCTTCTATTCAGATGGCTCTAGGTGAGCCTGGTGCTGAGAAGTGAAAGGTGACTATGGGCGATGTGATGAATTCGTTGTACCAGACCGACATATGGGAGTGGGTGGAGCTTCCAGTGGGCCGGTGAATGGTTGGATGTAGGTGGATCTTCAGGAGGATACAACATAGATATAGGGCGAGGTTGGTAGCGAAGGGTTATGCTCAGAGAGAAGGGATCGGCTTCTCAGAGATATTTGCGCCGACGGTATAGCAGGTGTCTATTAGATCCATGTTTGGCGCTGGTTGGCTAGCGTGATCTTGAGCTGAAAGGATGGATGTGGAGTCTGCGCACTTCTGTAAGGGAAGTGAAAACAGGTCTACATGAAGCAACCAGAGCGGTTCGAAGTTAAAATGGCTGAGAAAAGAC
This sequence comes from Magnolia officinalis, assembly GCA_021015155.1. NCBI lineage: Eukaryota > Viridiplantae > Streptophyta > Magnoliopsida > Magnoliales > Magnoliaceae > Magnolia > Magnolia officinalis. The sequence continues at coordinate 3,340,975 of JAJHSJ010000018.1, read as the reverse complement.
TTTGCAGGAGGTCGTGGTTCGACCTTCACCTAGGCAGTGGTTTGATTCCTTCATGGTGGGACATTCAGGATGAAGGATCGGGGGGTTGCAAAGATGCTTCTCGGCATTGAGACCGAAAGAGGAGTAGGCTTTGGTAATTACAGGAGGAATACCTTGTGTGTAGGTATTGATCCAGGATGTGATGGGCCAAGTAAAGCTGGAGAGCGTGCCCTACGCGTCTCTCCTCAAGCTTTCCTCAGGACATGTCCCAAAACAGATGAGGAAAAACAGGATATCTCATAAGCCTTATTCGAATGCGGTGGGCAGTGTATGTCATGGTCTGGTTTAAACCGGTTATTTCACAAGCTATCAGTGTTGTGAGCAAGTACCCCGGCAAACAATATTAGGTAGCGGTGAGATGGTAAAAAGACTACGTCATTCTTTTGTGAAGACAGGAGCAAAGGTGGTTGGGCATGTGGATTTAGATCCGGCAGACATGATCAACAAGAAATTCTTGTAGAGAAGTTCAAGTTCTGTGAAACTTCTCTGGGCTTGGCGATGGCGGAAAAGAAGGACGGAGTGTGCAAGCGAAGCTATGATGTGATGCAGAGATACGAGAAGAGGTCAAGGAGCTACAATGTTGAAGATTGAAGACTTGGCGGAGATTTTGAGAAAAGTCTTAAATTTGAAGGTTTTGTGGTCGTTCGACCGGTCGTGGGAAGCTTCGACTGGTCGTGGGAGACGCTCGACCGTCATAGGTTCGAGCCCTAGCACGACTCAAAGTCCAGCGAGTTTTTACTGTTTTTTACTGTAGCTACGATTGGTCGAGGGTCAGCTACGACTGGTCGAGGGGGTCCTACGACCAGTCGAAGACTCACTACGATTAGTCGTAGGTTACATAGTTTGTTCCGCGATTTTGCGCGAAACTGCGGATTTGAGTTCTTTCGTAACTGGGCTGCGAAAGGGAAGTTTCCTAAACTATAAATAGGGGTCCCTAGGGTTATTCTAGGAAATGGTAATGTATGCTAAGACTTCCTAAAGGCGTTCTAGGGAAATTAAAGGGTGTATCAAGGGTGAGATTCAAGGTTGTTCGAATTGGGTAAGTCCTTTCTCTTTGTAATTTCTATCTTCATAGTGGTGATCTGTCGCTTTGTGCCATGGTTTTTTCTTGCAAGGGTTTTCCACGTTAAATCTGTGTGTTCTCTATTCTCTTGTGTGCTTGGTGCCATTGGATTACCATCCTAGATATAGATCTGTGTGATTCCGCAGGCCAAAAATCCCAACAAGTGGTATCAGAGCTAATCGGTTGGGGCACAGATCTGAATCTGAGGGATTAGTAATAATGGCAAGCACTGGGTATGATATTGAGAAGTACTCAGGAAAAAATAATTTTAAGTTATGGAAGATCAAGATGATGAGTTCCTTAATCAAGCAAGGCGAAGATGGTGCTCTTGAGGAGCGAAAGTCCACTATGACTGATGGTGATTGGAATACTCTTGATAAGAAGGCATTATCATCGATCCGTTTATGTCTCACGGATGAGGTTCTCTACAACGTCATGAGGGAGAAAACTGCGGCTAAGTTATGGGTGAAGTTAGAGGATGTTTATGCGAAGAAGTCCTCTGAAAATCGTCTGCACTTGAAGCGGCAGTGGTATAACTTTAAGATGGCAGAGGGTGGAGATCTGGAGGCTCACATCAGCAACTTTAATAAATTGGTTTACAAATTGCTGGATATGGAGGAAGTGATGAAAGATGAAGAACATGCATGTATGTTGCTCAATTCTCTCTCGGTGTCTTTTGAGGCATTCAAGGACACTATGTGCAGCACGAACAAAACCCTGAGTATCGATACCGTTATCTCGGCTCTTCAAGGGAAGGCTATGAGACAACTAAACAACGACATGGAGACATTTTCTGATGCACTGTTTATAGTGGGAAGGAATTCTGGACAAGGTACAGGTTCTTTTGGATATAGATCCAAATCCAGGGGCAAAGGCAAAGGAAAGGTAAAGTGCTGGAATTGTGGGAATGAAGGACATGTGAAGAGGGATTGTGAAAATCCTAAATCGAAAAGGGAAGATTTTGAGGCTTCATGCAGGGAGGCCAACGCTGCCACGTCAGATGGATGTGATGGTGATGTTTTATCTGTGTATACTATCAAGCGGCCATACGATGATCGTAAGGACGAGTGGATGCTAGACACAGGGGCATCTTTTCACATGACTCCTCATCGGAGTTGGTTCACCAGCTATAGGGAGTGCGATGATGAACATGTATTTATGGGCAATGATATTGCCTGTAATGTTGTGGTTGTTGGTACGGTACACATGAGGATGTTTGATGGGGTGGAGCGTATCTTGACAGATGTGAGGCACGTTCCTGATTTGAAGCAGAATTTGATATCTCTTGGTGTGCTTGAGGCAAAAGGATGCAAGTACACAGGTATTGATGGTGCTCTTAAGGTATCTAAGGGGGCACGGGTAATCATGAAAGCGTAACGACTCGGTAACTTATACAGGTTGATCGGGAACACTTCAAATGGTGGAGCTACAGTGGATGTAGCGGATTCTACCTCTGCATGTGTGTGACATGTTGGACATGGCCACATGAGCGGGTAGGGTAGGAAGGCTGAGACGTGCGAACAGGGATACAGAGCAGGTGGAGCAGCCACCTGTGAGAAGAATCACACAGCATGATCGCAGGATATCGGCGAGGTACATGAACGACTCCAATATCGCAGGGGATTCATCTTCTATTCAGATGGCTCTAGGTGAGCCTGGTGCTGAGAAGTGAAAGATGACTATGGGCGATGTGATGGATTTGTTGTACCAGACCGACATATGGGAGTGGGTGGAGCTTCCAGTGGGTCGGTGACGGTTGGATGCAGGTGGATCTTCAGGAGGATACAACATAGATATAGGGTGAGGTTGGTAGCGAAGGGTTATGCTCAGAGAGAATGGATCGGCCTCTCAGAGATATTTGCGCCGACGGTATAGCAGGTGTCTATTAGATCCGTGTTTGGCGCTGGTTGGCCAACGTGATCTTAAGCTGAAAGGATGGATGTGGAGTCTGCACTTTTGTAAGGAAAAGTGAAGAGCAGATCTACATAAAGCAACTAGAGCAGTTCGAAGTTAAAATGGCTGAGAAAAGACTTTGCAGGAGGTCGTGGTTCGACCTGTCACCTAGGCAGTGGTTTGATTCCTTCATGGTGGGACATTCAGGATGAAGGATCGGGGGGTTGTAAAGATGGTTCTCGGCATTGAGACCGAAAGAGGAGTAGGCTTTGGTAATTACAGGAGGAATACCTTGTGTGTAGGTATTGATCCAGGATGTGATGGGCCAAGTAAAGCTGGAGAGCGTTCCCTACGCGTCTCTCCTCAAGCTTTCCTCAGGACATGTCCCAAAACAGATGAGGAAAAGCAGGATATCTCATGAGCCTTATTCGAATGCGGTGGGCAGTGTATGTCATGGTCTGGTTTAAACCGGTTATTTCACAAGCTATCAGTTTTGTGAGCAAGTACCCCAGCAAACAATATTGGGTAGCGGTGAGATGATAAAAAGACTACGTCATTCTTTTGTGAAGACAAGAGCAAAGGTGGTTGGGCATGTGGATTTAGATCCGGCAGACATGATCAACAAGAAATTCTTGTAGAGAAGTTCAAGTTCTGTGAAACTTCTCTGGGCTTGGCGATGGCGGAAAAGAAGGACGGAGTGTGCAAGTGAAGCTATGATGTGATGCAGAGATATGAGAAGAGGTCAAGGAGCTACACGGTTGAAGATTGAAGACTTGGTGGAGATTGTTGAGAAAAGTCTTAAATTTGAAGGTTTTGTGGTCGTTCGACCGGTCGTGGGAAGCTTCGACTGGTCGTGGGAGACGCTCGACCGGTCGTAGGTTCGAGCCCTGGCACGATTCAAAGTCCAGCGAGTTTTTGCTATTTTTTACTGTAGCTACGACTGGTCGAGGGTCAGCTACGACTGGTCGAAGGGGTCCTACAACCAGTCAAAGACTCGCTACTACTAGTCGTAGGTTACGCAATTTGTTCCGCGATTTTGCGCGAAACTGCGGATTTGAGTCCTTTCGCAACTGTGATGCGAAAGGGAAGTTTCCTAAACTATAAATAGGGGTCCCTAGGGCTATTCTAGGGGATGGTAATGTATGCTAAGGCTTCCTAAAAGGGTTATAGGGAAATTAAAGGGTATAGCAAGGGTGAGATTCGAGGTTGTTCGAATCGGGTAAGTCCTTTCTCTTTGTAATTTCTATCTTCATAGTGGTGATCTGTCGCTTTGTGCCGTAGTTTTTTCCTGCAAGGGTTTTCCACGTTAAATCTGTGTGTTCTCTATTCTCTTGTGTGCTTGGTGCCATTGGATTACCATCCTAGATCTAGATCTGTGTGATTCCGCTGGCCAAAAATCCCAACAAGATGTGCCATGATACTGGAAATAGGTGGACCGGTTAGAAAACTCCAGCTGATTTTTATTTTTAAAAAACAATTTGTATAGTTAACTGTGGCCCACCTGACCAGTGGACTAACCTGATTTTTGGGCCAGGGAATCTAAACCGTGGTAGTCCTCTACTGGCTGGATTGGATCTCACACCCATTTTCCATGAGGACACGTGTGGGATGTACATGAGCTGCCTTTACACGCGTGTGGGCTTATCAAAGCTGGATCTCACCAATCCAAACCGTTCAAGTTCTTAGAGCTCTGTCATAACCCAACAATCACACTAGATGATTATTACGACCTTCTGATCGGTGACCAAAAAATGGACGGTTAGAATGAAAGCATCCGATGATCCAAATTCTTCAAACTAATAACCATTAACAAAAGGTTAGAACTGTCCGATCAATATGATTTTGGGTTACTCCATCTACCTTGGCCCCTACATTTCAACCGTTAGGAACATGTATGCCCATAAAGATTGGGTAAATGCATGTGCATGGCTCTCATACTCTACTGGGTTCATCTCTCCAAAGTACAATTGGTTACATGTCAATCAGGACCGTCCATCTAGTGGCTATATCATGGATGACCTAATTTCGAAAATCATGTACACCTCTCAGACGATCCTAGCCTTCATTTCCTTCATTTTCAACCACTGAATCCAGGCCATTAATCAGTTCTATCTTTCTACTGTTGCTCTAAAGTCCAATGATCTAATTAACAAGATCATTTGAGTTATGTATATCTTTGAAATTTTTTACTGTATCATCTACATAAAATCAATGTTTTGGTGACCCCAACACCACCAAGCTACATGGTGTCAGGACCATGTGGACTATGTGGGCCACCAAGATGTATGTGTTTAATCCACATCGTCAATCTATTCTGCCAACTCATTTTAATGCATGAGTTGAAAAATAAAGCATATGCAAAGCTCAAGTGGACCACATCATAGTAAACAGTGGAATAATGATGGTCTTATATACGGTGATGTTTACTTGTAATTTTAAGTACATAAAGTCACAAAGATCTAAATGAAATGAAAGCACATTTATCAGCTTGATAGAAAACTTCTTCAACCCTAGGTTTTTGACTATATTGGAAATGAGCTGGCAAATTACAGATGAACAACATGGATAAAAATGATACATCACAGAGGCCCCCATGGGTCCAATGTTTTGTTGGAAAGAGTACTACTAATTGAATGGGATATGAATTGCCTGGTGATCCAAAGTGATAGATTTGACTAACCACATGCCGGTGTTGGAGATGAGTCCGGTCGAGTTACGTATTCAACCTAACAACTTTCAAAGATGTTCTAAGTGGGCCTGTCGATACGGTGGCATGTGGCTCAATCACATCTCACCGCCTCGAGTTACTAGAAAGGTCGGTGGTGTCAGGTAATGATGATTAATACCTGAGCACCAATAAAATATACACAATGTTGATTTAAATCGACCCGTTGAAATTGTGGGACCCACTGCAGATAGTAATGCCATAATTGGATTGGTCGAATTATCCTAACCTCTGGTCTGCGAACATCCTTTTACTGAACTAAGATCCTTTGATGCGTTCCATTTCAACCGTCCATTAAATGGATTGTTATGCGATGAAACAAGTGTAAATTTTGGCATCAGGACCATATTTCATTTATAGTGGGGCCCATTAGATGGAAAGTCATCCATCCCTATTAATACTCTCACAACGCCATGTGTATCCGTCTCTGATGGAACTGCATCATTTAAAATAATTTCTTATTCTATTTTTCTTTCGAGAGTAATGATCCAGTGGGCTAAGTGCATGGAAATGTTAGCTTGTACATGGTTATTTTTAAACTTTTTGGTATTCGCATCATATATCTGGACCGTCCATTACCTCCAGTTCCCTTATTTTCCCGTGCTATGAAAATATCTCAGGAATTGAATAGTTCTAAACAACTCTGTGGGGCTTATCTTCAATGAACAATCTTTTACATCCATTTTGCATGCCACAGACTGCACGGTTTGGATCAATTGTTTGAGGTGGAACCTCTACTCTTGGTCTCATCTCTAGGGCTGAAAGTTGGGCGGGTTCAACCCGACCAACCCGTGACCGACCCAACATTGGGTTGGGTTTAAGCAGGATATTTTGGTGAAACATCTCAGGCTTGGGCATACAAACACCAACCTGATAAAACTTGGGCTAGGCTTGGGTTGAGGTCTTGGGTTGCCCAACCTAACCCGAACCCGATTAATATATAAATTTCTTATAAATTAATTATAATTGAGTGTGGATCATTTGTGTTAAAGGCACGGGAAATTCCAATGCCGTTGGATTTCATTGGTCCATGTCATTTCTAATGATACAAGCTAACAAGATATGCCAAATTTCTCTCCCAAATAGATTGCGTGGTACACAATACGACTTTAAAGGAGTAGTTGTCCAATATTTTAGCTTGTTTGTTTAGAAAAAATGAACTTCTTTACAATAAATAACTGCATATATAATTAAATCATAGGTACAAAAAATAACATGTGTATTGAAAATATAATAGACTAATGTAATAACAAAAATATTAGCTTATATCTATCCGACCAACTCGGCCAACCCCACCGAGCCCACTCGGTTGGGCTTGGGTTGAGAATTCCCAACCCAAGGTTAGGTTAGGTTGAAGTATAGGAACCTTAGGTTGGGCTAGGGTTGAGCACCAACCCAACCCAACCCAACCCAACCCAACCCAACCCAACAGACTTTCAGCCTTACTCATCTCACAAGCTGTGTGGTCTAATTCTATATAGATTTCGTAGTAAGGTGCTCACCACCATTTATTGTGGTGTGAAGACTTTGTGGGCCTACCCTTGTGCGTGTATTTTATTTAAGCAGGCCATCCTCTTTTCCTGCTCATATTAGGGCATGTGAATAAAATTGAAGTATATCCAAAGCTCAAGTAGACCACACACAGGAAATTGTGAGGTAATTAATGTATTTTATCTATGCTGTCCACCTATTTTTTTAGCTTATTTTAGAGAAGTATACTAAAATTGAAGTAGTAAATTCAAAGCTCAAGCGAACCACAAATTGAAAACATTTGGAATTTAACGCTTATCAATGAAAACTTTTTAAGGGTTACAAAATTTTTGAATTAAACTGTTATCTATTTTCCCTTCATCCAAACTAGTGTTAAACATCACTGTGGGCATTAAGAAGGTTTCAATGGTGGATGCCACTATCCCACTGTTTTCTTTGGTGTGGTCCACTTAAGCATTGAATATGCTGCAATTTTGGACTCCTGCCTTAAAATGATCAGGAAAAGATGGATGGACCGCTTGAATAAAACACATACATCAGTGGGCCCCACAGAGTCTTCGCACTTAGATGGTGGTGAGCGGCTCAGTGCACAGTCCGCATCCATGGCCGTGGGATCGATTCGAGTTAGACATGTACATACAATCACACGTATACATACGTATACGTATGTATTTACACACGAATGTATGCATGCGGCCAATGAGAAATTGAAGTGGATGATACGCAGCCAGTGCTGAAAAATTGCACACGTAGCAAAAAGTAATTTAAATTGAACAGGCCTAATTGTGGGTCCCAGTTTAGATGTATATCATGTTGTATTTTAAATTATTTTAAAATAATTTAGTGTTTCAAAATATCATTGGTCATAAATGCCCTTTGGATGTGTCTTTTCACTTAGTTTGAAAGGTTGCATCCTTTCAATTTTTGTTTTGAAAAGTTGTGTCTTTTGGAGCCTAAGGGTCGCACCAATTAGATTTAAATCCAATAGTCACAACCCTTTGTGAAAGGGTGTCTTCACAAAGTCTATAAATAGACTTCTGATTTTACGTTTTAAATGGATTGAAAAATCAGGTTTCCTCTTAAAAATGTGTTCAAGTATTTTTTAGTTCGGGTTAAGACTACAAGTGGTTCGAGCCCGTGTACAGTGAGTGCACCGCTGGGACTGGGTCATAGTCGATGTATCCTGGAGGTCGATTGCTCTGGAAACCTGTTGCACTTGGGACGGTGTCCAAGGGGAGCAAATTCGATTTCAAGCCGAGTGACTCACGTCACGCTTCGACTTATACAAATTGATAAGTTTTTTAACTTTCTTATTTTAATTTTATATAATTTAAATAGTTTTCTAAAATACAATTTCCAACATATCATAAACCACAAATTACAAAAATTACACTTATGTGATTATCAAACTATCGGTCGTGAATCAATGGTTAGGATTGCTCAACCAAGCTGATTTTGGTCCTATGACTTATTTACCTTTAGTTCCGCAGCTTTGACGGTTTAGATCGAGTTAACATATCCCATATACAATTTCTGAGTGCCTGCTTATCAAACATCATACACCACGAGAGTATAAAAAAATAATTCCCATGTGAAATTTTGGAGGGAATCGCACGTAATTTTTGGACGACTACGTGCGTGCATGCGCATTTGCACTGAGTACGCGGATTGGTACGCTGTGGCGTGGTGTGATACTATGTAGGGCCCACCATGACGTATGTAGGTATTTTATCCAATCCCTCCATCCTTCTTTCTAGTTGATTTTAGGGTTTGAGGCCAAAATGGAAGTATAACAAAAGCTCAAGTTAACCACACTGTAGAAAACAGTAGAGATGGTGCCATTCACCTTTGAAATCTTCTTAAGTCCCACGAGAATCTTTATTTCTCATCCAAAACGTATTTATACAGTCATACAGACGTAGATGAATGGAAAACAAACTTCTGTGGCCCTTGAAGAAGTTTTCAATGGTATGCATTCAATTTCCATTGTTTTTATGCAGTGTGGTCCACTTGAGCTTTTATATGTTTCAAGTTTTTTAATTCATGTTCTAAATTGATCTATAAAAACAATGAACGGCGTGGATAAAACACATACATTAAAGTGGGCCTCACATAGTATCCACACCACACGTGCTGAGCTGGTGGATGCACAATCAAGTCCTGATTTGGTACTACTACTGCCCTGCTATGACGCCATGGGATTTTAATGGATGGCAGTTACTGTCATGGGATGGCACAGACAGCCTGTCTTGAAAAGGAAGCGGGCTGCGTGTTGAACGGACTAGGACAGCCCCTCTCTACCTAGGTCTGGTGGGGTAGTACCCAGTCCGCGTCCTGCTATTGCATGTGGTAGCACCGGAAGGTATTATTGGAACGGACGCGGATTGCGTCCTACCCTCGCCTGGACGGTAATCGGTCCGGGCAGGGCTCTGGGGCCCACCGTTATGTAAGTGTTTTATCCACGCGGTTGAACGATTCTTTCAGACAAATTTAGTATGTCGACCAAAAAATGAGGCAAGTCCAAGGCTAAGTGGACCACAACAAAGGAACCTGTACTGATATGACACCCACCCTTGAACCTTTCTAAGGACCCACGTGATTTTTTTTTTTTTTTTTACCATAAACCTATTCATAAGTTCATGTAGACGTGGATGAAGTGAAAACACAAATATCAACTTGATCCGAAACTTCTCTGGCTCCCAAGAAGCTTTTAATGGTGGACGTTCAATCCCCACTTTGTGGTCCACTCAAGCCTTGGAGCTGCCTCATTTTTTGGTTCATAAACTAAATTTGTCTGAAAGAATCGTTTAGCGGCATGGATAAAACACTTACATAATGGTGGGCCCCACAGAGCCCTGCCCGGACGTATTACCGTCCCGGCGGAGGTAGGACGTAATCCGTGTCCATGTGGAACCCACCTTGGTGGATGTGTTTCATCCACGCCGGTCATCTGTTTTGCCAGGTCATTTTAAGTGGATTAGCTAAAAAATTGAAGCAAATCCATAGCTCAAATGGACTACACTATAGAAAACAGTGGAGATTGAAGGACAGCCGTTGAAAAGTTCCTAGGAATACAAAAGTTTTGGATAAAGCTTATATTTATGTTTTACCTTCATCCAGGTACATGTGATGTTATGAACCGGTTAGATGGCAAATAAAGCATTACGTAGGCCCCATGAGGCTTTAAACGGTGGGCGTTCAATCCTCATTGTTTTCCATGGCGTGGTCCACTTGAGTTTTATACCTCTATTATTTTTGGGTTCATGCCCTGGAAAGCTACATGTTTAAAACAAATACACCACAGTGGGCTCCATAGAGAGGCTTGGCCAGTGCCATAGGCAAGCCACTTCCATGGTACAGCACACAACAATACTTGTGTATGTGGGCTGCTAGAAAACCTCCAAGCAACTTACTATAATGTATGTGTTTCATCTGCCTCATTTATCTATTTTGGCAAATTATTTTAGGGCATGAGCCCAACAATGAGGCATATCCAAATCTCAGGTGGACCACACCTTAGGAAATGATAACAATTGAATACCCACCGTTAAAATTTCCTCAAAGCATAAAAGTTTAGATCAAGTGTTTTTTATTTATTTATTTATTTATTTCCCTTCATTTAGATTTTTGTGACCTTATCAATGTCAAATGAGTATTATGGTGAGCCTTAGGATGTTTCACATGGTGTAGTCCACCTTAGATTTGGACCTGCCTCATTTTCAGTCTCATCTCATGTTATAAAATGAGCTGGAAAGTGGATGGACAATGCAGATTAAACGCATGTATACATCATGGTGGGGTCCACAAAGCTCATTCAATCCGTTTCGGTGGTGACCCAACACGGATATCTGACTCTATGGGCCCACTGTAACGTATTTGTTTTATCTACACCATCCATCCGTCCTCTTCTATGGACTGGTTGCAGGGCGCGTACCTTTTATTCCTACACATGCACGTTGGAGCAGCCTGTAAGACTGACATATTACATGCGTATGTAGAGTACTCGTGGTGTACGTGCTTCCACAACATGCATGGGACTATGGGAGCATGAATGGAATCCCCTGCTTATGGGTCCACCATGTTGTCTGTTTGACATCCATTCCATCCATTAGTTGTAATCCTCAATACTTGATCCCCAGGCACAAATCGGCCAGATCCAAAAGTCAGGAGGACCACACCACAGGGAAAAATAGGGATGGGATTCCAACCATAAGTTTGTATGTATCTTTCATCAAACTTGTTCATCAGGTGTGACACATCATGATGAAGTGAAGGGATATATATATATATATATATATATATATATATATATATTATATATCTATATATATATATATATATATATATATATATATTCGTGCCTGCGGGTGACGGTGGACCAATTGAGTCCGGTTCAGCTGCAATGTTTGTAGAATAAGCTTACTTACAACTTTTGTGTGGGTCCACCGTGATGTTTACATGACATCCGCTCCGTCCATCATGTGAGCCCCCTCATGTTTTCCTGACCCAAAAAATCAGGTTGACCCGAACCTCATCGTAACCCACGTCATGTGTAAAACCTTTAAGATTACTTCATATGGCCACCTCCGTTTTGGAGTGGCCTGAGTTTTGGGGTATCTATTCAATCTAGGTCGGGCGCATCTTATGAATGGATTGGATGACAAATACAAAACACAGTGGGCCTCAGATTCAATTTGGAAGGTTTTGAAGGTGGGCTCCCATCCTATATATACTCTTTGTTGTGACCCACCTGTGTTTTGAACCAGCCTGATTTTTGGGATACAGCGTAGAATTGAAGGGGCTCACCTTATGGACAGACCGGATGTGGGCCTATATCATGGTGGGCCCCACACACAACAATGTAGAACAAGCTTATTCTACCGATAGTAGTAGAGGAATAGATCTCAAGTACTTCAGCGAGAGTTTAAGGTTAGTTGGGAGTTGGGGGAGTGCTATTAAAGGGTGCACCGGCAATGGAAGTCTAAGGTCAAAGGTTGCTGACTTTTGGCTCTGCAGATGTTAAATGTGTCTGCAAATTATACTCATCTACCAGTTTGTACTGGTGGGGCCCATTTCTCAACGGTCCAGATGATGGATTTTGGTTGGGCCAGACTGTGGATGAAGTGATGAACCATCCCCAAAAAACTTCTTGATGGAGAAATCCTAAATTTGTCACCTGAAAATGGGTAGTCAGGAAGCCCAAGATTGGTGGATGAGATCTCTTAATTTGGTAGAATTTTGGGGCATTCTTCTATGATGGGGATTGGGGATCATAAGATCCGGACAGTACACTAGGCTCTTCAGTTTATACTGGTGGGGCCATGCTTCACTGATCTAGACCATTGATTGATTGTGAATTATAAATTTCTATTCAGAAAATGGACGGTAAAGAAGTGGATTGCAGCAATGATTCACACCCAACCAAAACAGGCCTGAGAATTTGGACTCAGATTGCTACAGTAGCACACATGTATCCATGTAAAGCTATGTGAGCCCACCATGATATTTGTATTTTATACACATTGTCTATTCATTTTTTCAGCTAGATCCAAATATCAAGTAGACTACGCATGAAGCAGTGGTGATTGAACATGAACCATTAAAAACTTCCTAGGGACCTCTACAATGTTTATTTACCATCCAACCGGTTGATTAGGTTACACAAGATGATCAAGGGAAAATATAAATATCAGCTTGATCCAAAACATTTGTAGCACCATAAAGTTTTTAATAGTTTGCATTCAATCACCAATGTTTCCTTTTTGTGTGGTCCATTTGAGATTTGAATCGTTCTCATTTTTTTACTTCATGCCCTAAAGTGTATCTGTTGGGCACTGCCCAAGATTTGTTGAGGCACTCTCTATCGAGACTCTAATTGCATAGGGTAGCACAGGGTGGATATCATGTCCTTTGGAAAAAAAGCTCTGTGGGCCCATCATGATGAACAGATTTTGATTTTTTTTTTTTTTTTCTTACTTTCTATTCATTTCCATGGGATGAGCCCAAAAATTGAGCAGAGCCAAATCTAAGGTAGACGACACGGCAGGAAACCGTGGTTATTTAACGCCCACCATTACAAACTTCCATGGGGCTACAAAAGTTTTGGATCAAGCTGATATTTGTATTATCCCTTCATTGGGTGTGACCTAATTTACATACTGGATGGCACGTAAATATGATAGTGGGCTCTAAGAGGTTTTTAATAGTAAGCATTCAAATCACCACTAAATCCTATTGTGTGGCTCACTTGAGATCTAATGGCTCATTTTTAGGCTCTTGCCCTAAAATGCTATGGCTCAATAAAACACATACATCATGTTAGGCCCACAGAGTTTTCAAGAAGATATAGCACCGACATCGTTGCTGTGTGCTGCACTATTACAATCTGAGTCCCATACGATCCTGACAGTGCACTAGGATCTGATCAGTTTATACTGGAGAGGACATGGCTCACTGATATAAACCATTGATTGATTGTGGATTATGAATTTCTGTCCTGCAAATGGACGGTCAAGAAGAGGAATGGAGCAATAGTTCACAGCCAACCGAAAAAGGCCCAAGAATTTTTTATATATATATATATATATATAGATATATATATATATATATTATATTTGTGGCATTCCCTATCCACTGTGGGGCCCAACAGGCCAGAGAGGGAGAGAAGCTTCTGCCAACAGGCCAGAGAGGGAGAGAAGCTTCTGTCACGTCTCAACTACATGCATTGATTTCTCACCACCATCATATACTATAAATATCCATCTCTTCCTGACCTTCCAATTCACTAAGCAAGCATTTCTTCTCTTATCTTCCGTTGAGAGAAGATGGGGAGGTTTTCAAAGAATGTACGTGTTTTCAGTGCATTGGCGATAATGGCGGTGTTGGTTGTTGGAATTGTAGAAGCACGCCGTATCGAGAAAGATAGCTTTGTTGATACCATTGGTAGTGGTGGAGTTTTGGAGGTGGGGGCGGGGGGGCTAGGCGGCGGTGCTGGTGGTGGAGCAGGTGGGGGGGCTAGGCGGTGGTGCTGGTGCTGGAGCAGGCGGGGGATTAGGTGGTGGCGGCGGTGCTGCTGGTGCTGGTGGGGGACTAGGCGGCGGTGAGCTGGTGGGTGGGCTTGGGGGGGGATTAGAGGCGGCGGCGGTGGTGCTGGCGTTGGTGGTGGAGCAGGCGGGGGGCTAGGTGGTGGCGGCGGTCGGGTATAGCTGGTGGGGGACTAGCGGCGGCCGGTGCGGTGCTGGCGCTGGTGGTGGAGCAGGCGTGTGGACTAGTGGTGGCGGTGGTCCTGGTGCCTGTGGTGGTGGAGCTGGAGGGGGACTGTGTGCGGTTGGTGGAGGTGCTGCGTGGCGCTGGTGGAGGATTTTGGTAAGGGGTGGGTGGACTTGGAGGGGGTGCTTGTGGGGGTGTTGGCGGAGGTGGTGGACTTGTGGTGGTGGCGGTGCTGGAGGTGGTGCTGGTGCTGGCGGAGGGTTTGGTAAGGGTGGTGGTGCTGGCGGATTGGGTGACTTGTGGTGTAGGTGGCGGTGCTGGAGGTGGTGCTGGCGGAGGGTTTGGTAAGGGTGGTGGACTTGGTGGCGGTGCTGGAGGTGGTGCTGGCGGCGGTGCTGGTGGTGGTGCTGGAGGAGGTGGTGGACTTGGTGGCGGTGCTGGAGGTGGTGCTGGCGGCGGTGCTGGAGGAGGTGGTGGATTTGGTGGCGGTGCTGGTGGTGGCGTCGGTGGAGGGTTTGGTAAAGGTGGTGGAGTTGGTGGCGGTGCTGGTGGTGGTGCTGGAGGAGGTGGTGGAGTTGGTGGCGGTGCTGGAGGTGGTGCTGGTGGTGGTGTCGGCGGAGGGTTTGGTAAAGGTGGTGGAGTTGGTGGTGGCGCTGGCGGTGGTGGTGGACTTGGTGGTGGTGGCGGTGGCGGTGTTGGAGGTGGTGCTGGTGGTGGCGTTGGCGGAGGGTTCGGTAAGGGTGGTGGAGTTGGTGGCGGTGCTGGCGCTGGTGGTGGTGGAGGAGTTGGAGGTGGGTCTGGTGGTGGTGGAGGATTCGGAGGTGGGGCCGGGGGAGGTGGTGGAGGTGGTAAAGGTGGTGGTGGTGGTTTTGGAGGTGGAGTTGGAGGAGGTGAAGGTGGTTTTTAGTTTTAGATATAGAAGAGTCTGTTCTACGTGTAACTCCATGCAACTACCGCATGGACGTATGCTGAGTATCCCTCCAATAAATAATTGGCTAATGAAATAAATAGATATTTCTTCCTACTCTCATGCAAAAATCTCTCTTTATTTATTTATTTATCTTTTATTATTATTATTGCATTTGTTATCGCTTTTCTTTTATTTTTTTCTTTTTCTTCTTATATCGGGCCTATTTAATAACCGTTTATCATGATCATAGGTAGCTGCTAGTGGGCCATAAGGTTTCATAAGCATCTGATGTCCTACAAGTGGGGCCATCTTTTAATGACCTGAATCATTGAATATTGAGCCTCATTGCAAATGCCCCATGCATCAAAAACTCTTTCACATTCCTAGATCCCAGCTATGGAATATCCAACTTTCTTTTATGTTGAGTTGGAAATGTTTGTATTTTCTCCTTCCTTATCCGTTATTTGTTAGGCTAACCAATTCAAGGTTGTTTTTGTTTTTTTTGTTCCATATTTCTGATGCATGGGCCAGCAACAGTGGAACCATCACTACTAATCCAAAGGCCCCCAAAACTCATATTTTTACTTCACAAAACAACTCATACACCTCTCTCCTTTTCGGACTCTGGCTCATCATAAACATTTCGGGCTAGGCTTGGACGGAACTAATTTTGGCCGTTGTGAGCCCGAGCTGGGTTTGAGATTATGTTGAGCAATGCAGACTAAGGTTAGATAGAGTTTGGCCTGGTCTTAACCAGGTTGGTTGATATTGCTACTTATCAATGAGCGATGAAAAATGAAAAACTATTCCTTAATTTATAAATGTATGAGATGAAATAGTAAATATGATTACAAAGTATTTTTAACAATTTAGTTTAATGATAACATGTAAATCATCCTTCGAATCCAAATATTCAAATTATACAAAAGAAAAATAAAAATACAAGGATAGAATTTCATGTACTAATAGATGGGCAACCATTCCTTGCCGTCGATGAAATCAATGGTCGCGAAATGATGAACTTGTTCTGCGGTGCGTTGTTTAGACAATGGAACGCGCCGCGATGATCTGTGTTGGATCCAAGGGCCATAGCAATTATGCTCCCAAAGTGATAAATTACTGCCCAAATACATATTATCTTATTAGGAAAATTTATATAAAACTTAGTTTGGGTGCGTTTGGCTGCACCGAATATGGTGAAATTTTCCACCATATCAGACAAATTAATCAGGTGCGTTTGGCTGCACCAAAGTTGATGATGATCTCAAACCTAAAGTCTAAGGTTGCCTACTATGCAACACTTGATGTACAATACCTGCGCTCGGCAGGTCTACTGTGTTGTCATTTGAAATCCACTCCGTCCATCATGTCAGAACTAGATCTTGGGACTTAAATAAAAAAATCATCCTGATCAAAAACTCAGGTGGGCCACACCACTGGGAAAAAGGGAAGAGATGCCAAACCTAGGTTAGTATATGGATCCCACCATGTGTTGTATATTCGATCCAACCCGTTCTTATGGCAAGGGGGGTTTGTGGGCATAAAATTTCCCTTTCTTAACTAGAAGGAAGTTTGTACTCTCTATTCTAAAGGGGGTGTTGGCATAAACGCCTCATTCTGGTTAATGAAGCTCTCTTGGGTAAATAAGCTTGAAGGTTCCAAGTGGAAGGGGATTTGTTATGGAAATCTATTATTGCTACCAAGTATGGGGTCACTCCTTCGGGATGGTGGACGACCAAATCCTCCTCCCTACATTGTGCCTCATTCTTGTGGAAATCCATCACAAGAGTGGCCTATAAGGTTTTTCCTTGTGCAAGATTCTCAGTAAGGGCTAGGACTAGGATTTTCTTCTAGGAGGACCCCTGGTGGGGGGATTCCTCCCTAAGATCCTCCTTCCCTTCCCTTGCTTATCTGTGCCCCGTGGAGGACAATCAGGCCAGTGACTGCTTCTCCACGTTTGTTCAGGGGGTCTGCTAGGTAGAAAGAAATGGAGGCTAGCTATGCTAGTGGCTCTCTTGGTCATTTGGAGAGAACAAAATGAGATCTACTTTTTCAATAAGAGTCTCTCAGCTGCTGGGAGCCTGGGACTCTAGCTAGGAGGATCGCTCTGTTTCGAGATTGGCTCCCTAAGTTGTTTTTGAGGTTTTTAGGGGCTGGTGTCCCTTCTTGGTTTTTTTTTTGTTCTTTGTAGCTCTAGTTCTCTAGGGTTGCTCCCTTTTCAGGAATTCTTTTCTACTTCTTTGATAGTTTTGTTTTTCTTGGCCTTGGCCTAATAAATTTGCTTCATTGTTTCAAAAAAAATGTTGGGAACCACCTTTCTTGGGCACATCTCTATCCTAAAATGGCAAATGTGTATCCTAGTTAGGACTGTCCTAATTCAATGCCTAAATGTGGATGTACTAGAGCCCAAACACCACACCCACCAGCCCATCCAATCAATGAACTTTCTTCGATTGAATCTGAACTGCTCACTGTTTTTCTTTTCACTGTCCATTTGTGGGGAGCTGATCAGATGGTTAGCATCATCCAGCAACGGGCCATTCATTACACTCCGATCATGTTATTAAGACAGATGCCATTTGCAGCCTAAGTTTGCATGCATGCCTTTTTGTCCCACCAACATACAATGTGTATGACATCCGATCAGGTATTCCACGACCTGCATGTCGTATCAGACCGCATTGATTTTCCATGCCAGGTCAGACTCCGGAAAAGGCAGGGCAGCATTATAATACCACGATCTCGATTAATACGAACATGTTTCCATATCAGAAGACGAAATTGGCAATAAAATCAAGATTTAATAGAACCAAAAATCTCTAAACGTAATCGAGTGGTGGAGAAACGAATTGTCGAAAGAATTGAACGGACAGATCCAGGGCCGTTGATCTGACGATGAAGACTGACCTGACAATGTTGCCGACTAAGGGAGCTGTTTGTTGAGCTTGATCTTTTCTTGATTCTCTTTGATCTTCTCCTTGAACGATTCTAGTTCTAGATTCGTTCTCTGCAACTCTTCCTAAGAGAGAGAGAGAGAGAGAGAGAGAGAGAGAGAGAGAGAGAGAGAGAGAGAGAGAGAGACCCTAGAAATCAGAAGAGAGAGATAGAGAGAGGAGAGAGAGGGGGGGAGGTATTTTCGACCTTGAGGATGCGGATTTCGTTGTCGAGAAGACGAGAAGCTCTAACGATGTCGTCAGAAGACATGGAAGCGAGCTGATCGTCTTCGAAAGAACTGCTGTCTTCTACCATAGCTGTAGCCATTGGAGAGAGAGAGAGAGAGAGAGAGAGAGAGAGAATTTTTCTTCGATGGGAAGAAAGAGAGCTTAGCAAAGGCGAAGGAGAAAAAACTTTGATACTCAAGTGTGGTGGATGATACACAGGCGAGGAAGGAAGGGAGCGGATTAGATGTTACCCGGGTCACAACTTAGTGGGTGTTACCCTAACCGTGTGGGCCTCACCTTGATCTATTTTTTTACATCCACTCCGTCCATCTGTTTTTGATTCTCATTTTAGAACGATATCTCAAATATTAAGAAGATCCAAATGTCAGTGGACTATACCGTTAGAAATATTGATGAATAATCATTAAAATCATTTTGGACGTGTTTGGACGGGCCCATCCCTGGGAATTAGATTGTATTAGGGTGGATGGCAGGTAATGATGGCTGCGTCAGTGGATTGCTGGCAACCCCATGGGATTGCTATATCCAGGAAATCTACCACCGAGTATGTTTGGCGCGCCTGCCCAGTCCTGGGATTGCGGCCGGTCAATCCCTTCCAATCCGTCCACCCAAACATGTCCCAGGCAAAATAGATGGGATTGGGTGGATTTCAAGGTAATGATGGTGATGTCAGTGGATTACTGGCAATCCCAATCCAGGCATAAGTTCAACGTACCTGTTTGGCACGCCCGGCCAATCCGGGAATTGCTGCCTCCAGTCCCTTCCAGTACAATCTAATCCCATTCAGTCTGCCCGGCCAAACAGGCTCAAATATAAGCTACAAAAGTTTTGGATCAGGCTACTATTAGTATTTTTCATTCTTCCAAGCTTTTTTGACATATGCATTTGGCTGGATGGCAAATAAATATTGCAAGAACCTCACGACGGGCCCTTTTTCACGGTGAGGCACTCAGTCACCCCTGTTTCCTGTGATGTGGTTAAACTGATATTTAGTTGTACTTAATTTTCGAAACCAATTCCTCAAAATGAGTTGGAGAAATGGATGGACAGCTTATACATACAACACATCATCAAGATAGCTCCCCATGGTAAAGATAACACCCATTGAGCTATTACCTAGGTAACACTTAATCAGTTCATACTAATCCCCTAGGACCAAGCTATATATATGGAAGGTCTTGTCAAAGGCTATGTGGAGGCCACCATAATATGTATATTTTATTTTATCCATGCCGTCTATCATTTTTTAAAGATCATTTTAAGAGGTGATCCCAAAAAAGAGGAGATTGAAGTATTGAGTTGACAACATCAAAGGAAGCAGTTGGGATTGAATGCCCTATGTTAAGAACTTGTTGCGCGTACAAAGGCTTTGGATCAAGCTGACATTCATGTTTTCAACTGTAAAAGTTCCCATTGCTTTTTATGGTATAGTCCACTTGAGGGGCTTATATTGTTTGGAAAGTGTGGTCAAAAGCCTAAAACACAAGCATCACATGATGGTGGGCAACAAAAAGCCCCTGAATGGACCATTCCTATCTAGCTATCTAAGACCTGGTGGGGGTATCACCGAATCTTGTCTCATACACAGGCACTTAACTCTGACCAAGTGTGATGGGCGGTGTTTGCCTGTATGGAGAAGCCGGTTGCACGTTGTGCCATGCACCACTGACTTAGATGGTGTGTTGATGTCACCAAGTTCTATGGGCCTACTATGATTATTTATTTATTATATATACATTGTTAATCAATTTTGCGAGATCATTTTATGGTATGGGATAAAATCAGGTGAATCCAAAGCTCAAGTGGACCAACAATGGGCATCGTTATCCTATTGCGTGCAAAATAAATGGACAGCATGGATATAACACATATATCATGATAGCTCTGGTAAAACTTGGTGACATCAACACACCACCAAGGCTGGACACACCACGCAATCGGATTCCCTTTTAAATGAGTTTGACATGGAATACCATGAAACTTTTAAGAGGCCAATAATTTTATTATTTATCAAGTTTTTTTCTATGAAAATGTTGAAGGATCTATAATTAACTGAAAAAGCTATCTCCCATCATCATGAAAATACTGTGGATTGGCTTTCCTTTAAGTAAATTAATTTACTCATTTTCTAATTGGCAAAACTGATTTGAATTCTTGTGAAATCGTCCATATAAAATTAAGTAGATTTGTAGAGCTTTGAGGTGAGAGTTAAAAAAGAGGTCTTTTGAAGGATTTGGATTCTTCTTAAATTTAAATTCTCTCAATTCCTAGCTACAAAAATGTCAAAAATAACGATGAATCTTCATAAATCTGTCTAATTGTACACTACTAAACATATCATAATCATCTTTTAATTTTCAAACTACCTTTCAGAAGAGGAATGCTTTTTTGAGGAACTGTTCTGGTGAGAACTTTTGATACGTGATGTGAGCACAAAATTCAAATGGTTCATCAAATGAGTCGCATCATGAAACACCCAAGGCTAACCTTTTGACATAATATTCCAAAAATTTGGTGGGCCATAGTAAAGTGAAAGGTAAATCAAGGGTGTGAGGGTGTTCGCTTTGCTATGGCACATCCAATTTTTAGATCAGGCCAAAAAGTTAGCTCGGAGAATTCCATGAGGTCCCACGTCGCATGTCAAAACTTCTCATGGAGTTCTCATGAGAGCATTTTTAACCTCTTATATTAATAATAATAATAAATAAATAACATATTTAGAATTAGGAGTGTCAATAGGCCCGCTTAAGGGCGGGCCAAGTGCTGTCCAAGCCCAGCCTGCATTGATAAATCTAAAACCATACCCGGCCCAACCTACGGGCCTGATCTTACAGCCGAAGCCTGGTCTGAGGTGAGCCATGCCCAGAAGCCCAACGGGCCTGCCTGGCCCATTGACAGCCCTATTTAGAAGTGAAATTATTTTTCAGTTATTACTCCATTCCCAAATGTGCCCAAACTTCAAAAACAATGAATAAAGATAATCTTTGATGTTTTTGTGGCCATGCTCTAGCAATTAATGAAACCCATGATTCAATCATGTAAATACATAGGTAGATAATCTGAATAGTCTACTTGTCACAAGCAAAAAAAAAAATCCAATTTGTTGCTATTAATTGGGTCACATCATCACATACTACATTTAATACAGCAGTGCTTACAACGGCAATGATAATGTGAACCAACCACAATACAGGAAAATAAGATGAGGTTCACTTTTATTCGAGTCATGGCACCTTGGGGGCATGCCCTCCAACCACTAAGATCAAGACTCCTGACTAGTAATGGTCTGACCCAGATATAAGTTCCATAATAATGGCTGGGATAACCTGATGAGCAGGGTAGATTATATAAAAATAACATGGTGGACTGCAACCGCCCATAAATCTCCAACTCACATGTTGGCCACCTGATGGTTGGATCGGCCTGATTTTTGAGGCATCTCAATTTCACGGTGGAACGACCCTTCCAGACGGGTTGGATGCCATGCAAATATCCAGTGGGCCACATTCGTAAGGGTTGTAAAATAAACCTATCCTACGAAACGCTTGTAGAGGATCAATACGATCAGTTATGCTATGAAAATACTATATGAGGTACTTCATCCTCAGGTTTACGTCAATTTATTTATCCATTGAAAACGTATTCCCTGTTTTCTACACACTTTTGACACGTTTCATTACATGCCACACATGTGCCAACCTAGTAAATGCTGGGACATCCGAGGAGTTCATCAAGTTTCTAAATTGTCAGGTCCCAAAAGTAGGCTGGTTACTCACTTGGTGGGCCACCCTATATATATATATATAAGATTAGATTTTAAAAACTTGGCAATAGTACTAAAATGATATAAAAATAAATAATAAATGAACAACATGGATAAAAACCATACATTATTGAAGGCCTCACATATCCCTTGCCATAACCAATTTCTGTCTTACACCCAGATCCATAGCTCAACTGGCAGGCTAAGTGGAGAGACCTCACTTCAATGCCTGAGGTCTTGGTATGGAGTGGCTAGCATTAAGTGTGTACTAACAAGCTAACCCCAAAATAATAATAATAATAACCAATTTCTGTCTTGATCACCAGGGAGGATGCAATCCTCTTCCCTATAGATGGAAGCGGATCGTGTCCGGCTAGGCAAAGCCGCAAAGGCTCTATGGGGCCCACTGATGTATGGTTTTTTTTTTTTTTTTTCATGTCATCCATTCATTTTTTTTTTTTTTTCATATTCTTTCATGATATGAGCCCAAAAGTGAGGTAGATCCAAAGATCAAGTGGACCACACCATAGGAAGCAGCGATGATGGTGACACCCATTATTGAAACCATCCCAAGGGCCACCATGATGTTTATTTGCCATCCAACCTATTTATAAGGTCATATAGACCTGGATGAAGGGAAAACACAAATATTAGCTTGACCCAAAACTTCTGCAGTTGCTAAGAAATTTTTAATGGTGGGGGTTCAATTCGCACTATGTGGTCCACTCAAGCCATGGATCTTCCTTATTTTTTCTTTTATATCTTAAACTGATTTAGAAAAATGGATAGATGGCATGGATAAAAACATATACATCACAGCAGGCATCACAAATCCCTACCTGGACGGATTATATCATCCAAGTGGGGGCAGAACATGCACCACCTGCTTCATCGATTGCATATTGAAGAATGAGTAACATGCAGCATCATATTTTCTTTTTAGTTAAGTATAGAATTGAACCCAAGACATCAATGTTGAAATGCACTCTGTCTGCTGCCGAGGAATGGGCTTGGGCTTGGGCTTAGGCACGAATCTAGACCCCTTGATAGGCACTCTTTCTATTTGCAAAAAAATAATAACAATCAAAGGTTAGGATTGCTCAGCCAATCTAATTTGCAGACTATGATACGTGACAGCTACTATCGGCATTACCAATAAATTAAATATCAATCTTGCTTATTATTTCTACTTCTATTGAAGTTGATAGATTTTTTTTTTTTTTCTATTAATTTTATTTTCTACCACCACTTCATTTGTTATCCATGTAGCGTCAATTCAACATGTTTTTATTTATTTATTTATTTTGGTTGAACTTTTTGTCAATATTTAATTCATATCGACTATGTGTATTGATCAGATAATTCTATATCGGACCTATGAGTTTGTTTCTTTACTTAAATGATAGGTAATGCTACATTCATTGTGACATGTATAAGAAGTATTTTCTTAACGAACAAAGCTATAAAAAATGTGGAAGGTTGGTAAATTTTTACATCCATATTTATCCAAGAATATGTTGTATTATGGTTTGACCTGAGCATTTTTGTATTCATAATTGATTATCGAGTGTCTCCTTTAAGTTTATTACTTCTTAATATTTTGATCGCATATGGCAATCCAATCTACTCACACTAATAGTTTTGATAATTTCACATGTTATTGCTCAAATATGGTTGATCCCGTAATACTTCTTGTAAGCTGATGAGTACCTGCACTTTAATGGAAAAATGAATAACACTAAGGGCGCTAGTTATGACCGAGGACCCTCCGATGCTTAAGTCATGTAAATGAACTCAAAGTAGATATGACTAGAGTTTGTATAGTTGTGTGTACCTTTCTTCTTAGGTGGGATGATGTATTTATAGGTTTGTTAGGTAGTTTACATATCTAACTAGATCTGCGACATACGCTGGAGGGGCTTATATTGAAGTTGGAATCTACCATCGAGTATGTCTTCGATTATGCATTGATTGACTGATCTTCAGCTAGAATCTCATTGGATAGTCTCGCTCGTATACGGCACAAGATTCTCTCCAGATATTTTCATCCCAAGCTCGAGGTTGGTATACGAGGTTGTGGTTAGCATCCATGGTTGAGGTGATTGAGGTCTTCATTCATGGTCGAGGTCTATCGATGAACCTTATCTCTCAGTCGGGTTAACTGTTTCAGCTTGGTCATTAGGTTTCATTGCTCAACTCATCTTCCCTAGTAGTAAATACTTTGGTGATTTAGGGAGTTTGGTCTGATGGTTTTCTACCACGTGTCTCATACGTTAGGTCAGCTCAATTTTCCCCATGTATGGTTTATTTTGCTTCCGTTGAGATTGCTCATTGTACTTATAAAAGAAAAAAAAAATTCTTATGAAATGTGGGCTATCCTTATAGATTAACTCTTGGGATTTCAGAAAACGAGTACTAAACTCGGGTTACGAAATCTAGGGCATTACAAAGTACCTAAAAATGATAAATCCCTACAAATTCTTCCAATTCTACCAAGGAAGTGAATTGCATCCAACCCCTGCTCATCTCTAGCTAAGAACGTGTAGATTTTCATGGGGCCCACCATGATGTATTTATTTATCCATGATGTCCATTCCTTTTTTTCATATTAGATATTACCACACCAAACAACAAGCTTGGGTTGCATTAAATGCATAAAATATTATATGCAAGTTATTTGTAGTGTGGTCCACTCCAACATTAGATCTACATTATTTTTGGGCTCCTAAGTAGTACATTAAGGCCCGTTTGGGAGCATGGATTTGGAACCCCCTGGATTCGGAACCCCCAGGATTGGAAACCCCCTGGGGATTGGCAATCCTCCCGGTGTGTTTGGCACCTTAGAATCTGAATCAATTTTAATTCAAAAATACCTATGCATGATATATTTACAGGGGTTTGAATTTAATTACTAAATCAACTTTAATATCCCTAATTATTGAGATATATAATTTTTGACACTATGGTTGTGATAAGCCTGCTAAAATATATGTTTTGCCTGAAAATGATGAAATTCTAAGTCTCGGATGGACTGCAAGCACAAGATCATGTCTGAGTGACTAACCAACGATGATTTTACGGTGATTACACCAGTCCCAAAGATGCCCAAATAAAGAGTTACACCAAGGGGCCCTATACAATTTGACACCCGCACAACCCTATTCCTTTTGTTTTCAATCAGCTTTTCTTTCTCCATCCCTTCTTCCTTTCAAGTGTGTTGCATGTGCCGTACCTTTATCTGAGCAAATGTACGCGGTTTATACCATCTGAGAGTGCCTGCATATTTGATACTTTACCCTAAGTATGAAATAACTTCCCTGGTTGATATTGGAGTTTTGGTCAGAAATATAGATGCCTCTTAAAGTACATGACACCATATGCGTCCACGTGGCCAACAAGTGCAAAATCCACAACGTCCATCAAGTGGGCCCCATCCTATAGTCGTTATTCCCAGGTGATCTACTTAGTAGATGTGCCATGATACTGGAAATAGGTGGACCGGTTAGAAAACTCCAGCGGATTTTTATTTTTAAAAAACAATTTGTATAGTTAATTGTGGCCCACCTGACCAGTGGACTAACCTGATTTTTGGGCCAGGGAATCTAAACCGTGGTAGTCCTCTACTGGCTGGATTGGAGCTCACACCCATTTTCCATGAGGACACGTGTGGGATGTACATGAGCTGCCTTTACACGCGTGTGGGCTTATCAAAGTTGGATCTCACCAATCCAAACCGTTCAAGTTCTTAGAGCTCTGTCATAACCCAACAATCACACTAGATGATTATTACAACCTTCTGATTGGTGACCAACAAATGGACGGTTAGAATGAAAGTATCCGATGATCCAAAATCTTCAAACTAATAACCATTAACAAAAGGTTAGAACTATCCGATCAATATGATTTTGGGTTACTCCATCTACCTTAGGCCCCTACAGTTCAACCGTTAGGCACATGTATGGCCCATAAAGATTGGAAAAATGCATGTGCATGGCTCTCATACTCTACTGGGTTCATCTCTCCAAAGTACAGTTGGTTACTCGTCAATCAGGACCGTCCATCTAGTTGGTACATCATGGATGACCTAATTTCGAAAATCACGTACACCTCTCAGACCCCAGCACCACCTAGCTACATGGTGTCAGGACCATGTTGACTATGTGGGCCACCAAGATGTATGTGTTTAATCCACATCGTCAATCCATTCTGCCAACTCATTTTAGTGCATGAGTTGAAAAATAAAGCATATGCAAAGCTCAAGTGGACCACATCATAGTAAACAGTGGAATAATGACAGTCTTATATACGTTAATGTTTACTTGTCATCTTAAGTACATAGAGTCACAAAGATCCAAATGAAATGAAAGCACATTTATCAGCCTGATAGAAAACTTCTTCAACCCTGGGCTTTTTATTATTGGAAATGAGCTGGCAAAATAGATGAACAACATAGATAAAAATGATACATCACAGAGGGCCCCATGGGTCCCACTGTTTTGTTGGAAAGAGTACTACTAATTGAATGGGATATGAATTGCCCGGTAACCCCAAAGTGATAGGATTTGACTAACCATATGCCGGTGTTGGAGATGGCCCGGTCGAGTTCCGTATTCATCCTAACAACTTTCAAAGATGTTTTGAGTGGGCCTATCGATACGGTGGCATGTGGCTCAATCACATCTCACCGCCTCGAGTTACTAGAAAGGTCGGTGGTGTCAGGGAATGATGATTAATACCTGAGCACCAATAAAATATACACAATGTTGATTTAAATTGACCCGTTGAAATTTGGGACCCACTGCAGATAGTAATGTCAAAATTGGATTGGTCAAATTATCCTAACCTCTAATCTGCGAACATCCTTTTACCGAACTAAGATCCTTTGATGCATTCCATTTCAACCGTCCACTAAATGGATTGTTAGGCGATGAAACAAGTGTAAATTTTGGCATCAGGACCATATTTCATTTATAGTGGGGCCCATTAGATGGAAAGTCATCCATCCCTTTTAATACTCTCACAACGCCATGTGTATCCGTATATGATGGAACTGCATCATTTTAAATAATTTCATTTTCTATTTTTCTTTAGAGGGTAATGATCCAGTGGGCTAAGTGCATGGAAATGTTAGCTTATTCTAAGTGGGCTTATCGATACGGTGGCATGTGGCTCAATCACATCTCACCACGTTGAGTTATTGGAAAGGTCGGTGGTGTCAGGGAATGATGATTAATATACACAATGTTGATTTAAATCCACCTGTTGAAATTGTGGGACCCACTGCAGATGGTAATGCCAAAATTGGATTGGTCGAATTATCCTAACCTCTGCAATTAAGATCCTTTGATGCAATTCCATTTCAACCGTCCACTGAATGGATTGTTAGGCAATGAAACAAGTGTAAATTTTGGCATCCGGATCATATTTCATTTATAGCGGGTCCCATTAGATGGAATGTCAACCATCCCTATTAAGGTGGCTACTGAAGTGACGTCAACAAGCTATGTGGACCCCACCATGATGTATGTGTAGTATCCATACTGTCCATTCATTTAGAGAGATCATTTTATGGCATGAGAAAAATAATAAGATAGATCTAAAGTTCAAGTGGACCCCACCATAGAAAGCAGTGGGGACAGTGACATTCACCGTTCAAAACTTCTCAGGAGCCACAGATGTTTCCGATGAAGCCTATATTTTTGTTTTAACTTCATATATCTCTATTTTAAGTTATGAATAGGTTGGATCTAAACATACATCTTGGTGGGCCTATAAATGTTTCAACGGTGGGTGTGACTGATCACACGGTTTTCTCTGTGGTGGGTCCACTTGAACTTTAGATCTATCTCATTCTTTTTCTCATGCCATAAAAAGATCTATACAAATGGTTGGACGGTATGGATACAACACACGTATCATTCTGAGGTCCACATAGCTTGTGACGTCACTTCGTAGCGATTTGGCTACTGACTTGTCGGTATCTAATCCGCGTCCCCCTATTAATACCCTCACGACAACGCCATGTGTTTCAGTGCCATGTGTTTCAGCATCTGATGGAACTGCATCATTTTAAATAATTTCTTATTCTATCTTTCTTTTCGGAGTAATGATTCAGTGGGTTAAGTGCATGGAAATGTTGGCTTGTTCTAAGTGGGCTCATTGATACGATGGTATGTGGCTCAATCACATCTCACCGCGTTGAGTTACTAGAAAGGTCTAAGTGCATGGAAATGTAAGCTTGTTCTAAGTGGGCTTATCGCTGGCACGTGGGTCAATCACATCTCACCGTATTGAATTATTAGAAAG
This sequence comes from Magnolia officinalis, assembly GCA_021015155.1. Classification (NCBI taxonomy): domain Eukaryota; kingdom Viridiplantae; phylum Streptophyta; class Magnoliopsida; order Magnoliales; family Magnoliaceae; genus Magnolia; species Magnolia officinalis. The sequence continues at coordinate 3,312,394 of JAJHSJ010000018.1, read as the reverse complement.
GTTTAAGTGCATGTAAATGTTAGCTTGCTCTAAGTGGGCTTATCGATACGGTGGCATGTGGCTCAATCACATCTCACCGAGTTATTAGAAAGGTCTAAGTGCATGGAAATGTTAACTTGTTCTAAGTGGGCTTATCGATACGGTGGCATGTGGCTCAATCACATCTCACCGCGTTGAGTTATTAGATAGGTCTAAGTGCATGTAAATGTTAACTTGTTCTAAGTGGACTTATTGATATGGTGGCATGTGGCTCAATCGCATCTCACCACATCGAGTTATTAGAAAGGTCGGTGATGTGATGATTAATATACACAATATATGTTGATTTATATCCACCTGTTGAAATTGCGGGACCCACTGCAGATGGTAATGCCAAAATTAGATTGGTCAAATTATCCTAACCTCCGATCTGCTTGATGCGTTCCATTTCAACCGTCCACTAAGGGCTTGCTTGGACGGACAACGTTTGTTGGAGTAGCCCGTATTAGGTTGGATTAGGTACTTGAATCCCACAGCGTTCAAGCAGTTGTTTGTTTGGACGGGCGGTGGATTTGCAGCTAGATGAAAATCCAGATGAATGGTGAGGGATTTGGACGCTAGATTGTGGGGGTTTATTGGGAGTACGGTGCAATCCTGTAGGATTCAATCCTGAATAGGGTTTTTTTTGGAAACTATGACTTATGTATTTCATCTTTTCCGTTCATCCATTTTCACAGATCATTTTATGGCTTGATTTAAAAAATAAGAGGTATATGCATTTCAGTTGGACCACACCACATGAAAACAATATTGATTCAACATCCATCATTCAAATCCTCATAAGGGCTACTGTACTGTTTTTTTGACATCCAATAGGTTGATTAGGTCGTACAGTCCAGATGAAGGAAAAAAAACAAAAATGAGCTTGATCCAAAACTTTTATGCCCCCAAATTATTTTTTCAAGGTCGACGCTCATTCAATAATGTTTCCTGTAATGTGGTCCATTTAAAATTGGGATATAACTTATTTTTGTTGTCAGATCATAAAATGATCTGTTAAATTAGATAGACTGTATGGATGAGATACATACATTGTGGTGGGTCCCACATAGCATCGACAGCTCGTCCAAATACAATCACTGTATCCATTCTGGATTGTCATCAGTCCATCTAAACACACTATACATGGGCCACTGGATACAACAATCCAATCCAGTGAGATTGCATATAATTCATTGACACGGTCTTGAAAGGTGTGCAATCCACCATAATACAATACAATCCCATCCTCATCCATCCCTATTAATACTCTCACAACGCTATGTGTACCCGTATATGATGGAACTGCATCATTTTAAATAATTTCTTATTAAACGTTTTTTTTTGTTTTCGAGAGTAATTTTGACGCTGCCCACTGTAAATTTTTTAATTTGGTTGAAACTCACACAGAAGTCAGCCACGTTTCTAATACAGATGTTGCCGTCTGACGACTGACGTGTTCTCTCTGGATAGAGATGAGACGACTATGGTTTGTAAAAAATTTTAAATAAAAATTCTTATATCGTCGCACGGTACGCACGCGTTCTCAAGTGGGGGCCTACGATTTGGTAATCCAAACTGTTATTTAGTTCATCTAAGCCATGGATTAAGAATTTTTCAGTAAATTTCAAATTTTAAAGATATTATCAACTTAAATCGGGAACTCTTTCAATTAAAGGTGGGCAGTCGATGCATTCTTTTATCAACCGTCTAGTAAACAAATAGAAATGTTAATAATCTCCTGTATATTTGAATAAAAGCATATAAATTATCTGATGTAACAGACTAATGGACTGGATTACCGAAAAATGGGCCACACTCTCTTAAATGAAAACGCGTGTACACTCCATAAGATCTCCTTTTTTCTCTTTCTGCTCGGAAAGCCGAGTGCTCAAGTGCCTCGAGCACTGAGCTCCCTGGCACCATAGCCTTTTACGTAAAGCTCCTGCGTGACTTTCACGTAAAGTACCAGCGTGAGATGTTAGGTGGGTCCTACTGTGATGTTTGTGATATATCCACACCGTCCATCTGTTTTGGGAACTCATTCTAGGGCATGGGACCAAAAATAAAATATATCTAAAACTCAAGTGGCCCTCCACATTATAGATTCAATAATCACCTTCCTCAATTTTCCCTCTCGTCCGGCACACTTAAGCTTTGGTCCACCTACGTTTTAGTATCTCCTACTAAAATGAGCTCTCACATCTGATGAACGGTGTGGATTTCTTACAAATATTACTGTGGGCCCACGTAGCATCCCAATGCATGGATTAGTCCGAATAAAAAACTCTAGAACGGCGAGTGTGCCACGCACCAGCCCAGCTTGGGTCCCATCATGAGGTATGTGTTATATCTAAACCGTCCATCCACTCTACAGGCCCGTCTTACGGCTTGAGCTGAAAAATAAGATAGATCTAAGATCAAGTGGACCACACTGCAAAAGGCAGTGGGAATTGAACGTATACCATTGAAATGTTGGGGGAGTGCTATTAAAGGGTGCACCGGCAATGGAAGTGTAAGGTCAAAGGTTGCTGACTTTTGGCTTTGCGGAGGTTAAATGCGTCTGCAAATTATACTCATCTACCAGTTTGTACTGGTGGGGCCCATTTCTCAACGGTCCAGATGATGGATTTTGGTTGGGCCAGACTGTGGATGAAGTGATGAACCATCCCCAAAAAACTTCTTGATGGAGAAATCCTAAATTTGTCACCTGAAAATGGGTAGTCAGGAAGCCTGAGATTGGTGGATGAGATCTCTTAATGTCGTAGAATTTTGGGGCATTCTTCTATGATGGGGATTGGGGATCATAAGATCCGGACAGTACACTAGGCTCTTCAGTTTATACTGGTGGGGACATGCTTCACTGATCTAGACCATTGATTGATTGTGAATTATAAATTTCTATCCCGAAAATGGACGGTAAAGAAGTGGATTGCAGCAATGATTCACACCCAACCAAAACAGGCCTGAGAATTTTGGACTCAGATTGCTACAGTAGCACACATGTATCCATGTAAAGTTTTTAATAGTCCGCGTTCAATCACCAATGTTTCATTTTAGTGTGGTCCATTTGAGATTTGAATCTTTCTCATCTTTTTACTTCATTTTTTTACTTCATACCCTAAAATGCTCACTTGAGATCTAATGGCTCGTTTTTAGGTTCATGCCCTAAAATGCTATGGCTCAGTAAAACACATACATCATGTTGGGTCCACAGAGTATTCAAGAAGATAAGAGCACCGACATCGTTGCTGTGTGCTACCCTATTACAATCTGAGTCCCATATGATCCTGACAGTGCACTAGGCTCTGATCAGTTTATACTGGTGAGGACATGGTTCACTGATATAAACCATTATACTGGTGAGGACATGGTTCACTGATATAAACCATTGATTGATTGTGGATCATGAATTTCTGTCCTACAAATGGACGGTCAAGAAGAGGAATGGAGCAATAGTTCACAGCCAACCGAAAAAGGCCGAAGATTTGTTTTTATTTTTATTTTATATTTTTTTTGGTTTTTAAGGCATTCCCTATCCACTGTGGGCCCAACCGGACATAGAGAGAGAAGCTTCTGTCAAGTCCCAACTACATGGATTGATTTCTCACCACCATCATATACTATAAATATCCATCTCTTCCTGAGCTTCCAATTCACTAAGCAAGCATTTCTTATCTTCCTTTGAGAGAAGATGGCAAGGTTTTCAAAGAAAGCCGTGTGTTTTTAGTGCATTGGCGATGATGGCGGTGTTGGTTGTTGGAATTGTAGAAGCACGCCGTATCGAGAATGATAGCTTTGTTGATACCATTGGTAGTGGTGGAGGTGGCGGGGGTCTAGGCGTCGGTGCTGGTGGTGGAGCAGGTGGGGGGCTAGGCGGTGGTGCTGGTGGTGGAGCAGGTGGGGGGCTAGGCAGTGGTGCTGGTGGTGGAGCAGGTGGGGGGCTAGGCGGTGGTGCTGGTGGTGGTGGTGGAGCAGGTGGGGGGCTAGGCGGTGGTGCTGTGGTGGAGCAGGTGGGAGGCTAGGCGGTGGTGCTGGTGCTGGTGGTGGAGCAGGTGGGGGCTAGGCGGTGGTGCTGGTGCTGGTGGTGGAGCAGGTGGGGGCTAGGCGGTGGTGCTAGTGGTGGTGGAGCAGGTGGGGGGCTAAGCGTGGGCTGGTGTTGGTGGTGGAGCAGGTGGGGGACTAGGCAGTGGTTCTGGGGGCTGGTGGTGGAGCAGGTGGGGGGCTAGGAGGTGGTGCTGGTGCTGGTGGTGGAGCAGGTGGGGGGCTAGGCGGTGGTGCTGGTGGTGGAGCAGGTGGGGGGCTAGGCGGTGGTGCTGGTGCTGGTGGTGGAGCAGGTGGGGGCTAGGCGGTGGTGCTAGTGCTGGTGGTGGAGCAGGTGGGGGTGCTAGGCGGTGGTGTTGGTGCTGGTGGTGGAACAGGTGGGGGTGTAGGCGGTGGTGCTGCGGTGGTGCTGGAGCAGGTGGGGGTGTAGGCGGTGGTGCTGGTGAGCAGGTGGGGGCGTAGGCGGTGGTGCTGGTGTGGGTGCTGGTGCTGGTGGTGAGCAGTGGTGGGGCTAGGCGGTGGTGCTGGTGCTAGTGGTGGAGGCAGGGTGGGGGGGTTGGGAGGTGGTGTTAGTGCTGGTGAAGGAGCAGGTGGGGGTTAGGCAGTGGTGCTGGTGCTGGTGGTGGAGCAGGTGGGGGGTTAGGCGGTGGTGCTGGTGGTGGAGCAGGTGGGGGGCTAGGCGGTTGTGCTGGTGCTGGTGTGGAGCAGGTGGGGGGCTAGGTGGTGGTGCTAGTGCTGGTGGTGGAGCAGGTGGGGGGCTAGGCGGTGGTGCTAGTGCTGGTGGTGGAGCAGGTGGGGGTGTAGGCGGTGGTGCTGGAGCAGGTGGGGGTGTAGGTGGTGGTGCTGGTGCTGGTGGTGGAGCAGGTGGGGGTGTAGGCGGTGGTGCTGGAGCAGGTGGGGTTGTAGGCGGTGGTGCTGGTGCTGGTGGTGGAGCTGGTGGGGGGCTAGGCGGTGGTGCTGGTGCTGGTGGTGGAGCAGGTGGGGGGTTAGGAGGTGGTGCTAGTGCTGGTGAAGGAGCAGGTGGGGGGTTAGGCAGTGGTGCTGGTGCTGGTGGTGAAGCAGGTGGGGGCTAGGCGGTGGTGCTGGTGGTGGAGTAGGTGGTGGCCTAGGCGGTGGTGCTGGTGCTGGTGGTGGAGTAGGTGCTGGTGCTGGTGGTGGAGCAGGTGCAGGGCTAGGCGGTGGTGCTGGTGGTGGTGGAGCAGGTGGGGGGATAGGCGGTGGTGCTGGTGGTGGAGCAGGTGGGGGGCTAGGCGGTGGTGCTGGTGCTGGTGGGGGACTAGGCGGTGGTGCTAGTAGTGAGCTGGTGGGGGGCTAGGCGGTGGTACTGGTGCTGGTGGGGGACTAGGCGGTGGTGCTGGTGCTGGTGGAGGAGCAGGTGGGGGGCTAGGCGGTGGTGCTGGTAGTGGAGCAGGTGAGGGGCTAGGCGGTGGTGCTGGTGCTGGTGGTGGAGCAGGTGGGAGGCTAGGCGGTGGTGCTGGTGCTGGTGGTGGAGCAAGTGGGGGGCTAGGCGGTGGTGCTGGTGGTGGAGCAGGTGGGGGGCTAGGCGGTGGTGCTGGTGCTGGTGGTGGAGCGGTGGTGCTGGTGCTGGTGGTGGAGCAGGTGGGGGGCTAGGCGGTGGTGCTGGTGCTGGTGGTGGAGCAGGTGGGGGACTAGGCAGTGGTTCTGGTGCTGGTGGTGGAGCAGGTGGGGGGCTAGGCGGTGGTGCTGGTGCTGGTGGTGGAACAGGTGGGGGTGTAGGCGGTGGTGCTGGTGCTGGTGCTGGTGGTGGAGCAGGTGGGGGGCTAGGCGGTGGTGCTGGTGGTGGAGCAGGTGGGAGGCTAGGTGGTGGTGCTGGTGCTGGTGGTGGAGCAGGTGGGGGGCTAGGCGGTGGTGCTAGTGCTGGTGGTGGAGCAGGTGGGGGTGTAGGCGGTGGTGCTGGAGCAGGTGGGGGTGTAGGCGGTGGTGCTGGTGCTGGTGGTGGAGCAGGTGGGGGTGTAGGCGGTGGTGCTGGTGGTGGAGCAGGTGGGGGTGTAGGCGGTGGCACTGGTGCTAGTGGTGGAGCAGGTGGGGGTGTAGGCGGTGGTGCTGGTGGTGGAGCAGGTGGGGGTGTAGGCGTGGTGCTGGTGGTGGAGCAGGTGGGGTTGTAGGCGGTGGCGCTGGTGCTAGTGGTGGAGCAGGTGGGGGGCTAGGCGGTGGTGGTGGTGCTAGTGGTGGAGCAAGTGGGAGGCTAGGCGGTGGTGCTGGTGGTGGAGCAGGTGGGGGCTAGGCAGTGGTGCTGGTGGTGGAGCAGGTGGGGGGATAGGCGGTGGTGCTGGTGCTGGTGCTGGGGTGGAGCAGGTGGGGGGCTAGGCGGTGGTGTTGGTGCTGGTGGTGGAGCAGGTGGGGGGAGGCTAGGCGGTGGTGCTGTGCTGGTGGTGGAGTAGGTGGGGGGCTAGGCGGTGGTGCTGGTGCTGGTGCTGGTGCTGGAGCAGGCGGGGGATTAGGTGGTGGCAGCGGTGTTGGTAGTGGTGGTGGTGGTGGACTAGGCGGTGGTGGTGGTGCTGGCGCTGGTGGGGGGCTAGGCGGCGGCGGCGGTGCTAGCGCTGGTGGTGGAGCAGGCGGGGGGCTAGGTGGTGGCGTCGGTGGCGGTGCTGGTGGAGGACTAGGCGGCGGCGGTGGTGCTGGTGCTGGTGGTGGAGCAAGTGGGGGGCTAGGTGGTGGCGGCGGTGCTAGTGCCGGTGATGGAGCTGGAGGGAGACTGGGTGGCGGTGGAGGTGGTGGCGCTGGTGGAGGATTTGGTAAGGGTGGTGGACTTGGGGGTGGTGCTGGTGGTGGTGTTGGCGGAGGTGGTGGACTTGTTGGTAGTGGTGGTGGCGGTGCTGGAGGTGGTGTCGGTGCTGGCGAAGGTGGTGGACTTGGTGGTGGCGGCGGTGTTGGAGGTGGTGTCGGTGCTGGCGGAGGTGGTGGACTTGGTGGTGGTAGTAGTGCTGGAAGTGGTGCTGGGGGAGGGTTTGGTAAGGGTGGTGGACTTGGTGGCGGTGCTGGTGGTGGTGCTGGTGGAGGTGGTGGACTTGGTGGTGGCGGCGGTGCTGGTGCTGGCGGAGGTGATGGAGTTGGTGGCGGTGCTGGAGGTGGTGCTAGTGGTGGTGTTGGCGGAGGGTTTGGCAAAGGTGGTGGAGTTGGTGGCGGTGCCGGTGGTGGCGCTGGTGGTGGTGGTGGACTTGGTGGTGGTGGCCGTGCTGGAGGTGGTGCCGGTGGTGGCGTTGGCGGAGGGTTCGGTAAGGGTGGTGCAGTTGGTGGCGGTGGAGGATTTGGAGGTGGGGCCGGGAGAGGTGCTAGATGTGGTAAACGTGGTGGTGGTGGTTTTGGAGGTGGAGTTGGAGGAGGTGACGGTGGTTTTTAGTTTTAGATATAAAAGAGTCTGTTCTACGTGTATCTCCATGCAACTACTGCATGAACGTATGCTGAGTATCCCTCCAATAAATAATTGGCTAATGAAATAAATAGAATTGGCTTCCTCCTCCCATGCAAAAATCTCTCTTTATTTATTTATATTTCTTTTATTATTATTGTATTTGTTATCACTTTTGTTTGATTTTTTTCTTCTTATATCCGGCCTATTTTATAACCGTTTTATCATGATCATAGGTAGCTGCTAGTGGGCCATAAGGTTTCATAAGCATCTGATATCCTTACAAGTGGGGCCATCTTTTAATGACCTGAATCATTGAATATTGAGCCTCGTTGCAAATGCCCAATGCATCAAAAACTCTTTCACATTCCTGGATCAGCCATGGAATATCCAACTTTCTTTTCTGTTGAGTTGGAAATGTTACTGTATTTTCTTCCTTATCCGTTTATTTGTTAGGCTACCAATTCAAGGGTTGTGTTTTTTCCATATTTCTGATGCATGGGACAGCAACAGTGGGACCATCACTACTAATCCAAAGGCCCCAAAAACTCATATTTTTACTTTACAAAACAACTCGTACCTCTATCTCTCCTTTTCGGTACTCTGCTCATCATAAACATTTCGGGCTAGGCTTAGGACTGAACTATTTTTGGCCGTCGTGACTCGTGAGCCCGAGCTGGGTTTGAGCTAACGTTGAGCAATGCAGACTAGGGTTAGATAGAGTTTGGCCTGGTCTTAACCAGGTTGGTTGATATTGCTATTTATCAATCATGAGCTATGAAAAATGAAAAACTAAACCTTAATTTATAAATGTATGAGATGAAATAGTAAATATGATTACAAAGTATTTTTAACAATTTAGTTTAATGATAACATGTAAATCATCCTTCGAATCCAAATATTCAAATTATACAAAAGAAAAATAAAAATACAAGGATAGAATTTCATGTACTAATAGATCGGCAACCATTCCTTGCCGTCGATGAAATCAATGGTCGCGAAATGTTGAACTTGTTCTGCGGTGCGTTGTTTAGACCATGGAACGCGATGATCTGTGTTGGACCCAGGGCCATAGCAATCATGCTCCCAAAGTGATAAATTACTGCCCAAATACATATTATCTTATTAGGGAAATTTATATAAAACTTAGTTTGGGCGCGTTTGGCTGCACCGAATATCGTGAAATTTTCCACCATATCAGACTAATTAATCAGGTGCGTTTGGCTGCACCAAAGTTGATGATGATCTCAAACCTGAAGTCTAAGGTTGCCTACTATGCAACACTTGATGTACAATACCTGAGCTCGGCAGGTCTACTGTGTTGTCATTTGAAATCCACTCCGTCCATCATGTCAGAAATAGATCTTGGGACTTTGAAAAAAAAATCATCCTGATCAAAAACTCAGGTGGGCCACACCACTGGGAAAAAGGGAGGAGATGCCAAACCTAGGTTTGTATATGGATCCCACCATGTGTTGTATATTCGATCCAACCCGTTCGTTCTTCAGGTGTCTCACAAGGATGAACATACATCACAAAAGTCACAGCCTGATATAAAATTCACAAGTTGGCCGAGTTAAGATTCTGATCCAGGTGATGTTTTATATGTACAGTGAACATCAAAAGTCCTATATGATGGACGGACTGGATTTCATATGCATGACGTGAATGAGCCCATAGAGCTTGAATATCTTACCTGTAGTGTGTTGTAGAGGATTCCTACCCAGCATACCCTAGTGCCACACACTACATGTTTGGCTCAAGTATGTAGAGCTGGCAATGGACCATATGGGTGGGTCCCATGTTTCAGCATCTGCCCAATAAATATTCTCCCTGTGGGCCCAAGAACAATTTCAGCCCACCAAGGCCCATTCATTTTTCCGGCCCAATAAATGAATGTCTCCGACACAGCTCCGGTGGACCGCTACCGGGCCAACTCGTGATACAGGGTGGAAATGTGTGAAAATGGAAGCCCATTTGCCATTTTCCAACTCCACTCCAAACACAAGTCCCACCAATCGCAATTCGGTGTCATCCAAACGCGACATAAACAAAAACAAGATCGGAAAAGGCGATGGGGGGAGAATTCTCACTCGGTGCTCTCATTGTAGCTCCAGTTAGTCCATCCCTTTGGAACAATGGTCTTTGAAAAGTAGGTCTTGGTGAAGATGACCCTGGAGTAGGCCGCTCGAGCTCGGCCCAAGTAGACACCTCCGACGCCGTAGACCTTCCCTTTGACGAATATGAATCCACTATTGTCATCTTCTCTTTGTCTATTGTGAGCTGTGATCGAGCCATGGATCGTCGTTCGCTCGTCCGCTACTACAAAGATTTCGCAGCTCTGAAACCAAAACCAAATGTTATGGAAGCATGGTTAAAAGACTCAGTGACTCGGCCCTAGTGATTCTTAAGTGAGTCGAGTCATGACTCGCCCGAGTCTGATCTGAATCGTTCGACTCGCCCTAGTCGGGGGTGTGAGACTGATGGTATTGAACTGGACTGGGTCCGACCTAGTCTGAGTCGAGTCAGGTGAATCGCATTAGACTCGTCCGAGTCTTAAAACCATGACTGGATGAGAAGATAGTTCTTCAATTTTCAAATGGGCCCCACATGGGAGTCTCATGGATGATTGGGACGGCCCTTCTTGTGGGCAATAATGTGGGTGGGCCACTAAATGGATGGACTGAAATAATCTTCAGAAAATGTGGGAAAAAAAAAAAAAAAAAAACCAACATTCAAATAAATCATAATTTATTTTTTTTATAAAAAACCCAATTGAATTACCTTGAAAATGGATCGGCCTCTGCCGAAAATGAAATCGATGGAGCCGGTAATGTAGCAATTTTCGTAGTAATGCTTGCCTTTGGCATCAAAGAGGGTGTTTTGTTTACTGAAAAATCTACAGTGATAGAATGCAACCATGTCTGCTGACACATACGCCGCTACCGATCGGTGGTTGGTGGCACCGGCATCACCCAACGGAGCTTCATTCTGTAAAACAATCAGATTATTTAGTCGGATGATGAGTAAGTTTCACCATAGTTTTTTTTTTCTTTTCTTTTCTTTCGATATGTGGGGCCACCTCCTGTTATGTTGGTGGGCCTACGAGTGATCAGGGAGCAGTTCGAGTGTGTTGGACATAGGCCGGTGGAGTGCATTGGTGGGCAATCACTAGTGGGTGGATCCTATATGGTTTAGTCTCTTTTTATTAATCACTTTTCTTTCTTTAATGTGGTTTAGTCTCTTTTTGTTAATCATTTTCTTTTCGTTTAAGGATGAATTACAAATTCAAAATTCAACTTTAAATGATGATTCATATGAGTAGATAAATATAATAACGGATAATTTCTAATCTCATTCAAACTCCCTTCCTCCCTCATAAATGAAAATAGTTGATTCCACGGATAACACATCAAGCAATAACCAGAATAAAAAGAGAAAAGTGAGAGATTGATTTTGTTCATATAACTTGTCCTTTGAATGATTCAAGTCATAAATCATAATCCGAAGTCATTGATACCGTAGAATCAGAGGGGTGATTTGACCCATTTACTCCAGTAAAAATTAGGTGGACTGCTAGATCTGAACCGTTCATCCTTAGCTTTGTGGAGATCCCATATCGTATAGACCGTCAGGTCTTGAGGGCTCACTCTTCTACATAAACTTTCAAAGTGGTGGTCCACATGAGGTTTGCGGCCACCGAAAATTGGATGTGGGTTGTACATGGGGTAGAAAAGATAATGTAACATGTTGCACCAAAGTTCAGTGCAAGTGAACTAGCTAATCAAAAGATTTTATTTTTTTGGGACGTGGGGGCCATCTCCTGTTATGTTGGTGGGCCCCACACGTGATCAGGGAGTGGTTAGAGTGGTGGTCCCCACGTTAAGTTTGCTGATACTGAAGGTAGGATGTGGCTTATACATGTAGAAAATAATGCAAGTTGTTGCTGCGTACTGGTAATTATCAAATGATTTTTTTTTTTTTCCTTCGGTGCGGGGGCCATCTCCGGCTATCTTGGTGGGCCCCACGAGTGATCTGGGAGAGTTTCCAGCGGTGGTCCCCACGTTGAGTTGGCTTTTATATATTGTTAGGAGAGAAGTATCCACCGTTGATTATTTTTTTCAGGGCCCATGATACAGTTATCAAGACTGTTGATCTAATGGGCCCCACCATGATGAGGATGCTTGGAAGCTTCTAAACCTTCCATATAGGTCGAAAATAATCACCTCTATTTGGGTCGGGTAGGGTTCGAGTTCAGCACCATTAAAACTCGGGTCGGGCTGTGTTGTCGGGTCCTTTTGATACCGAATCCCATTGGGTGCAACCATGTTGTAGTCGAGTCACCCTCAAACCTGCCCAACCCACCCATGTTGCACCCTAAGGGCATGATCAAGCTGTGTCCAACCTAATACATGACCAGGATCTTTCACACGTATGGGAGAGAGTTGCCACGTGTACAACTAAGAGTATGGAGGGTATGCGTACCTTGAAGCTGATACCCCATACAACAACGCGTGGAGCAAACACAGTCAAAGTAGCCGACTCAGCATTGTCGGTGGATGAGTCATCCCATACAATACTCGTCTTCGCCTTCCCATTTCCTCTCAAGAAAATGTATGGCTTGTTCTTTGGTATAGTAATCTTTTCTCTGTCACAAAAACAAAATAAAATAAAAAATAAAAGACTCAGGGATTGGGACTGACTCACTCTGTCGTAATTCAAGTCAAGTCCGTCGCGATTCGGACCGAATCAGATTGGTTGCAATCAAATTGGAGTCGACTCGGTTGAGTCACCCTCGGCTCAAGTGTTAGACTCAGATCTTTGGCCTCATGGGCTGGACAAGGACATGTGTCGCCCGTAGCCAAGTCCATTTGCCACACATGATATAAACAGGTTTTAGGACTCGGCTGAGTTGGAGTGTGGTTAATGGGCCTGGCCACGGCCATGCATGTCTAAATCAAACCCATGAGCCGAAGACCTACTAGATCTAAGACTCGAACTCAGATTCATTAGCAAAATACAATAGTATATAAGTTGCACTAGGTCGAACTCAGATTCATTAGCAAAATACAATAGTATATAAGTTGCACTAGGTCGAAGCTACTAGCTGAGATTCATATAGGGGCGGGAATGGCTCAGGCCAGTCTATGTGATCGTTCCATTCCAAAGCCAACATGTGACCTGGACCCAACTCACTTAAAATTCATCAAGTCCAAACCGAACCTGATCAAGCTCATTTAAGTGTAATTGGGTTAGGCTCAATCCAACTTGACCAGCCTCGATTGTGCTCAGGTCTAGAATTGAATGTGGGGATAGAGGTGGGGTTCGGTGTAAATGTTTTTAGGTAAGCTTAATGTACGAATCAACATGTGGGACCCATCGTGGTATTGTAATTGTATAAATCTGTCCATCATGTGGACCAATCCTTTTCTCCTTGAATTTGTATTCTCTGCTTGCCACAAACAGGCAACTCCTGTTTTCCTGCTTTGTGATTGCTCCAAGCCATTATTGATGTTGTCAGCATTGCTGCATTAAATGCTGTGTGTGATCATGTGGCCCAATTAAATTGCTACAAATAGGAGTTCTCTGTTTGTGGCAAGCAAAGACAGAGATTCTTTCTCCCCAATTAGAGGTGGGTGTCAAGTCGAGTCGGACCGAATTGGGTCCAACTCAACTCAATCTGATTTTTCAAGAACCTAACTTGAACTTGATCCGATCCAGGACTGAGTCCAGCAGGGCCGACTTGATTCGATCCAAATCCTTGCTGGCTTGACCTGAACCGAGTCTGACTCGGTCTAGGAAACCGAATCGAGTTGGATCGAGTTGAGTCTAGAGAGAGAGAGAGATGTGAGAAACCGGGAGAGAAAGAAGGAGAGGAGAGAAATTGGGAGAGAAAGAGGGAGAGGAGGAGAGATGGGTGGGTGCAGTGCCTCCTTTGGGTAGAGAAAAGGGTTAGGGTTCGTTCGGATTTCGGATTGGATCGGTCCGGATTGACCACGATCCGAACTCGATCCGATATACAATCGGATCTGAGTGGTCCTACTCGATCCGCACCGATCCAGGCCTTCAGTTCGGGTCAGATTTGCCGGATTGGGTCAGATTCTGCCTAGCTCTATCCCCAATCAATCTAAAACACCGGTACGTCACATCATGATGTAAAATAATGCCTAAAACCTTTAAAATCATGTGATGTGGCTTCTATGAATTTTTGAAACAAGTGTCCATTATTCGTTCTACTCAAATACATCTTTCTCAATGGATTAAATAGAATATACCACCCCGCATACAATCTGGAAGGTTTCTAAAGAGGGTGTCTCATCCTAACCACTCATTGTGTTGTGGCCCACTTGACTTTTGGATTAACCTTATTTTTGCGCCTTACCATGGAATAGTGGATGCAGGTGATGGGTGAATTGGGTGCCATTAAAACATCACCTCACAAGCATTTAGTGAAACCTACCATGATATTGAGTGCTCCAAAATCAGGGCAATCCAATCACTAGATGGGCCACACCACAAAAAATGGACAATCACCCCAAAAAACCTTCAAATTCACTTGGTGTTTGACCGTAGTTGGATGGGATACACATTGCACACACAGCAGTGGACCCCACACAAAGTGTTGTAGAATTAACTTTTCTACAACATTAGAGAGAAATTGTCATCTTTTTCCATAGTCATGTGAATTAAAAGAAATGCTAATTATTATTGTAAATTAATTAAGGGCATGTTTGGATTCATGAAAAGCATGAGAAATGAAATAATGTTGCTTAAGAAATTTTCAAGTTTATTGTTTGGCAAACCAAAAAAATAATAATCTTGAAATCTTTTTTTAGATAGTCATGATTAGCATGTGTCAAATTAGCACATGTGACACATGTGGAATGCTTAGAAATGAACAATGACACATGGTATATTCAACATATGTGAGCATTTGAAGTTAAATTGTGAAACATGTGGTATATGTGAGGTACTTAAAGTTGTACGGTACGTAGCACATGTAACACAAGACACATCAGCACATTTGACATGTGGGCAATAAAGCTAGATGACGGTACTTGGGTATATTAGCATCATTCACACAAGGCATATATGAGGATTGAATATGGACAATGGTACGTGTTGCTCATTGGTGCATGTGAGGTGCTTTGCACATGTGGGGAACAAGTAAAATGATCGGTGGTAATATGGAAGAATAGCATATATAGGATACAAGAGAAGATGAAAGGTAACACATGTGACACATTAGCACATGTGGGCTCTTTACACATATGGGCCATAAGAGAAGATGGATGGTGGCACATATTGCATAGTGGCACATGTGCAACATGATCAAAGATAGACAATGTCTAATCAGTACATGTGGCACATGTGAGGCGATTGAACATATAAAGTGACGCATTTGGGCTCTAACCCTTGAGAAACCCATTTCTATTTCATCGCGTAAAAATGCATTTTTTAGAAGTAGAGATGAAAAAATATATTTATTTATTTTCCAACAAAAATAAAAAAGTAGGAAATGATGTTTTTCATCATTTCTAACAAAAATAAAAAAAGAGGCTTAACTAACAAAAGAAAGTGAGTTTCATGAGAAACATTATTTCATTTCCAATACTTTTCATGAATCCAAACAGGCCCCAAAGAATTACTCTCATATCATTAAGAGTAAAAATTTCTTTTGGAATCAATGGTTTCAGGGAAAACAACTCTATTCCTGTCTAAAAGAGCAGCTAGAGGTAGAGGAGCCCATGGACAATTATCGATCAGGATCTGACGATCCTCAACTTGGCCTTCTTGCATGAATAACTCACTTAAAGAAAAATTTAGAACTTGCTCCGTTGTTTCAGAGGTCTCATCTTTAGATGTTGAGAATAATGAAGTTGCAGCTATAGCATGCGGCAAGGCAGAAGAAAGAGGTGGCACGACGGATAGGGGAAATGAATATAAAGATGGGGCGCCAAGGATAGGGGAAATGAGATTTGGGTGTTCCAGTTGGAGTAGTTCTGGCTAGGGTTTGAAGAGGCAGTAATTTCAGCTTGGTAAAGAGGATTGTAGAGATTCTTTTGTTTCCGTTGGGTAATCTTTGTATCAACATTGTGTTTGGGCTGAGTTTGGGTATGCATAAGGAATTTACTCCCACCTGGTGGTTCAAATTAATACCCAAACCCACACCACACCCATTTAATTACACTTATACCGGCCAATTGCCACCCCTACAAGTAGGGTTGTGAAAACATAATAGGACTGGTTGGGCAAAAAACTTCTGCTCTGATAGTGTGTCAAACAATCATTTTCTCTAAAAGCTCGAGCTGCTGGAGGATGGCATATTAATGTATGTTAAGAGACTTTAATAGGCCCATCTTGGGCGGACCCAATTATCAATCCACCCGTACCGTTCACTGCGGTCCCTATATAATATGTACTCCTTGAACAATTACCGTCGATCATGATCAAAATGCATGATTTACCTATACACTCCCTTCCGGACATGAATGATGATCCACTCCGCGTTCCCTTCGGGGATAGAATCAATGGCGGCTTGGACAGACGTGAACTCTTCTTTACCGGAGAGATCAACTATTATCGTGCGATTGGTGTCGATCTTTGAAGTTAGGAGGGGAGAATCGATGAGGACTTCTTCTTCCGACCAACCGTTGACGGCATTCGGTATAGAAATGGAGATACGGCTAAGATGGCTACAAGGAAGAGAAAAGGCGATGGCGATGACGGCATCTTGACGGAAATCCCACCGCCCGATCAGATTGGAACGGAGGGGTTTAAGGGTGTGGTGGGCCTTATGTGGCTGGTGGCTTGAGGAGGTTCTTTCTTTCTGTTCCTGACGGGTTTTGGCCGTTGGGATAAAAATGAGACCGTTGCATGCGTTTGGCTCAAGAAATTTGGCGGGAAACAGCCTGTTTGTTTGGTAGGGGGTTTTGACCGGTTCTTCGGCGTTCGTATGCTATTTTTTGAAGAGTTCGTTTTACCAATGTCGCGACACGTAGTCATTGTGTGTCGCAAGCCACTGGGGCCCACATGATAAGAGATTCCAATGATTTGGACCGTCCGAATTTTATCTACTACCTTAATTAAGCTAGTTTGTGATTATCACCGTTCATTGATTATCCTATTATTTGACTTTTAGAATTGAATACATCTGATAATAATGTTGGTAACAATCATCCGTTCAAAGTAAATTTCTTGGAGTAATTCTTTTAGAATAGATTCTAAAATATGGACGGTTCTGATCATTGGATGAATAAGCATGTGGGCCTCTGTTTGCAGCTACACACGCTGGGACTTTGTCGCAGGAGAGGCAAACTGAACTTGTGGGTTTTCTTTTTCAGGAATTTTATTATGTTATTTAAAAAGTGGGGCCCCTGATCCGGTAATCGAGACCATTCGTCTGATGAGATCTCCACCGTGGATGGAGAATGACAAAAAATTGTTACAAATCGGAAGATTACAATGATCAATATTGGAGTATTTTTAGTTGAATGTGGACCGTTGTTATATTTCTCTTCTCAATTTTCTATCTCCGGACGGAAAATCCAAAGGTTGAGAATTGAAATTGTCATACTGATGAGATTTTCTGAGGCAGTGCCCATCCGCGGTGGAATAGAAGCGACCGATTGTCTGGATTATCATAAGATGGGCCCTACTTTGGAGAACTGAAAACTGG
>JAJHSJ010000018.1:3092456-3295183 GCA_021015155.1 Magnolia officinalis | reverse complement strand
CGGCTTTGAATGGAGGAATGCAAAGGCTACTCGCGGGCCCACATGTCATTGTGGCACCTGTGTGAGAGAGATCCAGGCCGCTTAGATAGTGTCTCAATATGAATGTGCAGTACTGGACAAGATCTGATATGTGTCTACTCCTCAGGTAGGCCATATTAATATGTTGAATGTGGACCATTCATCAATATTTCAACAGCCCCTCTTCTTCATACATGGGCGTGTGGCCCATGGGATGAGTGGTGTAGCCTAATTTTTCGGTCAGTGCGTATTGATTGGGGGACCCACCTGATAAACGGCTAAGATCTGATATGTGTACCACTGATACATGTGTGTAAGAAAAGGATTCCAATCCTACTCTAATACCTGTTTTATCTTAAGATCTTTGTTAAAAATAGTGGAAGGGCGAGTTAATGAAGACAAACCGTAGATTTTTGTCATTGTTAGTTTGGCCGAATTGGATCTTTTCAGGCCCTTTAGAATCAACGGTTTGCTTTCCCTTCGGTCATCCTGGTCAGGTTCAAGTACCCTACTTATTAAGTCTTCCGACATTGATTTCAAGTTGAGTTTGCGTTGGGTGTGAATTGAGTCTAAGAGCATTTGACAATTGGACAACTTCCAACCCCATGGATGTTTGGGACCATTAATAATCATCACGTGTGATAGGTTGGCCTCATAGAACACAAGACTCGTACCCATCCTCATTGTGGGGCAACTTACTGAGCGGGTTGGATATCACATGGACATGACATATTCAAAGTTATCCACTAGGTGGATTGTAACTTACTAACCAACTAGTTAGATGTGTGTATATACACATAATAAGAGCAGCCTGAGATAATTTTACCTAATATAAAAGAATAGTCGCTAATTAACATACAGTTCAGATTTATAAAAATCACCATTTTTATAAGAAATCCCCGCTAGCCGGCGATCCCTCAATTAGGGCTAAAAGTCAGGTGAGCTGGGTTGGGTTGGTGCTCAACCCTAGTTCAACCCAAGGTTCCTATACCTCAACCTTACCCAACCTCAAGTTGGGAATTCTCAACCTAAGCCCAATTCAAGCGGGCTCGGTCGGGTTGGTCAGGTGGATTGTCATGACCTAAAAATCAACATCTAAGTATAAAGATTTTGATATGAAATTTTTGAGTGTGCACCTAGCAAAAATGCACGTGGGCAAGTTCCCACGTGCCCGCGTAGTTAGGTTAACGTTCACCAATCAGAGTAGTTTTAAATTAGCGACATTAAAAGTAAAGCAGAACTAATTGAGCGCATAAATAGATGGTTAATATTTAAAATATACAATTCCAAGAGTGGTGTTTGCCCAAATGATGATTGTAAAAGCCATAATATATATACCCAAAATTATTAAAATATAAAGTTTTTATATTTGACTCAATCCTTCAAAACATAATGGCGGTAGTGCAAGTCGATCTAAGCCTACCTATCTGAGATCTCGATAGTACCTGCATCAATAATATCGCATAGTTTGTGTTTTAAAAAACCATCTTAGATGGGAGTGAGTAACTAACTCCGTGGTTCCATTATCTAAATTACACATATTATCAACACAATCAAGCATAGACAATGATAATATTACAAAATAAATCATTCCTAAGTTAATTATTTAAATGCATGATGACATGATGATATGTTCAATGGTTGGCCCGCATCACAAGCATGATGAATGCCTGGGATCAACGACACCAATAAAGAACCACATCAACGCTATTACTACCGAGAACGCCAGCATATGCGCAATGGCTGGCCCACATTACAACTCAACAATGTAATGATATGTATGATTAGTCAAGTAGTTATTATTTTCTTTTCAAATAGTAGGTTGGTGGAGCTAGGATATCTCGATTCTATCAATTATCGCTAAACGGATTCACGTAGCTCGTGGAAGCACTTAGCAGCCCCTCACCAGTGCCCCTTGATCCATATTTGGCTTCATCACCTAACAGTCCATACAATTCAATCAGATTAATATCAAGGCTTATCGTCCAAGGACAATCATAACTATGGTAAAAGTCATCATCTAAACTCCAAATATGGAGAAGGCATACCACCCAAACCATTAACAACATGATAGGATCGCGATATTCATCGGTACTCGGTGGTCACTACGAGAAGGCTTGTCACCCAATATTTTACCTATGTGGCAGGCATATGGGGCTGATGTTGAGGCCTCCATTAGTAACTTCAACAAGTTAATTTTAAAATTGCCAGATGTGGAGGAAATGATGAAAGACAAGGATCAGGCATGCATATTGTTGAATTCTCTCACAGCTTCATATGAGTCGTTCAAGGACTCGTTGTGCACCGGTAGAACTACCATTAGCATTGATACTGTCATCTCAACCCTTTAGTCGAAAGCGATGAGAAAGAAAAACGGTGACGTGGGTGCAGCTTCTACAAATGCACTGATTATGAGAGGGCGAAATTCTGAATGGGACAGTGGATCTTCACGATCGAGGTCTAAATCCAAGGGCAAGGGAAAGAGCAAAAGCAAGTTGAAGTGTTGAAATTGTGGGATGTCCAGGCACATGAAGAAGGATTGTACAAATCCTAAAGCAAGAAAAGAGAATTAAAAATTTTCTGCCAATGAAGCCAACACAACAGAATCCAGTGAGGCGATGAACGGTAGTGAGTGCTTGCTGCATCAAAATATAAGTACTTCGATGAAGAATAGATTTTGGATAGAATGGCTTCGTACCACATGACCCCTCATCGGAGTTGGTTCACCAATTACAGTGAGTGCGATAGTGGCCAGGTCTTTATGGACAATGATAATGCATGTAAAATAGTTGGTGTTGGTTCGGTGCGCATCAAGATGTTCGATGACATGGAGCGTATCTTAACTGAGGTGAGACACTTTCCCGATTTGAGGAAGAGCCTGATATCTCTAGGAGTACCCGATGCACTTGCAGATTCACCCGTTTTGATCGTGTCCTAAAAGTTTCAAAGGGGGCACTCGTAGTCATGAAGGCATAGTGGAACGTAAATCTTTACAAGTTGATAGAGAGCACTTCATTGTGTGGAGCTGCAACATCTGTAGTGAATTCCACATCTGCACGTATGTGGCATTCACGCTTGGGCCACATGAGCGAGCGAAGCATGAAGGTACTTTTTGAATGTTGTTTAATTTCAGTCTTTAAAATTTTTTATTTTAATATATGCGAGCATTGTATATATGGTAAAAATTCAAGATTATCTTTTAAGTCTGGTAAATATGCATGTAAGAGTGTTCTTGATTATGTGCATTATGATGTTTGGGGCCGTCACCGAAGCATAATGGTGTGGCTGAGCTTGATGTATGTCATGGTCTGTACTAGACCAAATATTTTAAATACAGTGGGTGTTGTTAACAGATACATGTCTAACCCTGGCAAGCAACATTGCGAAGCATTGAAATGACTGTTTCAATACATTCGAGGTACGTGGGATTATGTCTTATCATTTGCATTACCAGAAAAACGGCCAAAGGCTATGGATAAAAGTTGTAGCCAAAGATATATGGCTACAGTTATCATTCGTAGCACAATCATAGTTGTAGGAACCGTAACAATAGGTCCGAAACCTATAGCTACGGATTTAATCCATAGCCATAGATTTTATGGCTATGGATTAAATCTGTAGTGATACTTTCGTAACTCATAAGTACATACAGCTACATATTATATTTGTAGCTAAAACTACAATGAGAGTCGTAATAATAGGTTGAAGTTAGTAAACGGTTTTGGATCAGGAGCTACGGTCAATAGCCGTAGCTAATGTCTATTTTTTAAAAAAAAAATAATAAATAAATTATAATAACGGTATCTCTTACCATATTAAGTACATGCCTTGATAGATCAACCCATCTAATAAGCTAATAAAGATAAAGACTTCATAACTTACAAATCCATCTACCAATCTAAACTAATACAAATAAAGAATAATAGAAGAAATACATCACACTTAATTAATTACATACATAATGAGAGAGTATTTAGTCTTACAAGCTCTTACAAGGGTCATCATGTCTCTCACTTGTGATTACACAATTCTGTTGGAATGGTAGATTCCGATTACGCAAGTAGTGTGGATAATAGAAGGTCGACTTCCGGTTACTCGTTTATATTAGCGGGTGGAGTGATCAGTTAGATGTCGAAACTTCAGTTTATGATGACTCTTTTTACTACCGAAGCTAAGTATATGGCAGTGACAGAAACATTCAATTGTAGCAGCTGAGTATCAAGGAAACTGTTTAGTTAAGGGTGATGATAAATCAGTTGGGGCTTCAGTAAGATGTCGTGTCAGTTAATTGTGGCAGCGAAAGCGTGATTAATTTAACTAAAAATTCGATTTATCACTCACGCAGTAAATATATTGATGCACGCCGTTATTTTATCTGAGTGGTACTTGAGGAATGAGGTGTGACTATAAAGAATATTTGCACGAGCGTGAATTCGGCTGACATACTTACTAAGGCAGTTTCCACAGAGAAGTTGAAGTTCTGTGCAACTTCTTTAAGCTTGACGAAGGCGTAAATGAGAGATGGAGTAAGCACAAGAAGCGATGGTGAAGTTATGATGCGAGGCGGAATTAGAGATGAGGATAAAGTAGGTATGAGGAATGAAAATTAAAGACATTGTGGAGATTGTTGTTGATGTTTTAAATTTGTGAACAACAAAGTCTGTCGATACCATCGAAAGATTGCTCGATGTCATCGAGTAGAGTTCGATGCCATCAGAAAAATATGGAAAATCCATATTTTCTTGCTGGAACGTTTTGGTGATTTCTCGATGTCATTGAAGGAGTTCGATGCCATCGACAGACTATCAATGCTATCAAACTGTCATCAAGCACATACAGAATTACGTAAGTGCGGAATTTATTTCTAATTTCGATTGTGATTCTCATATAGGATATATATAGGAAAAGGTACAATGCGCTCGAGCTTACGATAAGCTCCCGTGAGGTCGAGCTGTGTGGGCCCCACCATGATGTGTTTCGACCATCAACACCGTGCATTTGATGGGTACCCTTTAATTTATGGGATATCCCAAAAATCAGCCGTATACGGAACTCAGGTGGGCCATACCATCTAAAATTATGTGAAGACACCGTTAAAACATATAAAAGCACTTGGTGGGGCCCACCTGAGTTTTGCATGCGCCTGAAACTTGGTCTGAACCCTCATTCAAGTGGGACACACATAATGGATGAGCTAGATTTGCAAAATACATCTCGGTGGGCCTTCAAAAATGGTTATGAATGTTTTAATGGTGCACGGCCCCTCCCCACTTCTGTATGTGGTGTGGCCCACACAAGTCACGGATTGACTTGATTTTTGAGACCTAGGCCCATGATGGAATGATGCATCTGACTGATGGGGTAGATGTTCGAAACGCATCACAGTGGGGCCCACACAGCTCGACCTCATGCGGCGTTAAAATCAGCTCGAGCACATTGTACCTTTTCCCTATATATATATATATATATATATATAATTTTCTGCTTTCATAGTGCATTATTATCCCTTTGTGTTGTGATTTTTTTCCCACAAGAGCTTTTTCACGTTAAATTTGGAATGTTTGTGATTGGACTTGATGATGCGATTGGAATACTTTGCTTGATTCATCTCTATGTGCTTCCATGGTTCCCCAACACACGAGACCTCAACTCGAGCCTGACCCAAGTTTTATTAGGTTGGTGTTTGTATAGCCCAAGCTTGAGACCAAACCCGATACATCCTGCCAGAGCCCAAACCAATAGTTCTGTCGGGTTGAACCCGCCGAACTTTCAGCCCTACTCTCAATGCATGTAATGTAGGCTGCATCCATTATGCATTACGGTGAGTAATGGCCACTTAAAAAATAGAAGGCAGCAGAAAACTAAGGGCCTGATTGGATTTGTGGAAAGCTGGAGAAAAGGAAACATTATTTTTGGAATCAAGACCTTGTAGGAAGTGAAACTGTGCCTTCCATGTTTGTTTTTAAATAAATTTTCTTTTTTAAAAATTGAAATTTGTTTCTAAATTCATTGTTTGATCAAATTGAAATTTTTTTTTTACAGTAACAGACATGCTCAGTTAACACATTAAAATCTGAGACACTCAGAGATAATCGATGATACATCTGAGACACTCAAAGGGGTGCTTGAAGTAGCAGGGTGGCACATTCGCACATTTGACACATGTGGGCACTAAAGTTAGATAGTGGCACATGTGTATATGCACATTGACACATGTGGCACAATTAAAGTGATCGAAGATGGAGAATAGCACATGTGAGATAGTGGCACATGTAAGGCACAAGCAAAAGATGAATAATGGCACACGTACAATACAACAGGAGATAGGCAAATTATCTGGATTATCATGGGTCCTACTTTGGAGAAGTGAAAACTGGGTCCACAGTGCAAAGATGGGATGCGGCTTGGATCCACGGATCTACTGAGGTGGGTGGATCCCTGACTGTGGAGCCTACTGTAATATATTTTTATTATATCCATGTGGTCCATCTGTTTTACCAGCTCATTTTAGGGCATCATCATAAAAATGTTGTAGATCTAAATATCAGGTGGACTATGTCACAGGAAACAGTGGTGATTAGATGTTCACCGTTTAAACAAAAAAAAATAGAGCCACTGGAATGTTTATTTGCCATGAAATCTATTGAAAAATTCACAAAGACCTGGATGAATGGACCACACAAATATCAGCTTGATCCAAAATTTTATGACCCATAAAAAATGTTTAATGGTTAATCATCACTGCATCCTGTGGTGTGGTCCACCTGAGATTTGGTTCTGCAGAATTTTTGGCCTTGTGTAATAAAATAAGCTGGAGAAACAGATGCATGGCGTGGATGTTCTGCAAACAGCTGTAGGTGATCACTTCTCAAGAGAACATGTGGCCGAATCAAATGACTGGAGAGGCACTGGGCCGGTTTGGGCAGGACCAGGTAGAGTCCAATCCCACCGTAACCTAGCACGCAGGCCCAAACCCAAGTCCTTTTTATTTTTTTATTTTTTGCTGAGTTGGTGCTGAGCCTGATCAAACCTGACCCAAGATGAAATTGGATAAAATCCTTATTTCTCTCTCGAACGTCTGAAGGAGCAAAATCAATGGTCTACATTCAAAATGGATGGGTTGCCTAATCAAGAATCAAAATGTCATATTGTAGCTTACGAGGCATGAACATATAAATTCGGATTAAGCTACAATGACTTGAGCCAGTAAGGTGGCTGGGTCCATAGCCACCCAAAAAATAAAAAACATAAAGGATAATGAGAAATAAATTTTCATTAAAAGTCCAAATAAGTGATTATTACAAATAAAGAGTCACATGAAATGAAATTCTACTGAAATTGAGAAATTAAATTCTCATCCTTTACTCATACTTTCTTTATTGCTCTTACTGGAATAATGTCAATTAACTGTCCCTGCAACACAGAGCCATTGACCAACAAAGAGGCTGGTGCAATTTAGATTTGGGTTGATTGAAGTGAAATCGTCGGTGGTCAGGTTAAAGGCCTGCGTTACACTGAAACATGTGTCGCCCGTCTGCACCCCAAACACCGATTCGCATTTTGGGGTAGCTGCCGGCGTTCCAAAACTAACTGTTCCAAATGTCATTAATACAGAAAATAAAAATAAAAAATGTCATTGATTAGTGTTAGGATAAATACACTACAATAATTTAGATTTTTTGTGACGACTTTTTTAGTGACGAGTCTAATTTCATCATAAAAGGTTAATTTTTTTGCCATCGTGAAAATAAATCAAATATTTGTGACCCCATTTCATATCGTCGCCAATAGTCAATATTTTTTTAACCAAGAATTTTTTCACGGAATTTTTTTTTTTTTTTCCAACCCACCACATACTAGATTATAGTGATGCATTCACCTATATGCATGTATGTCTTTATGGGCCCATTATGGATGGAGCATTTTCCCAAAATTACACTCACCCTATGATCATAACCATCCAATTGGTGGCTATCAATTGACTTGTTAAAAAAGAAATGGTAGATGGTTCCATGTCAATGTCAAAAGGGGAAAATCAGATGGCTGAGATCACCTTTACAGTGTGATCTTCACGTCATGGTCCATCTATAATGGAGCCCATAAGCTGATAATCTGACAGCGTGGATAAGGTAGCTCTTTCAACAGTCCACCACGTTTGCCAGCATATCTCATGGGTGCAACATCGGTGCCAGATCCATGCCATTAATTAGGTTGGCCCCAGTGTCAAGATTCACTGGCCCAAAACTTAGGAAGGTCCACTAATGAAGAGGGCCACGGTTTCAAAAACAAGGAAAAAAAAAAATACCGTGGCGCACCTAATGAGTGGAATAGCCTCATTTTTTGGGTCATAGCATTTGAATGGTGGGACTTAATCGTGGACGGCTTGGATCTTGCACTCCTCGACCATGTTGTCATGTGTAATCAACCTTCCATCTAGACTCTCCATTAGGTCCAGCCCACTATTAAACATCCATGACCTGAGCTATGAGAGCAATCGAAATACTGCCCATCCATTTTTCCATGACATGCAATGGATGGTTAGGATCATCCGATCAGCATGGCTTTTTCAAGACGGCCTATGAAAGGTGGACTGAACTTAATGGACGCTCTGGATGGGTGATGTGATTGACAACCAGATGCAGCTTGGTGCATGGGAAGGTTTCCGTACAGTGGGCCCAGTTGATCAGTAACAAAACTTACAGTGAACTTGGTACCTTCCCTCAGCAATGGAAATGATGAGAAGAAGAGAGAGCATCAAAAGCAAATTGAAAAACATGTCTCTTTTGTTGTTTGAGATGGCCATGTTTTCAATCTTGCCTCTGATCAACGGTGGAAAAGGGCTCTCTCTCTCTCTCTGATCTTCTTGGATGTGATCTCTACACTACCACCATCTTTCATTTATAGTAGACGGTCCACATGTAAAGTCACAAAAGCCGTCCATTTAATTGGGTTTAACGAGGAGGCCAGCTTTGATTGGAAAAATGCAAAGGCTACTCGCGGGCACACATGTCATTGTGGCACCTGTGTGAGAGAGATCCAAGCCGTTTACTCCATATGAATGTGCACTGGACAAGAAATCAGGTTTGTCTACTCCTCAGGTAGGCCATATTTTTATTTGAATGTGGACCATTCATCAATATTTCAACAGCCCCTATTCTTCATACATGGGCGTGTGGCCCATAGAATGAATGACGTGCCCTAATTTTTGGGTCAGTGCGTATTGATTGGGGCACCCACCTGATAAACGGCTAAGATCTGATATGTGTACCACTGATACATGTGTGTAAGAAAAGGATTCTAATCCTACTCTAATACTTGTTTTATCTTAAGATCTTTGTTAAAAATAGTGGAAGGGCGAGTTAATCAAGAGAAACCGTAGATTTTTGTGATTGTTAGTTTGGCCAAATTGGATCTTTTCTAGATAGAGAGATAGCCAAACGGAATGGAAAATGGATTCTAGTGGTTAACCATGGTGTGCATGACCGTAGATTACAACATTGCCCGGGGCCCACATGTTATCACCTAATGATCAAGGATGCAAGTGTCCACAGCTGCTTCACTCGTGTAATTGGCGTGTTTGGGTGTTCCTGAAATTCCAATTAGGGGGAATTGAATTTCGTCCCAAACAACATCATACTAAACTAATTAAAAGGATTGGAAATTTTCAGGCCCTTAAAAATCAAGGTACGGTTGGTCTTACCTTCGGTCATCCTGGTTAGGTTCAGGTCCAATGCTTTTGAAGACCCAGACCTAGACCCAGATCTAATTGGGTTCAAGTACCCTTTGTGTACCTATTAGGTCCCCAGACATTGATTTCAAATTGGGTTTGGGTTGGGTGTAAATGGGGTCTAAGAGCATTTGCAAGCACTTGGGAATTGGATGATGAGTTACCATTCATCCAATGGACTACTTCCAACCCTATAGATGTTTGGGGCCATCCATCAAGTCCGATAGGTTAGCCTCATGGAACGCAAGAACCATACCCATACCTCATGGTGGGGCCAACTTATTGGACGGATTGGATGTCATTCGGACATGACATATTCAAAGTTAACCTTATCCACTAGGTGGATTGCAACTTACTAACCAACTAGTTAGATGTGAGTTTACACATATAATAAGAGTAGCCTTAGATAATTTTACCTAATATAAAAGAATGGCCAAGATTTTACCTATAAAAATCTCCATTTACAAGAAGTCCCCACGAGCAGGCCATCTCTCAATTAGGGCCGAAAGTCAGGTAGGTTGGGCCAGGTTGCTGCTCAACCCTAGTCCAGCACAAGGTTCCTACACCCTTGAGTTGGGAATTTTCAAAACAAGCTCAACCCAAGAGGGCTCAGTCGGGTGGATACATGCTAATATATTTGTTGTTGTATTAGTCTATTATATTATATTTTCAATACACATCTTATTTTTTGTACCTATAATTTTATTAATTATATATATAATTATTTATAGTAAAGAACTTTAATTTTTCTATACAAACTAAAATATAGGACAACTATTTCTTTAAAAGTTAAGAGAGAGAAATCTAGCGTATCCTGTTAGCTTGAGTCATTAGAAATGACGTGAACCAATGAAAACCGATGACATTGAAATTTCCTATGCATTCAAATACTTAATTATAATCTGTCCTAACTTATATATTGATCAGGTTCGGGTTGGGTCAGGCAACCCAAGACCTCAATTGAGTCCATATTGAGTCGGTGTTTGTATAGTCCAAGACCTAACCCGATCCAGCCTGTCCGAACCCAACACAATATTGGGTCGGTCACGAGTCAGTTGGGTTGAACCTGGCAGATTTTCAGCCCCACTCTCAATGCATGTAATGTAGGCTGCATCCATTATGCATTACTATGAGTAATGGTCACTTAAAAAATAGAAGGAAGCAGAAAACTAAGGGACTGATTTGTTGTAAGCTTGAGATAAAGAAACATTGTTTAACGAACTAGGAAGTTGTAGGAATTGAAAATTTGCTTTCAATGTTTGTTTTTAAATACATCTTCTTTTCTAAAATTTAAAATTTATTTCTAAATTCATTGTTTAACAAAATAAAAAATTTCTTGAAATTTTTTTTATAACAGTTTTGAACATGTGCTCAATCAACACTTTATAATCTAAGACACTTAAAGATATACTACAATAATTTATACTTTTGCAATGACTTTTTTAGCAATGAGTCTAATTTCATCACAAAATGTCTTTACTAATAGCGAGTTTTATGTTTACGACGTGTCAACTTGTCACTAATTAGTTATATTTTGTGATAAATTATCAGCTTGTGACAAATAATCAACTCATTAGTTATAGGTTAGTGTTTTTGTCATTAAATAGAATTTGTGACATTGTATCTGCGACAAAATTGACAAATAACACTAGTCCTAAAAGAATTTTAATACAAGCTTGGGGTTGTTAGAGACTAGTTTAGGGTTGCTAGAAAAAGTCTGGATTATTATATAGATAAACGATGATACATGTGAGTGATATACTTAAATACTTTTACACATATTAGGGTAGCACATTGGACACATGTGGACACTGATGTTAGATGGTGGCACATATGTATTTTTATTTTTTTACACGTGCATATAAATACATTCGCACATGTGGCACAATTAGAGTGGTTGAAGATGGACCATAGGATATATGAGATAGTAGCACATGTAAAGTCCAAACAAAAGATGATTGGTGGCACATGTAAGACACAATAAGAGAGACAATGGTGGCAAATGTAGCATGCTACGGTTTATTCTAATAGTGGAAAATATTGAAGGTGTTCAGGACCGTTGATTTTTTAAGCCACCACGTGGATGATGAGCCACAACCCAAAAATTACAAAACTCTGGACAATCTTATCCATCCAACAATTATCTGCAAATGGATGGTCACGAACAACAATAGAAATGCAAATACATTAATAGCTAATAATCAAATTACTAAGACTAACAAAAAAAGCAAAAAATAATTTTAAAAAAAAATGAGGGATTCTTAGGGTTGTTGCTTGATCCATCCCTCGTTATCAATGAAAGATAAGCTCGATAACTGAGTCACCTCCGATTCACTGAGTTTCTTTACCCATCTAACTCGATGTGCAGTGTTGGACCCGGCTCCGTTGCAACCGTGCTCAGCATACGTTATTTTGTCCCTAATGCGATGCACCCAAATGTCATCAAACGCTTGGATTGTGGAATAACGAGATAATTCCTTGACTCATAGTTTTGACCGTTGATCTGGTGAGCGGTATGGATGGGCCGTAGCACTTAAAGGAGAGGTGATCTGAACCATCTGGTCATTGTTTTGGTGGCGTGCTGAATGTACAATATTTCTCATATCTCTACAGCCGTGGATATGAAGACCATCCATCAGAATTTAGGATTGATTTAATTGCTGCATTTTTGGAATGTGGCCCATCAATAAGGTTTCTCACCAGATCAACGGTTCAAGTATCATCTGTTTGTGCTGGAGAGAGAGAGAGAGAGAGAGAGAGAGAGAGAGAGAGAGAGAGAGAGAGAGAGAGTTGTTTTAGCCGCCCATCTGCTTCACCCGGGCTGTGTGGGGTCCCATGGATGTCCAGGTCAGAAGTCTAAAAATCGGACAGATCCAAATCTCATGTGGGCCATACCACACCAAACGGTGTTGATTGAACGCCTGGGGGGTGACAGAAGTTTTGTATCGGGATGATATTTTTGTCTATTGTTTATCTGAGTAATAATAATCCTATGAACGGTTTGGATGGCATATAAACATCTAGGTCAGATTCAAGAATGTTTCAACGTTGGCCGTTGGTTTCCATTTCCACTATTTCCTTTAGTGTGGCCCACCTGAGTTTTGGATCTGCCTCATTTTTTTATTCATGTCCTATTGTGATCATTCAAAACATATGGACGGAGTGGATTTCTCACAGACATCTCTGCGGGCCCCCACAGCCGCAGCTCAGGTATATCTCTGTGCCCAGGGTCACAGTCGATCCAGTCCCTCAAACGTTGTAGTATGAAAGTACTAGGCAATCGTCACAGTGGGGCCCACACCATTTAGATCACAAATGTTGTATACTATCACGATGATGATAATGATGGGCAATAAACATGGTGGGGCCCACACCATTCGGTACACACATGTTGTAGACTCTGATGATGATGATGATGAAAAGAAGAAAGAAAAAGGAAAAAAAAAAAAAAAAATACTCGGGAGAAAGAGAGAGATCATACTCATGGTCCTTGAAGTTCCAAGCATCCCAACCCTCAGGAATGACAATCCCAGTTAATTTGGATCTGAAAAATAGGACCCTTGAGTAAGCTCTCCAAGCCCTTCCAAGGTATGTCATACCAGTCCCATGCACCTCACAGTACTTAAACACAAACCCGCTTGTATCACTTGGATCGTCCCTCCCTTGAGCTGTCACTACCCCAATCGGTACCATTGCTGGATCTGTCTTCACGTATATCATGCATTTCTACATCAACGCCCATGCACATTACAAGCCGTTAAAAAGATTCTCCAGTTCTATGACAGTGGGGCCTATTATCAGGCGATCCGAACTGTTGATCTGATGTGCCACAAAGTCGATGGACCATGATTGAAAATTCTATTCAGTACGGACCACCCATCAAGGAGATGTTAGGAGAATGGTCCATCCATGGTGGGTGCTGTCAGATCAACCGTCTGGATTGCTTTTCATTTGGTCACTTCATAGAAGATGAATGAGGAGCAGGTGGTGGACCAGGTTTTCTGTAATGCTTCAAAAATCAGGACCGTACGATTTAGGACCAACGTGCAAAATCTCCTCAATGGAGTGGTCCATATTCAAGCGATGACACGCTGACACTGCCAGTAGCGACTATGTGGGCCCACCATGATGCATGTGTTTTATCCACGCAGTCCATCTATTTGGATCATTATTTTCCTATGGTGTGATCGATGTGAGTTTTGGATCTACCTAATTTAAGTCTCATTCCCTAAAATAATGATCCAAAATGAATGGACGGCATGGATAAAACACATGCATCATGGTGGGACCCACAGAGACACTGCTGTCAATGCCAAGCAATATCATTCCAATTAAGAAGATATTTGGAGAATGGTCCACACATGGTGGGACCTGTCAGCTCAACGGTCTGGATTGTTTAAGAACAGCCCTGAGTATGAGTATATAGAGATTTAAAAAAATAAGAAACTGTAAGATGCAGGCATACTAAAACATTTACACACGCAAGGCCGGCCCAGGCCATCAATCCACACCACAAATCACGAAACCCAGCTCACCTGTACCTGATTGGTTTCTGAGAAGTGGGCCCCACACACAAATCAAACACATCTGAAAAAAGCTATCCTACCTCATAGATAGACTGGGCAGTGCCAAAGATGAAATCAATGGCTCCTTCGATGTAACAACCGTAGAAGTAATGACGGCCCATGCAATCGAACAGTGTATCTTGCAAGCTGATGAACCCACATTCATAGAAAGAGCACTTGTCTCCGTACACCATCGCTGCAACCGCCTGCTTTGGTTGTCTCACTACACGGTTGTATGTGTTCTACACATGAACAGAGACGATCCAAACCGTTAAAATACAAAAACAAGAAATCATGGACATGGAATGATCAGGTGCAAAAATTTGTAGGGACCACTTAAGGAAATGGGCCCTAAAAGAATGCCCCACAATGATAGATCAATCAACGGCAGAGATTCGATTTCATTCACCTCGAAAGTTATACGCCGAGCAACGAAATTACCAGCCCACACAGAGAAAGTAGCGCTCGCGATTAGATCTTCGGC
The DNA here is from genome assembly GCA_021015155.1 of Magnolia officinalis. Taxonomy (NCBI): domain Eukaryota; kingdom Viridiplantae; phylum Streptophyta; class Magnoliopsida; order Magnoliales; family Magnoliaceae; genus Magnolia; species Magnolia officinalis. The sequence continues at coordinate 3,280,389 of JAJHSJ010000018.1, read as the reverse complement.
ATCACCCCAACTGATGATTGTACTTCGTGGCCCATCTCCTTCAAGCATGATGAACGGTTTATCCATCGGGACTATAACTTGCTCTCTACATACATATACACGTGTACATGAGATTTTTTTAAAAAAATGGGGATTCTACAGCACATGCATGTGATATCCCGGTGGGCACAGATGTAGAATCACATGTGGTCCATCACTGCTCGTACATGATGGACAGCTTAGATCTTGCCACATCATCATTTGTAATGACTCATGAATATATTCAATATTGGTAATGCCGGTCACAGTAGTTGATCTTATAACCGTTACAATATGGCCCCAACAGACCCTAACCGTCGGGTTTTTTCGATCAAACGGTTACATGTCCGTATCCACCATGGCCATCATGTATGTTAGGAGACCACGGAAATACACAGAAATGAATCAAGTAAAATAATCCAATCACATTAAAAAAGCACGGTGCAAACACTTGAAATTTTAAAGTGGAAAAACTCTTTAAGAAAAAAAATCATGACAAAAAGAAAATCACCATGAAAGTAAAAAATTATAAAAGTAGGGAGATTATTCGATTTGAAAACCTCGATTCGAATTGTCTCGAATCAACCCAAACTACACCCTTGAAACCCTAGAATGAATTAAAAAACCTTTGAATTTTTTCCTAATCCTGATTATACTCAAATACATAGCTCTGGGAAAAAAAACAATCAGAATTGTAAGTCTTATTTTTAAATGATTTAAGAGTACTTCAAAAACAACATTATACCCTATTTTTTAAAATGGACATTGAAGCCTTGTATCACATAATGGGTCCCACCATTATCATTAGGTAACCTTATTGTATAATGGCCTAAAATCTTATAACGTAACAGCTGTTATTTAATTACATTTTAATACAAATATACAAGTAACAAACAATATTTCATTTAAAATTAAGATAAAAGCTAAGTAATTACCTATAAATGCCGCTTCGAATGCGAATTCGGATCCAGTGAGAATTGAACGAAGGAACTGAATCGATGGCAGATTGGATTCTGGTGAAATCTCCATGGCCGGATTTATCAACGGTGATGGTTTTTCTTACCATAGTAGATTCAGGAGCACCAACTATCTCAACATCTCTACCAATTCTCAAGCCAAAGCAGAACACAACATACATTGAAATAAAAACAAAAAACACTAATAAGAACCGCATTTTCAGCTCACTGTGTAGAAATCCTCTGAAATCTGGTCACAAAATCACTGATTTCAGTCTTTAAAACCAAATTGGGTTTTTGACATTTGCGAAAATGGATATGATTCCAGAAGAACCGAGCTTCATTTCGGTGTGAAATTAAAAAATTCAATGAAAAGAGGTAAGCAGAAAGAAGACAGAAGAAAACATTTATAAGTTGAATTTCTTTTCTTTTCCATAAAAAATGTAGAAACTACCTATTTTTGGATTTTATTTTTTTTCTTTTTCTTTTTTTGTTAGATATAAATATGGAAATCGAGCTTAAAATGAGGACTGTCAACGGGCTGGGCTTGGGTCCGCTGAGGTCCGTCCGAATCCTGACCGTGAATTCGAGAAGCGGCGCGAGCCCGGCCCGAACCCAGACCCTCTTTGGTGGCAAAGATTCCGCTCTTTAGTTTTAGAACTTTTGGAAACTGCCCGGACGCGGATTAGGTACTACCCCTGCCAGTACCCAGCTCGGAACAGGATGGGGCCCACCATGATTTTTGAGTATATCAACACCGTCCATCCATTTTTTCATATCATTTTACATAATAATTTTAAATATTAGGCATATCGAAGACTCAAGTGGACCACACCAGAGCAAGCAGCGGTGACAATGAAGGCCACCGTTGAAACATTCCTAGTGCCCACCTTGATGTTTATTTTCCATCCAACCTATTCATAAGGTCACATAAACGTGGATGAAGGCAAAAAAATATATATTAGATTGATCAAAAACTTCTACGGCTTCCAAGAAGTTTTTAATGGTGATCGTTTAATCTCTACTGTGAGGTCCACTTAAGATTTATATATCCCTCATTTGGAGGATTATATCTAAAATGATATGAAAAAATGGATGGACGGTTTTGATCAATCCAAACATCACGGTGGAAGCCTCGGAACCCCAGCCTGTTCTGAGCTTGGAGCGTATGGGGGTAGTGCCTGATCCGGGTACGAAACTGCCCATACTCGTATGTTAGCTCCATCACAAAGAGTGGTGACTCTTCAACCGTACACATGGCATGGATTCACAACAATCCATGCCGTTAAAACATCTGATCCAAGTTTTTATAGATCAAAAACTAAAAATGGGATATGGAGATGGTGTTAACAATCTGCTTGTTTGGTGGACTACTCAATGTTGTACTTTTAACCATCCATTTCATAGTCATTAATCTGATGGATATGATTCCTTCATAATTTGTTTTTTGATATGTGCTCCTTACACAGTGGAACCCACAATTTTTGTGGTCACGATATGCGTACATATGTGAGTAGAAGGTGGCCACCGTTTTTTAAATGGTGTAAAACCAACACGGAACTCTTAACTCTTAAAAGCATTTAACGACATACCTAGAAAGGATTAGCAATAAATCTAATTGGAATCCGCATTCAATGAGACGCGAGTTGCGTGTCACACAAAGTTCGGTGGGGCCCACCGTGATGTCCGTGTGACATCCACTCCGTCCATCCGTTTTTCCAGATTGTTTTAGAAGGTTTTCTAGAAATTATAAAGATCCAAAATTTAAGTAATCCACACCACAAGAAAAGTTGAGGATTGAACGTGCACCAGTGAAACCATATCGGGGAAGTTTTGGATTAGAATGATATTTATTTATTTCATGCATCCTAGTGGTAATAACCTTATGAACTGTGTGGATGGCATATAAAAATCACGGTGGGCCCACGAAGGTTCAATGGTCGATGTTTCCGTCCTCACTGTTTCGTGTTGTGTGGCCTACTTGAATTTTTGATCTTCCTCGCTTTTAGGTTCTTATTCTAAAATGGTAAGTAAAAACTGATGGGCAGAACGGATGTCACAAAGACACCTCGGTGGACCCCACATAGCTCCGTGTAACACGGCTGACACGCAAGTCGCGTCCTCCGCATGTGAAGTGGAAGAATACGTGTAATAAATACAAGCAAACAGTATATGTATCAGAGATCTAGACCATTCATCAGGTATTTCACGCTATGACTATGCCGTGTACGAAAAATTAGGGCAGTTCATTGATCAAGTGGGCCACAAATGTAGGTTGAATATGGTCCGTTGGATGTGTGCCACAAATTCATTTTGAATGCCGAGTACCGAAGATGTACGTTGAATGTGGGCCACAAATCCATTTTTCTCATTCAAGATTGGCCTATCTGATCAACTAACCAACATCATCTTCGGTCTATTGTACGTTCAAAATGCGCATTGCCTAATGAATGGCGTAGATCTATGATACGTGTGCCTTTTGGTAGATCTATGCCACGTGTTCTACTCGATCGCATTAGCGGCCCTGATTGAATCACAACAGTTAACACGTATATCATGCGCTGGAAGCCTCATGCCTCTATTGCGCCGTAAATGATACAGCCCCTAAGTATAGGGAACGTTCCCGTACACCTAGGTGCACATGAAAAAATGGCACCCATTTCACCTATCTGGACCGTCCATTAGTTCAAGTCCAATCATTTACCACTACTTCTTAAAAATCGCAGCAATCCAACGGTCTTAAACATCTTTATAGAAGGGATCATACATCTAATTTTCAATGTCCCTTTTGAACGGTTTTGATTCGATCAGTCTGATTTTTTCAAGGAAACTGAAGAGGAGTCAAATGGACCTAACAGACGGTCCAGATATGTTCTTCGTATGCAAAAGAGTGCACATACAACAAAGTACATAAGTAGGTTTACACAGCCCAGGATCCTTTTCTTCTATCTCTATTTCTTCGAAGTCTAGTAACTCTGGTAGTCTTACCTTGTAATTAATCTCTACCATATATACATATAACACCAATTGGACATTTTAATCCCTGCAGTTATTTATTACAGCGCTGGTCAAAAGAGGGTAAATTCGTCTTTTACGTAGCTAATTGGCAAATAAGGTAGAGATTTTACCGCGCGAAATTTTCCTCTTTAAGTGAGTGTGGCTGTGTGGGCCAGACGAAGAGAAGACCTGCGGTGGGGTCCACCTATGTAAAATCCACTCCGTTCATCCAGCAACAACCATTATTTGAACCTTACAAAAGATAATGCTGTTTAAAAATTCATATTACTTAAAAACCTTTTAAGTCATGCGGTGTAAATCAGCTGAGTCTTCTATCAGGTGGTTCAGCGGGTCTATTTCATTAGGGGCCCTGGCCCACTTTACTCGGGCATCTGGATCGTATTTAAAAGCCTGAGCTCGGGCCTCAGGCCAAATTTAGGAGCGCAGACGCTACTATGATGTGTGTTATATAGTGGATGAAGGGAAAACCCAAATATTGGTTTGATCGGAATGGCACCCACTAAGTTTTCAATGGTGGTGGTTCAATACCCGTTGCTTTCAGTGTTGTAGTCCATTTTAGCTTTGAATCTGCCTTCTGTTTGAGCTCACGTTTTGAAATGATCTAACAAAATGAATTGACGGTGTGGATAAAACGGCCACTTCGAGCAAAGATCAAGCTGAGTTTGCCTGTGCAGCATTTTAAACAAATACACAAACTACACCTTTAAAATCTTACATCATGTAAACAGTAGCAATGGTTTTACAGGTATTTTATCAGACACCTTCTAAGCAACATAAAAATCAAGAAAAAAGGTATTTGTTTCATATACATACCTTCTTTCCCACCAGCTACACTTGTTGAATCATTTCATCACACACTTGGTAAGCGACATCAATATCAAAGTAACCGAGTCACCAAACTGGTTCAATCCAAGTTCGATTCAAGTTGGGTTCGATCTGAGTCGTGTCGAGCTAGGGGCAGCTTGAACTCGGCTCAAACTCATTTTCGAGCTCAAAAAATCAGCTCAACTGGGCTCGAACTCAACTTCGAACAGAGTCAAATCGAGCTATTTCGAGTCAAGTCAAGCTAGCTTAGCTCGGTTCGTTTACACCCCTAAATAAAACACATATATGATGGACAGTGTGGATAAAACACATACATGATGATGGGACCCACAAAGCTTGGACACCAGCTATCTGGTCCCAGCCAAGGAAGCAGGTTGTGTTGCGTGCTGAGTAAACACTGTGGGGCCATCGGGACTTCTGTGGAGCCCACTGTGCATTTTATCTGCTTCATCTTAAGCCCAAAACCATATCCAAAATTTTAGTGGACTACACCACAGGAAACGATGTGAATTAAACTTCTGGCGTTGAAAATTTCTTGGGTGCCTTAAAAGTTTTTGATATTGCTGATAGTTTTGTCATATACGTGTGATCTTATGAACAGGTTGGGCAGCAAATAAACATCACTGTGGGCTGTAGGAAGGTTTTAGCTGAGGAAATCATTATTGCCAAAATCAAAAATTCTAGTTGTTGCAATTTGATTGGACCACATCATCACACTATATTTAATATAGCAGGCAATGTCATGACAACATGGACCAATCAAGATGTGGGAAGGCGAGGATACGGATTCTTATTCCCATTGTTATCTGTGGTGTGGTGTGATGCCCCGTCACTGTGGTCACACGTAGGCGGGCACACGTGGGTGGGCCCCAAGATGGGTGGCAGGCTACTGTGTGGCTGGCAGACTACTGTGCACACAGTGAAGCTGAAGCTTTGTCCCACATCGGAAGTGTCGTCTGAAGTTGTGGTGGTTATATGTAGAGTTGTCACCCTATACTGTATGAGGCCTTTTGGGGGAGTTCCCCGAGAATAAAACCGTGCGGGCTGTGCCCAGAGCGGATAATATCATACAGTGTGGGCGTGGGCTGTTACAAATGGTATTAGAGCCGAGGATGGCTCTGCCCTCGGTGAGAGATATTGTGACGCCCCGTCACTGTGGTCACACGTGGGCGGGCACACGTGGGCGGGCCCCAAGATGGCTGGCAGGCTACTATGTGGCTGGCAGGCTACTGTGCACACAGTGAAGGTGAAGCTTTGTCCCACATTGGAAGTACCGTCTGAAGTTGTGGTGGTTATATGTAGAGTTGTCACCCTATACTGTATGAGACCTTTTGGGGGAGTTCCCCGAGAATAAAACCGTGTGGGCTATACCCAGAGCGGACAATATCATACAGTATGGGCGTGGGCTGTTACATGTGGTCTACTTGAGCTTTATATATGTTTCAATTTGGGCCCAAATGATAAAATGATTTAGAAAATCATATACATTCATAGTAGGCTGAAATGATAAATCTAATTTCAAGGGACAAGATGCGGTTAAAAATAGATTGCATGAGTTACTTAGTATGCTTTTATCGTAGTGAGTAAATTATGTTGGGCCCACCCTAATGTATGTGGTTTACCCACTCCGTACATCAATTTTTCCGTATCATTTTAGAGGAAACCTTTCTAGGACCCACAATAATGTTTATTTATCATCTAACTTGTTCATAAGATTACAAAGACATAAATGAAAGAAAAACAAAAATATTAGCTTGATCCAAAACTCTATAACCCTAAGAATATTTTAACGGCGGACATTCAATTCACACTATTTTCTATAGTGTGGTCCACTTGAGGTTTGGATATGCTTCGGTTTTGATCTCAAGCTCTAAAATTATATGGTAAGATGGAATGGATGGAGTGGATAAAATGCATAAACCTTGTGGACTCCACTTTGTTCAGTATGATTTTAGCTGGGGAAATAGGATCGTCTACCGAGTAAACTTAGTACGCTTTATCTACTAAACTCCATTGGGCCCACTTCGTCCATCCAATTTTCTAGCTTATTCTAAGGGGTATCTAAAAAGCAAAGTATATCAAAAACTCAAGTAAACCATAACTAGAGCGGGGCATCGAGCCAAGTTGGACTGAGTTAGGGCTGACTCGACTTGATCCGGTTTTGAAATAGGCCTGACCCAAACTCGATCTAACTTGATACCGAGTCCAGCATGCCTGACTCGATCCGAGTATGATCTGGCCTAGACTGATCCGGACTGAGTCCGATCCGGTTAGAAGTACTAAGTTGGATTGAGAGATGGGGGAGGGAGGGAGGGAGTAGAGAGGAGAGAGGAGGAGGAGGAGGGTGATGGTGGTGGGTGGTTGCCTGGCTTGGAAGAGGAAGAGGAGGAGGATGAGGGAGGGAGGGAGGGAGGGAGGGAGGGAGGGAGGGGAGGAGGAGGAGGAGGGTGATGGTGGTGGGTGGTTGCCAGGCTTGGAAGAGGAGGAGGATAAGGGAGGGAGGGAGAGAGAGAGTTGTTGGGGATTTTGGCCTGCGGAATCACACAGATCTAGATCTAGGATAGCAACACAATGGCACCAAGCACACAAGAGAACACGCAAATTTAACATGAAAAATCCTTGCGGGAAAAAATCACGGCACAAAGCGACAGAATTCCACTATGAAAGCATCAATTACAAAGAGAGAGGACTTACCCGATTCGAACAACTTCGAATCTCACCCTTTCTACACCCTTTGATAACCCTAGAATCCCTTTAGAAAGCTTTATAGTTTAGGGACACCTATTTATAGTTTAGGCAACTTCCCTTTCGTACCCTTGCGAAAGGCAACTCGAAAATCCGCAGTCCGCATCAAATTCGGAAACAAATATGCGTAACCTAAGACTGGTCGAGCCGAGGCTACGACTGGTTGTAGGACCCCTACGACTGGTTGAGCAGCCCGGACACCAAAAAATCCTAAGTCGCTGGACTTTGAGTCGAGCGGCTCCCACGACTGGTCGTGGCTGACCCACGACCGGTCGAGCAACACCCAAAAAAAAAAAATAGATTTAAGACTTTTTTTTTCAACAATCTCCACCAAGTCTTCAATCTTCAACCGTGTAGCTCTTTGACCTCTTTTCTTATCTCTTCATCGCATCATAGCTTCAATCAACGCTTCTCGTGCACACTCCGTCCTTCTTTTACGCCATCGCCAAGCCCAGAGAAGTTGCACAGAACTTCAACTTCTCTATAGGAACGACCTTGGTGAGCATGTCTGCTGAATCTGAATCTGTATACCCAACCAACTTTGCTCCTCTCTTCTCCAAAAGTAAAAACGTAATCTTCTTACCATCTCACTGCTACCCAATATTGCTTGTCGGGGTACTTGCTCACAACATTGATAGCCTGTGAAATAACCGGTCTAATCTAGACCATGACATACACTGTCAACCGCATTCGAATAAGGTTCATGAGATATCCTGCTTTTCCTCATCTGTTTTGGGACATGTCCTGAGGAAAACTTGAGGAGAGACGCGTAGGGAACGCTCTCCGGCTTTACCTGGCCCATCACATCCTTGATCAATACCTACACACAAGGTATTCCTCCTATGATTACCAAAGCCTACTCCTCCTTCAGTCTCAATGTCGAGAACCATCTTTGCAGCCCCCCGATCCTTCATCCTGAACGTCCCACTTAACCGAGTCTTCAGTACACTGATTTCAAACATGTCATAATTAGCGATCTACATGTCATCAATTCCTGACTCACCATAAAGGAATCAAACCACTGCCTAGGCGACAGATCAAACCACTATCTCCTGCAAAGTCTTTTCTCAGCCCCTTTAACTTCGAACCGCTCTGGTTGCTTCATGTAGATCTGCTCTTCACTTTTCCTTGCAGAAGTGCAGATTCCACATCCATCCTTCTAGCTCAAGATCACATTGGCCAACCAACGCCAATCACGGATCTAATAGACACATGTTATACCGTCGGTGCGAATATCTCTGAGAAGCCGATCCCTTCTCTCTAAGCATAACCCTTTGCTACCAACATTGCCCTGTATCTATGTTGTATCCTCCTGAAGATCCACCTGCATCCAACCGCTTTCCGGCCCACTAGAAGCTCCACCCGCTCCCATATGTTGATCTGGTATAACGAATCCATCACATCGCCCATAGTCACCTTCCACTTCTCAGCATCACGCTCACCTAGAGCCATCAGAATAGAAGATGAATCCTCTGCGATATTGGAGTCGTCCATGTACCACGCCGATATCCTACGATCATGCCGTATGTTTCTTCTCACAGGTGGCTGCTCCACCTGCTCTGTATCCCTGTCCGCACATCTCAGTCTTCCTGCCCTGCCCGCTCATGTGGCCATGCCAAGCATACCACACACGTGCAGAGGTAGAATCCGCTACATCCACTGCAGCTCCACCTTTTGAAGTGCTCCCGATCAACCTGTACAAGTTACCGAGTCGTTGCGCTTTTATGATTACCCGTGCCCCCTTAGATACCTTAAGAGCACCATCAATACATGTGTACTTGCATCCTTTTACCTCAAGTACACCAAGAGAAATTAGATTCTGCTTCAAATCAGAAACGTGTCTGACATCAGTCAGGGTGCGCTCTACCCCATCAAACATCCTGATGCGCACCGTACCAACAGTCACAACATTACAGGCAAAGCCATTGCCCATAAACACCTGTCCACCATCGCACTCGCTATAGCTGGCGAACCAACTCCGATGACGAGTCATGTGAAAAGATGCCCTTGTGTCTAGCATTCACTCGTCCTTACGATCATCGTATGACCGCCTGATAGTAGACACAGACAAAACATCACCATTACATACACTCAATCCATCTGACGTGACAGCATTGACCTCCCTGTACGAAGCCTCAGAATCTTCTCTCTTCGATTTAGGATTTCCACAATCCTTCTTCACATGTCATTCCTTCCCACAATTCCAGCACTTTACCTTTCTTTTGCTCTTGTCCTTTGATTTGGATTTATAACCTGAAGAACTCGTACCTTGTTCAGAATTTCTACCCATTGTAAATAGTGCATCAGAAGATGTCCCCATGTCGCCGTTTAGCTTTCTCATAGCCTTCCCTTGAAGGGATGAGATAACGGTTTCGACATTCAGGGTTTTATTCGTGCTGCACAGTGTCCTTAAATGACTCATACGACGCCAGAAGAGAATTCAGTAACATACATGCTTGTTCTTCATCTTTCATCACTTCCTCCATATCCAGCAATTTGCAAACTAATTCATTAAAGTTACTGATGTGAGCCTCCAGATCTTCACCCTCTGCCATCTTGAAGTTATACTATTACCGCTTCAAGTGCAGGCGATTTTCAGAGGATTTTTTCACATAGACATCCTCTAACTTCGCCCATAACTTAGCCGCAGTTTTTTCCCTCATGACGTTGTAGATAACCTCATCCGTGAGACATAAACGAATCGATGATAATGCCTTCTTATCAAGAGTATTTCATTCATCATCAGTCATAGTAGACTTTGGCTCCTCAAGAGCACCATCTTCGCCTTGCTTGATTAAGGAACTCATCATCTTGATCTTTCATAACTCAAAATTATTTTTCCCTGAGTACTTCTCAATCTCATACCTGGTGCTCGCCATTATTACTAGTCTTGCAGATTCAGATCTGTGCCCCAACGATTGCTCTGATACCACTCGACGGGAATTTTGGTTTGCAGAATCACACAGATCTAGATCTAAGATAACAATACAATGGCACCAAGCACACAAGAGAACACGCAGACTTAACGTGGAAGACCCTTGCGGGAAAAAACCACGGCACAAAGCGACAAAATTCTACTATGAGAGCATCAATTACAAAGAGAGAGGACTTACCCGATTCGAACAACCTCGAATCTCACCCTTTCTACATCCTTTGATAACCTTAAAATCCCTTTAGAAAGCTTAATAGTTTAGGGACACCTATTTATAGTTTAGACAACTTCCCTTTCACACCCTTGAGAAAGGCAACTCAAAAATCCGCAGTTCGCATCAAATTCGGAAACGAATCTGCGTAACCTACGACTGGTCGAGCCAAGGCTACAACTGGTCGTAGGACTCCTACGACCGGTCGAGACATCCCTACGACCGGTCGAGCAGCCCGGACATCAAAAAATCCCAAGTCGCTGGACTTTGAGTCGAGCGGCTCCCACGACCGGTCATGGCTGACCCACGACCGGTCGAGCAACACCAAAAAAAAAAAAAAAAAAAACAGATTTAAGACTCTCTCTTTTTTCAACAAGAGAGAGGTTGGGATTGGGTCGGGATAGGGTTAGAAAGTCAAGTCGAGTCGGGTTTCGGATCGAGTCGGGTCTAACCGGATCGAGTTTCGGGTCAAGTCGGATCAAGTTACTGGGTAACTTGAATGGGCGCGGATTAGCTACTTTCAGGTTTAGTAGCGAGACTAGCTGCTGAAGTGACGTCACCAAGTTCCGTGGGCCCTACTATGATGTATGTTTTGTATCCACACCTTCCATCCATCTTGAGATATCATTTTAGGGCAATATCTAAAGAACAAGCTAAATCCAAAGCTCCAGTGGACCCTGCACAGAAAACAGTTGGACAGTGACGCCCACCATTAAAAACTTCAAAAGGCCAAAAAAGTTTTAGATCAAGCTGATATTTGTGGTTTCCCTTATTTCATGTCTTTTTTAACTTTTGAACGGGTTGAATTTCAAATAAACATTATGATGGGCCTTAGGGTAATTTCGACGGTAGGAATCACTCTCCCCACTGTTTTTTTTTTTTTTTTTTTGGTGGGGTCCATTACAGATTTTTATTTGCCTTATTCTTTGGTTCATACCCTAAAATAATATCTAAAAATGGATGGACGGTGTAGATATAACACATACATCATAGTACGGCCCACAGAACTTGGTGACGTCACTTCAGTAGCCGACTCGCTACTCAACGTGTCAATATCTAATCCACGACTCGGTTTGAGTTCGGATTAGACAAAGCTTGCTCAGACCGAATCACCCATTCGATTCAAGTCGAGTCAGATGGGACCCGAGTTAGACGAGTCGAGTTAGTCCGATCGGGTAGTCCCGTGCCCACCTCTAACTATAACACAAGAAACAGTAAGAATAATGATTTCCAACAAACCTTTTTAGAGCCCATTGTAATATTTGTTTATCACCCAACCCGTTCATAAGATTAATTATATATGGATGATGGAAGACACAAATATCAGATCCAAAACTTGTGGCCCTTGAGAATTATTTTTTTAATGACAGACGTTAAATTCACACTGACCTTAATTATCTTTTAAAATGGATGGATGGAGTGGATAAAATAAATAAATTATGGTGGACCCCACAGAGTTTACTGAATACCCAATTCGCTTCGATCAAAGCCCACCTCCCTCCACGGTCTAATTTCAAATTCAAAATGATAAACGGCTATTAAAAACTCCGTAAAGAAACCTGCATTCCTTCCATGTCCGCCATCTCTTCCCTACTCTCATCAAACCACCCGACATGCCTCTCGCTCCTCCAAGTATGCTCTTCCATGCACCATCTTCTTCAAATCCATGCCCAGATGATCCGAAACCACCTCTTCCAAGATCCGTTCGCCACCAGCAAAATCCTCGAATTCTGCGCCGTCTCCGATTATGGCAATCTCCACTACGCGCGCAAGTTGTTCGACATAATCCCCCACCCAAACACCTTCACCTGGAACACCATCATCCGTGGCTATGCCAATTCCCCCTTCCCGAGACCGTCTATCCATCTCTTCTGTCAGATGTTAGCCTCTGGTGCGGCTCCAAATTCCTACACTTACCCTTTCGTTGTCAAGGCCTGCGCCCATCTCTCCGCCCTGGAAGCGGGTGAGCAGGTCCATGGCTTCATTTTGAAGTGCGGAGCTGATAGTGACGTGTTTTCAGTCAATGGGTTGATTCATATGTATGCAACCTGCGGGAAGATTGATCTTGCCCATCAATTGTTTGATTTGAGTCCTGATAGGGACCTAGTGTCTTGGAATTCGATGCTGTCTGGGTATGTGAATTGTGGGTTACTTTGTAGTGCTCGTCAATTGTTTGACGAAATGCCTGAAAGAGGGATTGTTTCTTGGAATGCGATGATTAATGGGTACACCAAGTGTGGTGAGATTGATGCTGCTAGGGAGCTTTTCAATAGGATGCCGAGTCGGAACGTCGAGTCTTGGAATACGTTGATTGCTGGGTATGCTAAGTGTGGCCTTTTGGATGTGTCTCGGAAACTTTTTGATGAGATGCCTGTAAGAAATGTCATCTCTTGGAGTGCCATGATAACTGCTTATGCGCAAGGAGACCGGCCAAGTGAGGCATTAGTTCTATTTGAAGAGATGAAGAACGTTGGCACAAAGCCCAATTGGGCTACCATCGTGAGTGTACTATCTGCATGTGCCCATTTGGGGGCCTTGGAGCGAGGAAAACGTGTTCATATGTACATAGACAGAAGCAAGATGAAGTTGGATTCTATAATTGGGACTGCTCTTATAGACATGTATGCCAAGTGTGGGTGCATAGACAATGCACTTAGGATCTTCAATGCATTGGCATCAAAGGATGTTTTCTCGTGGACAGCCATGATTGGAGGGCTGGCAGTGAATGGCCATGGCGAGAAAGCCTTGGAGCTCTTTGGTCGAATGGAAAGAGCTGGGGTGAGGCCCAACCAAGTCACGTTTGTTGGTGTTCTCTGTGCTTGTAGCCATGGAGGATTGGTAGAACCTGCTAGGGAATATTTTGATTCGATGCAGATGGTGTATGGAATTGAGCCTCAAATCGAACACTATGGTTGTATGGTTGACACGCTCGGGCGTGCTGGGCTCTTGGAAGATGCGTTGTCCTTTGTAGAATCCATGCATGTGAAGCCCAATGCCGTGCTTTGGGGAACTCTGCTCGGTGCTTGTTGGATCCATGGAAATGCTAAGATAGGGGAGTGTGTGGTGGACCGCCTCGTCGAGCTCAAACCCAATGATGGGTGTGCATATGTTCTTTTATCTAACATCTATGCAACTGCAGGGAGGTGGGACGATGCTCGGAAGGTGAGGATACAAATGAAATCCAAGGGCCTATTGAAGAGCCCAGGCCGTAGCTCAATTGAGGCAGATGGCATTGTTCACGAATTCTACGTAGGAGATAAATCACACCCAAGGACTGAAGAAATCTATCTAATGTTAGACGAGATCACATCGAGTTTGAAACTTGTAGGATATGTACCAAATACTTCTCCAGTGTTGTTCGATATAGAGGAGGAAGAGAAAGAACGCGCGGTTTCATATCACAGCGAAAAATTGGCTATTGCATTTGGGCTCATCAGCACAGAAGCTGGCTCACCAATAAGAATAGTGAAGAACCTTCGGGTTTGCCAGGATTGCCACACTGCGGCAAAATTCATCTCTGAAGTTTTCAAGCGAGAGATTATCGTGAGGGACCGGAACATATTTCACTACTTCAAAGAGGGGTCTTGTTCATGTAAGGATTACTGGTAATATCAAATCTCAAAGGGAGGCAGTTCCCCATCTGTTATCATTTCTTTTGGTCATTAAGACGGGTTTGGCGGGAACCACCCCAATGACCATTTCCCCCACAAAAATCTACAAATGCATTTACCTTGTCCCAACCACATCCTCCTTGATCAAGACCATCTAGGAGATACATTTCAATAGAACCACACTAACAATGAGATACCTTCTATCATGAAAATTGTATCAATTTCATTGGTTGTACAATGGGTCTGAAGAGGTCAAAACTATTGTAATTTATGGCAGTCTTGATACTATAGAACTGGGACCTAGTTTGCAAAGGAATTCGATCTACCCACAATGGTTAGCCATGGACCCAAATCGTCCGTAACACCTGTTTTAGGCAGCATGTAAAACACTGTATTGTATATGTAAAATCCACTGTCCATCAGTTGAGAACCGTTATTTGGACCGTATAAACATAATATCGGCCGATTAAAAACTCATGTAGGCCACATCATTGGGATTAATGTAAATTTGCTCCCAAAACTGCAAAGTTCAGACGGGGTGGCCCGCTTGAATTTTGTATCAGCCTTTTTTTAAATGTATTAACGCGTGTCATGATGTTTGTGTAAAATCCACTCCAGCATGTTTTTTTTTTCTTCTTTTCTTTTCTTTTTTACTTGGCGATGGGTCTGAGTTGACTCAGGACTCGCACGAGTTGGGGGTAAATTGGCCTGGTTCACCTGAGTCACAGGTGAATCAGTGTATGAATTCATACCGGTCCGACTGAGTCCGTGTTGACTCGTACGAGTCAGCAACACATGAGGTCTCAACCATAGTTTTAAAACTCAGGCAATTCAACTTGGCGAGATTTCAAGCTGAGTCTTTGGGACTCAACGAAACTCGTCCAGTTGTCCCAACAACTCCATATGACTCGGCAAAAACACCACAATTTTTACATTCTATTTTAGTATTTTATTTACTATACCATTTCAAAATTTGTAATTTTCGTCAACAAGCTATATAAATTTAAATTTAATTATTAAAAGAGATGCTCCAGAGCCCTACAAGTTATAGTGCTCCTAGTTGCATTAGGACACTTAGAGATTCCAATCCATTGATCTATTCTGTTCATTAGGTCTAAAGCACATTTTACTGGCTACCTTGAAAACATCATACTAATATGACAAAGTATTAACCATTTGATCAATGGGCTTAAGTATGGACGGTTAAGATCATTTACATAGAAATAGATCTAAGTAACAATTTGATCCATCTATTTGTTAAGGACCATTATGGATTGATTATGATCTCAAACAATCATATTTTTCAGACAATCATAGCCATCCCATCCATTGCTTGGAAAAAAAGGATGGCTATAGAAAATAAGGCCACATCAAGAATGGATTGGATTGTCCAATCAGTGTGATGCTGGCATTGTAGCCCATGAAATGTGTTCTAAACTTACTGAACGGTTCAGATTGATCGAATGGACTGTCACAAGTAAACGAATGCAACTAAGAGCACTATAAATTATAGTACTCTTAGAGCACTGGAGCATTTATCTCATTAAAATATCTGGTTGAGTCAAGTGAAGGCTAGTTGACTCGGCCAAATCTTCAACTTGACCCACCCCGGCTAGATATCGAGTCGAGTCCAGCTCTCGAGTGTTCGAACTACTTCAAAGAGATGTTCTTGGTGAAGTAAAATGGTGAGGGTCCTTGCTCTTACTCCGGTGGTAGACTCTCAGGAGTTTCAACACCTGGTTGAGGGTTCGAGTATCCATAGGTAGTGAAATCCCACTACGGTGTGAGTGTGTGGTGGTGTGTGTGTGCGTGTGTAAAAGAAAAGAAAAGAAAAAAAAAGTAAAATGGTGAGCTTGACCCCACCTGGTCACGGATCGAACGTAATAGTGGAGGGCATGTTTGGGTGCACCATTGAATTGAATTGCAATAATAATTTTATCAGGGAAAAAGAACCATAATCGGGTTGACTAAAATGAAAAGAACTCTCTTTTAAGTGGCAACCAAACAAGGCATAAGATGTTATTTTAAGAAATTTTAACCATGGTGTCATCAATGTTGGGGCATTTTCACATAAGGCTCGAGTGGGTAGCTTGTGGGATGCGAGGGCACACTTGGGGTGAGTGGCATATGTGAGGCAGGTTGCTCATGTGAGGTGGGCCCACCTGCATGAGGAGGGAAACGTAACCCATATGATGTGAGGTCCATGGGACCCATGGGATGTGGGGGTAGGCTATGAAATAAGTGGATTGATTCGCTATGCTCTATCAGTTTAAGCTTTTATAACAAGTGGTTAGTTATCCTGCGTTAGTCATGCATAAATTACCTAGAAAAAAATGTAATTAAATGTACTTAAGCCATCCTGACTGTACCTTTACTGGGTCCCACATGAAATCCTAATTGGTCCAAAATCCATCACCAATGAGGCCAATTTCTTCTTCATATAAAGAAGATTCTAACATGAGACAAACCACAATATGCCATATAAAGATCGCGAGCCATTATCTGGTGTGGATTCTTCATGAACTTGATTACTGTGCAAATTTATATGTGGAACCCAAGTGGTCTCCCTATGATCATGGTGGACCATTGTCACCCTCATCGGTTGATCAAAGCCATTCAAATAACGATACACAATCAATTGCAACACCAGTTTTACATCCATTTTGCATATCCTAAACTGTTTGGCTGTGATTATCCAATCAGGTTATTTCTGTTTAATTCCAACCATCGAACGGTCTTTGTCAATCATAGGTGAACCCAGTTGGGCTCGACATACAAACTCACACCAAAGTAAGATAGTAATAAGGGACGAAGAATTCTACACAAAAAAGCATTGTATAACCATGAAGATCATATAGTCTTAAAAGTCTTAAATTTTGTTTATCTATAACAAGAAACGGTCTTTTTGGGTGTGTTTGGCTGCACCCAAATATCATGAAATCTCATTATACGTACCCTTTAAGAAAATTTTCATCTAGCTACTGCACGCGACATTGCACTTTCAACCACTTCAAGCGTATATCCCCTTTCAATGCCCTAAATGCAACCCTATTCAGGTCATCCTTAAGAACCTCTACTGCCTGCAAAATCTCGTTATGTTCCAATCCTTCCAGCTCCTGAAGTTCCACTAGGCACTTATAGTAGGAGTCTTCCTTCAAAGTTGATGCTCTCCCCGGAACATTTAGCTGCTCAGATTGCAAGATCAGGCTTTCCATACAATCCAATATCCGATCACCGACATTCACCCGCATCCTTTTCCTTCTCCGTGTAGTTCCCAGCATGGCGGACTGATGCTGGTCGCGTTCGCTATCACCTGAAGGATTCTCTTTCCCCGAGCTTGAACCAGATTCAAGATTGCCCCGATGAACGATAGGCAAAATCGTTGTGGCGCGGGCCATCACTGGGGTGGCGGCACCCTCTATGGTTGCACCGTCTGAGAGATTGAGATGAACAGTCGAAATTTGTTTTCTACCTTCAGCAAATGAACCTGTAGACGGCACACATAAGTTTTCATGTACAATGATCAAATGTGTACAAACCAAATTTTAGAAAATTGAAAAAAGGAATACTTCCAAATATTTTGCATAGCTCGCGATACACAGGTAGGCTATTCCCTCTGAACTTTTTTGCATCGGGGTGTGCCTGTGACAAGCAACGTCAGCTTCACACATGGTGTAGCAATGGGCTTTTGATGCTTTGAATGCGTTTGGTTGCATCAAATATCATAAAATTTCATGATTGACTAGTCTAATTTGGTGAAAATTTTCATGAAGTTTCATGATATTTGATGCAACCAAATGCACCTTTGGTGAAATGAGAAACAATGTGAACTTACCATGATATATTGATCCCACACATTTTCCGTGGCAGTCACAGTATGCAATGTATCATCCCAACTGAATCCATTTTGGTCGAGTAGCGCCGTCACAGTCAGATACTGTTTCTTGAGAATATTAAAATGGCTTTTCAACTGCTGCTGGCTAAATTGCAGACCATGCTTCTGATTGAAAATGTCGCTTATTGCCTTCCATGCTGCCTTCTCGAATCCATTCTCACCTCGGTTCCCTTGCCGTTCTTGTTCAACCAATAGCTCGATGAGGAAAGCATCACCTGCAGGTGTCCAACCGGCTTTCGCACGTTCTTGGGAATCACAAGGCAGAGTAGACATCTTGTATTTCTAAAGAAGAAAATGAAAAAAAAAAAAAAAGACCTGTATATGACTAAAGATGCCCAAGTATATTACTTATTATGTTGCATAGCTAATGCCATCATAACATGTATTCATGTTCACATATATGCATTCTCTCAATAAGGTCGTTGACTGACATTAAAAGGAGATCCTATCACCTTGTTCCAACCTAGGATAATAAGCTCATTAGCTTGGTCTTACTTCACCGTTGAAAAATGAAAGAGGACTTCCATCTCCAAGCTTAACACAGATGTAGCTTGCATTTTTTGGGGTGTGAAGCAGTGTCCAATCAAAATACCCAACAAGCATTAGCTCTCCTTGGAAATGGGGCAATCCAGCTGCACCTTCTGGTACGACCTTCCTACAACTTCACTCCAGTCACTAATGTTCATAAATTTTCATATATTGAGGTTCACCAGTTTCATTATTCAAAGGTATCAGAGCTCTGGGTCTATATACAGAAACCAAGCACAAGGCCAGAGGTATACAGTGCTCTGGCCGAATTTTGTATAGTACTGTTAATGGGCAGAAGGAGAGTCAAAAGTTCAGCCATGGAAGCCAATGCTCCCACCCCAAGCTCGAAATGAGTGGGTGTCTAATAATTGTGTGGAATTTTCATTTATTTCCTGTTCTTTCAATCAGTAGCCTCCTCATGCAAATTTTGGAGAGGTGGGCAAAGGCAAGATAACGCTGCACAAAGGCTGAGATCCAAACCGGAAGTAGTTGCAAATTGATTTCGGTTCGGATAGGGGCCTGTTCGGGAAGGTGGATACCTGTGAATAAAAATATGAATTCTCCTAATAAGACAATTTCCACCATTTGAGAAACAATTTCCTTTTCCTAGCTTTTCTTATATAAAAATAAAAATAAAATAATTAAAACCATTGGATTCCATCATTTTCCATTTCCGAAGGATTTCATAAGGCCCTATTTGGGAACAAGGAAATGAGAATAGGAATTTGGTAAATCCATCAACTTGTCAAATTCATAGATTTGAAATGAATTTGCATTGGATTTCAATTTGGCAAATTTCAAAGTCCACTGTTAGGGAATCCAACTATAAATCAATGGATTTGGAGAGCATTTATTGCATGGTAGAGCATTAATGCAAATGAATTAACTTTTTCTTTTAACAATTCTATCATTTTGAGGATTTGATAAGTCTTTATTTTATTTATTTTATTTATTTATTTTTTTTTATTATTATATTATTATTATTATATAGTTGGGAAGAAGTTTCATCTGCTGAAATGGTCGGAGGTTTGTCTCCACTTGTCTGATGGGGGAGCTGGGGTAAAAGAGCTCAAAGTCATGAATACAGCTCTTCTCGGGAAGTGGATATGGAGGCTAGGGGCTGAAAACGGCACACTCTGGAATTCCATCATCAAGGGTAAATATGGCAGATCTCCGGGTGGCTGGTGGGTGAAGGAAGAGTCGCCCCACAAGGTTTCTCATATCTGGAGAGCTATTATGAAAACAAAAAAGGAAGTCCTCCCTGGTGTTGGTTTTGTGCTCGGCAATGGTGCAAAAATTCGTTTTTGGGACGATGTTTGGATCGGTGATCAGCCGCTAAAATTCAGATTCCCTATCCCCTATCGTATTGCCATGTCCAAAGACTCGTATGTTGCTGACCATTTTGCTGAAATCGGTCGGAAAATTGTTTGGAATGTGACATGTAGAAGAAGTCTCCATGATTGGGAGATTCCAATTTTTGCAGGCCTCTTGGAAGGTATTTATACAGCAGCCCCTTCTCTCTCGTCAGAAGATAGCATTTTCTGGAAAGCTGACAAGTCGTCATCCTTCTTTGTTCGATCTCTCTACAATCAGATGCATTTGCAACAATCCGATTCTTTGCATAATCTTTCTTTTCTTTGGAAGTACGCTGCTTCCCCGAAAGTTCTTGCATTTGGTTGGCTGGTTGGCAAAAAGAGAATTCTTACGTGGATAATTCGAGGAAAAAGGGGATGGTCCTCCCCAACATTTGCTTATGCTGTATGCAGGCAGGAGAGACGGTTGATAATTTGTTGTTGCATTGCCCTTTTGCTCAATCCATCTGGGCTGATATCATGCTTCGGTTCAATGTTTCCTGGTGTTTTCCGAGTGAAGTGAAACAGTTTGTGCAGGCGTGGCACGGGATGCATCTAGGAAAGGCAGTGACGATTATCTGGAGGATGTCCATTTTGGCAGTTTGGTGGTCAGTTTGGGGAGAACGGAATAGCCGATGCTTCAGGAATTCTTCCAACATGGCTAGGGTGGTTGCGTCTAGGGCTAAGTGTCTTATGATCGAGTGGGCTTCCAATGTTAAGGATCTTTTCGGTCATGATTTCTTTTTTTTAGGAGTGTAATTGTGGTCTGCTTTCTCAGCAGGCTTTCGCTTTGTTTTCCCCTTCTTTTTTCTTTATGAAATCTTCATCTTTCAATATATATATATATATATATATATATATATATATATATATATATATATATATATATATATATATAAGATTCGGATTTGCCCCAAATCCATGGATTTATGGAGGTGTGGATTTGAGAAATCCATGGATTTGGCAAATCCCCAAGATGGGATCTCACACAGATCGGCACGATCAGCTCCTAGTCAGTCAGATCAGGTAGGCTTATATTTTGATTTGGGGATGGATCATTGGTTGATCTAGTGGATCCAACATGATGATTGCATAGATAACAAATGCTTGATCATGCATGATGTGTGAATTGTGCCCCACGTGCTGTGCGGCTAATTATCTACAAGCAATGGATGGATTTCAGTCCAGTCATTATGCGAGTCTTGTATGTGACTTTTGTGTCCTAATTACTCTACTCTATGTAGCAAGGTAACGACGAGGTAGCATTACTTTGGTGTGCATTCTCAAGGCCACAAACACAAATTTGGCTGGGTCAAAAGCACACTAGGAAAGTGACCAAATCAAGATCAGGTCACGAAAATGGGTGAGAGGAAGTTTGTAGATGAACACATGGCAGTGATGATGGTCCTGAGAATTATCTAAGGTGCCGAATCAAATGAGTGATCGGATGTTATTGCAAGCTAATTTTGAAAAAATAATTATATTATTATATTAATATTTTCAACATATTTTTTATCAATCAAGTTTTCTAAAGAGAAAATTTGTTCGATCTCAAAAGTAAATTAGTGTGCGTCATGATCAGGACATCGAAATTTGTGGGCACAACAACACATATGGAATCAAGCATGCCTAATTGAGTGTGAGTAAATCAACGGTCCAAGACAAGCGATTGAAAATTTAGACAAATGGTTTATGATTCAATTATGGATTTGGTGCAATGTCATTCCCTAGGGCGGATTATATTCTTAGAGGTATGCCACTTGATTGGAATGTGTATATAGAGTTCTCTTATTGGAAGAGAGCCTAGTGATTCGGTACACCCCATTACCACTATAACTTAAGAGATACTTGAGTTAGTTTCTAATTAGGATTTCTCTAAGATTGAGATATATAAATATAAGTGTAGGGCTTTGATTTGAGACACTTCTCCCCCTCTCTAGCTAAAAAAATTATCTTCCCTTCTAAAAGCCCTAATCCATCAAATCTATAGATCTCATAATGATAATGTGTAGTGTTCTCATCTCTAGTGGGCTTTCCTTCACCTGTTATGGCGCTTCTACTTATATCAATAACATATTTTCTAATAGAAACTGCAGCTCCTACAAACAAATCTCAACCAATTCATAACCAATAGAAGGGTGTGTATGATGATGAACTACAAAACCCAGTTTTCAGCTAATCAATGATGCTTACCCATGGTGTAAAAAAAAAAAAAAAAACACCCGTTGGCTGGATGATCAGATGTTCCAGTATATCCTACAAACAGACGGTCAGGATCGTCCAGTTTTGGGTACTCCAACGAACTACTAAACTGGTTACTTAGGGGGAAAACCAATTGATCCGTACCATCAAATCCCAAAAGAAACAGAGGGCGAGTTCCTCGATCCAGAACTCCAAAATCAAAACACCACCCGAGAGGATCAAATCTCCTCTAATCAGCATCAAATCAATCTCATCAAGAAAAACCTATCAATTCCCTAACCATTCCCACATTCCATGAACACCCAAAAACCCCACAAAAATCTACCCAAAAAAATAAACCTTTGCTGCATTCACAAATGATCAAACACCTCAGATCATCATCATCAAAGAAAAGAGAAATGGGTATTCAAGAAATCCATGAAAAAAAAAAAAAAAGGAGTTTTGAATCTCATAATCCAAACATCTTAGCAATCTAAGAAGACCCATTTGAGGAGTTGAGAAAATAACCTTTTATCGTAGCAATCGAGAGAGAGGAGAGAGAGAGAGAGAGAGAGAGAGAGAGATGGGCGCGTTTGGATGTTGGGCGGAAATTGCTCTCAAACAGACTAGTTTTCGTTTCGCTCGGCGTTTGGCGAAGCCAAAACCTTTCGGAATCAAATTTACTACACCCCTGCAACAGCCAAAAAAGCTCTGTGGGGCCCACCGTGATGTGTGTGTTACATCCACTCCGTCCATCACTTGCCCCAGATCTTGCTAGAACATAATCCTTAAAATAAATGCCAATACGAAACTCAAGTAGGCCACACCTAAGGGAAAATTGGAGATTGGGGCTGACACCACTTAAACCTTCTATGGGCACACTGAGGTTTTGCATTATTCTGATAGAGCAGGTATCACATGATTTTCTTTCTTGTGTTATAGCCTATTTGAGTATTAGATGGTTTTGCAACCCTTCTATGCTGCCATATATGCATTGGTAGCATTATCATAGCCATCCATCATGTGGTTTGCACCTATTAAAATCTCTCGTACAAAAGTCTAGATTGTCCATGCCACAATGTTAGGAACAATGGCTTTTTAAAAACAAGCTCAATTTTTCCTGACTATTGATTTGTTTCAAACTGGCGTAATGGCGTTGCATATGGTATAGTTTTGATTGCAAGATAAGGAAAGTTGTAAAGGCAAAGCTAGATTAACAAAGATGTGCTTTAAAATTTTAAAGATTTAAAATTATTTGGACTAAAACAAAATTATGAAATACAATTTTAGAAAGAAAATGGATGAGAATAAGGAATTAATAAAGATTGTTAACCAAGAAGGTTTTCAAAATAACCACTTTCGATATCTTAGGTTGATAGTTGATGAGTGTGGAGATGTTGAGAAGGATGTTTCTCATAAAATTCAAGTAGGGTGGAAGAAATGGAGATATGCCTATGCATGTTTACGTGATTATCACATTCCATGCAAATTGAAAGGGAAATTGTTGGTTTTAATAAAGAAATAAAGCGAAAAAAAAAAAAAAAAAAGTTACAAGAAATAATTTGAGTGTTATCTGAAAAGGTGAGGCACTTTACAATTGTTGTCCTAAAGACAACACAAGGAGGATCCTTATGCACTTGGTATCAACAACTCTTGCTCCCAATATACAATAGCTCTCTTCTTTGATACACGGTTTAAATTAGGTGCACATGTGATTTCAGCCACATGAATCTAAGCTTACTGGTACTGACTTACTCAAATAAAGATTGCAGAGAGAAGAAATAGAGAAAATTAGAGAGAAGACAATGAGATAAATTTTCTATATGTTGCAATGAGAAACGAGATATCTTTATAAAGGAGACTGTTGCATTAATAACAAGCAAGTGCATGCCGGCTCATTAATAATTCATCAGCACATGAAGACTCTAATCATGCGGGCATGCAAGTGACGTCAATCTTACAAAGACACACCGCACCACACCACAATCGCGGCCTTTGCGTGTGTAAGGCTACACCTATGACATATTCTTAGTTTCGTAATATAAATAACAAGTGAAGGATTCTAATATAGAAGTTTTAGTTTTTTAGTTCATTTCCAATATGGGACTAAACCCAACACACACAAAATGAAAAAAAACCAAAATAAGAAGGTAAAGGAAAACCAATTTTTCTATTTTTTAAATCCATTCTTTCTAGCCGAATTTTTATAAGATAGATATAAGACTAGTCATGCTTTATAGGATAGAATGTTGGGTAGTTAACGAACAATATATCTATAGGATTAGTGTTGCTGAAACAATGATGTTGAGATGGATGAGTAGAAAAATAAGAAAAGATAAAATTAAAAATAAATACATAGAGATGTAATTGAGTCGAGTTAGCTCGGTCAGCTCGCTCGGCTCGACTCGACTCGGAAAAGCTCGACTCGCCTTGACTTGAAACTGGATTCGAATCGAGTTCAGCTAGTTTTTGGAGCTCAAAAAAAATTTCGAGCTGAGTTTGAGCTTGCCCAAGCTCAACTTGAACCCAAACTCAAATTAACTCAGGTTGAATTGGCTCGGCGGCTTAGTTATTTTAATCTTGATGATGCTCACTGAGTGTTTAATGAAATGCCTCAATGAAATATTGTTTCTTGTACTGCCCTCATATCAAGGTATTTTCGAAATGGGTATTCAACGGAAGATTGAAGAAATAAATCTCCACCAAAAAAAAATAATAATAATAAAAATTTTACATTCTAGGACTACCCTCACATTTTGATTTCGATGTTGTTCATTATCGAATGTTTGATGAACAGCATGTAAGGCTCTTTTATTGATTTCCATTCGAAGTATGAGAGATTGAAGTTGCAATATATGTGCTTAAGAAATTGTCGCATAAGCTCAAACTTGGCTTGAGTATATCCGAGCTACTGACCAAACCGAGCTTAGTTCGAGCTAGGGTTGACTATTGGTCGAGCTAAGCTGAGCTCAACTCATATACAACTCTATAAATACATTATGGGAAATTTAAAAATAGTACCAATAGATAACAAAATAAAGGAACGTAGGCTTATATGGTTTGATCATGTACAACATATATAGACCAAGAACTATGCTTGTTAAGAGGATTGAGTCTATACAAATTGAAAGCTCTAAAATGGTAAGGGAAGGATTATAAGTGACCGTTTGGTTTGATGTACTTTAGGGGAATTACAGTGTGTTTTATGGTTTTTTACATAACTACGAGAATTTGTGATGGAAGGTATGTTGTATGAATTTGTGATGCATGTTGTGGGTCCCATCATAATGTATATATTTTATCCACACCTTCCATTCATTTGGCCAGATCATTCCAGGGTATGCCTCCAAAAACGACACAGATCCAAAGCTTAAGTGGAGCACACTATGGGAAGAATATTTAAATAGTTAGTGTTCAATATCCAGTATTTTTATGTGATGTAGTACACACTTGATATTTGAATCTACCTCGTTTTAGGTTCATGCCCTAAAATGATATGTACTAATGAATGAATGGAGTGGATGTAACACATATATCATGGTGGGGCCCACCAACCTTTGGCTATAAATTCTCATGAAACCTGAACCGGGGCAACTCCTCTTAACTTTCAAACGCATGCATGTTGTGTTATTTGATGTATGTATTTAATATTGATTTGAGAGAAATTTCATGAAAATACGTAGAATTACATCAAACCAAACCAGCTTTAAAGGATGTGAATGAATGTGGTAAAAACAGACATTAATAAATAACCACATGCTTTAGAGAATATATTGGGAAAATTCATGAGAGAATGATGTAGAGCGGGTCGCGAACAGTTTCATGTCCAAGATGGATTAGAAAAGGCCCGGTGGACAACAGAAGTGATCCGGACCATCAGACCTTAGATCGGGCGTATCTCGCAATCCGGAATGAGTTACCTGACGTAAAATATATGATTTTGGGGTACAACGAGCTACTTAAGCCAACCAACCCTGCTATGCCAGGTTGCGACGCCCAGAATTACAAAAAACCCCTGGATCGACGGTCGTTTCCTTGTTTTAAGTTCGTTTTTACTATAAATAGTAAGTTTTAGTTTGATTATAACTCTTCATCCATTGGGCTTTAGGAGTTGCGCCCAACATGAAAAGAGCTTAGAATAATTAGGAGAACGGTTTTGTAAAGCCAAATAGGACACTTACTATTTTTGGCTGAAAACCTTGCGCACTAGTAGACATTACGACCGTCTATAAATAGTAAGTTTACTATTTATAGTAAGTCGCGAATTCTAGGAGTTTTAGTTGTAATTTGATTCTAATTTCTTTCTCATTGCTTGGTATCCCTATTTAAAGGGTTGTGAACTCGTTTTTATTCAGTCATTAATCAATTTCGAATTTATTAGAATTTATTTTTATTTTATGCTTTCTTTCCTCATGGATTTGAGAAGTTTCTGTGAGGAGTCCAGAGAACTTCCGTGGATTCAGAATAGTTATCCTCTTGAGGAAGACGGTGCTCGACCTCACGTCCTCCCTTGTGTCAGTTTGGTATCAAAGCGAGGTTTCTCCTCGAATCGATGGCTTCTAACGACGGGTCGGGCAACAATTCCATGGGCGGTGCTCCAGGAAATTTACCTTTAACGGCGACAGCTTTCGAAGTAGTGCAACAAGAGAATCGGCAAGCCATGCAAGGGCTGCAGGCTTCCATCGACCGCATAGCGGATCTCTTAGCGGAAAACCGAAGGCAACTCCGTGTTCTTGGTGGTAATCATTCACCGTCAATTGCTGAAACTCGTAATCGCCCTGATTGCAGGATAGTACCGGCAGTGCATCTAAGGGTCATTCCTGAGGAAGGGGACTCTAATGAAGAGAAAATCGACGACATAATCTTCCAACACCCCAGACCTGGCGGCAATCGAGTAGATTAAACGGATCGAGAATTCAAGATGCAGGTTGATATTCCTAGCTTCAATGGCCAACTACACATTGAGGATTTTCTCGATTGGCTTTCTGAAGTTGAGCGATTTTTTGACTATATGGACATCCCTGAAACAAAGAAGGTCAAGCTTGTGGCCTACAAGCTGAAAGGAAGAACTTCAGCTTGGTTGGAACAACTGCAAGTCGCGCGAACCAGGCAGACGAAAGCACCAATGCACACCTGGCAGTGGATGAAGCAGCTACTACGTGCATGATTCCTCCCTAGCGATTACGATTAGGTATTATTCCAACAATACCAAAATTGTCTACAGAGTAGTCGGTCGGTGAGAGAATCCGTCTGGCGGTGCGTAACGATTTGGTCGAGACTGACTCGCAGCAAGTCGCCCGATTCAACGGTGGATTGCATATGGCTATCCAGGATCGGGTCCAGATGTAGTCCGGCTAGACGATGAATGATGCAATCAAGTTGGCTACTCGGACAGAAGAGCAACTTGAACGTCTTAACACACGGACCTATCCTACTGCAAGGATCCCTGTGCCAGGTCCACTCCAGGGAACTGCATAGCCCAAGGGGAAGGAGCCCGTAGGAGCACGCACTCAACCTCCTACGTCTGAAAACTGAGATCAGGCAAGACCCCAAAGGGGCGTATCGACTGCTGCTGGTCCAAGTAGAATCTTGAACCCCTATGCTCGGCCAAGGCCCGACAACTGCTATCGTTGTGACCAACCGGGCCACCTATCAAATACTTGTCCCCAACGAAAAATGGCAAACCTTACCATCAATGATGGTAGTGCTGATAACGCTTATGAAGATCCAGGTATTGAAGAACATGATCATACCACCGAGAACGAGGCAGATGATTCAGGTTAGGTTCAACAAGATCACGACGAGTCGCTCGTCGTGAGGCGACTATTATATGCGTCAAGAAAAGAAGTGCACCCACACCGGCATCATCTTCCGCACTACGTGTACGGTGAATCGAAAGGTTTGTGACGTGATCATTGACAGTGAGAGCAGCGAGAACATCATATCCAAGGTCATGGTGAAAAAATTGCAATTGAAAACGGAGCGTCATCCCTCTCCATATACAATCGGTTGGATCAAGAATGTCAACGAAACAAAGGTAACTAAACGGTGCACCATATCTTTTTTAATTGGTAAACATTATAAGGATGAAGTAGTATGCGATGTGGTTGACATGGAAACATGTCACATACTACTCGGTCGGCCCTGACAATCTGACCGTGACATCACTCATAAAGGGCGAGATAACATATATATCTTCGTCAAGGACGGCCGGAAGACCATATTGGCTCCTATGGATCCAGAGGGACCACCTGAAACTTCTAAAGTGGAGGGTCGTTTTCTCTTAACCATACGGGACTTCGTGGAAGAATCCAAAGAAACAGGACAGACTTATGCATTAATTGTAAAAGGGGAAGAACTCGAGCCTACCATCATCCCTGAAAGACTAAGGCCCCTGCTACATGAATTCAAAGAAATCTGGCCCGATGACCTTCCCGATGGGTTACCCCCCATGCGGGATATCCAACACCATATCGACTTTGTCCCTGGGTCCAGTTTACCTAATCGTCATCATTATTGAATGAGTCTGAATAAGTGCGAGATTCTATAGGGACAAGTAGAGGAGTTGATCCGTAAGGGTCTTATTTGAGAAAGCATGAGTCCATGTGTTGTACCAGCTCTATTAGCTCCAAAGAAAGATGAGAGTTGGCGCATGTGTGTCGACAGCCGAGCCACCAACAAAATACTATAAAATACAGGTTTCCTATACCACGGTTGGACGATATGCTGGACATGCTAGAGGGTGCAAAAATATTCTCTAAATTGGACCTAAGGAGCGGCTACCATCAGATTCGAATACAGCCGGATGATGAGTGGAAAACGGCCTTTAAGACCAAGGAAGGATTATACAAATGGATGGTCATGCCCTTGGGTCTTTCGAATGCGCCTAACACATTTATGAGATTAATGAACTAAGTTCTGAAACCTTTCATTGGTCGGTTCGTTGTGGTTTATTTCGATGATATTTTGATATACAGTCAAAACGAAACCACCCATATGGAACACCTCAAGAAGGTCATTCAAGTGCTCACTAAAAATAAACTGTATCTCAATTTTAAAAAGCGCAGCTTTATGACTGATAGCCTATGTTTCTGGGTTTTGTCGTAACATCCACGGGCATTCGAGCAGATGAGGAAAATGTGAAGGCAATCAGAGAATGACCGGTTCCCACAAATATTCACGAAGTGCGAAGTTTTTATGGACTGTCAACATTCTATCGTCGGTTCGTGAAAAATTTCAGTATCATTGTGTCACCAATTACAGATTGCATGAAGAAATGACAGTTTCAGTGGACTGACGAAGCCGACATGAGCTTTGCCGAAATCAAGCACAGATTATCGACAACCCCGGTTCTTGTACTTTCCAACTTCGACAAACTGTTTGAAGTCGAATGTGATGCCTCATATGTCGAAATTGGGGGAGTCTTGTCTCAAGAAGGTAAGCCGATAGCCTTCTACAGTGAGAAACTTAGCGATGCACGCAAGAAGTGGTCTACATATGAGATCGAGTTATACGCGATGGTCCAGGCACTGCGACACTGGTGACATTATTTGATTCAAAGGGAATTCATACTTTACACGGACCATCAAGCTCTCAAATTCATTAATAGACAAGCTAACATTAACCGTGTGCGGGCTAGATGGATCTCGTTTTTGCAGAAATTCACGTTCGTACTAAAACACAAGTCAAGGCAATAGAACAAAGTAGCTGATACACCGAGTCGCTGTGTAACTTTGTTAGTCACTATGAGCAATGAGGTTGTCGGGTTTGAGTGCCTCAAAGACATATATGCCGATGACGACGACTTCAAGGACGCATGAGTTAGATGCCAAGAAGGTCACCCCAGCGACTTACATATGCAAGACGGGTTCCTTTTCAAGAGAAATAGATTGTGCATCGCGAACAGTTCGCTAAGGGAACAGATGATCCAAGAGCTACATGGAGGTGGCCTCAGTGGACACCTTGGGCGAAACAAGACGCGAGCTCTTGTGGAAGAATGGTGTTACTAGCCGCAATTTGTACGTGATGTGGGAAAGGCAGTCCAACGTTGTTATATTTGTCAGACCTCCAAGGGGCAATCTCATAATACGGGCCTCTGCACCCCGTTACCCGTGCCTGACGGCCCTTGGGAGGATTTATCTATGGACTTCGTGCTTGATTTCCCACGAACACAACGTGGCATAGATTCGATGTTCATGGTAGTAGATCGTTTCTCAAAGATGACGCACTTTATTCCATGCAAGAAGACTCTTGATGCAACACACGTGACGAATCTATTCTTCAGAGAAATTGTGCGGCTACACGGGGTTTTCAAGACTATTACTTTTGGTCATGACACGAAGTTCATAAGCCACTTTTAGCGGACTTTGTGGACCCGATTCGATACACGACTTCAGTTCAGCAGCGCCTACCATCCACAGACTGACGGTCAAACTGAGGTTGTGAATCGCACATTGGGAAACCTCCTTCGATGTATTTCAGGAGAAAAACCGAAGCAATAGGATTTGGCTTTGTCTCAAGCGGAGTTTGCATTCAACAACATGATGAATCGCTCGACAGAGAAATCCCCGTTCCAGGTTATTTACGGACGAGTACCTCGCCACACACTAGACTTGATCCCTCTACTCAAGCTTCCAGTCATGAGCATTGCAGCAGAACATATGACTGACAAGATCATGGGCATTCATGCGGAGGTACAAACCAAGCTACATGCCTCAAACGAAAAGTATAAGGAGCAAGCGGACAAGTATCGGCGACAAAAAGTGTTCGAGGTGGGCGACCAAGTAATGGTCCATCTGCGCAAAGAATGATTTCCGACCAGAACGTACAACAAGTTGAAGAATAAAAAGATTGGACCGGTACCAATCATCCGAAAGATCAATGACAACGCTTATGTTGTTGATCTTCCAGATGACATAACGATCTCACGGACTTTCAACGTCGCGGACCTGACCGAGTATCATGAACCAGCGTAGAATGAGAACTCGAGGACGAGTTCTTTTAAAGTGGAGGGGACTGATGTAGAGCGGGTCGCGGACAGTTTCATGGCCAAGATGGATCAGAAAAGGCCCGGTTGACGACAGAAGTGATTCGAACCATCGAACCTTAAATCGGGCGCATCTCGCAATCCGGAATGAGTTACCTGACGTAAAATATATGATTTTGGGGTAGAACGAGCTACTTTAGCCAACCAACCTTGCTATGCAGGGTTACGACGCCTGAAATTGTGAAAAACCCCTAAATCGATGGTCGTTTCCCTGTTTTAATTTCGTTTTTACTATAAATAGTAAGTTTTAGTTTGATTATAACTCTTCATCCGTTGGGCTTTAGGAGTTGCGCCCAACGTGAAAAGAGCTTAGAATAATTAGGAGAACAGTTTTGTGAAGCCAAATAGAACACTTACTATTTTTGGCCGAAAACCTTGCGCACTAGTAGACATAACGACTATCTATAAATAGTAAGTTTGCTATTTATAGTAAGTCGCGAATTCTAGGAGTTTTAGTTGTAGTTTGATTCTGATTTCTTTTCCATTGCTTGGTAATCCTATTTAAAGGGTTGTGAACTCATTTTTATTCATTCATTAATCAATTTCGAATTTATTAGAATTTATTTCTATTTTATGCTTTCTTTCCTCGTGGATTCGAGAAGTCTCTGTGAGGAGTCTAGAGAAGTTCGTGGATTCGTAATAGTTATCCTCTTGAGGAAGACGGTGCTCGACCTCATGTCCTCCCCTGCGTCAGAGAATATATTAAGAACTGGGAAGATATATTTGCTATATCAAGAATTGGAAGGTACATCAATGTATGAAGAGATCCAATTATTTCACTGACGCTGACACTATAATAAATAGGCCAGGCTTCTATAAGAGAATATGTTACCGATAAAGCCTTTCGCTCTTATACTATGTCAAATCCCCAATTGCTTTAAAAGATTCAACCATTAGAGGAAAATATATCAATATATATCAAGTGACTTTAGCAAGCAGTTCACAGAATTCAACCAACAGTAATTCTCATTCTTGAGCACTTGTAAGGTGGGCCAGGCATGTTTATGAAAGAAGACCAACGGTCCACATTCGATGTGCTTGTGTCCCCAAACTGATAAGTAGGCTGTGAGATATTTTCACCCGCATGCATTCGCATTGTGGTCGGTCTGATGAACGGTCTACACCTCATACATGTGCTGCATTTTTCCATAATGTCAAAGCTCAGTTTGGTCTGTTTTCTTTTCACAAGAGATTGTATGGCTTGGATGCTCAAATTAAAGATTGGGGTCTCCAATTTTGGACGATCGGATATATCCCAATCCAGCAGTAGCTCAATCCAACGGCAGGAGAAAACTGCATCGATAGATGTAGATGCTTACTAAGCAACTGTCCGAGAGAAATCCAGACAATATGGTTTGGTCGCATCACAATCCTATTGAATTCTCAATAGCGAATTTTGATTTGTTTGGTTTTTAATCAATTCCATTTTGAGAAATGCTAAGGAGATTTGCAGCACTCCCATCGTTGCATGTGGTTGAAATGTGAGCCCTTCATCAAGTGGGGTCCAACATGAACATGGCCTGGACCAAAAATCTGGCCAGTTTACATATTGGAAGGACTAAGTGTACTAAGTAAACTCTGTGGGGTCCATCATGATTTATGTATTCTATCCGCTCCACCCATTCATATTACTAGATAATTATAGGACTTGAGCCCAAAAATAAAGCATATTCAAAGCTCAAGTGGACCACACCACAGGAAGCATTATAAATTGTATGGAGCAAGCTGATATTTGTGTTTTCCCTTCATTCAGGTTTATGTGATTTGTGTTGGATGACAAATAAACATCACTATGGCCCCTAGCAAGGTTTCAACCGGAAATCATAATTCCCACGGTTTCCTGTGATGTGTACACTTGAGATTTGGATATGCTTCAATTTTGAGCTCTACTCTTAAAATGAGATGGAAAAACGAATGAATGGTGTGGATAAACCACATATATTGACAGTGGGCCCAACATAGTTTACTCGGTACAATAAAAGCATACCGGGTAACTTGTACACAATCCAATTTAATATTGAAAGGAACAATGTACTTTATCAAATAATTTTAGTGCTTGAGCCAAAAAATGTAACATATCTAAATGTTAAACCGACCACAACACAACACAGGAGGAAACGGTGTGAATTGAGAGTCCACAGTTGAAGAATTCTTGTGGGCCACAAAAGTTTTGTTTCAGGCTTATATTTGTGTTTTCCCTTCATCCATGTCTGTGAGATCTTATGGACAGTTTGGATGGAAAGTAAACATCAATATGGGCCCAGAAAGGTTTCAACAGTGAAAATCATTATTCCCATGGTTTCCTGTGGAATAATCCACTTGAGCTTTGGATATGCTTAAATGTAATTTGGGCTTAACTCCTTAAATTATCTGAAAAAACAGATGGACGGTGTGGATAAACCAAATACATTCATGGGCCCATTGAGTTTACTCCCTACAAAAAGGCCTACTGAGTAACTCAACACGCAATCCGATTTGATCTATGGCATGCCTGTTGTGTACTGGGATGTTGTCCTCCAATACGGTCTGGGTTGCGTCTAACGGACTCGGTCCTAGTAGGAGCTGTGGAGCCCACCATAATGTACATGCGCTATTTTTTAAGAATAAGACTAAAAATATTGCAGATATAAAGCTTAAGTGAATAATAACACAAAAAAAAGTAGAGATTGTTGCAAATTTCTTAAGAGCTATAGAAGTTTGTGATCAAGCTGATATTTGTATTTTCACTTCGTCCATATCTAAGCATGTCTATATGCCAACTGAGTTAGTTCAGTTAGCTCACTGGACTCAACTAAAAAAAGTTCAATTTGGCTTGATTTGAAATTAGATTTGAGTTGAGTGGAGTTGATTTTTTTAATTCGAAAAAATTTTGAGCCGAGTCAACTCAGATCGAACCCCAACTCAAATCAAACCCGGATCAAATCAGTTCAGTTACCCGGCTACTTTGATATTGATGTTGCTCTCCAAGTGTTGGATGAAATGACTCAACGATGTGTCAACTGGCCAACAAGAAAAGTATGTATATGATATGTATATGAATTAAATATTATTTTTTTATTTAAATATTACCTACAAGGTATTTGATGAAATATATGTAAACAACTGCTGTTATTTTACGTACAGTAAAAATTTGAAAGTAAACGCCATGTATCTGTGAAATTGATGCACAGGCTTACCTTAACTCAAACTGATCCAAGCTGCTGACCCAACCGAGCTGAGCCGAGTCGAGCTGACTCGGTTCGACTGTGTACACCTTTGTATCTAAGTAACCTTCGTAAATAAACATCATGGTGGACTTTGGAAGGTCGCAACGATGGTGTTATGACCTATGCTTTGTGGTGTGTCCCACTTGAGCCTTTTAAATCTTAACTTTTGGACTCATCCCTTAAACTAAATCTGTTAAAATGGATGAACGGCATGGATAAAACATATATATAACGGTGGGCCCCACAGAGCCCTTTCCAGTACCGATTCCGTACTGACAGGGGTAGGACGATTCCGCGTACAGAAAATGCAATCACATCATCGAAAGCCGGCAATGCATGGAAATTGTACGGTACGGATGCTGATTGGGTACTGCCGCCGGTCTTTACCAGGAACGGATGGGCCCTGATGCCTACCGTGATGTATTTGTTTTATCTACACCGTTCATTATTTTTTAAAATATAATTTTAGGGTTTTATCCAAAAAAAATTGAGGTAGATCGAAGTCTTAACTGGACCACACTGCATGAAGCATCTGGATGACCGTTGAAACCTTCCTAGCGCCCAGAGTTATAGT
The DNA here is from genome assembly GCA_021015155.1 of Magnolia officinalis. NCBI lineage: Eukaryota > Viridiplantae > Streptophyta > Magnoliopsida > Magnoliales > Magnoliaceae > Magnolia > Magnolia officinalis. The sequence continues at coordinate 3,245,291 of JAJHSJ010000018.1, read as the reverse complement.
TAATTTCCATCTGACCCGTTCATAAGGTCACATGGATCTGTATGAAAATTAAAAAAACAATATCATCTTGATCCAAAACTCATGTGGCCCCCAAGAGTTTCAATGGTAGGTGTTTAATATCCACTGTGTGGTCCACTTAATATTTAAATACCCTCAATTTTTTGTCTGAAATTCCAAAATGACATGAAAAAAATGGATGGACGGTGTGGATAAAACCCATACATCATGATGGCCCCTCATAACTCTTGTACATTAGTAGCCAGAGACGGCGGTGTAGTACCAATCCGCGTCCGTATGGTACGGGGGGGGCTAGCTTTACACGCACAGCCACAAGGCACTCGAACCTATAACCTCGCGGGTCGGCTTCGATGGATCCCCGGATCCACCGAGGTAGGTGGGATCCCTGACCGTGGGGCCCACCTTGATGTATGTTCCTTATATCTACGCCGTCCATCCGTTTTGAAGACTCATTTAGGGCATGATCGAAAAAATGATGCACGTCTAAATTTTAGGTGGAAGTCCAAATTTCAGGCTGACCATAATACAGGAAACCGTGGCAATCGACCTTTAAAAACTTGTAGTGGGCTACAAAAGTTTTGGATGAAGCTAATATTTGTGTGATCACTTCATCCAGGACTTTCTGACCTTATCAACGGGTTGGATGGAAAGGAAAAACACTGTAGTGTACCCCATAAAGCTTTTAATGGTGGGAAACTGGGAATTCAATCACAACTGTTTCTTGTGGTATGGTCCACCTGAGATTTGGATCTACATCATTTTTTAGATCATGGCCTAGAATGAGCTGTCAAAATGGACCGTGTGGATGTAAGGAACATACATCACAATGGCCCCACGGGTCATGACCAAACCATCCATTCCGTGGGCCTCACCGTGGGTTTTTTTTTGGTTAGCTTGTTAGTACACCCCACTGTCAGTTACACTTCACTGTTAGCCACCAAATCGATACCAAGACCTCATTGTTGAAACGAGGTATCTTTCACTCGGTCTATTAGCTCATATTCAGAGGCCAAAGATTTGATTGCAGAGATTTCTTGAGATGGGACCAACCCACGGTGAGCTGTTGTTTTAACCGTCCGTTTGTATGTAACTGATCAGATGGTCCAAGAAATAGGTGGAGTTATCAGCTGGCCCACTAAAATGCCCCACCAACTACTAGTCTCATTTTAGGCTAGTTTTTATTTGATACTCCGGCGACGTTTGATACACAGGTACTCAGAAATTGAAACGCGACATTCTCTAACTGGATTAAACCAATTAAAATCATGATCCAATGTCGTCACAACTCCGAAATGGTCAAAAAAAAAAAAAATACTAACCTATGATTTGTGGATTGGATTTTATTTTATTCTTAACCGTCCAATGAATTTGCACCAATCCAACGGTCAGATAATCAAATAAGCTAAAAACGATATTCAAATAAGCATGACTTTTCTATGGTTCTAAACTGGGACCAATAATTTAGATAGTATAATTTGCATTACTTGATTTCTTAAGTGCCTGTGTATCATTCATCCCAGTCTGCCAGAGTATCAAAGCATTTCTCCTCCAAACGTACTCGCACCCGTGCAATTCCAACTCAGACGCACCAACACCGCACACGTGTACACATCCAAGCCGCTCATCAAGCGGCCCTCACTTTGCAGATGCCCTGACCAAAAATCAGACCGGACCACTTGTATGGTGGGTCACATATGAGGGTCAGTTTATTCTAACCATTCACCTGATTACACCAACTTTACTTGTGGGCCCAGCTCATCTAAACCGTGGGTCCCACCTGTTGAGCAGCTTGTAACATGCACATGTGCATGCCGCGAGTCTCTAGGAAAGTGAAACCGAGCAAGCACACATTCGTCCATCGCCACTAGCCCGACGCGAAATTTTCAGAGCCCGTGCGAACATAAGCTCCTTGGGGCCCACCGTGATGTGCATGTGAAATCCAGTCCGTCCAATATTTGGAAAAGATAAAATTTTAGGACATGATAAGGCTTATCCACAACTCAAATTGGCCACACCAGATTTAAAAGTGGAATGATAAAATCTACCATTGAAACATTCTTGGGGCCACAGAAGTTTTTAATCCAGATATTATTTAATTAATACCTTCATCCTGTTGGTACTTACCCTATGAACGGTTTGGATGGAAGATAAAACATCACAGAGGGCCCAAGAAACGTTTCAAAATGGACGTTGGCATCACCACGGTTGGATTGGCGTGGCCAATTTAAAATTTGGGTCACCCGGATTTTCGATCTTAACTTATTAAATGAGTTTCTACGAATATTGGACAGAGTGGATTTTCATACATGCATCAAGGTGGGCCCCATAGATATTTATGTTGCACGGACTGCGTACATCAACTGTTGCTAGAAAATCGCATCCCATTAACCCAAACCAAAAGTACGATCCCGGCCGTCAGATAAATAGCGGGTAACACGTGTCAGTTCGGGAACACACCTCAACACTTGTAGCTGTTGCAAGGGAGGCAACGTCTCCTTTTTAAACACTTGCTACTGCTCTTCCCCATTTCCCAACCTTTCTCATGTAGAAAATTCAAAAAACTCAAAAGCAGCTGGAAAAACCCATCAAACCTCCTGAAAATTTCAATCTCATCCACACAGAAATGCATGAAAATGGAGCCGTCGATCTTCCTACAGTGACTGAAACCGACGGCGGCGACTCGTCGGGCGGTTGCTCGAAGGAGAACCTCGATGTCTCAGATGACCGAGACTCTGCTTGTCGGAATTCCTCTGAATCGATTGCAGGAGAGCTCTCTCAGAATTCCGATACCCGCAAATCAGTACCGGAGAATTCAGAGCATCTGGAATTCTGCAATGAACCATCAGGATCAAGGCCGATGTGAGTGGTAACATTGCAGATTTCCAACGGTGTCGGTACATGGCCTTTGCTTGCGTAGTCGTGATTCCTCCTCAAATTCTCAGAATCGTCATTTGGGTTTTTGTGGAGACAAATCGCTCTGCATTTTTACGCAGACCCGAGAAATGTCGTGGCGATTCATGCGAGGAGAGATTGAAGAAGCATTTCTTAGCAAATGTGCCAATGTTGTACATATGTGCTGCCTCAGAGCCACTCATCATGTGGGGCCCATATGCAGTTGACCAAAAATGAAGGTGGTCGACTCATCGGTTGGGCTACTTGGGTTCGGCGAATATCGACTGTCCATTTTTCTAATACATGTATAGTCCAACTGGTCGGTGGACTAGTCTGATTTTTGGCGTAGGGTAGTTCGTGGTGGCCCACCCGCTGATGAGTAGCATGTGTCCTGTATATGCTACATTTGATTTTTGGGTCACAAATCGACTCTTCGATCTCTCTTGGCAAATCGCCTCAGCACTTAATTTAAACCCATGTTTTGTTTTGTTTTGTTTTTTTTTTTTTTTTTTTTTTTTTTGTATGTGTGTGTGTGTGTGTGTGTGTGTGTGTGTGTTGATTGTAAATTTCCTGATTTCTCTTCAAATATCCTTAAATTCCATCTGGGTATGTGTTTTGGATGAATTATTCAGCATTTGTAGGGATGCCATTGGATGAGTTGGACCGATACACCCCCTGAATCGGGTGAATCACGGCTCGACTCGAGATGGACTGAGTTTATTGAAGTAAAACCATGGTTTAGTGCATCTCAAAGGAAATGCTTGTTGCAAGTTTAAGTACTTGATTTGATCAAAATGGTGTTTAAAGGTTTTGACATTTGCAATTGAATCAAAGGTTATATATATATATATATATATATATATATATATATATATATATATATATATATAATGAGAAGTATGAATTTATTGGAAGGGGTTACAAGGAAGAAAGATGTTCAATGTACAACTTTGATACTCTGGAAGAGTATGATGATTCCTATGCATGCACACAGCCATTGTACCCTGGATATACAGGTTACTCAAATTAAACCATCCATAGCATGGGACCCACTTTAGTTGGGTCACAATCCAAAATTTTACACCGAACCATGGTGTACTGTAAAGGTCGTTACGGGCCATAAAGGTCGTTATGTAAAGGTAACGGTGGCAACCATTACACGTTACGAGGTCGTAACGGTCGTAACAGCCATTATGGAAAAAAATGACCTATAATTGCCGTTAACGGCACGTTACATCCCTATAAAGGCCACAACAGCCCCATAATTGTTTGTTATGGGGCAGAAACAGGTTTTCCATAATTTTAAATCAACATTATGGGGCAGATACTGGTTTTTTGGGATTTTTTTTTCAATAAAAAAAGAGACCGTAATGACCGTTATGGGGGCCGTAACAGCCGTTACGACCCGTATCGTAAAGGTTACAGTGGTGGCCGTTATTGCCACCGTTACCGTTACAAAACACCTTGCACCGAACTGGTTCATCCGAGCTGACCAATTTGTTCATGTCCAATAATAGATGGTTAATATGAAAAAAAAAAAAGAAAAAGTCGACGTTCATTACTAAGAGGTTAGGTTAGGATCGTTGAATCAATATGATTTTAGGGAAATTTATATGGGCCTCATCAATTTTATGGGATTGATGCCTTGTAATATCAGTCCTACCTGGTAATTTCCGGTGGTTGTTTGCTCATCGATACTTAGTTCTAGATCATCTGACTAGAGCTGAAATCTGAAATATTGGCAGACCATGTTTTCTAATTAGTGAAAAGAAGTACTATTGATATGTAATCTTCTTGAAGTTTATGTCTACCTTTCATGATAGGTCATGTTATCAAAATGCTCTTTATTTGCTTTGGATACCACAAGATGATAGTTACACCATGCAATGGTCTATATTACCATGTTTGATATACTACCAATTGCTTAAGCTCCGCATGGATCTTCAGTTGAATCAATCGCAATCATTCAATTCCATAAAAATCCGCTAAAGTGAGGCTACCCCCAAATTTCAAACTAGCATAATCTCAAGCCCAACTTGAAATGCATGGAAATGCAATTAGGGACTCGGTTATCATTTTTGTTATTACAGATTGAATGAAGTACAATTCTGTTGAACCGAGCATCCAAACACCAACTTAGGAACAATGTACTTGTCTCATGTTACATTCTCATCTAGCAAGGAAGTTTTCCGAGGACTATGGGGCCATCTTCTTTCATCTCGATCGAATTCTTTACTTTAGTTTCCGATGCATTTGGTTGCACCAAATATCACAACATTTCATGATATTTGGTGCAACCAAACACGCCCTTAACTTTGTCAAAATGTAATTTAACATATCTTCATGGCAGTGTTCAAAGTGGGGATTCGGGCTTTGATGCGTTTGTCCTATACAAAGAAGTGACTGCCAGAGGAGGATTTGAGAAGGTATTTGTGGCGTTGTTTGTTAGTGGACTTTGATCGTTGTTTACGGGATAATGGTATTTCTTGCTTGAGCTAAGCATGTGAATTCATCAAATAGTTTCTCTTTCTGGATGCTCCTTGAAACCTTTGTTGTGTACATTGTTCCACAAGTAGAGTTTCAGACTACAAACTCAAATCTCAATTCACTGTTTGTTCAAGTGATGTTACGTACTTCACTGTAGATCTCCCGTGCACCAAAACTCCACTGGGTTGAAAGATCTTAACAATTGAATGCACACACTTTTTCCAGTTTAAAGCAAACCATTTATGTATTTTCTTTCTTAATCATCTATTACCAACAATTAAAGGGCTAGGTTTCTCCACAATTGAGCTCATAATGTTCAATGGTTTGGATCATTGAACTATGTGCCCCGCTTGAGCAAATTATCCGAGCGTTCTATATAAACGCTCGACTAGAGCATTGCATAATACCTCATTCTCTTTTGGCGGAGAGTTTCATGCACTTCTGTTGGAAGTCTATTTACTTATTTACATCTTTTGTTCAATTGAACATGATTGTCAATTACTCTTTATGAATTGCAAACTCTATATCATCAATTAACCACCAACATCAGCACCATCCCTTCTCACCACCTCAATCCATGTCCGTTTAGGACTTCCTCTCTTCCTTTTTTAATCCCCTTCAACCCTCTAATCAATGTTTCCCTCCTTGGAAGCCATCTTCACTCGTCATTGGCATGAGCAAAACCATCTCAATCTGCTTTCCATCATTTCATCTCCGACTACTAGCCTGATTTGGATGACTTATTCTTAATCATATCCTTCCTAGTCTTCCCGCACATCCATCTCAATATGCTCATCCTTGCGACACTCTGCCTCATATAGCATAGATGGTCAGATAGTTGTCTTATAAAAAAATTTTCCCTAAGTTTTGTAGGCATGCGACTATCACTCAAAACTCCATAAGCACATCTCTACTTCATCCACCAATGTCTAATTCAATTGGAAATTATCCTTCCTTTCAAATCTAGGTAACAAAACAAATCGCTTTGACGGATATCTTGACTATTTATCTAAACCCTTACCTCTATAACTGTCTCTACTAAAATTGCATTTCAAATACTCCATCTTGGTTATGCTAATTAGAGTTGTACATGATCTGAGTCAGCTCGGTTAACTCGCTCGACTCAGCTTAGAAAAGCTCAACTCGACTCGGCTTGAAACTAGGTTCGGGCTGAGTCGAGCTGATTTTTGGGAGCTTGAAAAAATTCGAGCTGAGTTCGAGTTGGACCAATCTAGACTCGACTCGGCTTGGTCCCCGACTCAGTTTGGCTCGGATTGACTCGGTATATAAATACCTAGTCGAGCGCCCTAGCCCAAGCCCTAATTCAAAAATTCTAATATCCCCCCTCTCTTTTCTCCTCTCTGTTCGGGCGGCCCTAACCCTCCCTCCCTAACCCCATTTCTCTATCCCTCTCAGTTCGTCCAAACGCAAGCCCCCACCCCTAGCCCACCACCCCTCTCGCCCATGCCCTCCATGCCCAAGAACCGAACCCTTGCTGCCCAATGCCCATTTTCCTTTCGTTTGAGTGCCAATACTCTCTCTCATCCTCCTCTCTACTCTCTTTGTATTCGGCTGCCGGCCACTGTCCATGGCAGCCCCACCGGCAACTATTAGTGGCACTCGGCCAGCCACTATCCATGGCAACCCAATCAGTTTTAATTTTTAATTAATGTTAATATATTATATATATAATATATATATAATATATATATATATATATATATATGGGAAAAGGTACAATGCGCTCGAGCTGACGATAAGCTCCCATGAGGTCGAGCTGTGTGGGCCCCACCGTGATGCGTGTTGACCATCAACACCGTTCATTTGATGGGTCCCCTTTAAATTATGGGATATCCTAAAAATCAGCCGTATACGGAACTCAGGTGGGCCATACCATCTAAAATTATGTGAAGACACCGTTAAAACATATAAAAGCACTTGGTGGGGCCCACCTGAGTTTTGCATGCACCTGGAAACTTGGTCTGAACCCTCATTCAAGTGGGAAACACATAATGGATGGGCTGAATTTGCAAACCACATCTCGGTGGGCCCTCAAAAATGGTTATGAATGTTTTAATGGTGCACGGCCCCTCTCCACTTCTGTATGTGGTGTGGCCCACACAAGTCACGGATTGACTTGATTTTTGAGACCTAGGCCCACGATGGAATGGTGCATCTGACTGATGGGGTAGATGTTTGAAACGCATCACGGTGGGGCCCACATAGCTCGACCTTATGGGACGTTAAAATCAGCTTGAGCGCATTGTACCTTTTCCCTATATATATATATATATATATATATATATATATATATATTTCAAACTTGACTCAATAGATAGAACTTGAACTCGGCTTGAACTCAGCTCGAGCTGGCCCAAGCTGCTGACCAAACTGGGTCAAGCTGGACAGTCAGACTTGAGGACATATCTGAGTTCAAGCTGGGGTTGGCTGCTCGCTGAGCCGAGCCAAGCTCAACTTGATTCGACTCATGTACAACTCTACTGCTATTTTTTAAGACTTTGGACTACATAGTCTTTCCTGTAACCTTCAATCTAGCATCAATAAACTACATTAGGGTGTGTTTGGTTGCAACAAATTTCATGAAGTGTCATGAAAATTTTCACCAAATCAGACTGATTAATCATGATATATGGTGCAACCAAACATGCCCTTACATATTATTAAACATTTGCTTTTCTCACTACATGGTGATGAAGATTTTTTTTCAGTTGATTATAGTCTTCTAAACTCTTTATTGAAACTGAACTTTTTCAGGTTACCAAAGATGGAAGATGGGGTGAAGTTGCATCTGCTTTAAACTTGAAAATCGAAGCTCCAGGTCTTTTTTTTCTACTTCAAGAAAACTATGTGTATCTTCTTGAGCAAATGTACATCCTTACAATGCAAGGGGAGCTGGCTGCACCTTTTGGTATGCAAGATGTTAACTTTCATGGAATGAGATGAACAATTATGATTCCCAAACTAGGATCATGAAATGCTTGTATACACAATATTATCAATTAGAACGCCACAATCGGGGATGGAGATCAAGCACATACATTGAGCCATGGTGAACCGGTGGTACACAACACACTTCCCTAGGCACAAGCTCTATGATGGACAGCTCCGATCATCGGTCCACACCTCCTAGGGTGTAGACACCCTTGGCTCACCTTCTCCCCAATTCGCCAAGGGTGTGTTTGATTTTTCAAATTCCCTGTAAATACAAGGAAATGAGTTATTATTGTCTTGTACCTGTGTTTGATAAGATCCGGAGATCAGTGAGGATTTTTCCTCAAAAATCAATCCAAGAAGGGCTCAATTAAATTTGTGGGCCCCACCATGATGTAAGTGACTTATCCATGCCATCCATCTGTTTTATGAGAAATTTTAGGGCATGAGGCAAAAAATGAGGCATATATGAATCTCAAATGCACCACACCACACGTAACAATCATCCAAAAGACGTCCATCATTATTTATTTATTTTTCCTTCTTAGGGCCTGCATTGATGTTTGTTTATCATCTAACATGTTCATGGTCACAAAGATATGGATAAAGGGAAAACACAAATATTGATCCAAAACTTCTAGGGCCCCAAAGAAGTTTTCAACGGTAGGCGTTCAAATCCCATTGTTTCCTCTGATGTCCACTTGAGCTTTGGATCTGCCTCATTTTTCGACACATGCCCTAAAATGAGCTTGCAAAAGGGATGGATGGCATGGATTAGTCACATACATGACGGTGGGCCCCATTTTTTTTCTTATTCCACCTTGGGTTTAGAGATAGAAAAGGTGTTGTCCGTGTCACATTGGAACACTGCCTGTAATTACAAAAGTAAATAATCATTACCTATTTTCAAGTATTCGCACAACCAATTGAAAAATCAAACACCCCCTAAGCGTATACGAGTAGGGGTGTACATCGAGTCGAACTAAGTCGAGCTGGCCTCAGCTCGACTCGGCTCGGACACTAGCTGACCTCAGCTCGAACTCAGCTCGACTCGGTTCGATCAGCAGCTCGGGCCAGTTCGAGCCGAGTTCGCATGTGCAACATTTCCACAAACACCTGGACTGCACCTTCAAAATCCCACCGTATGTGAAACAACAGCAAAGGTTTTTAAGGTATTTTATCAAACACCTTCTAAGCAACATAAAAATCAAGAAAAAAAAAAAGGGTATTCATTTCATATACATACCTTCCTTGCCACAAGCCTCACTTCGTTGAGTCATTTCATCAAACACTTGATGAGCAACATCAATGTCAAAGTAACCGAGTCACCGAGCTGGTTCGATCTGAGTTCAATTCGAGCTGGGTTGATCCGAGTCGAGTCAAGCTGGGGCCAGCTTGAACTCGGCTCGAACTCATTTTTGAGATAAAAAAATCAGTCGACTCGGCTCGAACTCAGCTTCGAAACAAGTCGAATCGAGCTTTTTCGAGTCGAGTCGAGCGAGCTAACCGAGCTTGCTTGGTTCGTGTACACCTCTATATACTGGAGATGGGGCCCACATTTTTGATGAGCTTGGAGTGGAGAGAGCTAAGAGTCTCTCTTATTTATAGGCTTGGGTTCCCCTCTCCTGTCATAGAAACAAAATCCTACTCCAATTCTTTTTCCTTGCACGTATTAGCCTCTTAGATATAGGGTTTCCTAATATGAGTATGGTTTAGCCCGAGTTTTCCTAAACTCCAAGGGACGCACATACATGTGTGTGGGCCACCGTACATGTGGGCTATGCTAACAGGAGATTTCCTCAATGGGTCGGGCTGATGGATGGAATGCACTTAATTGAAGGAATTCGAGGGCATTTTCTTCATTTGGATGAACCTTTTGTCTGTGTTTCTGATTATTCTAGTCATTGTGCCTGGCTCTGGATTGATTCTGCTCTTTTTCTTTATGAGCACTTTTATTTAATTGTCCTTTTTTCATCACTGGGTCTGAAAAATAAATGAGCAGGACTACTCCCAGCACCTGATCTCTTCAGGAAGAACTTCACAGGCCAGGCTTCCAGCAATCAAGGTCGTCCATCAGGGAAAAGAAAGCGCAAGAAAAATTGCCCCCCACCCAACACAGGTCCTTTTTCATCCTTTTTATTTGACAAAATACAGCATATTTTCCTTTAGAGAGGATCAGATGCCAAAAATATATATTATCTTAGTTATCAATCATTCAACATGTGGTGCACATGTATGAGATCTGACCTTCAATATGCTGGGCCCTAACACCAATGGGGCTACCTCAAAAATCGTACCAATTTGGTGATCGTAGCCACTGATTGGAGGAATTTCAAGAATTACAAATGGGCGGTCTGGAAAGATTCCGACCAACATTCAACATGCAAAGGGAAAATATCGTCCAAACGAAGGCTATGACATCTGACCATGTGGTGTGGCGTGATTTTCACCCTACGGTCCATAAAGGTTGGACACACTAGATAAAGAGTCCAGATCTCTTACATGTCTGTCACATATACTGGATACTTTCACTTTTAAATACTTCCGTTACAGTCATACTTTATGAAGAACATCTCTTTCTTCATTTTTCCAATTATTATTTTGCCTCTGATTTCTCAACCATTTTCTTCCTGCAGATGATACTGGGCCACACATGGGTAAAATCATGACCGGAATGATCAATACAAAAATCAACAGTGGTTATCTGATAACAGCCCAAGTTGGATCTCAGAAACTTGATGGGTTAGTATATCATGTTGAAGAATGTGCTGACGCACACTTCGCCATCATCCCTGGGCTAGTGGGCACTGTTGTCCCATATTCAGATCCAGAATCATGTCTTCAGATCCAACCATCAACACCCACTAAGTCAAAATCAAGATCGGGGTCGAAGAAAGCAGCAATTAAGGACCCACATGCCCCACGGAGAATAAGAACTGCTTATCAAATTTTCTTAAGTGAGCAGCTTGGCCGTTTAAAGAAGACCCATCCTAAGAACATAAGGAAAGTGGCGACGGATGCTTGGAAGAGTCTCTCCGAGAGCGAGCGATTGGTAAGAAGATGATTGTATCCGTAGTTTCGAAGCTTGTCATTTTTGCATGTAATGAGGGATCTAAAGAGTCTAAACTGCCATTTGGTGCTTACGCTTGGGTGATGTAGATCATTGATCTGATAGGCTCCATGGTCCATAGAAGATGGACCATGCCTCACAAAAGTCTCCTTAACAGGAAAAAGGCCGGAGATCGGATGGTTAGGATCTTCAGATAGTCTTAAACATTCTGTTTTTCTTTCTGATATACCTCTGAGGTTTTGTAAGGCCAAGTAAAATGCCACCTGTCTAAACGCAAGTGCAAGTACCAATGTGGCATATGTTTGCAAGGTCCTAGCTTTCCATCAGTTGGGCCACACTGATTGGATCTTCTGGTCTATAGATCAGGCAGTTTTGCTCCTCGTGTGGCCACAATGTACATAAACGAATGGAGAGCCGACACGAAGTTTTTTAAGTCATCCACATTGTGGCCCACCTGAGGAGTCAAGCAGTTGAAATTTTAGGCCAAAAGATCAAGACAGTGTGTCCCCTCTCACACGTGCTGGCCGTGTAAATGGGTTTACCAAATCTCTTTATCATTTTTTTATGTAGAGCGGGTCGCAGACACTTTCATGGCAAAGATGGACCAGAGAAGGCCCGATCGGAGGCGGATATGATAAGGACCGTCAGAACATTAAAACAGTCATATCTCGCAAACCGGAATGAGTTTTTCGACATATCATATTTGATGTTGGGGTAGGGGAAGCTACTTTAACCAACCAACCCTGCTATGCCAGGTTGCTCATGCCGGATTTGCGAGATTCCATCGGATCGTCGGTCAAAAATCCATTTTATTTTCGTTTTTACTATAAATAGTAAGTTCTAGCTGGCGTATAACTTTTAATCCCTTGAGTTGTAGGAGTTGTGCCCAACATGAAAATAGCTTAGGAAAGTTAGGAGAACAACGTGCTTAGGCTAAATTGGACACTTACTATTTGTAAGTTTACTATTTATAGTAAGTCACGTTTTTAGGGAGTTTGAGTCTAAAACTTAGTCCTATGTTTGAGCTCATTACTTAAAGCATTGTAATTTTGTTTTTATTCATCAATTAATTTATTTTGAATTTATTATAAATTATTTATATATTTTTTTTTAATCCCTCATGGATTTGAGGAATCTCTTTGAGTCCAGAGAGCTCCATGAATTCAGAGTAAGTTATTCCCTGAGGAAGGCGGTGATTGACCCTATCACGTCCCTTCCTGCGTCCCTCTCTACGTCAATTTTCCTACTAGATGAATTACTGGGTCTTGCTGCAGTTCGGCGTACTAGTGTTCTGGGCTCAGTTATTCAAGTGTGGCCCATGGTTTAATGGTCCAAACTGTTTATCCTAACTCTTTCATAGGTGGGGATATCAATGGTTAAGGTAAAAAAGCATAAATAGTCCGGAAAAATACTAAAGATTGGATGACTAGGATTTTCTAGACCAAAGATTTCACAGGCATTAACCATCAACTGCGCTTCCCATCAGATCAATGGTTTAGACACACTGACCCACTGGCCCACTTTTATGGAATGTACGCATCAAGCCACTATTCACATCACAACGCACATTGGTACCTTTACTCCATGTACTATATTACAATGGCTAGATTTCCTTTTGTTTTTCTGGTTTTTCACTTACAGCCATACATCGAGGCGAGTCAGAAGGAAAAGGGAAGTTGCAAACAGGAGAGTGGCCCGGATGCTCCACAAAGAACAAGGAGTGCATATCAGATTTTCCTCTGCGAAAAATACGGTCAGTTAAAGATCCACCAAGATACAGAAACAAACAACCTGAAGATGGCGATAGATGCATGGAAGAGTCTTTCGGAGAGTGAGCGGCTGGTCAGTACAAGCTTCCCTCATTGTTTTCCTTCTTTTACCAGTTTTGCATACTAGCAAGTAACCAAAATCCTTTCTTATAATCATATTGTGTTAGGATGCACTATCTATTCGAATTGCAATAATTAGTTCAGTTAAATGGAAGTGACCAACTTGTAGTTACCTTCCTCAGAATTCGTAGGAAGTAGCTCTCGGATGCAGTTTCATTCCCCTTAGGTTCAACTAAGTAGCTACCGTTCGCGATTACATTCCTTTCAGGTTCAACTTGGAAGTAATGTAAATGAGATTCAATTTGAAGTTCTTCAATGTTTACTAAAAAAAGGTGATCTGGGGGCCCAAGGTTTCCCATTACCGTTACGATACGGGCCATAATAGCCGTTATGTCCCCCGTAACAGTCGTTACGATCTCCTTTAAAAAAATGTTTGTGGACCGTTACAGACCATTACGGGGCCGTTACAGCCAGTTTTTTCTGTAACAGCCATTTCGGCCCAGTAATGTGTAACAGTTACGACCGGTACTGTTACGTAATGGCCGTTATGTAACCAATTTGGAAAACCATGTTGGAGGCCATTTGGGCACAAAGTTGTGCGTCGGACAAATTGACTGGGCCATGCTCTCTTGGATAGGCTGTTTAGGTTATGCCGTCTTGAGAGCTCCTTCTCTTCGCTGTTTGTCAAACACCTTAGAACAATGATCAAAGGTGGAGTATGGCCCATGTGGTGTATACATGGAGCTTAAAATCAATGGTGACGCATGTAGCACTTATGGCACATGCACACACTAACACGTGGTACATGTAGGGCACTTGAAGATTCATGATGGCACACGTGGTGCATGTGGGGGTACTAGAACATGTCGTTAGCACATTTGGAATGCGTGATGCGTATGTGCAGAACATTGTATTCCACTTGCGCCGAACTAGGGATAAGCTTTCCTTTCTCTTCTTTATTCCACCTTTTTCCAAGATGTGTCTATCCTTGCTCTATTCCAACTCATGACAAACTGCCTCTACTTTTCTTAGTTCTGTACATAAATTAGTTAGACAAAACCATAGACCGCTTATCTAACCCTAACAGCTTGTGCCCAACACAACTTTCGTGCAGTTAATGGCCCCTCGGTGATGACATATTCTACGACTGCTCGATCCTAGAGTCTCGGTGGTCTCGGGGTTTCAGTTTGTGCAAGTGGGGGCCATGGTTTATTGATCCAGACCATTGGTATCATGACCACCACCTTGGATGGTCCACAAGCTAAAAACCTCCTACATTGGAAGATCTTATTATCTTGAGCCTTCTATTTGTTGAATGCGGACCACATTGTTGTATTTTCATTTTCCCACTACCAATTGAAGGGGTTAGGATTTTCCATTCACAGTGAGCCCAACATATTAAAGGTTTGGATAACCGAATCACAGACCCAACTTGTAGAAAATGAAAACCGATGCTGAATTAAATGTCATCACGTCGAGCGCTTTGGAATAACTTAATTTCAATTTGGCCACGTGCACTTGATTGGACTAATTATTGTGATTCATATCGATAGAGCATCCAAACAGTCTGTAATTGATGTTAGTCTGAATATGAAACATCTATCTCATTGTCTTTTCAGCCATATGTAGAGGAAAGTCGGAAGGATAGGGAAAGGTACGAGCAGGAAATGGCTGCTTACAAGGAGCTGCAGAACACTCAGAGCAGCAATGAATTGTCTGTCGATGACTGCTACCATGTGTCGCTCGAAACGGAACTAGAATCCGGAGAATTCCATGTGTCGGACGAATCAACAGCTCAGATCGCTTGCCACTTAATGGAAAATGCCAATCTTCTAACTGCATCCCAGATGGACTGGGACTTCTGTTAGTCATTCCACCTTTCCACATGAAAATCAGGAGGCATTTTTTTGCATGGGGGGCCTTTATTTTCATGGAAGCTTTTGGCAACAGATGCATGGTTAAGATCTCATTTCAGCTGACTGGGAGCGGGCCACGGAATCAAATCGGAGAAGATGAGGTTAGTGGTGTCTGTCATTTTGAAGTTGCACATATGGTTTTGTTTCTTTCTACTCAATGTGGGCCACGTCCCGTGTGGAATCGGTGTCGCTTTTTGCTTGGTGGGTCTTTTGTAAGATGTGGCCCATTTGAGATCTATCAAGGAAGATTTGGCAGTTGGGTGCATGGCTAAGAGGGTCTTTCAGCTGAGTGGGTTTTGTATAGAGCTTCCATTGGCAGCTGACAATGAAGGTAAGTCACTACATCTTTTTTAATGTCTTTTGCTATTGTGAAGTTGTGGGTCTTTAGTAAGATGTAGTCACTTTGGATTGCACATGGTCCCAGAATCATCTTGATCAGATGATCCCAACCATCCAATTAAAGGGACTGCAGAATGTGTACTAGGACTAGATGAGATGGTTTTGGTCATCTGATAAGGGTGATTTTGGGTTAGGTAAGACCCCTCCTACAGTGGCTAGTTATGACCATAGTGGGCCCCACCTTTGCACCATGATACAGTAAGGAGGGAATCTATACAGGGTGCCCACAGTCAACCTGGCCTGATTTTAACCGGCTGTATCCAAATTTTCAGAACCATTTGATAATCGAGTTCGGTCCGGGTTTAAAAATCGGGTCGTTTCCAAAATTTCTGAACCTTTTAAAAGTTGGGGCTAGTGGCCCTTGTTAAAAATTGGGTGTTGTAGGTTCAGGTTGGTCCACTGTCTTGGACCTGGTTTAGGATTGGGTCTGGACTATTGTGGGGTCCACATGCTGTGTGCATTAGATCTACCCTGTTCATCATGTTTGGGCTCTCATGTTCACACTAGTCCCCAAGAATCGGCCGGTCCCAAATTCGCCATAAAGAACAATGCCGAATCATGGCTAAAACCACTAAATTCTGCATGGTGTGGCCCACCTGAGTTTTGGAATGGCCTAAATTTTGGTGTCCCTTCATATTGGTGGGTGTGTCGGATGCATGGACTGGGTGGCATACACACAATACAAGGGGCCATGATCCTATGGCCTAATAAAGAAGGATGTGGCTAATGCAGGGGCTAGATCTAAGGGTCTATGTGGATTGGGTATTACCCAACTGATGTAATAGAAAAATGTTATCATTACAAATTTAATATCGTCAAATATAGATGTTTTCAAGATAGGTTGAAGAAATTGTAATCAGTGTGCTTTTTAATTGCAGTATAAAGAATTATAGACAACATTAGTATATAGATTTGATGATTTGACATTGAAATAATGCAAAAATGAAATTATTATTATTTTACTTTTACTGTAGAAAACCCAAACATGGCAATTGACCTCTGTCACTAAGTCGTAGACCCTGCCATGATGTATGTGTTGTATCCAAACTGTTCATTTATTTTACGAGATCATTTTAGGTATGTGCTGAAAAATAGGCAGATCTGAAGCTCAAGTGGACCACACTAGTGGGGATTGAAAGTCTACCGTTGAAAACTTCCTAGGGCACAGAAGTTTTAGATCAATCTGATATTTGTTTTTTCCCATCATCCAAGTGGTCTGTGTGGCCTCCTGAACGGGTTTGATGAAAAATAACATGGTGGGCCCTACGAAGGGAATGATACAAATCATTGTCCCCATTGCGGTGTGGTCGACTTGAGCATTGGATCCGCCTCAATTTTGGGCTCATGATCTAAAATGATCTCGCTGAAGGGATGGACGGTGTGGATATAGCACATACATCATGGTGGACCCCAGAGAACTTGGTGACGTCAAAACACACCACCGGGATGGGTGGTGTGTGGCACTCCACTCAATCGTTTATATATATATAGAGCCATGCTCCCCTGTGCACCTTTGCACACGTGCCATTGGTGTCTAATCTGAACGGTCCATGTGATGCGGAATCCCATGAAACCTTATGTGATAAATTTTCACCCTGATCTAAAATTCTGGTGGGCCATAGCAAAGAGAAATGCAAATCAAGGGATGAAATTGTTTTCATTTTTAATAGCCATCAAAGTTTTAGATCAAAGTAAAACTTGGGCTCGGGGGTTTCACTAGGTGCTGCTTCACATGAACTGTTCAGATTTTGGATCCCCATCACGTATGATGGGTTCTCAAAAAAGTTTTGTACATACGAACTTGTTCGCAGGTGAGCGTTTCCTTCCTATATATATATATATATATATATATATATATATATATATATATATATATATATATATATATATATATATATATGAAAAGGTTCAGATGGTAAAAATTTTAAACAAATGAGGAGATTTTATAAAAAACTGGAGAAATAAAACCGGTGGAACAGGTTATTAAAATATCCATTCACCTCTCTCATGCATATTTTTTGCAAAAGCCTTGCGCCCGTCGTTGAAACCTTCCTAAGGCCCACTATGATGTTTATTTGAGATCTAACTTATTCATAAGTTAAGACATGCATGCAAGAATGGAAAACACAAATTTCAGCTTGAACGAAAACTTTTGTGCCCTTGGAAAATTTTAATGGTGGGCATCACTTTATCCACTGTTTTCTGTGGTGGGTACATTTCAGCTTTAGATTGACTCATTCTTTGTCTCATGCCTTAAATTGATATCTCCGAGTGAATGGACAGTATGGATGTAACACATACATCATCATGGTGGGTCTGGTGACATAACCTATCGTAGCTAATTTGCGTCTAGATAGGGTTGGAGTCCATTGCAACTTTTAATAAGACATTAATTGCGTCGTCCAAACGGGCAGGGCTTGTGGGGCCATCGTGATGTAAGTGTTTTATCCACGCCATTAAAAGATTTTCTCGTATCGTTCTAAGTTATTATCCTAAAAAAAGGCAGGTCCATAGTTCTTGTGGACCATAATAAAGGAGGTCGTACTGATAACGACACTCACCGTTGAAACCTTTCCAAGTGCCAGCATTATATTGTTTTACCATCCAACCTATTCATAAGGTAATGTAGACATGGATGAATTGAAAACACAAATATCAAGTACTTCTCTAACTCACAGGAAGTTTTTAATGGTGGATGTTCAATTCTCACCTTGTAGTCCACTTAAGCCTTGGGCTTGCTTCAGTTTTTTGTTCATATATTAAAATGGTTTGAGAAAATCTTTGAATGGAGTAGATGAAACACTTACATCACGTTGGGTCCCACAGAGCCTGCCGGAACAGAGTAGGAGGGGCGTTCCTAAAGGAAGTGGATGTTTGCGGATTAGATAATGAGAGGTGGATGCAGATTGCGTCCTACTCCCCGCTCGTCTTTAGCCCCGAATAGGTAGTTCTGTAGGTAGGCCCACCGTGATGTATCCGTTTATCTAAACCATTCATCCCTTTTCTAAGATCATATTAACGCATTAACACAAAAATGAGGCAGATCCAACGCTCAAGTGGATAACACCAAATAATAATCTTAGTTGCATTAAATGCACAACACATTAAAGGCTAGTTGCATTAAATGCAAGAGTCTTATGTGCCATCCAATCTAATCATTACCATCCAACCAGTGAATAATGTGACGTCCAGCCCATTGGAAAGATTGGCCCACCATGATCATCATATGCAAAACTCAAACCCATCCACCCATCAAGAGGGTCACACCTTTCTTTTGTTATCTTAGCAGCTACCCATTTATTTTCTATGGTGGGGCCCACCCAATGACTAGTTTTTGCATATGGTGATCCGCATAATCTACTGGACGGGTTGGATGTCGCACTCACATGATAGGTAATGGATATGCATGTGGTGAAAGGGTATACGTGGATGTGATATGATCCATCCATCAGCTGGCCCTAATCATTTAAATGATTGACTTGACCCGGATCCGATTTCTGATCTAATGTGAACCTAACTCGAAACGAAGGTCCATGGGCACATTAGATCTGGCTCTGGATTCTCAAAAGCGAGACCCGGACCCAGCAAGACCTGAACCCGATAAGCTCGGTCGTGGGTACACAAAGATCTGACCGTCTGTTCTATAGATCATGGCTCAATGGTTCTGTTTGGGCTATGATGTTATGTTCGGTTAGGATGGTTTCATGGAAGAAAATCTAGTGGTTTGGATTGAGCAAATATCCGTCCACTGATGAGATTAAGATAGATCTACAAATATGATTTTCTGATGATGATGGTCCATTTGCAGCGTGATTACCTGTTTCAAAAGGCCCATTCGGTGAGGCGTGGGGCCCATCCTGTTGTATGTATTGGATATCCGTGCCGTCCATCCGTTTTGCCATCTCATTTTAGGGCACGGGTCCAAAAGTGAAGCAGAGACAAATCTCAGGTGGAGCACACTGCAAGAAACAGTGGTGATTGAATGCCTGCCGTTAAAACATTCCTAGGGCCCACCATAATGTTCATTTTCCATCCTACCTGTTGATAAGGTCACAGAAGCCTGACGAAGGGAAAACACAAATATAGGCTTGATCCAAAACTGGTGGCCCACAAGAAGTTTTTAATGGTGGCATTCAGTAACTGTTTCATATGGTGTGGTCCACCTGAGATTTGGATCCGATTCATTTTTTGGCCCATGCACTAAAATAATCTGTAAAAATGGATGGACGGTGTGGATATACAACACATACATCAAAGTGGTCCCCACTGTCACGGGCTCACCGAAGTGGCTGCTTCCCCGGCCTCACCGAATCAGCGTTCTGTTTCAACGGTCCAATGGAGATCGCCTCTTCTTATTGGGTCAGGGAAACGGGTCCCACGTCTGCTTGAATAGCGGAAACGGATTGGCTACTCCCCCTGCCACCAGCCAATGGCTGGTGGTCGGTGCTCTGTGGGCCCCACCATGAGGTATGTGTTTCATCCATTCCGTCCATCTATTTTTCTAAATCATTTTACTATAAGAGACCAAAAATTAGGTATATCCTAATCTCAATTGGAGCACATCACAGGAAACATTGTTGAATGAACCTAGACATTAAAAACTTTTTGGGGGCCATAAACGTTTTGGATCAAGCTGATCTTTGTTTTTTCCCTTCATCTAGGTCTGTATGACCTAATCAACAGATTGGATGTCAAATAAACAGTACAGTGGGCCTTAGGAGGATTTTAATGGTGGATATCCAATCACTATTGTTTTCCTGTGGTGTGGTCCAACCGAGGTTTATGTCCCTCTCATTTTTGGCATAAAGAATTAAATTGATCTGTAAAAATGGATGAACGGCATGGATGAAACACATACATCATGGTGGGGCCCACAGAGCACCGATCACCAGCCTCAGGCTAGTGGCAGGGGGAGTAGCCAATCCGTTTCTGTGAATAGCCTCTTCAATCCCTCGCGTGTAATCGCCGCCGTATATCTCTTCTAATCTTTATCAATCAACTTCATATGTCATCAAAGGCATTTCCGTAATATTTTCATATGTCAAGGGCTATTCCCAACCGCAATCGAACAGATTGGATAGAGACGCACGCATACCTAGGCACGCAAGCCAAAATGGTTAACGTCCAAAATCTACACTGACAGAATCGCGTTTTCAAACGGTCCAGCTTCAAGCGCGAAATCCAAACACCCTCACGTGCCGAATTGGCACACGTTCGTAATCGTGACCATTCATTAGTACCATATTCCAAATTTAGGCTATTGTAAATGTCAGATAGGAAGGTGTACAGACACATTGAGAGTCAGAAAACCAACGACATACGTTCAAAGGGCGTGTCATCTTCATGTAATGAACTCGGTATAAATTTTTGATCGGTCCTAGGACGCAAAACAATGAGGACCGTCAGATCAACGTCCTGGATCTCTTGAAAATATTCCAATTGGGCGCTTATGGTGCTCTTCTGATCGGCGCTTGAAATGTAGGCGTCTGGGAATAGTGTTCCTCGTGGCCCGAATCAAGCCCGGCAGAGGAAATATGGAATCCCGACGCATCATGAGGAGCTAAGTTAGTACAATTGGATCTTTTTTCAAGTGATCCGTACCGTCGATCTAATGAATTGTCATGGATGGACGATTACTCTTTAAGGCTGTTAGATTTGAAGATCATATCCATCCAACATCCTGACTTTCTTATGAACCGCCTCTTTTGACAGTCTATTTTTAGGACTTTGATTGAAGCTCGAGTATCTTACAAACTATATTTCTTTTGCAGTAATCTCTATCCATTGTGAGAGCGGTCAGTTCAACGGTTAAGATTACCTGAGAATGGGCCACACTTGCGTAGACTTGTGGAATTCTCGAATCTAATGCGAGAGTACTTTATAATTTCTCAAATGGACTACGCGAGCCCAACTCCGCGTGGACATACGGAGGGTGTGCCTACAATTAACAGATCACCACGTGGGGAAGAAATAAAATCAGATCCACCCCGTCCATCAGGTGAGAAAAAAATAATTTCACCATGGACCATAAAAATCATTACAATAAAAAAATAAATTGGGCCACATCACATGGAACGGTGTAAAACATTACTAAAAACTCAAAATTTGCGTGGTGTGGCCAGATTCAGTTTCGAATGCTCTAATTTTTATGGAATAGATTCATCCTGGGTGACGCGTCATATTAGGGGATTGGATGTTATGTACATACCTTTATGGGCCCCACACACAATTTGGATTTTTAACGGTATTATTTCTCATCTTAACTGGTCTAGATGGTGTAGCCCACCTGACTTTTGATTCAGCCTGAATTTTTTTTTATTCCGGTCAAAAAAAGGATGGCACACCTGATGGACGGGTGGATCTCATCCACGTCAGCGAATTAGTCATGCCCCCACATGACTACAGTAGTAGGCAAGTGTTTTGGGTCTCAAACCCATCCAAAACACGCGTCAGTCGTCACACGCTGATAACCAAATTTCACTCGACGTGTAGATCGTACGCTAGTTTTGCAACATTTATAAATGGTGGTGATTATTCAAACATACAAATTCCACGGCTCTACGGAAATCTGTACCGACCAAATTGCTGAGTCAGCTTCAGATGGAGTATGACCAAAACGCTGATTTCTATTTCCGCTGGGATGCCAATACCGATCATCTGATTTCCCACTTGAAATTTGGACACCTCACTATTTCTCTTTTAACCATTCATTTCGTAACCATTAATTGGATGGTTAGATTAGTTTATCATTTTGATTTTAGGGACATGATTCATAGACAACGGTGCCCACTATTTTTATGGTATGGATGGTTGTATGTCATTGCCTTCTTACATAAATCACCACCATTTTTTAAATAGTGCAAAACTAACATAGTAGGCTAAATGCAGCTGCAGAAGTCTACAGATAAAAGGAAAGCGAGGGAAGCCCTTTATCCTTCCCCGCCTTCTCCTCCTCCTCTCAAATCAATCTCAACCGTCCATCAAATGGCCCAATCTCCTCCAGAAGTTAATCTTATCAAGGTCGACCGCAGCCCCACGGGCGTCGGCATCATCACCATCAACCGCCCGAAATCGCTCAACTCCCTCACTAAACCCATGATAACGGATCTGGCCCAAGCATTCAAGGCTCTGGAGGGGGACGAATCCGTGCGGGTAATCATCATATGCGGGGCGGGCCGTGCGTTCTGCTCGGGTGTGGATCTGACGGCTGCGGAGGACGTTTTCAAGGGGGACGTGAAGAACATGGACACCGATCCGGTGTTTCGGATGGAGAACTGCCGTAAGCCGATCATCGGAGCGATCGGAGGGTTTGCAGTGACTGCGGGTTTCGAGATCGCGCTCGCCTGCGATATACTTGTCGCAGGGAAGAACGCGAAGTTCATCGACACTCATGCCAGGTAATTTCGTAATTTCGTCACGGACGTTCCCGGCACGTGTGGGTGAATCTCCGCGGTGCTGGTCAGACACGCGGTTTGGCTGCTGACCCCAACGACAGCTTGATAGCTGGTGTAAAAACTCTGTGGGCCCCACCATGATTTATGTGTTTTATCCACGCCGTACATTCATTTTGGCAGCTCATTTTAGGACATGAGCCCAAAAGTGTGGCAGATCCAAAGATCAAGTGGACCACACCACTGGAAATTGTAGGGTTTGAACGCTTACCGTTAAAGTCTTCTTGGGGCCCACCGCAATATTTATTTCCTATCCTAACTTGTTCATAAAATCTCATATGGATGAAGGAAAAACATAAATATCAGCTGGATCCAGCTCCCAAGAAGTTTTCAACGGTAGGTGTTCAATCTCCATTCTTTCCTGTGGTGTGGTCCACTTGAGCTTTCGATTTCCCTCAGTTTTGAGTTCATGCCATAAAATGAGATGTCAAAATGGATGGACGGCGCCGATAAAACACATACATCATGGTGGGGCCCACAGAGCTTTGACATCAGCTAGCTTGCTACTTTTGTGGTCACCAGCCAAACGGCGTCAAGGACACATGTCAGAGAAATGCTTTGAGATAGTCACCCATCACATCTCGCCACGTCACCACACCACTGCTAGAGGGTGGTACGATCCTGGCTACCCAATTCGCGTACTTTTTAAGGAAATGCATACGTGTTATACAAGTAATTGAGAGGGACAAATACCAAATACGAGCGCGGCTTCGGTGGATCCCTAACCATGGGCCCACCGTGATTTATGTGCGTTACATCCACGCCGCCCATCCGTTTTGACAGCTCATTTTAGGGCATAACCCAAAAATGAGGCAGATCCAAATCTTAGGTGGACCACACCTCAGGAAACAGTGGCGGTTGAATGCTCACCATTAAAAATTTTATTGGGGGCCACTGGAATGTTGATTTCCCATCCAACCCGTTGATAAGGTTACAATGACCTGGATGAAGGGACCACACAAATATCAGCCTGATCTAAAACTTTTGTATCTCCCAAGAAGTTTTTAATGGCCAATCACCACTGTTTCCTATGGTGTGGTCCACCTGAGATTTGGATCTGCTTCATTTTTCCGATTATGCCTAAAATGAGCTGTCAAAACGGAAGGACGTTGTGGATGTAAGGAACATACATCACGATGGGTCCCACAGGAATATTCCATGTTTCCTATATTTTTCTCTTTTGTAACGTGCATGTCATACAAGTAATGCAAAGATAGAGGCCAGATTCGCCTCCTTGTTTTTCCCGCGAGTGTCTTCTTCAACTTGTAACACGCACGGTTCATCTTATGCAGGTGTCGTGTCATCTTCTTCTTATTTTCATTGAAGATCTATTCCAATTTTACTAATTTAATCATGTATACCCCACTTATATTTATATTTATATAAATATTTATATTTATATTTATTTCCTATTATACAAGTGACCCCACCTGAGTGTGTGAATAAGATGCAACCTTTCCATCAAGGTTACCCTACCATGAAATTTGAATTCCCCAAGACATTAGGCTGATCCAAACATCATGTGGGACACTGTTGGCATTAGGAGGCTTTTGGATGGTTGTCCATGGTCTCGTCATATTTGTATATGCCATCCAACCTATGCATTATGTAAGTCCCACCATGACAATGGGATGGCTCAAAAATCAGCCTATACAATCATTATGTATGATACTGGTTAGCTTTAAAAATGTCCAAATTCACGTGGTGGCACATATGATTGTCGGATCATTCTAATTTTTTGGGCGTTCAACTTCCATGGTGGGGGCATTTTGGGCAATGGTGGGTTCTATAAAAACACCTAGTGGACCCATGTAGCTCACTTGTGATTGATATTGTCTATAATCTATATTGCACTACATGTAAAAACCCAAGCTTTGTGCACCATGTTGTGCATGTAAAATCCAATCCGTACATCTGGCGATAACCATTATTTTGACTGTACATGCAAAAGATAAGCCCCTTTAAAAACCAATATGGACCACAACAACGGGAACAATGTAAAATTGCTCAAAGATCACCATGGTGGCCACACACAAAGTCACAAACCTATGGTCGGCATCCCATCCCATTGTTCCAATCGAGTGGTCCATTTGTGTTGTAGGTTGAGTTGATTTTTATCCTTTGGGCCTTACCTCAAGGATAAAACATGATGGACAAGGTAGATTTTATATTTACAACATGGTGGGCCCCACAGACGGGTAATTTACATGTTGGGTTAAGCAGGTGTTGTAGAGGATTCCATCACATACGCTTGTAGAGGAACTGGCCTCTTATGATGGACTAGAATCATCTACAACACCTACCCAAGCTTTGTGGGCCCACCGTGCTTTATATATAAATCAGCTCTGTCCATCAAGCGAGAACCATTTTTTAAACCATGGTACAAAATATCAGCCTGATTAAAGCTCTAATTGGCTACACTATTGGGAAGAATTTAAAAGTCTCTTAAAACCGCTAAGGTCACCTAGTGTTGCTTGTTTAATATTTGGATCACATCGATTTTTGTATTTTCACTTCATCCTGGTATGTTACGCCTAATTAACGGGTTTGATGAAAGATACACATGGTGGCCCCACACACAATCCTATGGTTGGGTTCCCATCCCCATTGTTCCATGTGGTGTGGTCCTCTTGAGTCGTGTATCTCTATGATTTTTTTCACATCGTTCTAGAATCAAGGATAAAACTTGATGGCTAGAGTGGATTTTACATATACAACATGGTGGGCCCCACACACTTGGGTGTTTTACGCACGCATAAAACAAGTGTTGTAGAGGGTTTATGTCCTCTTACATTGGGAGATTATTGGGCAGGACAGGATGGACCGGAATGGGTTTTGATAAAGCCAAATATCAGGTGAACAGCTAAAGATGGTTGGGTAGGATGGCTTAGATTAGGTGAGTAGGATAGGCAAGATGGGCTAGTCTAGGATGGTTGGGAAGGATGGGCTAGGTTGGATGGGTTTGGTTGGGTGAATGGCTTGGGCTAAGGGGAGAGAATGTGGGAGATATGGGTGCGAGCTCTCTCCTCTCTCCTCCCTTTGGTTTGTGCAGAAATGAGGGGATGAGAGAGGTATTTATAGGTAAAGGGAGTGGCATAATGTTAATTTGGAGAACTTCGGAGGGCAAAAGGTGAGGTGGAGTGTTGTAATAGCAAGAGGGGTGGTAAAGATGGTAAAAAGAGGGGGTCAAAGGCATTTCAAGAATTATGGAATCCAAGCGCAACCTCCGAGGGAGAAATACCTTCTCTCCCCTCCAACGATGCTTACCTTGAATTGGTAAACAAGGCATAGTTTCACACCACCAAATTTTTACCGGAGATCCCGTGGGCCTTGTGGATGCCTTCGGGCTTCTGGGCTTTTGAGCTGGACAAAGGTTTTACAGGGTATGGGCTTGGATTTGGGTCCAAATTTGGACTTGAATTTAATTTGAATTTGGCTTGTATTTATCCTGAATTTGGCTTGCATTTGGCTCAAGTTTGGAGCTTGGCTTTGGCTTTAGGTTTGGCTAGACTTAGGACTTGGCTTCGCTTAGTGTTTGGATTAGGCTCAGGACTTGGCTTGGCTCAGCGTTTGGCTTAGGCTTAAGACTTGGCTTGGCTCAAGGTTTGGATTAGGCCTAGGACTTGGCTTTGGGCTCGATTTTGGGCCTGGTCTGGGCTTCGGCTTTTAAGGGTTGGCAGATGCAGACTTTCACAAGTCATACATAATCCGAATCTTGCTACAATTGGTCATCCCATGCAGGGTGGGGGTTGTCCACACCAACCCATTCACAAGGTAATTACCATCAGATGAAGAGAAAGAACTATTTTTAGTTTGTGCTCATGCCTGCTCGTGCGCACTACGAGGTGTGCAATTTGTGCG
Organism: Magnolia officinalis; assembly: GCA_021015155.1. Lineage (NCBI taxonomy): Eukaryota > Viridiplantae > Streptophyta > Magnoliopsida > Magnoliales > Magnoliaceae > Magnolia > Magnolia officinalis. The sequence goes on along the minus strand of JAJHSJ010000018.1, from coordinate 3,218,416 downwards.
ACAATGGTATGGATTGCATGGATGTGTTGATAAGACTTGGGAGTCCCCATTGGCCGATATAGGCCTAGAATCTATGGCTGGTTGAACCTATAAAATCGCCTTGGGTTGGAGAATCAAAGACCCCCCAACTAAGATGACTCCTAGATAAGGTCCACGACTGAAGATACTAGGTAACGACCTTGGTGATTGAGAAGGAAGGGGTTAGGCACCCTTCTTCACCCGCACTTGTGTGTGGTCTTTACTTTATGGGATTTAGGTTTTTTGGGGGATTTTCAGGGTTCTGGAAGGCATTAGAATAACTAACTAGCTAGTTGCTGACAACATTAGAAACCGACTAATAAACCCCTACTCACCCATACTAACACCATGGAGATTGCAATGTCTCACCTGGGTTGGATTCAAGGAGATAGTAGTTGCAGAAAAATGAAAAGAAGGATAAATGTAATATGCTAATGAACAAATAAAAAAATAAGAATGTTCAAGCAAGGCTTAACTTCTGATACATCGGAATCTGGAAGTTTGGCAAGGTGTAGGGCATACAATTAAGGGTTACCTAAACTATTAGCAAGGGGCGTACAAGAGGGATGATATGCAAATGTAAAGACCAAAATAAAATGGACAATTGGATGACCGCTCATGCCCATGGAAATGTGGGAGGAAATGAGAGCTACGACGCTCCTCTCAGGAGGAGATGACCATAGTTCTTGAATACTAACCCTACTCCGTCGATCTTGAACTGTAGAGACAGCTCGGACGCTTGTATAGGCTGGGTTGAAAGGAGTGGATGGATGGGATACACTCTCACTCTTTTCTCTACTCACTCTCTATCCTCACCCTCACTCTCTCCTTGGGTTGAGAAATTGCTTGTCCCGAGCACCAAGTTTATCTCCTTAAGAATTTTTTCTTGTTGAAATGAGAGGGACGGGTCCTTATTTATTGAGGGGCTTGGTCTTTTGGTAATTAGTTGCAACTTAGAGGGCAAACATGCCATGTGGAGTGATTTGATTGGCCGGGGGACACGTGGCATCACGAATTTGCTTTGATAAGTGGTAAAACAAGTAACTCCATCGTGCGAGGGAGGTAAATGGTTGTTTTACCCTTGGGCAGAAATACCATCATAGAGGACCTCTCTTTATAGCTGTCCGGAGATCTTGGGAGAGATCTGAGGATCTTTCCAGATTTGCAAAGATTTGTATTGCCTCCCTCACATAAATTTTGCATTTAGGGGCTCAACAACCCTTGGGGTGACCCTCCGCATGCTCAAACTCATTGAAATGGGCTTGAATGGCAATGTTATTGCTGCCCCCGTGGGCTCTTTGATCGCAACAGCTTGAGGAAACTTTATGATGACCCGCTATGTCCTCAAACTATCCAAATAACCGTGGATGGCAATATAATTGCCGCTCTGGTGGAGTTTGCCCTCCAAAATTTCCTATGGAGTTCAGTGGCTTTGTGGGACCTTGGGCCTTATTATAGATTTGGTTTTTGGACTGGATGTGTAGGCTTCCTAAGGGTACCAAGCTCTCAAGTCATCTGTTCGAGTTCAAGATTGGTGCATGGTTTGCTGGGGTGGGGTGCCTACACAGCGTAATCCAAAACTTTTGTTGGACGAAGAAGGTTTCAATGGTGGGCATTCAATCTCAATTGTTTCTTGTGATATTCACCCCTTTGATCCATGGTTAGGATGGCTATCGGACACGATCAATGTTTTAGATCATCTAAAGGTAGCCTAATGTACAATCTGGTATTCTCTTGTTATTCCTGATTTTCTCACCGGGAAATTTCTAGGATGTGTGCATTTACCAAGGGAATGCCTCCCTTTTTATAAAGGCAAGAACTTGGAGGATTAGAAGTTCAGACACAATAGAGATAAGGGCTTGTCCTTATCATATTAAACTCTCTACCTTATCACAATCCTCTTTTAGTTTGAATTTGTATTAGAACTTCAAGAGGGAGATTGGAAAAAGGATATTCACCCAAAGATATTCTGGGAAATTGTGTGGGACCCACTCACTAGTTTCCTACAAGTGGGCACCACAAGCCCATATCCTACAAAATCTTGTTCCGTCATTCCGCTCCATCAAGGGCCATAACTTTATTAATGCCCTTGCATGAGTTTGGAATGCCATATTATCAGACTTCATGATGAAAGTTATGACAAAAGATTCACGCCAGTTGCCAACCTAGTGCAACCCTCTTCTTTCATCCAGGCTTGGACCGGCAATGAGAGCATAAAACTCCCACCAGCGCTATATGCTAGTCTATTACGTTGAATTATCATCATCATCTAAGCCTTATCCCAAGTAATTGGGCTCGGCTATATGAAGCATTTTCTGCCATTCCACTCTATCAATCCACATACGTTGATTAAAATAACCAAATTTATTCACATACCCCTTTGAAAAAATTAAAATATATCCAATCAAATTAGAAACAAAAAATTTGTCTTGAATTTCTTGCAGCTATATGTCAGAGAGTCCTGTCTCTATATATCTGATCGAATTGTATATTGCTGATATCATTTTCACCAATATTCTTTACTTGATTCAGCAAGAATGGCTGTGGAGAATTGCAAATGGAACCAAGTTTCTAGTAGAACCATTTAGCGCATCTGGATGCTATATTGAATTGAATTACAACTATTAGTCTTAAGAGGAAATAACCATATTCCTTCCATGGCATTCATATTGAAAGAGTGGCTCCAAATTGCTGTTAGCATTACTTTCAAGTTGGACTTCAAAGAAATGTAACTGCAATTTGAGGTCTACTTTCTCATTATGAAGATTCTTAGGAAACGTTATAAATTTTGTGATTATGGTCCCTACCGTGTGTGTCACAGATATATATTGCTATCGAAACTGTTGGGTTGGTGGGCCACGAGCTAAACCCCAAAATCACAGAAAACGGTGATTGCAACCATTTGAATTCGCAAGCTTAAGGGCCCTTTTGGATGCATTTCCTCAAAAGGAGGTTTCTGAAAAAGGGGGTTTCAAGCCCTACTTTTTTGGCAACTCGGTTGGCAAGTCGGCATTTTAGCAGTTATTTGTTGAGTTGGAGATGAGTCGGGGTTTGCAAAGTGCATCCAAATGCATAACATCAACTGCTATTTGGTTCAAAACAATGTTTAGGCCCCTTTGGAGGGTGTGTACAAATGGGCCTTAAACAAGTCTTGGGCTTCCTTTAGCAGTAAATTTCTTTACTCATCTTGAACTTAAATAATAAAAAATGACAACGTGATTATGTAAAGTCAAGCTACACCTTGAGCATTTTCTCAAGTTTGGGGATGACCTTCTAAGTTTACTTTGAGATAACAAAAGTTCTTTTTTTTTTTTTTTTCTCTCTCTCTCTTTCTTTTACTAGTGCCTCTAATTGACATAGCTGAGCAAGCCTTTTTATTTCAACTTTGGATAATCCTCCTAAAATTTAAAAGTTGTTTTGGTTTGTAAAATGCCATGTTTTGTTAACCATATCCTTTGGAAGAAGCTTGTGCAGTTTGGGAAGGGTTTTTTTAATTGATAAAAAGGAAGAATCTACTTCAACTAATATGTCCTTCAGCACGACCATACATAAAAAATCACTCTTGGTGAGGTTGGAAAATTAACTAGAGCAGAGGATGCTGTAGCAAAAATGATTGCAAAAGAGGGTAAATCGACCACATTAAGATTACCATCTTGGGAGGTCCTTGTGATATCCAAAAACGGCTCAGCAACATTCAAGCAAGTGGGTAGTGTTGCCCAATATAAATGATGGCTACGTAAGCGTCATGTAGTGAGAGTAGGAGTTATGAACCCTATAAACCATCTCCATGGGGGTGGTGAAGGGTGGCCCAAATTGGTAGAAAAAAAAACCCACAACCCCTTGGGGTCAGCCAGTGTGCTTGGAAGAAGTAGGAAAATGAATAATATAGTGATAGTTTGATTCTTCATCGCCATAAAATAGGAATATTGAAAATCTAATAGGTCCGTTCGTCTTTATGTTCAATTGTTGTGTATTTCGTTCAATTCTCTTCAAATGCACACGAAATCCTAAGACGCGTAGGAGATTTAAGAGGATCTAAATTTTGAAGGATTGTATCTACCCCACAAAAGATGCTACTCATCTGTCCACAAAAACCCTTATACAAAGAAAACAGTATTGTTGTTTCTAGGGCCCCAACAACATCCTGTTAAACAAGATAGCATCCTTGCCTCCTGAGGTTTTTGTTAAGTCCATGACTCTTGGACTTGCACCATACACCAGGAGTAACATTCTCCGTATTTATCTTTTTTGTTGTATATAGTTTGTCAAAATAATTCAACGGGTACAAACTCTTACATGTGAAAGATTTGTGATTTTCTAGTTGGTTATTTCCTTTTATAAAGTCACATTTCTACTGAAAATGAATCTTAAATTCCAGCAATTTTCCGACCAGGAGGTAGTTTTAATTTCTTCCCTTATCTTTTCAAGTGTAGGTAGAGCTCACCACTATAATCAAAAGATCACACGAGCATTTGTCTGTATGGCCTGTTGCTTTCATTTAAGTATATGAATGGATCAGTGATTTGAACAAATCAAGGGGGTTTGTTCTTTTTTCTGTATTTATCTGTTTGGTAAGTTGTATATAGTTTGTCAAAATAATTCAATGGGTATAAACTCTTTTGTGATTTTCTAGTTGTGACTTCCATTTATAAAGTCATATTTCTACTGAAAATGAATATTAAATTCCAGCAATTTTCCAACCAGGAGGTAGTTTTAATTTCTTCCCTTATCTTTTCAAGTATAGGTAGAGCCCACCACTGGAATCTAAAGATCGCACGAGCATTCGTCTGTATGCCCTGTTTGTTTTATTTAAGTATATGAATGGATCGGTGATTTGAACAAATCAAAGTGGTTTGTTCTTTTTTCTTTTTGAAAGGGAATCAAGCAGTTCTTAATGGGGTAAGAAAACAAGAAGGAAATGAAGAAATCGGATGCTGATCTTGAGTGCTTTGACTGACATGGGTACAAATATGTAATGCAGATTTGGGATATTTCCTTCATGGGGCCTTTCTCAGAAGCTTTCCCGCATTATCGGGCCAAACAGGGCTAGAGAAGTGTCCCTTACAAGCATGCCAATAACTGCGGAGATGGCGGAAAAGTGGGGGCTGGTGAACCATGTCGTCGAAGAGAGCGAGGTGCTAAAGAAAGCTCAACAAGTTGCAGAGGCCATGATCAGGAATAATCAAGACATGGTATTGAGGTACAAGTCGGTCATCAATGACGGCTTCAAACTAGACTTGAGCCATGCTCTCGCCTTAGAGAAGGTGAGGTGATTCCATTTCAGCTTTAGTAAATGTTTTATCTAAGACTCCATGCCATTTGATAAACCTCCGTGTTCTTTCTTCTCATGAACTGGGCATGCCATGCATACCAAGGTCATTGGATGCGTCACAAAGACCCCTTGATTGGTGACGTGTGGCACGGACCACCCAAAAGGAAAACAAGACCATACGAAGCCCTCTTGATGATTTTGGCATCTAGATAGTGTTTCCTTTTCTCCTTGATAAAGACTCCAATTCTATCTAGAATTCCATGGTTATTATCTTCACCTGATTCTCTAAAGGTTTTGGAATCAGAATCCACCTACACATCACCATGCTAGTAACAAGAGAATTCAAGAACTAGGCCTACACATCACCGAGCTAGAAAGGAAAGAGAATTCAAGAACTTGAGTAAAACAAAAGTGAGAGTAAAAGGGGCTGCTACGATCCCATGCACACCCCCCCCCCCCCCCCCCCCCCCCCCCCTCTAATCAGGAGTCATTATCTTGTGAAAACCCTTTCCAAACGAGAAAAAGGCACTTCCAAACGAACTTCTTTTTTTTTTTTTTTTTTTTTTTTTGAACTTGAAGAAAGCCGGATAGCATGGAATTAGTAGTATAAATAGCTAAGGAGACCATGAGGAAATCCACCTTTTAACCCACACTTAAAACATGGAATTGCTAAATTGCATGTTTGGATGCACTATCAAATTGACTTGCAATAGTAAAATCACTATTGCCTTAGGGCTTGTTTGGCGGCTGCTTGAAAAATGAGTTGATCTAATTTTGTTTAATATTTAATTACACATTTAGATATTATATAACTTGTCTGTACACAAAAAAAGGGGTGCGCTCTGGCTCTACCAGTACCACCCTAAGCTACAGTGGTACCAGACAGAAGTGGGGCCCATGTGATGTATTCAAGACATCCAAGATCCAACCCATCTATCAGATGTGTGACATTAGTCCCAGTACCTAAAAATCAGCCCAATCCAAACCTCAGGTGGGCCACACCACAAGGAATAATTTGAGAGTGGATGCCTACTGTTGATTTGAATAGGGGGCCCAATCCAGGCCATTCAAGCAATTTTGCAACTTAGGTGGGCCTGGTGCAAATCAAGGGTGGGCGTTCTCTCCCATCTTATTCTCTGTTCTGAGGTACAACTGAGTGTTGTATCAGGCTGATTTTTTATACCTTGGGGTAGCATGAGCTCACACATCTGATGGATGGGTTGGATTTCCTGTATAGATCACGTGGGCCCCACATCCTCCTGGTCCATCCTAGGCTTACGGTAGTACCAGTACCATTGGAGCTCACCTCCCAAGGAAAAATCTCTAATACATAATTACGATTGATTAAAATGAGATGAACTCATTTGTAAGTGGTGCTACCAAACAGACCCTTAGCATTCATGTTGTGGGACTCAGCTTCAAATTGAAATTATGCCACTTTCAAGTCCAACTTGAAAGGACCTCAACTGCAATTTGTAGGCAACTTCTCATAGAGAATACGAGGAAACATCATTAAGTAACGCTGGTTCCCCACAATTAAACTAGGGTTTGCAAATTGCAATTCAATTCAGTTAGGCATCCAAACACAGCTCAAAATTCCCATCGACATCGTATATATTTTCAGAGTTGTTCACATACTGGTAAGGTCCACAACTTGTGGTACCATGGAATCTTTCCCGCCAACATGATGCACCATTGAAATGGTAGGTTCCATCATGAAGATGGCCTGGCACAAAAATCGGGCTGGTCCGGTCATCAGGTGGGCCACACCATTTGAATAAATGGACCATTAATGATCTAACTCATCACCAAGTGTGGCACACCTAGTGAAAATCTTCTTCATGGAACTGATTTGTGAAAAGTGGTATGTTTGGCATTCGTAATTCGCTCTTTTCGAGCATCGTTTGATTTTTTTTTTTTTCCTCAGGAGAGGGCACACGCCTTCTATGATGGAATGCCGAAGGACCAATTCGAGAAAATGCAGAAATTCATAGCAGGCCGAAGCTCGAAGCCCTCTTCCAAACTGTAAACATAAATACACGTTCATCGACAAAAATAAATACATTGACATGCTTCAAAAGAGGGGTTGAAAATAAATTCCAGACATGCTAGAATGTGATGTCCCTTCAATTCCTGTCGCCGCCTCCTCTTTTACAACGATCTTTTTCTTCCCTTTTTTCCCCCTTGTTACCCTTTTCTTCCCTTTTTTCCCCCTTGTTACCGCCTCCTTCGAGCCCACCCAGTGTTGTAACAGCGCTTGTATAATGACAAGGCTACTGTCCATCTCCAGGCGAAAGTTCTGTGCTAATTGAGATTTGAAGGGTCCACCAGCGTCGATCGGATTGAAATGCATTGAGGCCTCTTGTATTCTGTTTTTACTTGTTTAGTGGTTGTACCGTAAACCTCAATGCTTCTGGTGAATTGGCTATGATTGTAGTATGAAATTTCTGCACAGTGAAAAATCTCCGATTTTCTTCGCAGGTGGACATAATAATCTTCACGTGGAGCGGCATGAATCCATATTTTCTTTTGTGTTTTGCTTTCATTTATTGCTTCTGTCTGTGATCGTGATCCGTCAATCTGAAAAACATTGCTAGGTGGGTCTACATGCAGCTGTGTAAGATGATAAGAACCTTCCATCATGTGGGCACCCACCATGGATGAGAAATGGAAACCGTCTAACTGACAGTTGAAATCATCCTGTCTACGTGATTTTTAAACCGTTCCTCTACGCCCCTGATCATAGCTGTATCTGGGCCCATTAGGCCATTGGGGTTGAAGGACCCTTGTGTTGATTAACACTGCAAAGAAAGAAAAGTGTTTAAAAAAAAAAAAAAAGAGAGAGAATATTGCACTTGTTGATTGTGTACATTCCTTTCCATGAATAGGGCTACCAACGGTCCCACTCCTGGAGCTGGCCTAGGCCTGGATTTTGAAATGGTGGGATGGGCCTGTTTGGCTGGTCCTATTTGAAATTTGGATTTTGAAAGTTTGATTGTGCCTGGCCCATTAATCGCCTATCATGAATAGGAGCGGCACTGGACAGGGCTAGCCTTGTAAGGAAAAGAGAAAAATGACAAGTACTTCAATCTAAGAAGATCGTTTCAGATATCGTTTCATATATGATGTCCCACTTTTGCAATGGTTTAGATAATTGAAATATGATCTCTAATACAATGAGTGTCTTTAAACTACATATGCATGTTGAAATAGAAATTGCTCATTAATGTCATTAAATTGCAGATTATTTTCCTGTAATTTTGGCCAAATCAATGATTGGACAGCCAAACAAGCCAGCCTGGCCGTTCATCATTGGCCTGACCCGACCAGGACAACCGGCTAGATTTCAACCATTAGGCCCAGGCCCTAGACAGAAGTTTAAATTGCATACGGCCCACAACATGGACGCTGTGATTTGGATTACTTATATGCTACGTGTGCAATTTATTAGTGCCTGCTTATTAACCATCACACTCTGCCAGAGTATCCACCTTTTTCTTTAAAAAACCAAAAAAGGAAGTAGCTCTCAAATGAGCTCATTTTGGAATCATTCCAGAATGGGGTGTTGCACTGATCGGAGGTCCTACACATGATGATCTGAGCCAGGTATCTTATGGGCCCCACCAATGAAAATCGCTTTGATTTTACTATCTTAACCATCTAATAAAAGGACCCTTTTCTCATGAACATGTGTATCAATTATCGAAATACATTGAATTTTTGTGGCCCATTGATCATTTTGCACATCAAACGGTCAGTTTCAATCCAACCATGTATGTTAATGCAGCAATGGCATAGATGCCCTCATGAGCTGGATCTGTACCATTTAGAAATGGGGTGGGCGTAAAAAAAAGAAAGCTATAAGCAGACAAATGAATATAGATTCTCTCCTTTTTTCTAAGTCATGGCTGTTTCGCGCTTTTCTATCATTACAAAAATATTTTTCTCTTTCATCAAAAGAAAGAATCCCAAACAAATGATAAGGTGGTCACTGAGGAATATGAATTATTACACAAAAAGGGAACATGGATTCTCTCCTCAATCCAAACCATCAAAACTTTAGGGCCCATTAAGGATAAATCATAAAATTAAAAAAGCCAACGGTTGAATTACGCACATAGCCATTGATCGAAGTCGGGACTTAAAGATGCACCACATGTATAATGTCCATGTGCATGCATATAGATGGATCAATGTTCCTATCGTGAATTTGGGGTGGTTAGAAAGTAGCATGATGAAAGATTTAAGTGTTGCAAAAATTAAGATAGTAAGAAGGAGATCATTCGAACGTTGTAGAGGAGTGGTCCAATATTAGATGAGTGATGAAGAGTTGGTCCGACTCCATGGCTTAGTGACAAATAAACTCTGTTTCAAAATTGAGATCATAAGATCAAGTGCTCATGTAGTATGGGTGAGTGATTGAGTGTGTAGTGTGAGTGTGTATGTAAAAAAGAAAAAGAAAAAGAAGATTAAGCAATGAAAAGCAAATTAAAATTGTTTTGATGAAGAAAAAGACAGCTTGAGTAAAGAAGAGAATATTAGTGGGATTGTCTTCCAAAAGAAGACAAATGTAAGACCGTAGATATTATTTAGGTAAGTGAAGCCTTTGTTAAATAAAAATATTTTTTCTTAATTCTATGTGTTTCATTATTTGAATTGTAAAGAAAATTGCAAATTCGATAAAATCATTTCATCTTTATACAAAACTGTGATTTCAAGAATTTGTTTATCAAACTTGGAAATTAACCATTAAACATAGAATTTAGAAATAGTAATTATTCTATTCATGTCCACACCTTTAATTTTCTATATCTAAAATGAATTAGATTAAAGTGATGAAAAAGGATACAAAGGCTTGTCCACTCCTTGAGGATAAGAGTTTATTGCCTACTATTAGAGATTTGTACTTTGCCAAACAAGATTTATAAAGCTGACCCCAATTATTTAACTAATTAAATTTAATTAAAATATAATTACATTAATGAGAATTAAATATATTTGAAGCATTGTTAAGGCAATATGTACATACAAATGTAACTTATTTCAAAACATAGGTTACATTGCTCAAGTTCTCAAATTCATATGGCCCATTATAATTAAAAATATATATTTAATAATAGTTATATAACTTATATGATAACCATTATATCTCCGCATAGTTCGTTTCAACCACCAAATGATCTGCTAAAGTGTGACTTTAAACTGGTCTAATCCAATTTGTAAAACAATGGAGAGGTCTCACTTTCTTGAAAAATGCCTTGTCGATTGTGGATTACTTGCATTCAAACACTCCTTTACCGGCATCTCTACCGAGAGTTAAAGCTATGGTTGAAAACCAATATTAATCATGTATCGTTTGATGCAACCTGATTTCATTGTTACCAATAAGGTGTGTGAAAATCGAGTTTTAATCCTATGAGACTCATTGGGTCGTAGAAAAAAGTTTCATTTAGACAATTTTATTTGAATATAATGTATGTCCATAACCATTATAAATTAAAGATAAGGTTGTGTTGCGAGATGTCTTAAATCCAAGTCCTTTCGCAACTGGGATGCGAAAGGAGTTTCGCGGATTTTGTGTCGCAAGTCCTTTCGCAACTGGGATGCGAAAGGAGTTTCGCGGATTTTGTGACGCAAGTCCTTTTGCAACTGGGATACGAAAGGGAAGTTGCCAAAACTATAAATTGGGGTCCCTAGGGCTATTCTTTTGGATTATTCTAAGACTTCCTAAAGGTATTCTAAAGGGTTCTAGGGTTATCAAAGGGTGTAGAAAGGGTGAGATTCGAGGTTGTTCGAATCGGGTAAGTCCTTTCTCTTTGTAATTGATGCTTTCATAGTGGTGATCTGTCGCTTTGTGCCGTGGTTTTTTCCCGCAAGGGTTTTCCACGTTAAATCTGTGTGTTCTCTTTTCTTGTGTGTGCTTGGTGCCATTGGATTACCATCCTAGATCTAGATCTGTGTGATTCCGCAGGCCAAAAATCCCAACAAGTGGTATCAGAGCAATCGGTTGGGACACAGATCTGAATCTGAGGGATTAGTAATAATGGCGAGCGCCAGGTATGAGATTGAGAAGTACTCAGGGAAAAATAATTTTGAGTTATGGAAGATCAAGATGATGAGTTCCTTAATTAAGCAAGGCGAAGATGGTGCTCTTGAGGAGCGGAAGTCCACCATGAAAGATGATGATTGGAAAACTCTTGATAAGAAAGCCTTATCATCGATCCGTTTATGTCTCACGGATGAGGTTCTCTACAACATCATGAGGGAGAAAACTGTGGCTAATTTATGGGCGAAGTTGGAGGATGTTTATGCGAAGAAATCCTCTGAAAATCGTCTGCACTTGAAGCGGCAGTGATATAACTTCAAGATGGCAGAGGGTGGAGATCTGGAGGCTCACATCAGCAATTTTAATAAATTGGTTTGCAAATTGCTCGATATGGATGAAGTGATGAAAGATGAAGAACAAGCATGTATGTTGCTGAATTCTCTCCCGGCGTCCTATGAGTCATTCAAGGATACTATGTGCAGCATGAACAAAACCCTGAGTGTCGACACTGTTATCTCAGCCCTTCAAGGGAAGGCTATGAGACAGCTAGACAGCAACATAGGGACATCTTCTGATGCACTGTTTACAGTGGGTAGGAATTCTGAACACAGTACAGGTTCTTCAGGTTCTAGATCCAAATCCAAGGGCAAGGGCAAAGGAAAGGTAAAGTGCTGGAATTGTGGGAAGGAAGGACATGTGAAAAGGGATTGTGAAAATCCTAAATCTAAGAGGGAAGATTCTGAGGCTTCATGCAGGGAGGCTAACACTGTCACGTCAGATGAATCGAGTGGATGTGATGGCGATGTTTTGTCTGTGTCTTCGCTCAGACGGTCATACGATGATCGTAAGGACGAGTGGATGCTAGACACAGGGGCATCTTTTCACATGACTCCTCATCGGAGTTGGTTCACCAGCTATAGGGAGTGCGATGATGGACAGGTATTTATGGGCAATGACATTGCCTGTAATGTTGTGGCTATTGGTACGGTACGCATCAGGATGTTTGATAGGGTGGAGCGTACTTTGACTGATGTCAGGCACGTTCCTGATTTGAAACAAAATCTGATTTCTCTTGGTGTGCTTGAGGCAAAGGGATGCAAGTACACAGGTATTGATGGTGCTCTTAAGGTATCCAAGGGGGCACGGGTAGTCATGAAAGCGCAACGACTCGATCATGTTTACAGGTTGATCGGGAGCACTTCAAAAGGTGGAGCTACAGTGGATGTAGCGAATTCCACCTCTGCACGTGTGTGGCATGATGGGCATGGCCACATGAGCGGGCAGGGCAGGAAGGCTGAAACGTGCGGACAGGGATACAGAGCAGGTGGAGCAGCCACCTGTGAGAAGAACCACATGGCATGATTGTAGGATATCGGCAAGGTACATGGACGACTCCAATATTGCAGGGGATTCATCTTCTATTCTGATGACTCTAGGTGAGCCTGGTGCTGAGAAGTGGAAGGTGACTATGGGCGATGTGATGGATTCGTTGTACCAGACCGACGTATGGGAGCGGGTGGAGCTTCCAGTGGGCCAGTGAGCAGTTGGATGCGGGTGGACCTTCAAGAGGATACAGTATAGATACAAGGCGAGGTTGATAGCGATGAGTTATTCTCAGAGAGAAGAGATCGGCTTCTCAGAGATATTCGCGCTGACGGTATAGCAGGTATCTATCAGATCCGTGATTGGCGCTGGTTGGCCAATGTGATCTTGAGCTATGATGTGATGCAGAAATAAGAGAAGAGGTCAAGAAGCTACACGGTTGAAGATTGAAGACATGGTGGAGATTGTTGCGAGATGTCTTAAATCCAAGTCCTTTCGCAACTGGGATGCGAAAGGAGTTTCGCGGATTTTGTGTCGCAAGTCCTTTCGCAACTGGGATGCGAAAGGAGTTTCGCGGATTTTGTGACGCAAGTCCTTTTGCAACTGGGATACGAAAGGGAAGTTGCCAAAACTATAAATTGGGGTCCCTAGGGCTATTCTTTTGGATTATTCTAAGACTTCCTAAAGGTATTCTAAAGGGTTCTAGGGTTATCAAAGGGTGTAGAAAGGGTGAGATTCGAGGTTGTTCGAATCGGGTAAGTCCTTTCTCTTTGTAATTGATGCTTTCATAGTGGTGATCTGTCGCTTTGTGCCGTGGTTTTTTCCCGCAAGGGTTTTCCACGTTAAATCTGTGTGTTCTCTTTTCTTGTGTGTGCTTGGTGCCATTGGATTACCATCCTAGATCTAGATCTGTGTGATTCCGCAGGCCAAAAATCCCAACAGGTTGTCCAAAATACTAATTAAGATATGAATTTTTTATTATGAAAATACGTTGATTTTAGCTAATTTTTCATGAACACCAATAACTATCATATATACATGAGTATGTACATACATACATGCCTTATAAGCCACACAAGCTACTGTTACACAAGTAAGATCGCCTATCTACTCCCACACAACATGTCACAATCAACTTTCAAATACCCACATGTGTCATATGTGCTTATAGTAAGACACAAGTACATAGCATACCACATGTGCCAATATGTCTGAGGGGTCGTTTGGCGCCATGGATTTGGGGAGATTTGAAGGGATTTGGTTGTTTGGCACCATAAAGTAACCGGGGGTTTCAAATCCTCTCAATCAAGGAGTTTGAAATCCAAGGTGAGACCTTGGATTACATCTAAAATCATTCCCATAATTGCATGTGTAACATGTGTATCACTAGACTATTAATCTATTAGACACATGACCCACTAATGATATCCTAAAATAATTAGATTATCAATTGCATCACTATAATTACTTTAATACGATGATCAGCATCGTCCAAACATTGTCCATGTAAATCAATGGTTAAAAATCATTAGTTAGTCACTCAGACATGATCTTGTGCTTGTGGTCCATCTGAGGCTTGGAATTTCATCATTTTTTGGCAAAGCACATATTTCAACGGCTTATTACAACCATTATATCAAAAATTATGTACGTTCACTAATTAAAAATATTAAAGTTGATTTAGTAATTAAATTCAAACCCCCTATAGATATACTATGAATAACTACTTTTGGATTAAAGTTGATTCTCAATCTTTGGTGCCAAACACAGTAAAAGGATTTCAAATCCAGGGGTACCGAATCTAGGGAGTTTCAAATCCACCCTCCCAAACGGGCCCTAATGTAAACAAGAGCCACATATATATATTTAGAAAAAAACATTTGGCAAACGAAAGTAAATACAGGAGCAAAATCTTGTCCATTCCAAACAAGCTTGAATTGGACAGATGTGCTATCAAAATAATAGCAACCATGATTTTATTCGTATGCTCTACTTTTAGAAAGGGTGGTGAATGAAAGATTCAGATTAGTAGCAACTCCTCCACTACCCATGCATGTCAGCGTTGGAAAAGCTCCGTTGGCCCCACCATGATGTATGTGTTTTATCCATGTATATACAAATCTCAAGTGGACCCCACTAGAAGTAACAGTGGTGATTCAACACCCACCATTAAAAAACTTCTTAGAGGCCACAAAAGTTTTTGGATTGAAGTGATATTTGTGTTTTCCCTTCATCCAGGTTAGTGTGACCTAATCAACGGTCGGATGGCAAATAAACATTACAGTGGGCCTCAGGATGTTTCTAATGATAGGCAGGCATTCAATCATCACTATTTCATGTGGTGTGGTCTGCTTGAGAGTTGGATCATCCTCATTTTTAGGCTCATGACTTAAAATCAGCAGGAAAAATGGATGAACGGCATGATAAAAAATATACAGCTTGATGGGGCCCACAGAGCTTTTCCAGCACCGCAGTGGGGACTGAAGGGTCACTACTACAGAGTACGAGTCGGTGAAGGAATATACTTTAAGTGGTCCAAAGTGAATAAGCCCTAACTAACATCAGAAAAGTAGGGAATCTCCAAAGCTTGTCTGAATTGACATTATCCTTCTGCCGTTGATTTCATGACGTATCACTAAAGGGCATTGATTATTTTACCGGTGGGCCCCTTTTTATCATCTGGACCGTTGGCTTATATGTCCCACAGTTGATGACCATCTGGACCGTGGGCTTATATTTTCCCGGTGGGACAATCCTAACCGTTTACTCTGTGACTTCCTCATACAACAGTGTTTCAGCTTTACTCTGCTCCTGTACAGCTCTGCTAATGGCCGTGGTATATACCTAGAGCAGCGAGGTAAGAAAGCATTTTCCATTTATAAGTGATGTGTACGAACCACCACAGTCCCGCAGAGTACCAAACGTTTTTTCCTTCAAAACCCGAAAACGAATTAGGTCTTTCTCATCCGTCCTTCTTCCCACGACTCCATCGCCCGCCATCGATACGTTGCAATGACATCAGCTCCGGTTCGTCGAGCGTCGGAGTGCAGCTGACTCAGGTTTTCCTACAACACCCCTCTCTCCTCTTCGTTTTATAATGGACCTGATTTTCAAAAATCTCGATTTCCAAGGAAATCAAGATTTGGTGGGCCCCAATGAAAATCCAAACTTATACATTTTGTGGGGCCTCTCCAAAAAAAAAATCTTTTTTTTTTTTTTTTTAAAGAAAGAAAAAGGAAAAAAGAAACAAAGAAAGAACCTGAAGTGCGAGCATGGGGCCCACCAAATCAAGAGTTGAGATTTCTCGCCCAAAACGTAACCTTGGTAAGTAATGTTAGACAGCCACCTTTCTATTACAAATCACCAGCACTTGATACTCTGGCGGAGTGTAATAAATGATATACGCGCACTTAAAAATTACTCAAAAATTGCATACATGGCATACAATTAATTTGAATGAAACCGTCTAACTTATGGTACTAGCTTGGATGCTCCATAAACCAAAAATTACATTTATGTGTTATCTGACTATCACAATCGCGTAACAATCGTGTATATTTGTTTGATGGTTAAGATGAAATATCCAATGCTCTTGTTTCAAGTGTTCAAGAATCAAAGGTTAGGATTGTTTAACCAGTCTAAGTGGTGGATCCTGGCTTAGAAACAATTTATTGGGGTTGTGTCCTAAAAAAATCAATGTAATATGACTTTAATTAATGACATGATGCATTTATTCTTTAACTTAGTTAATACTCGAGGAAAATGGGTTTGAGAGGGATTCCTTGGAATGAGAGTCTTATTTCATGGATTTCATTTTCTTGGTCATGACCATATTAGTTTTTGAAGATGCATCTGATTTTTTATAAATGGTCATTTTATTTGAGGAGATTGACTTAGTGTTAGGATGCTAGACTATCTTTACCATCTGACATTGACTTAGTGTCCATGTATCTTACCCCTATCCAAATGAGTGTGTAAGTGTGCCATGGATGGTATGTTAGTAAGACTTATGGACATTTATAGTTGAAAAATGGATGTTATGTTTCGAAATTGAGAGGCTTATTATGTTTAGATTATGACTTACGGATGCACTAACTTCATCAAATACCTAAACTTGAGGATGCATGGATGGAGATATAGTGATTGATTATACTTTAGCTTACTTTACAAGGTTATCATAAGCTATTAAAAATGAGTTTAATGGAGTGTTTGTATCAGGATCTTCAAAGTACACATGATTCATTAAAAGATCCACCTAGTCTATACAAGATATGATTACTTGGTTGATTTTAGGGGTTTATTTCCATCATATGTTTAATAAGAAAGTTATCACTTTTAAAGTTTTTGATTGTTAATTTTTAGTTTCGGTCATTGATTTATAGGTATCAAATAGCTAAAATCTAGCATGGAAATTGACTAAGAATGGTGGTTATGATAAGTGGATATGTTTTAATGTTTTAAAGCGATAATGCATTATAGGATACATTGAAGTCTGTAAAGCGATAAAGCATTATAAGTGTTACATGTCTGAAACCTTAGCATTCTAGTCAGTGTTACATTCCTGAAACCTTAGCATTCTAATCCTTTCTTAACAAAGAGAAAGGCTAGACGCCTAAGCCTTCCTTAGGTGTCAACCCAAAGAGGTAAGAAATGAAGACAGTGTTAAGTGTGAGAGAGTGGGACATGCCCTTTCCTTCACATGTGTGCGGGGTCCACCTCGCGGATGTTTCGAATCAGCCCTCAGCTCTCACCAGAGATGCTTGATGAGGTTCTTTGCTCTCTTCTACTTGAGATAGATTGTGAGAGACTTTCTCTGTTGAAATTAGATGTGAGCATCGAGTCGAGTCGGACCGGATTAGGTCCAACTCGACTCGATCCGGTTTTTGCAAGTATTGACCCGAACTTGATCCAATTCAGGACCGAGTCCAGCAAGGCTGACTCGATCCAAACCAATTCCTTGCTGGCCTAACCCGACCCGAATCGAGTTTAACTCGGTTAGGGAAACTGAGTCGGATCAAATTGAGTCTGTCCGGTCGATTCAGACTGGGCTGAGTCAAGCCGAGTCGGAGACTCTGGTGCTAGGAAGGAAATAAGAAGGAAATAGAGAGAGAGGGGGAGAGAAAGAAGGAGAGGAGGGAAATCGAGAGAGAAAGATGGAGAGAAATGAGGAGAGAAAGAAGGAGAGGAGGGAAATCAGGAGAGAAAGAAGGAGAAGAGGGAAATCAGGAGGGAAGGAGAGGAAGTTGGCTCGGGCTATAGATAGGGTTAGGGTTTGGATAGAAGAATGGTAAATGTTTTTTTAAAAAAAAAGAAGTAAAATCTGACTTTATACTACCCGATTCCAGTCCAGATCAAATAAGATTGGATCGAGTTGCTACATGACCCGAACTCGACTTAGTTTGGCATCGGATCCGAGTGGGTCTACTCGATTCGACTCGACCCCGGCTGTCGGTTCGGGTCAGATTGCATTTGAGTCGGATCCAACCAATCGGGTCGGATTCTGCCCACCTCTAGTTGAAAGATTGACAAAAACAAAATCAAATCGCATGGTATTTTAATAGAATCTGACACGGTGGGCTCCATAATGTAATCCGTAAAATCGAGTCAACTTGTACCATTTCCAAGTGCCTGCGTATCAGGTGTCATACGAAGTCAGAGTATCAAATAAGTCCCGCTTATCACTAAAGGCTCTTTTTCAAGAGGGATCCGAACCAATATCTTGGTCTGGGTCTTCATTTTGTTTGCTTGGCCCAGTCCCACCCCATCGACAAGGCCCATACACCTGAGCAAGGTAGGTCATGTACACGACAAACACGTGCCATCATGGCACATTGACATGAGATCCAATCCATTCCTCGGAAGGACTACCACTAGTTAGATGCTCTGGCCCAAAAATCAGGTTAGTCCACCGTCACATGGGCCACCCTCTACAAATATGCGGCTGAGAAAAGCTTGTCTTAGGTTGTCTTACCCAACTGTTTACAACATCGTGGCCCACCTGTTAAATGGAACAGATATACTCTTGAAGTATACCATCTACGAATTCCGATCTACTTGATTAACGGCATGGATATTGCACACGTCCCCCATCCTTTCTCATGTGATGGCGTGTACGTGATCTGCCTTGTACACACGTTTGGTCTTTGCAAAACTCTCTACCTTACACTAATATGGTGGGCTTCACTTTGTGGGCCCATTAATATGGTGGGCTGGCAAACCGAACATTTTCTGGCCCATGCAAGGGAAGGCCCTCCTGATGAACGGTCCAGATCTGGCACAAGTGTGCTGCATGGAGAGGAACAGACTCATGTATCTAAAAGCAAAAAGAAAAGTAAAAAACGATTGACACGGGATCTTTTCCTTTTTATTTTTCATCTTTGGTATGATTTGTGGGCTTGTAACCAACTTACCAAGGGCCCACATGGGAATGAACGGCAGAGATCTTGTAAATCCGTGCCAGGTGTACGGCCTGATTGAAGGGAAAATAAGAAAATATAAAACGTGAAAACGTTGGTCCACCCTCTTATTTCCAAAGTTCTGAAATATTCAGATTAAAAGGCCACCTCATCTGGCTTCGAACAGTATACTCGAGTTGTCATTTCTAGTATATGGAGCTGATGGTGCATTGATCCAGACCGTTGGTGTTGTAGGTCCAGGTGGGCCATGCCCATATCTCTCCTCTGTTAAAAGATTCTAGCCAAAAATCATGGACATTTTGTTAAGATCCATGTAGATTATCTATTTGTAGGCCACAAATTCAAAGTTTCTGATTTTCCTATAGATGATATTTTTGGAGTGCAGTTTATCCATGGTCATCCCCCATTGATCAACGGTCTGGATTATTGACCCATGAGCCCCACTTGCCAGAAATGAAAAGCCGATTATAATGCAGAAAGCCTCCGACCGAGGACCAAGGATTCTATAGTTTCTCATTACCAACAGCCCGTACGCCTTCGTCAAACATCTGTGATTATTATATAAACAAGAGGGGTTATTTGATACTCCGGCTGTGTATGAAGTTTGATACGCATGCGCTCAAAATTGTACACGTGGCATTATTGAACTCAAATTAAACCGATTAAATTGTTAAAGCCACTGTCGCTAGTTCACATGCCGAAAATCGTATTGGTTGAACAATCCTGACCTCTGATTCGTGGACACTCGTTTGTTGAAATAGAACCATTGGATAATTTCCATTTTCAACCGTCCCTTAAATTCTGCCAATCCGAGAGATAGGTAATAAAATGACTTTAAATTTTGGTTCATGATATATCTAAATTGAGACCTATACTTTGGACAGCTGCGTTTGAATTACTTAATCTGTAAGTTTCTCCGAGTGACTGTGTATCATCCATCACACTCTGCCAGAGTATCATGTTTTTCTTTATATAAACAAGGAAAAAAGATCCAGACCGTTGGACACTTTTTTACTAGAATGTTCCGCAGTCTCCGGACACTTGCCATATTCGTATAAGATCTAGGCTAGTCAATGGCCCAAAATCGGGAAGAAAATCCCAACCATCCATCCAACGGCTTTAGAGGATAATAAATGGATGGCCCACTTTTGGTCGGCATAAATTTTGGGTCACTGCCTTTTTGCAGTATGGCCCACCATATAAAGGGTTGGATCTTGTAAGAACGTGCCACGTGTATCCTAGTAGAAAGTGTACAGATGATCTTGACCGTATATTCAATGAAAATTCAAGCCGTTGGACAATTGCGTCATGCTTTGCAATCCTTTCGGTGGTGATTATAAGAAGAGAAATTGACAACTGTAGACGCCACCTTTTACCTGGCATCTTTTCAGGGCGCTCCCAAACTTTACTTTTCTAAAGTAAGCCATTTTGTATGGACACACTATTTGCAGACGAAAATATCCTTGAATTTACGTTGGCTAAATACTTATGGCTATAATTAGAGTTGTACACGAGTAGAGTAAACTCGATTACTCGCTCGACTCGACTCGAAATTACTCAGCTCAATATGAATTTGAGCCGAGCATGAGCATAAGTTTGATACTCGTTTTGATTACGAATAGAGTACAAGCTCGACAATACTTGACTCGATACTCGACTCGTGTGCTTGACTCAGTACTCGACTCGTATTGTATGATGTTGATTTATTATTATTAGTCTTTTATCTAAATTGTTAATATATTTCAGAAATTGATATCATATATTGCTAATATATGTCAGAAATTATTAATATATATTAATATATGTTAATATAGCTAATATATATTAATATAAAAATTGTTAATATGTTAATATATGTTAGAAATTGTTAATATTTTAATATAGCTAATATATGTTAAAATTGTTAATATATGTTAATATAGCTAATATATGTTAAATTTATTGTTCGAAAACCCTGCTCGAATTGGGTTCAAATTAAGACTCGGACTCGAACTCGACTCGGCTCGATTTCTGCTCATGCTCGAACAAGTGCTCGAACAAGTAGAACACGAGCAGAGAATCCATACTTGATGCCTGAGCAGAGCCGAGTACGAGTAGGACTCGGGCAATGCGAGCCGAGCATGAACTCGACAATACTCGGCTCGGCTCGACTCGTGTACAACTCTAGTTATAATCCGAAGCCATAGGTTGTATATGCAAGGGTATTTTCGTCTGTAAATAGTGTATTCGAACAGAATGGCTTACTTTGAAAAAGGAAAGTTTCGGAGCGCTTTCAAAAGACGCTGGGTAAATGATGGCGTCTACAGTGGTCAATTTCTCTTATAAGAATCATGTATGAGTTATTCGATACTCGGGAAGAGTATTATGGTTCATGCACATGCCCGTTCAAATGTACACATATATTACACTAAATCCTCATTAAACCGTTCAAGTTGTGTGGCCCATCGTTGATAGATTGTAAGATTCAAATAAGATTAGCTGGGATACCCTAACATTTGATTGATTAGCAAATGCATGTTGAATTTGAACTGTTGAGCTTTTTAGATGTCCAGTAATTGGCCAGCTAAGGATCACATTCGTACAATTGCTTGCTTATGGCCCATCTGGATTGGTACACGATACTTGGGCCGTTGAATTGGGGCTATGTACATGCCAAGTACAAGTGTCTGTGTATCACTTGTCACACTCTACCAGAGTATTCTCCATCTTCTAGGCTTTACAAATGTTCTCCCCAACAAAGCTATTTGCCGCGCTCCAACAACAAGATAAGAAAGCAAATAAAAATAGTTGGCGCTCCAACAACAAGATAAGAAAGCAAATAAAAATAGTTTTATATTGAGTTGTTACTTGATATCTAGAGTGTGTGAAGATTCATACGCATCAATTTAAATGATTGACACGTGGATTTCTTGTAACTCAATTTAAACCGTCGAAACCATGGGGCCCACTTTAGATGAATCATAGCCCAGAAGATAAATCGAGATGATCTTTCAACTGGTCTACTGTTGGATATCTAGTGGACGGTTTTTGAGAATGAGTCAGCGGTGAGAATTCAATGGACAGATGTCCATTGATCATCGGCTATGATTGATACAGTATCTACATTGATTACAACGATTTGGATGGTTTAGCTTGAGTGATGCACATGATGGACAATCGACGAGTGCATGTGCATGGATGTAATACTCCGTCAGCGTATATTGAAAGCCACGTAGGCCGACTGCGAGAGTTACACATGCACTCAGTCGTGGTACACGCGGCCTAGGAAGAGGAAACACCGACTTCCACAAGGCGGTGACGGTGGGCCCACCTTGATATATCTATTGTATATCCACTCCGTTCATCCGTTTTTTCAGCTAATAATAGGGCATGTGCCGAAAAATTAAATACATTCAAATCTCAAGTGGACCACACCAGGGGAAACAGTGGTGATTGAACGTTCACCATTAAAACTTCCTACGGCCCACCATAATGTTTATTTTGCATCCAACCTGTTGATGAAGTCACAAATACCTATATGAATGGAAAAGCACAAATATCAACTTGATCCAAAAAATTTTTGGCCCACAAGAATTTTTTTATGGTAGGCATTCAATGCCACTGTTTCTTGTGGTGTGGTCCAACTGATATTTATATGTGCTTTATTTTTTGGTTCATACCCTAAAATGAGCTTTAAAAACTGATGGACGGCATGGATATAAAACACATAAGCCAAGGTGGGGTTTTTTTTTACTATAGGCATGACTTTTCACCTATTCAACCCAACGCAACCGACCGCAAACTTAGATAACCAAAATAGACCACCGACTGTACGGAGAACCAATTTCGGACGAAAATAACCCTCCTTTTTCACCTGCTTCTTACCCTAACCCGAGGGTATTTTGGTTCGTCCGTACCCTAAAAATCGCCTTCCGTCGTCGAAGTTTCCCGCCAGCGAAAAAACTAATTACCCTAAAAGACACTGTCTACTTTGCTAATTATTTCCTACAAAATCTGATCAATTAGACCGCCCTGCTTTCGGATTAGTGGACCTTTCTCTTGAATTTGGACAGTAAACTACTTTTCTTAATGACCGTCCATTAGATCACCACAACTGGCCATTTAGGACCATCCATTCCATGTGATCTTTAGTTTATAACGCATCTATAAACATCCAAGGATTTGGACGGTCTAATTTGAATTACGTTTTTTTGCTGTGTATGCTTTGTCCGTGTGCATGTGTACGAATGACCATACTCTGCCAAAGTACGCATGGCCCACCTCCAGAGGCCAAGAACTTTCCACAATCCTCCGTGACTCAACACTCCAATATTAAATGGAGAAATGATCAGATAAAGCGGCTGGGCCATAGATTACCGTACATCCATATTTTCCTACTAGCTTTCACATATACAGAATATCCTCTCCGTACAAACGGTGGTCCACCCAATGATAATCACTTATTCGGAAGATCAGAGCAATCCATTCATTTGGTGGCGCACAGTAATGCATCAAATCATATCATCGGTTGTCTATTGATATGTATTTTGTATCCCTCTCTATGTGTGAATAGGTCTGATTTTCATTTAAGGAGATCATCAGGGCTTCATCCAAGTTTTATACAGATAGGATGTTCTACTAATGTCAGAAAAGGATAGATGTACCATGACTAATGATACAGCCGCTGTATCTGATTATCTCTCTTTGAAAATTAGGCATGTCTAGTAAATTTCAAGAGGTGAGCTCTCCACCAGAAAACCGCCCTTGTTTGCTGACGTGGAAAATGTGTGTGAGATCCGAGCCGTGTATAAGGTCCGCCCTGACGAGTGTAGATTGGATCCACCGAGTTATTAGGTGGGCCCAAATGCATGCTAAATGTGTAACATTGATTATCCTCTTTTAACCTTCCATCTTTTGTACATGCATGTACTTTTGAATGAGGACCGTTGGTTATCCTCTTTAGTGATCCATTTCTTCCCACATGTCTGGCCCACCAGACTAGTATACTAGATTTTTTATTTTTTTATTATTATTTTTTTTTAGTTCTAGGGAATATAGACAGTGGGGCCTGCTTTATGAACGGTCCAGATCCTGAGAAAATAAATTGATATTGCACCGGTGGGGCGCTTGTTATTGGGATTTGGGATCCTGCGAGTAGAACACCCTCTCTCGTCAAACCAAACGACCAGTCTTCACACATTCCAGCCTCAACTCCCTCCAAAACCAACAGAAACAAATGCATATGCATGTGTGTATGTGTATGTCTACATACTCCCATCATACATAGCTCATACTCACATGCATGCATGCATTAATAAATGAAGGCCCATTCACATGCATGCATGCAAGAGAACTCATCATGCATACATAAAGGGCCATTCACATGCATGCATGCATAAAAAAAAATTAAAAATCACATATGCATACATTTTTTTTTCCTATTAGCTTGTTAGTACACCTTACCGGCAGTTGACACGTCACTGTTAGCCACCCCACTAGGGATCGATACCAAGACCTCGGTTTGAAACGAGAAACGAGGTATGTTTCACTCAGTCTACCACTTGAGCTATGGATGGGTGTGCATATATGCATACATGAAGGTGGTCCACTTACATGCATGCATGATGTGTCTATTTATATACTGTTGCCCAAAAATTCCATAGTCATTGTCCATGCAAACAAGTAGTTGGTTGTCTTTTATGTATTGGGTTCTCTCACCACTATGAAAATGGCATCAAATCAAGTTGTCTTGATACCTGAATTCTATTCTTCTTCTTTTTCTTTTTCTCGTCTGTTTTTTTTTCTTTTTTTATTCTCCCTCTCCCCACAAAGGATCCCTTTCTCATTCCCTATAAATAGATGCATTTCCCTTCCATACTCTCCATCTCTTGAATCTTCTTGTGCTTCTCTCTCTGTCTTGTGGTGATACTCCCACCCACCAAAATCTTCATTAACATATGTGTTGTGATTTTTTTGGTTTTTTGTTTTTGTTCGAATAAAAATACCTTAGTTTCTATGGTTCGTGTTTTTGGGTTTTGAATTGCTTGAGTTTTGGATTTGAATTTGGGCTCTGCAACTTATAATCTCTCTGCTCTTGCTCTGTTTTCCTCTGTTTTCCTATAAGATTCAGTCCTTGATCAGTCCAATACCAATAACATGAACCGGTCTTTTGAATTGTCGGGTGGGAATCTGAGTGTCGATGGTGTCACATTGCTCTCAGATGTTCCCGATAACGTCTCCTTCAGTGGATTTTCCTCCATTTGCCAAACTTCAGATGCACCACCTCCCCTGTTTCATCAGGTTCAATCCCAATCATTCAAGGGCGGGTTCCTCGGCTTCAGTAAACAAGAGCCGTCCGATCATTTAATGAACTCATTGGGCAAGTTCATCGACCGGAACTTCGTTAGTGTTTTCAGGTTTAAAACATGGTGGTCCACCATGTGGGTAGGAAATAACGGCTCAGATTTGCAGAAGGAGACCCAATGGGCACTCCTCGATGTCCCTGAATTAAGGTCATATGTCCTAATCCTACCGTCGATTGAAGGGTCATTCCGGTCTGCCCTCCAACCAGGCCCTGATGGGCATGTCATGATCTATGCTGAAAGTGGCTCTACCAAAGTAAAATCCTCATCTTTTGATGCAATCGTGTATGTACACATCTCCGAAAATCCTTACAATCTAATGAAGGAAGCTTACAGTGCATTAAGAGTCCATCTCAATACATTTCGACTCTTGGAAGAGAAACCAGTCCCATCTCTCATTGACAAGTTCGGCTGGTGTACCTGGGATGCATTTTACCTTGCTGTAGATCCTGTCGGCGTCTGGCATGGAGTGAAAGACTTCATCAATGGAGGAATCGCACCACGATTTCTCATAATCGACGATGGATGGCAGAGTATCAATCTCGATGGTGATAACCCAAATGAGGATGCGAAGAATCTCATCTTGGGAGGGCAGCAGATGACTGCTCGGCTCTATCGATTCCAGGAATGCGATAAGTTCGGGAAGTACAAGGCTGGAACTATGTTGGGTCCCAACGCCCCATCATTTGATTCGAATCGACGGAAGCTATTGATGTCCTTAATCTCTAAGGCGATTGAGATCGAGAATGCAGAGAAGGGTCGTGACAGAGCGATTAAGGCAGGGGTCACTGAATTGTCTGGCTTTGATTCGAAGATTGAGAATTTGAAAGCTCAGTTCAATGAAATGTTTGGTAATTGGCAAGGTAGTAGCAGTGTTTTGAGTGGAGGGAATCAGAGCTGTTCGAGCTGTTGTTGTAAAACGTCGGAGGATGTGGGATTGAAAGCTTTTACTGAGGATTTGAGAAAAGAGTTTAAGGGATTGGATGATATCTATGTGTGGCAATCTCTCTGTGGTGCTTGGGGTGGTGTTAGGCCGGGCGCGACTCATCTTAACTCAAAGGTGATCCCTGTCACTCTCTCCCCCGGCTTGGATGGGACAATGTCTGATCTTGCGGTGGTGAAGATCGTTGAAGGCGGCGTTGGTCTGGTTCATCCGGATCAAGCAGCAGATTTCTATGATTCGATGCATTCGTATCTTGCAAAAGCTGGAATCACAGGAGTGAAAGTCGATGTCATACATGTAAGCAAGCATCCATGCCTTAGCCAATTCTCTTTTTATATGTTTATCTATCTATTGTTCATGTTTGGCCCCATCCTGTCAGGGGGCTGCGGAAGCACATATAGATGAATCAGGTAGAGAATTCTAATAGCATAATCACAATGACTTTGAATTTAATGTGAAAAAATTCATTCGAAAAAAACTACAGCACAAATTGACAGATATCACTATGAAAGCACAAAATATAAGAGATCAAGAGAATACACGATTCGAACCAGCCTCGAATCTCCCTTACAAAACCTTGAGAACCCTATGAATAAATAAGAAAGCTCTAAGATACACCCCAATTCCGATTACACCTGTGTATATAGCCTTGAGAAGAATCACATTCGTAATCGGAAACAAATTTCGCAGATACGTAAATCTACGTAACTCTGCGCAATCCGTTCAATGGCACTTCGATGGCATCAAACCCACTTCGATGGCATCGAATTAATACAAAAACACTCCAATGATAAATCATGAATTTTCTGAATTTTTCCGATCGCATTAAGCAGGCTTTCGATGTCATCGAAACTAACTTCGATGGCATTGAGCAAGACACCAAAGTGTCCAACGACCAACATAAGAAAATTCAGAATTTTCTGATGGCATCGAGCAGGACTTTGATGGCATCGAAGTCCGCTCGACAGCATCAAACTATCATCGGCAAGCATGTCGAATTACAGATTTAAGACATCAATCAACACATCATATATGGGAAGTCAATGTAAGATCTCCAACATCAGCTCCAAACCATCTAATTTAGACGCTGTCAATTGTAGACCATTAGTTGTACCAGATGGTGGGTCCCACCTGTACCATTTCTGGGTTGAACATAAAAATGGCATCTCTCTTAGGCTGTTTGGTTGCACCAACTTTCATGAAACATCATGAAATTTTGCTTCAAATTAGCGTGATTAATCATGAAACTTCATAATATGTGGTGCAACCAAACACAACCCAATGCAAGTGTAGAATATACCTAGTAGGATATCCTTGTATTTATATGTACTGTATTCAAGAATAAGAATGGTTTTGCTGATTGCAGACGCTCGAATACGTCTCTGAGGAATACGGTGGGCGGGTTGAGCTTGCGAAGGCTTACTACAAAGGGCTGACAGAGTCACTTGTGAAGAACTTCAAGGGAACTGGATTGATTGCAAGCATGCAACAGTGCAATGACTTTTTCTTCCTTGGAACTCAGCAGATTGCATTTGGAAGAGTAGGTGAGATATTCAATCAGATGATCTTCTCTAACCCCACCAAAAAAAAAAAGCATGTTTGGATGCATAATCAAACTGAATTATAATTCATTCAATTCATTATGTAGGAAATAACCCAATTGTGGGAGGCACCTGGATTTCAATTCCGACAATTCCAAGTTGAAATTGAAATGATAGTAATTGCAATTTGAGTGTGAATCTCACTTGGGTCATTTAGTCCTTGTTGAATTGGATATTCAAAATTGAATTCGCAGCATAGATCAATCTTAATCAGCGTCCTTTGATTGTGTTTGCTACAGGTGACGATTTCTGGTTTCAAGACCCGAATGGAGATCCAATGGGGGTGTATTGGTTACAAGGCGTCCACATGATTCACTGCGCCTTCAACAGCATGTGGATGGGTCAGATCATACAACCTGATTGGGACATGTTTCAATCCGATCATCTGTGTGCAAAATTCCACGCAGGGTCAAGGGCCATCTGTGGCGGACCAGTCTATGTAAGCGACTCTGTAGGCGGACATGACTTTGATCTGCTAAAGAAGCTTGTTTTCCCTGACGGGACTATTCCAAAGTGCCAGCATTTTGCTCTACCGACCAGGGACTGCCTCTTCAAGAACCCCCTCTTCGATGGTGAATCAATCCTCAAGATTTGGAATGTAAATAAGGTAATTGGTTACAGTTTTTTTTTTTGCTAGATGAAAAAACAGCTGCTGAAGGCTAATTCAAATGTGGGTTTCATCCATTGGGGGCCGCGTTTGGATGCACAAGCGAATTGAATTGAGAACATTCTGTAGTTATGTTTCTTTTAAGACTGACATGGAAGTAATGTGATGCAAATTGCAACATTCTTATTTCTGCCTAGGGTTGTACATCAAGCCCAGTTGAGTCGAGGTGTGCTCTCCTCAATCTCAAGCTCGAGTTTAATATTGGAGCTTGGCTTGTTTGTCAAACCTTTCGAGGCAAACTAGTGGATCGAGTTGATATGAGTTTACTTCAAGTTGAGTCGAGACGAGCCTGCTGCCACACCCCGACCCGACCCAACTACCAACACTCAACCCGACCCAACCCAACCCAACCCACACCCAATCCAACCCAGCAGCTACACCCAACTCAATCCAACACCCAACCCAACCCGCAACCGACTAAACCCAACACTCAACCTACACCCGATCTAACCCAACACCTGCACCTAACCCAACCCGCACCATACTCAACCCAGCCACCCAACCCAACCGTTCTAATCCGCACCCGACTCAACCCAACCACCCGACCCAACCGATATAACTTGCACCTGACCCAACCCCTGGATCAAATATATATATATATATATATATATATATATATTATATATATATATATATATATATATATATGACCTTCCAGCTGAGCCGAGTTTGAGTTGAGTCGAGTCAAGTTGCATTATGCTCATTTTCAAAATGAGTTGGGTCATGTAAAGCTTACTTGCTTGGAGTCACACTGAGCTAAATTCAGCTGAATTGAGCGAGCTTTTCGAGCTAGCTTGGCTCGTGTAAAGCCTTATTTATGTAGTATTAGTAATCACAATTTAATTCAACAGTGCATCCAAACACACCAAAGTCATAATGAAAACTCATATGCATTTATCACTTTGGTTACATCTAATTACATTCACTTTCACAGTTTGGAGGCGTCGTAGGAGCATTCAACTGCCAAGGCGCCGGGTGGGACCCAAAAGAACAGAGGATCAAGGGCTACTCAGAGTGTTACAAGCCAGTGTCAGGGACGGTCCATGTCACAGACATTGAGTGGGACCAGAAACAAGAAGCTGCCCAGATGGACCACGCCGAAGAGTACGCTCTCTATCTCAACCAGGCAGAGGAACTTCTGTTAACGAATCCCACATCAGATCCCATCCACATAACCATCCAACCGTCCACCTTTGAGATCTTCACCTTCGTGCCGATCAAGAAGATCGGACCCCACGTGAAATTCGCGCCGATCGGGCTGACGAACATGTTCAACAGTGGAGGGACCATACAGGCGGTGGATTACAGTAGCGATGATGGTGATGATGTTAGTGTGAAGATTAAGGTGAAAGGAGGTGGGAAGTTCTTATCTTACTCAAATGGGCCACCCAAGAAGAGCTACTTGAATGGGGCTGAGGTGGGGTTTGAATTGTTGGGTGGTGGTAAGCTGATCTTGGATGTCCCTTGGATTGAAGAATGTGGCCTATCTGAGGTGGGGTTTGCTTTTTGATTGGTGGGCCATGGTACTTGTTCTTTCTGTTTTTTTTGTGTTCTTGGAGGTGGTTGATTTCAGTTATTTGCAGTTTGTTGTATGATTAATATATGTATGTTATCATGGTAATGGATCTGCCAAGTCCTTAGTCACGTTGTGCAAGATCCTGGCCTATCATAAGGAGGGCCGCTTGTTTATGTGCTGTGGTTTAAAATTTTGGGTCGTTGTGTGGGAAACGTGTTTAAGTGTGATGTAGAGTGGGTCGCGGATGGTTTCATGGCCAAGATGGATCAAAAAAGGCCCGGCGATGACAAAAGTGATTCAGACCGTCAGTCCTTAAATCGGGCATATCTCGCAATTCGGAATGAGTTATCGGACATAAAATATATAATTTTGGAGTAGAACAAGCTACTTTAGCCACCCAACCCTACTATGCCAGGTTGTGCAAGCCGGATTTATGAAATACCCCCAGATCGACGGTCATTTCTTTATTTTAATTCCATTTTTACTATAAATAGTAAGTTTTATTTTGATTATAACTCTTCATCCGTTGGGCTTTAAGAGTTGCACACAACTTGAAAAAAGCTGATAACAGCTTGGTGAAGCTAAATAGGATACCATTTTTGGCCAAAAACTTTGTCACTAGTAGACATCACAACTTATAAATAGTTAGTTTTAGTTTGATTATAACTCTTCCTCCGTTGGGCTTTGGGAGATGCACACGAAAAGAGGTAGAATAATTAGGATAACAGCTTGGTGAAGCTACATAGGATACTATTTTTGGCCAAAAACCTTGGCATTAGTAGACATCACAACTTATAAATAGTAAGTTTTAGTTTAATTATAATTCTTCATCCGTTGGGCTTTAAGAGTTGTGCCGAGCTTAGAATAATTAAGAGAACAACTTGATATAGCCAAATAAGACCCTTACGGCCAAAAACCTTGGCACCAGTAGAAGTCATGCCCATCTATAAATAGTAAGTTTACTATTTATAGTAAGTTGCAAATTCCAGAATCCTTACTCTTGCTCTAGCGGTGGACTCTCAAGAGTTTCAACACCAGGTGAAGGGTTCGAGTATCCATAGGAGTTTCATCCCTGCTTCCCCCATTTGATAAGTGGGCCACACAGATTTTTGGATTAGGCATGTGATGGACGGACGAGATATGAAACGCCACGTTGGTGCATCTTGGTTGGTGTTCAGCGGCACCTGTCTGGCTGCAAAAAGACTAAAACCTCTTTAATGTGGTGGGATGTGATTGTGGGCCCTCTCTAATAGTGGTATGATTCTCGATCACATCTGGCCGTGTTACAGATCTACGGACCTTAGTGGATCTCCGAATCCCAAAAGAAGAGAGAGCTCTTCTTCCGTCAGATCATAATCGGGCGGTTTTCTAGATGGAGACCATCAGCCATGGGTTTATCTAATCTAGACCGTTGGTCATTTTTCTTCCCTGACCGTGCATATCCACAATCAGCCTGATTTTTGGGCCAGCGTAGCCCTATGATGATCACAACACCTGATGTATGGCCAGGATCATGCACAAAACCATGCGCGTGCTGCGAATTGCCTAAGCACTTCTCATAAGTTAACCGTCCCTTTATCAGGCCACTGATCAACGGATTGGATTAGTTGTGGCCCCAGCCTCACCCAACACAGTGCTGCCCTTACGTGGGGCCCACCTTTATGTATAAATTACATATCCATGTCGTCCACCATATTACCAGATCATCTTGCTTATGAGCCCAAAAATGAAGCAGGTCTAATTTTCAGACAGACCATGAAATAGGAAACAGTTACCAGATCAACCAGAGCATGAGCCCAAAAAACTGAAGCATATCCAAATCCCAAATAGACCTGCGATAGG
The DNA here is from genome assembly GCA_021015155.1 of Magnolia officinalis. Classification (NCBI taxonomy): domain Eukaryota; kingdom Viridiplantae; phylum Streptophyta; class Magnoliopsida; order Magnoliales; family Magnoliaceae; genus Magnolia; species Magnolia officinalis. The sequence goes on along the minus strand of JAJHSJ010000018.1, from coordinate 3,186,431 downwards.
AAACAGTTACCAGATGATCTAGTCCATGAGCCCAGAAAAATGAAACAGATTGTAATCTCAGACTGTCCATGCTTTTTTTTCTTTTTCTTTTTTTTCTTTTTTTTTCTCTTTTTTTTTTTGTGTCTAAAATCTTATGCCATCAAGCTAAATTTTTAGGGCACGGAAATAAAGTTTTGGACTAAAATACTCTTAATTTTGAGAGTAAAGCAGCTGAAAAAAGTGAGAGTATTTTCATTTTTATGGATTGGCCCATAAAAGTAGAGGTCTAATTTAATTAGGTAGATTTTGTCCAGGTAAAGTACGAAAAAGGGGTGAATAACTCCCCAAGTCATATATAGCACGAGCCCGAAAATGAAATAATCCAAATATCAGACATACCATGGAATAGGAAACAGTTACAGAACTCCTGGACCGTGCTTCTCTAGCTAGGTCCGGGTGGAGTAATAACCAATGCCCGCCGTTCATTTGTTACAGGCCCACCAATCAAATCTTGCCACGTCACAACATCACCGTTGAGGGCTCACAGATAACATTTTAGCTTGTCCATTCAATGAAAGGTTAGGATTCACTCAAGACCGCAACTTCACACGTGTCTTCTTCTGCTTGACATAAAAATCTGATAAAGCACATTCTCCCAAAAGTGCAACGCGTTAAACAGATATTTATGGAAGCGCATCTACTGCCCCTCGAGGCAGACCGTGTAACATGCACGTGGCACTTTTGACTTGTGTAACATGCACGTGGCACGTGGCAGACCGTGAACCGCTCAGCATTGCTTTGATCAAAGTATCCTAGCCGTCTAATAAATGAAAACTTTCTGACTAGGCACCGTTGCTAATTTGTCTTTTTGTGTGATTTTCTGGCATAAATTAAAGCACTAGGATTGTCCAAATGATAATGAACAGATATGATCCTGCCACGTGTTGAGAAATGACATGGTGGTATTCGGACTTACCGTGCATCCACGGGCACCGGATCGGCCTACGACTGCGTATCTTTATTGAGAAATTGACGACTGTAATTCCACCTTTTACCCACCCTTTTTTCTAAAGACTCCCAAACTTTACTTTCCCAAAGTAAACCATTAGGTACGGACATATTATTTTCAGACGAAAATACCCTTCCCAAGCTAAACCACTGTTTGTCATCCAATTCTTACGGATTATAACCCGTAGCCATAGGTTTAGCGGGTGAATTTCATGCTTACCTTGTGGAATATAGCTACAGTTATAATCCATAGCTATATGTCAGGGGTATTTTCATCTACAAACAATTTATCCGTACAGAATGGTTTAGTCTACGAAAATCAAGTTTGGGAGCGTTTAGAAAAGATCGTGGGTAAAAGGTGGGATTATAGTCATCAATTTCTCAATTTTTTATTTTTTTTTTTTTTTTTTTTTTTTTTCTAATTTCACTTCGCATTTATACGTGGTCCAAACGGGCGGGAGCGGATTAGGTGAGACACCGGATCCAACCAAATCCCAACTGTGGGGGCCACTGTCATGTATGTGATCATATCCACGCCGTCCATCCTAATTGAAATCTCATTTTAGGCCATGATATAAAAAATAATTTGAAGCAATTCCAAATCCTAGATGAACCATAGTACAGGAAAGAGTGGTGTGATTTACTATTAAAAACTTCTCGTCGGATATGAAAGCTTCGGTTCAAGATGATGTTTGTGTGGTCTCTTCATCCGGGTGTTTGTGACCTTATCAACAGGTTGGATGGAATATATATATATATATATATATATATATATATATATAATATATATATATATATATATATTCTGTGGAATCCATGAAGTATTTAATGGTGGGGATTCAATCCGACTGCTTGTGGTATGGTCCACCTAAGATTTGAGTCATCTTCATTGTTTAGATCATAACTTGAAATGAGATTTCAAAATGGTTGATTTAAGGTTAGAGCTGGGCATCGAACCGAGTTGAATCGGATTGGGTCCAAGTCCAACTCAATTCGATCCGAAATCTACATGGACTGACCCTAACTCGATCCGATCCGGGACTAAGTCCGGGACATCTGACTCGAACCAATCCGATGCACGGTTGGCTTGACCCGAACCGAGTCCGACTCGGTCAGGGAAACCGAGTCGGATCAGGTTGGGTACGGTTCGAATTGAATTGGGTCTGTGAGTCAAACTATGAGGTATGTGTTATACCAAACCGTCCATCCATTTGAAGAGTTCATCTTAAGGCTTGAGTCAAAAAATAAGACAGATCTAAAGATCGGTTGGACCACACTGCAAAAAACGGTGGGAGATTGAACGTTTACCATTGAAACCCTTTTGGAGATCACGGAAGTTCCGGATTAATATGAAATTTGTTTTTCCTCTTCATCCATATATTTTTAACCTTATTAACAAATTAGATGGAAAATAAACATTGTGGTGGGCCCTACGAATTTTTTAACGGTGAAAATCATTATCCTCGCTGCTATTTTCGGTGTGGTCCATTTGAGCTTTAGATATGATTCATTTTTTGTTTCAAATGCTCTAAAATGATCACAAAAAATGGATAAACGGTATGGATATAATAAATACATCATTGTGGGGGCCCATATAATTTTGATCTCATTTGAGTCGTTCGTATAACTCGAAGCTCGAGGTGCGTCTCCGCTCGTCTTTGCACAACACGTATCCTACACCAGCTGTTGTTGGCGTGCACGACACGAAATGAAATTGGATTGCGTATTACTCAGTACGCTCTTATTGTACTGAGTAAACTCTATTGGCCCCACTGTGAATTCATGTGGTTTATCCACGTCGTCCATCCGTTTCTGCATATCATTTAAGATGTTGAGCCCAAAAATGAAGTATATCAAAATCTCAAGTAAACCATGCCAAAGGAAACAGTGGAAGTATTCATTTCCACCGTTGAAACCTTTCTAAGGCCCCAGTGATGTTTACTTGTCATTCGAACTGTTCATAAGATCACACAGAAATGGATGAAGGGAAAACACAAATATCATCTTGATCTAAAACTTCTGTGGACCCCCAAGAACTTTTCAACGGTAAACTTCAATTCACGCTATTTCAGGTGGTGTGGTCAACTTGAACTTTTTATTTAATTAATTTTTTGTTTAAAGCACTAAAATTATATGATAAAACGGATGGACGGAGTTGATATAATGCATGAATGATGGTGGGCCCCACAAAGTTTACTCAGTATGCAATCCGCTTCTGCACGTGAATGCATGTGGTTTATCCCGCTTACTCAGTGGGCTTTTATCATACCGAGTAAACTCTGTTAGGGCCCACTGTGAATGCATGTGGTTTATCCATGCCGTCCATTCGTTTTTCCAGATCATTTTAGTGGTTGAACCCAAATTGATGCATATCCAAAGCTCAAGTGGACCATACCACAGGAAAAAAGTAAAAGTATTGATTTCCACCATTGAAAAATTTATAAGGCCCCATTGATGTTTATTTGTCATCCAACATGTTCATAAGATAAATATATGTAATAAATATTCATAAGAATTACTCTGGATCGGATCCATTCGGTTCGGATCGATCCAGATTGACCACGATCCGAACTCGATACGAAAAATTGTCGAATCTGAATGGCCTTACTTGATCCGCACCGATCCAGGCCGTCGGTTCGGTTTGGATCAGGTCAGATCGGGTCGGATCCACTGGATCGGGTCAGACATGCCCAGCTCTATTTAAGGCACATACATCACTGTGAGCCCTACCTGGTGGATCCATGTCTCACTTAATCCGCTCCTCAAGCGGATGCGCTTCTGATGAGAGTTACGGACGGGAGAACACCCTGATCCATAGCTCAAGTGGTAGACTGAGTGAAAGATACCTCGTTTCAACGCTGAGGTCCTAGTATGGATCCGCAATAGGGGTGGCTAACAGTGAAGTGTGAACTGACAGTGGGTGTACTAACAAGCTAAGAAAAAAAATTTTGTGGACGGGAAGCGAATTGCGTACTAAGTTACTAGTAGTTGTTATCGTGCTGAGTAAACTCAGTTGGGCCCACCTTGAATTAGGGGTGCACATCGAACCGGTAGAACCGTGGAACCGGACCGGAACTGACCAAACGGTCCGGTTTGGTCTGGTTCTAAAGTGCACCGGTTCCGGTTCCAAAAATCAAAGAACTGATTACATCGGTTCGGTTCTCGGTTTGGGGGTATGTAGAACCGAACCGAACCGAACCGTGAACTGATCCGTAGAACCGAACCGTGGATCCGATCCGTAGAATCAAACCGTGGAACCGAACATGGAACCGAACTTGGAACCGAACTAGGAACCCTTTGATTGTTTCCATATTTGACTCATGATTTATGTTTATAATGCACCATTTGATTGTTTCTATAAATGTATTTTTGCACACCTTGTACAATATCTAAACCATTCATCAAATGGATCACAACATGAATGGACATGGGCTCAATAATAAAATAAAACATGCAATTGGGCTGAATTATAAAAAGCCCAGAACCGTGGAACCAATTCGGAACCAAACCGGTTTTAACGGTTCAGTTCCGGTTCGGTTCTAGGGTGCTAACGGTCCAGTTCTGGTTCCGAATATCCTAGAACCGTTAGGAACGGTTCGGTTCCGGTTTCACCCCAGAACCGGACCGAACCGACCTGTGTGCACCCCTACCTTGAATGTATGTGGTCTATCCACACCGTCCATCCGTTTTTCCATCTAATTTAAGGAGTTGAGCCCAAAATACACCGTCCATCCTTTTTCCATCTAATTTACGGAGTTGAGCCCAAAATCGAAGCATATCCGAAGATCAAGTGGATCATACCACAGGAAACAGAGGGGGGATAATAATTTCCATCATTGAAACCTTTCTAGGCCCCACAGTGATGTTTATTTGTCAACCAACCTGTTCATAAGATCATATAGACATGGATGAACAGAAAAACAAATATACGATTGATCCAAAACTTCCGTGGCCTCCAAGAAACTTTCAACAGTATGTTAGAAATGTAAGACACAATGGAGGATAGAAGAAAACGATAACGAAACGATCAGATCTATCAGGTTCAAGGCTCGACTTGAATAGTCAATTTCTCAAGACAAATTTGCTGCCCTTTTTCTGGAAGTTCCCGCAAGTGCAAACAAAGGAAATCTACAAATTATCTTTAGAATACAATGAACTCTCAATCCGATTTTCAACACGAAAATTTGCACATTTAAGTGTTAAACAGATCTCTAGTTTTGACACCGATATGCCTTAAGACGTTCAGAAAAGACTCTACAAGAGATCAAATTGAGAGTAATTACACAGAAGATGATATAATCTTAAGGATAGGAGTATCTGCTTCTGGATTATAACATCCAGGATTTATATCAATTGAAAAGTTATAGATTTCTTCTTAAAGAAGTGCTAAAGTGCCTCTTCAAGAAATCCATACCCATTCACAGGAAATAATTGCCTTCCATGAAAGGACATCACTCTATGTCCTATGGCAGTTATTTCTTTACCCATTCAGATAGAAGTAGTTATTCAACAAGAAAAACTGTATCCACATAAGCGACACATGGCATATGTGCCACATGTACAATCATATCACAATTACTCTAATCAACAAAAAAAAGGTAATAAAGCATCAGGGTACTGTGGCCCAAAAAGTTTGAACCATGTGCCAAAAAGACTAAGGCTCTTTTTGCTCCTTGCGACAATGCGCATGTGCCTAATAAAGCGTCCAAGCAGCTCACGCCACGCGCCCGTGCGCGGACGGTACTTTGCACCGTCCTCGAGGAGATTTGAACCCTGGTTGCATAAGCAAAAACCACTTCTCTTACCGACTGGCTATACACACAAATTATGAAAAGTTTAAATAATTAATATATTTATTTACTTTCTAAAAATAACTTTTATTTTTGAAATTTATTTTTATTTTAAAACACACAACACAGTAAACGTTCAATTCAACAATTTCCTGTGGTGCGGTCCATTTGAACATAGTATATGCTTAATTTTTGGGCTCAAGTCCTAAAATTAACTGGAAAAATGGATGGTCGGAGCAAATAAAATACATAAATCATGGTGAACCTCACGGTGTTTACTTAGTACGCTAAGGGTACGCAATCCGTTTCCATTGCGAACGGGAAGTGGATTGCGTCAGACCCGGCGGGTAAGTCGGACGAAATCAGATTGTCGTACTAAGTAAACTTTGTTGGGCCTACCGTGAATGTATCTAGTCTATCCATGCCATCCATCAATTTTTTTCATCTTGTTTTAGGGGTTGAGACAAAAATTTGAGCATACCCAACGATCAAGTGGACAATACCATAGGAAACCGTTGGAATAATGATTTCCACCGTTGAAACCTTTATAGGGCCATAGTGATGTTTATTTCTCATCCAACCTATTCATGAGATCACACAAACATGGATGAAGGAAAAACACAAATACAAGCTTGATCCAAAACTTATGTGCCCCCAAGAAATTTTCAATGGTAGATGTTCAATTCACACCGTTTCCAGTGGTGTGGTCCAATTGAGTTTTGGATATACTTCATTTTTGGGCGCAAGCCCTAAAATGGACGGACAAAGTGGATAAAATACATAAATCACAATGAACCCCACAGAGTTTACTCAGTACGCTAAGTCGGACCTATCAACGTCCGACTAAATCTGTGTGGGGTCCACCGTGATGTGTCTGTTTATCTACTATGTTCATTTCTTTTATTAGATCATGTTAAGGTATGAGGTAGATATAATGCTCTAGTAGACCATTAGTGTTAGATCACAGAGAGGGTTGCTGCCATAGGAAGCCATGTGGGCCTTCATAGATATCCGTGAGAAATTCAATCCGTCCATCAGTTTCTCCAACCTATATTAGAATGTGATTTAAAAAACAAGGCAGATTCAAAACTTAAGTAAACCACACTAAAAAAACCAGTAAGAAATGTACACCATTGAAACTGTCTTTATATGCCATCCAAATGATTCATAAGGTCATTTTAACTGACTTGAAAACACAAATATTACCATGATCCAAAACTTTTGTCACGGGAAGGTTTTGATATTGTACGTTCAAACCCCATTATTTTCTGTAACAATCTGTTGAGTTTTGGATCTGCCTCATTTTCAAGATCATGCCTTAATATGAGTTGGAGAAATATGATGAATGAGGTGGATTTCTCACAGACATTCCAGTTTGCCCACATAGCTTTGGATACTGGAACTTTCTGCGGATTCCTTCATCATAGGTGGGGCCACTTGGCCTTATCAATGAATTTGTAACATAAAGAAGCAACAAGGATTCTCAACGGTTCAAATCTGTGGATGCGAATGAGCTACGGATGAAATTGGCTATTGAAGTGACGTTACCAAGTTATGTGGGCCCACTGTGATAGATGTATTATATCCACACAGTCGATCCATTTGGAGAGATCATTTTAAGGCATGAGACAAAGAATGAGGCAGATCCAAAGCTCAAGTGAACCCCACCACAGAAAATAATATAGATTAAATGCCCACCATTAAAAACTTTTGAATCTACAGAAGTTTTCGATCCAGTTGATATTTGTGTTTTTCCTTTGTCATGTATGTGTTAACTTATGAATAGGTTAGATCACAAATAAACATCTGGGTGTCACTGTCGCTACTTTTTCTTGTGGTGGGTCCACATGTGTGGATACAACACACATCATAGTGGGGCCCACAGAATTTGGTGATGTCACTTTAATAGCAAATTGGCTATGTCAATAGCTAATCTGCGGCCCCCAATTTTAGCCCTAGTAGAAACCCAAATTCAGCCTAATCCAGAACTCAAGTGGGCCACACAAAAGAAGAACAATGAGAGGGACATTGCCGCCGGGTGACCCAACTAGAGTTGTACACGAACCGAGTTAGCTCGCTTGACTCGACTCGAAAAAGCTTGATTCAACTCGGTTCGAAGCTGAGTTCCAGTCAAGTCGAGCTGATTTTTTGAGCTCGAAAAAATTTCGAACCGAGTTCGAGCTTGCCTAAGCTCGACTCGACTCGGATCGAATCCCAACTCGAATCGAACTAGCTCGGTGACTCGGTTACTTTGATATTGATGTTGCTCACCAAGTGTTTGAAATGACTCAACAAAGTGCGGGCTAGTGGCAAGGAAGGTATGTATATGAAACAAATACCATTTTTCTTAATTTTGATGTTGCTTATAAGGTGTTTGATGAAATACTTGAAAACAACTGGTGTTGTTTTACATACAGTGAAAAATTGAAAGTGCACTGCATGTTTGTGAAAATGTCATAGAGGCTCGATGATAGACTCTCGTGAGTTTCAACACCCGGTCAAGGGTTTGAGTACCCATAGGTGGTGAAATTCGAACTAAGGCATGAGTGTGTGGGGGTGTGTGTGCGTGTGTAAAAAAAAAAAAAAAAAGTAGCTTATCTTAATGTCTAATTATTAAGCTAAAGTGATTAAATAACTTGAATTTCTTAGATAGAGAGAGGAGAATTGGAAAAGATGGAGGGGTAGGATGGGAAGAGGAAAAGAGAGAGGGAAATAGTTTAGCATGGTAAGGTTATAGGTGAGTGATGGAAGGCATGTGCTTGTTTGACTAATGGAGAGAGAGAGAGAGGAGAGAGAGAGAGAAGAGAGAGAGAGAGAGAGAGATGTGACTGATTAATGGGTTGATTGATTGAACGAACTACCTCAGAATTTGTGAAAATGGAGCCCATGACGCGCGTGCATTGCATGGCCCACCTCAAAGTGTACTAAAAAATATTACAACTTCTAATCCAGGTATCTAAATGGGACGTGACACACAACATTGGAATCATAGTGTCTGTGCAGTCGCCAATGTACAAGTCTTGTGGTATTGAAATAGGTTTACGATTGAAGCTCGCCAATCTAATTTGTGAAGAATGTGCCGGTACCGAAAATGAAGCATATAGATGTTGCTTATAATTGATCTTAAACCAAGCTTATCTCAAATAAGTTACGTATCTATTATTGTAAGTAGAAAAAGTTACTTCTTTGGTGGTATCCAAATCGAGGCCTTATTGTTAGTTATGAAAAACTAATACGATGCGAGCATTTGCAATAAAGGAAATATAACAATATGATTATACAAATCATATGTTTTTTATGTGGGTATTTGCAAAGGATCATGAAAATGTTAGTATTATTCACTGAAGCTTATAAATGACACCTGAGATAACCCATTATTGAATAGAATTGTTCAATATTCATGCATTGAGCTAGAAGCTTTTGTAAAGAAGATGATGGTTGAGACCCAATATTGTTCAATTCATTCCCTACTGCATCCAATGCTGAATTGGAGTATTAGATGAGATTGGATTCATTGGGTTGGAAGATCTTTCTAACAGATCTTGATTCAGGAGAGAATTCTTTAAGAAAAAGAACTCAATTGTATAAGTCTATAAAGAGAAAATTGTTATATGACCTATTAAAGCTGTTGTAGTATGCAAATGAAGCAATAGCTGTTCTAGCTGCTGCAATAGCTATAATAAAGATGGTGAAAATATTTCATTTTAATTGGTTGATATAAAAAAAATAATAATAATATCAATTAAATATTCTAAACAATTTGATCAAATAACATGAAAATCAATAGCTAAGATTGACTAGAGAAATAAAATAACTCATCATGTTAACCCCATCAACCGAAAGCAATTTTTATGGTATGGAAAAATTGGGTACGTTTTTAGTATAGACCATCGACCCAAAGAAAACCTTAAGCACCAAAATAAACCTCTGTTCATACGAATAAAGATCTTACCTATTTCATCTTTTTTAGTATTTTCATCTTTCTGAGTTCGTCCATATGAATAAAGATCTACTTTGATGCTAAAAGTTTTTTCGGGTCGAATGAAAAAACATAGATAGTCCGTGGGATCTATACTAAAAACGTACCCTATGTAGTACATCCACACGCAGACAAGTGCAAAATTCTAATACTTATCTGGGGCACAGAATATAAAAGTAATGGATGGATGTCATAAAAGATTTTAACCGTCAGTTTACTTTGTAAGATGTCGGCCATTTAAGCAGTAAACTGTTTGATTTTTCAGGCAGAAAATCTAAGCATCATTTCCAACCAGATTTAAAAATCCGATCTTGCACACGTGCTCCATGTTAGCACGTGTGCCTGCGAGTGTACAGGAACCATCACGCTCTTCCGATAGACACTGTTATACGGAAACGGATAGGCTACTCCCCCTACCGCCAGCCTATGGCTGATGGTCGGTGCTCTGTTGGCCCCACCACGCTGTATGTGTTTCATCCATGCGGTCCATCTATTTTTATAGATCATTTTATGGTATGAGAAAAACAAATGAGGTATATCACAATTTCAGGTGGACCACATGACAGAAAACAGTGTTGAATGAACTTCGACCATTAAAAACTTTTTGGGAGCCATAAAAGTTTTGGATCAAGCTGATCTTTGTTTTTTTTTTTTTTCCTTCACCTGGGTCTGTATAACCTAATTAACAGATTGAATGTCAAATAAACAGTACAGTGGGCCTTAGGAGGATTTAAATGGTGAATATCCAATCCCTATTATTTTCTTGTGGTGTGGTCCACCTGAGATTTGTATCCCTCTCAATTTTCGGATAAAACACTAAAATGATCTATAAAAATAGATGAACGATATGGATAAAATACTCACATCATGGTGGGGCCCACAGGGCACCGACCATCAGCCACGGGGCTGGTGGCAGGGGAAGTAGCCAATCCGTTTCCCTGTCATACCTATAACGTGTTGTATTTTAAGTGGGATAGAGTGTTCCAACTGCTAACATTATCCGTTTTTTGGTCGGTGTTAACCGGCATTTGCTTTGCTAAGCCCACGCGATTGTATAGCACCGCGCACGTATACTACACTACACGTGCCATCTTCGAGTATAGGTAGAAGATCCAATCCTTCCATCATGATTGGACCACAATGTAGATCTCATGTACCAATATTCAGGTTATTCCACTGGCAAGGTGGGCCACTTTTTATAAAACAAATGTACGGTTGGAGAAACTCTACGAAAGTTTTCCAATCCGTCTATCTGTTTCTAACATGGTGCCCATCTTGATGAGTAGAAAAGCATGAATATTGAAGGATAATATCCATATGGTTGGTCCCACCTGATGGACGCTTGGATATTGCATTTGACTGCCTCACAGGGACGTATGGTGGGGTACGGATAGTGTGTCCTGTACATGCGCGTGGGGTAGAAAATCTCAACCGACATGTTACCTACCGAGCAAGAAGTTTCAGAAAGTTAGTTACGATGACCCTGTTTGACTTTGACTCAAATTCGACTAGGAACCTTAGCTTTGAAGTTTGATGTATGTATGTGAATTGTGGGGCATGAATGGATGATCATGGGATGCATGCATGTGCCGTCCCACATGCCATTACATCTCAATTCATCCATGCATTACTTGTGTATATGCATGTATGGGTGGATGTTTGTTGAGATTGCACTGCTGGCATGAACTTTGCCAAATGGCATCTTGCATGCCCTACACTTCACATGCATGTTGGGCCCACCTAAAGTATGACTCTACATGACTGTTGAAGTGGGGTGTTGTTTTTCTTACAGTCGTGTTAGGTTATACTTTGTTGGGTGTAGCCCACTTTTCCTTGTAAATAAAGAAGCGTGAAGAAATTATTATTATTATTTTTTTCTCAGTATTAGAATTAAAGTAAAAAAATTTCAAACTTCTTATGAAAAAATTCAATCATATAATTTTTTTTTTTCTTCAATAAATACATAAGCGGCTTATGTTGATAAGACTCGGCTTAACTAGACTCTGGTTTGAGTCAATTTTAACATTTGTAAGACTCTTTAATTTACTTGATCAGTATATGTTTTAATAATTGGATTTATAGTATTCGATGCATTTAAAATTGTTAGAAGTAAATAGAGTTGTTAGAATAAGACTACAGCAGCGGCTGGTGCAGCAGTAGCATATTCGGGTCTTGATTGGAGAGGTTACATGTTCAGTTCTTGCCTAGTGGCTCAGTCAAGTCAGTATGGCCAATGAGTTTCTATAAGACTCGGCTCAAATTGACTCAGCTGTATTTTGATTTGATCAGCTGATTTTTAGTTTTCTAGTTATTAGATCAGACCCAATAGGAAATAAGTCTACATGACAGTTGGACTCACTAACTAAAGTTTTGATGAAAAACACCACTTCAGTTATTAAATGGTCCGGTCTAGCTAAGGTAATCTGGTGTATAATAGAGTTGAGTGATTTTTATTTTTATTTTACACACTTCACATGGGCACTCAAATTCATGATTTCAGTATTGAAACGCAGTTCATCTACACATCTACCACTGAGCCAAACAGACCTGGTGGTAAGTCAAGTTGGGAGTGACTGTGGGTACGTAAAGGTATGAACCTGTTCAGGTGCTGCTGAGTTCGAGTAAGGTCTGGCTGGTGGTCAGGCCCAAAACCTTGAGAGCTGACTTCATGCAGACCAACTTAGACCTGATTTTTTTAAAAATAAATATAACTGGGACTAATTGGTACCCAATCTCAAGCTAATGCTCAAAATTCTTACAACTAAAGTATTTAGAGCGTGTGGCACATGTAATGAACTTGGAAGGAAGAAAAGAGAGATGGAGAGAAAGGGTGAAACTACACACGTGCTTATATCACAAGTAGAGAAAGATAGAAGGATCTGTCATTAGATTTCTAATCCAACTGTTTCCCCTTTATGGGCTAATTGAGTGCTTGATCTCCCTACGTTTGTGGCGACGTGGCGACGTCCTAACTTAAGCTGGAGTAACAAATGTACAATGTGGATGCATGTGATGTACTCATCATGAACGGTTCCATAGAACCTTTTTGCATGGGTTCTTTATAACCTACTTCCATGCGGACTACACACAAAAGGGAGTAAAATGTATACTGATAGGCAGAAATAAGACAAAAGAAAATAAAAAAAGTCTTTAAAAAATCCTTTCCTAACTAATTGCAAGGAAAAACTATCTAAACGATGCTTAAGTGAAGAAATAAGTGTAGAATGACATCTATACAATAAGACTAACGAAGAACTACTACATTTTTTCAATTTTCAAAATATCATACTTTCATTTGAAATATCTTCATATACTTTTTTAATTACGAAGTAAAAAAAGACAACAGGGATGCTCTTATGACATGAGGATGTTGTAAGTTTTTAGTATTCCCAGTTACATCAATTCGCTTTGAAAGTCCAACTAATTGATCTGAACTGTTCATTAAGTCTGAAACATATTTCATGAGCTACCATGCAATTTACCAGATAATCTAAACCATCACTTTTTTAAACCTCATTTTCTACATTATTCTTTTTCCAGTCCTAACAAAAGTATTTCTTTACAATTATACGCAATCCCTGATGGGTCCTAACAAATAGATGGATCAAAATTTTGATTCGACTTATTTTGTGTAAACAATCTTAACCGTCCATATTAAATGCCATTGACAAAATGATTAGTATTTGTCGGATTGTTCTGATTTTTGCGTGGTATTCCATGAAATGTATGTTGAACCTAATGAACAGTCTAGATCAATAGATTGGACCGTCTAAGTGTCCTAATGCAACTAGGAGCACTATTACTTGAGGCAGAAAGGAAGCACTTGATCATACAGCACGTGTGCAAGATCTGGACCATACGGCAGAAAGGGGGGACTATTAGCATGACCTGGGACAAAGGCGGGGCTGGTTCATTCATCAGGTGTGCCACACGTGTATGTTGTATGTGGACCATTGGTCATTTTCTTCTGACTGTTCTTTTTCCTCATTAACTGTGGCCCACCTGACGGATGGCCGGGTTTTAGTTTTTGGGTTTGTCATGTCCACTCTACGCTATTCCTGATAAACGGCCTAGATCTTACATAAATATGTTGGGTTGGCACATGTGCCACCTATTTCCGCTCCATCTCATGCTTCCTGTTTCCTACGTAAAATTCATTAATTCCAAGTAAGAAATGGTCGGCCAGGATTTCATGAAACCTCCAGTCCAGCTCAAAGCTACAGTCACTGGGCCATTTTTAGCCGGATGAAATTGATGACATGGGCCCAGAACATGATTTTTCATGGTCAGTATATGAAAGTGTACCAAATTATGATGTAACACTAGCATATTCGCTGCAGTAAGATACACGTGGTACAATCTCAACCGCCCAAACAGCACATTCCACCGTAGATAAGCTATACACGTGGTACAATCTCAACATCAAATTTATGGGACAATCGTCGCCGTCAGATGGGTTGTCATCAAATGAACAAGTAAAAAGATGAAATGGTGGAAATTCAACGGGCAAATGATCACTGATTGGACGCTCAGACTATCCTATTCGTGTGATTTTAAAACTGCCATGCATGATGGGCCCACAATTTGGACGTATGGATTGATTATATGCATGCCAAATGTACGGTGGATACGAGCATGAATATAGTCCACCATAACTCTGCCACATGACCATATGTCATTCCTATTAATTTCAATCATGCTCCATAATGATGGCCCACAATAAATTCAATCTGGGTCTGTTTGGGTGTTCCCCAAATTGTGGTTGGTGGACTTCCCAAGCATACTCAAAATGGTTTTTGTGAGCAAAACAGAAGGGGAGTTACTTAATACTCTGGCAGATCATGATATTTGATATACAGCCATTCAGAAATTGGATTCATGGACTCTAATTCACCTTCGGCCCATGCGCCAACCTTGTGCAACAGATGCATGAGTGGGGCATCTGAGCCATGCATCAGGTAGGCCCCACCTTGTACATCACATGGCACAAAAACAAAGGCTGCTCGGGCAGGCCGTCGCTGTTTGCCAATGTGCAACATACATGTGGGTCCTACCTGATGAGTGGGCCGGCATCCGCAATGTGGGGCCCACCTTACACAAACACATGCTAGCAAACCTCCCTTAAGTAAATACACCTTAATTACGTGTAACATAACACAGACCAAAGTTTAAAAACTCGAAAACTCGACTCGATATCCAGCCGGATCGGGTTGGGTCGACTCGAAGACTTGATTCAACTCAACTTGATATTTAATAGTTAATTAGGAATAATAGTTCATTAATAATAAATATAAAAATAGGCAATGTAAGTTACAAAAGCTTGCTGATAGACAGTTATTCACAAATGAATTTTAACTTGGTGAGTTACTGAGATTGATTTCTTGCCAAGTTGAGTTGACTCGGTCAAGTCACTGGGTTTTAGGAGTCACTTGGCTCAATTTCTCGTCGAGTTGAGTTGACTCGGCCAGTTCCGAGTCGATTTATCGAGTTTTAGAAATATGAGAAAGACAGGGCTAAAGGTAGAAAATGTACAGATGAGGACTTTTCTTGAGATTTTTCTAAGGAGAATGATATTTTGCTGTCATTTTTCTAAAATACTATAAAATCTAATACAATGATGATTGAATGATGGCTTGATTTTCAAACGATGGGACAACTGGCCTTATTTTCTCTAATTATGGGGGCTTAAATAACTGAGATAGGAATTACTCGAGGCACACCCACGATCACCCCCATCAATCTTGACAACTAAATTTCTTCGCGATGATCGGACGGACATCGTCGGCTCCTGCAAGCGTCTCTAAGAAAGGAAGCAATGAAACCAATGCACTGTCTGAAGGATCACCGAACCAACTCTGAATAGGTATCCCATTATCGACTTGTAACTGGTACACCTGCAATCACATTGCAACCACAAAACAAGATTCAAAGACAATTAAAAATAATAATAATAATAATAATAAAGACTTTTTTTTTTTTTTTAAAGCAGGTGTACAATGCTTTTTGGCAATTGCTTGGTCACCCAAAACCCATTGCAGTTTCTTTTCAGCTCTGGATAAAATTGATATGAATTGTTATAAAAAAGCTCATACTGAGAGTTTGTACATTTCACTGTGATTTTCAATTTGTTCATGTGGGGCTCATGGCTTAGTAATCAAAGATGTTGATATCATGCGCCCCATTGTGGATTGCCCATGCACTGAAAGAACACCACAACGGGAAAATCTTAACCCTTCAATTGGTGGCCAGCAAAATAAATGGTGAACAAAAAAATATACAGCAGTGGTCCACATTCAGCCAAGAGAAGATCAATTTGACACTTGGGATCTTCCAACCTGCAGGAATTTCAGCAAACGGGCCATCCAATGTGATACTCATCGTATCAATGGTCTTTCAAAAAAGGTCTAAATCAATGAGTAATGGGCCCCACTTGTACAAACTGATGATACAAAGTGTACAGTGGAAACTCTTGAAGTGAGCTTTATATGATACCCCAAAGATACCATGTTATTATGCTTAATCTAAAAACTCCCCGTTGAATGTTTCCTCATTGATTATCATTTCAAATAATCTGGAGAAATACTGATTTATTACCTCCTGTATAAAATTCAACTAGAAAGACAAATGCCTTCTCAGATGAAGAACACAGATTTAGGGCCTTTGGTGTAAGAGAAAAACTTTGATAATTTGGCAGAGAGTAATGGATATGTAGCATTTAGAAATTACTTCAAAATTGTATGGGTTCCTCGAGTTTAGATGTATCATGAACCAAAAACCATGCTTATTTGATCATCTGACTATCAGATTGGCAGACATTTATTGGACAATTAGATACGAAAAATATACCAATGGTCCTATTTTAACAACTGTTCACGAATCAGAGGTTAGGATTGTTCAACCAATCTGATTTTTGGCATTTGAATTAGCAATAGCATATTCCACAATCTAGTTTGTTTAATTCAAGGTAATGTACGCCAACATGTATACAATTTCTGAATGCCTGTGTATCTGGCATCACTCTGGCAGGAATCAAATAACTCCCTGTTGTGTAAACATAGAGAGTGATCCATTTGGATTGCTCCGCGCAAGATTCATCGATACATCGTTTTGCAAAAAAAAAAAAAAAACCCGCCGATGAAATGAATGTGCTTATTTCAAGAGGAAACAGAAAACTATTCAATTTCCAGTCGTGCGTTTGTGCAAAAAAACAACTTAATCTGACGTGGGCCCATGGGTCCCACTTGTCAGAGTTGGTCCAAATTCAAATGGATTTCTTTCTATATTAACATCAGAAGCCCTAAGGATGCATTTGGATGCACTAGAATCGAATTGATCTAATTTGCCATATTGGGAGGAAATAACACAAAAGTAATTACCTTCCTAAAGAAATGGTAATGAATAAGAAGTTCTGCATGGCTTTCAACCAACTTGTAAGTAATGTAGCTGTAATCCATGGCCCAGCCCCGCATTATGGAATATCAGCAATGATGATTGCAGTTCGGTCATTTCCTCCCCAGTTGAACTATTTTTTTTTTTTCCAATTAAATCTAGTAGTGCATCCAAATTCCAAATGCAGCCCTGGGTTGCGTTTGGATGCCCAATTGAACTGAATCGCAATTTGTTTTATTAATCATCAAGGCAATGACCAGGTGGGGTGGAACCATTTTAGTTCATCATGGAAACCAAAACCCTATTTATAATTCGCATGATTCAGGTTGGACAAGAAACAATGGCAATTGCAATACGGGGACTAGTTCCTCATATGAAACTCTGATCATTTACTCTTTTATTGAATTGGGTTCAATGCAATTCAATTGAGCATCCAAACGCAGCCTTACGGACATGGTTTTAAGACTCGACAGCTGAGGCCAACCTATTTGATCCAGATTCGAGTCCGACTCAGACGAGTCAGGGATTGACTCATCTGAGTCAGGCTGAGTCTGACCTATTTTCACTGCTGACTCATAGTGCCAAACCTGTTAGATTTGACTGAGACTGAATGAGTACTATAAAAGAGGAGAAGAGGCGAACCTGAGGAGAGTTGTCCACGATGGCAACTTTCGCAAGATCACGGCCTAGGATCGTCAGGTCCTTTGTATACCCACTCTCTGAAAACACACATGAGTCCCGGTAAGCACGGTCACAAATAAGCCGACGTTCAGGATCCAGAATATCCAGCAACTGCTCCGCATAAATGCTTTGACTGGCCGTAAATACAATAATCTCAAACATCCCTGCAACTGCTTCCAGGAACATGTGAAGGTACGGTCTCTGGCGAACGTACACCGTCTGCACTTCATTGCCAAAGCAGACTTGGAAAGTGAAGTCGGCATTTTCACAGTAATCCAATGTAGAATGCACCAGAGTTTCTGCAGAGAGAATAAGCTGTCAGAACAAAAGAAGGGAGCAATGCCAACTTCAGGTGCTCAACTGCACCCACAAAATACAAGCGCCCTATACATTCCGGCATGGCATATGCTTGCAACATCTGAGCCATTCATCAGGAGACCACAGCTTATGTTCCTTAGCACAAAAGGGCAGCTGGTTCACTCATTAGGTTGGCCACATTTGTGCTAAGAAATGGAAGGTTAGCAATGGATAGCCAACTGTCCACACTCAATAGGCATGCGTGGCCCACGTGATGAATGGGGGGAAATCCTGATCTTTAGGCACACATCCTCCAGCGTCTTGACAGATGAATGTCCCGGATCTTGCACATGTGTCCTACATCAGCACTGGTAGGGAATACGGAGCATGTGTTTGACGCCTGCAGATGTGCCACCGCAAGGCAAAATTATAATCAAATTCGAAGGAGAATTTGAGATTTCAAGATCATGCAGAATGGCAACTTTCAATAACTTCAGGCATTCTAACGTAATCCGAAACGAACACCAGTAACCCACAACTGTCACTACCCAATCGCTTACATTTATTATTTTACATTTTGCTTTTATATATTCTTTATGTAAATTATGTATACAAGCAGACATGGCACATCAAACACATGATTGCATGTGGAGAGAGGAAGTGATTTGCAAGACATGGGTCATGGGAAATAGAGGTGGAGTGGTTTTGAAAGGGAGTTTTTGGCTACTCTGGTAGGGTGCAGTGGTTGATACTCAGCCACTCTGAAGTACACATGGCATACACCAACTAAATCAAACCATCCAAGTTGTTAGACCCACTTTACATAGGTCATCACCTGATGTTCGCATTTATTTAACTATCCTAACCTCAGATTAATAAGAATTTGTTTCTTGAGTTTGGACCATCAACTGTTTTTTTTTAAATTTTGACCATCCATTAGATATCCACCAATCAATTTTTCCCATTGTAAAGGGAGATGGGAACCGATGCGTCACCAAATTACGTAGATGCCCTTACTTTTTTTTAAAGTCCGTCCCAAGTCCTTTAATAATGCATAATTTTATTTTTAGCAATTCTAAAAACTAATTGCAAACAGATTCTCGCCCATGTATCTGTATTCTCCTCTTGTTATATATAATAGAGATTCCACTCTATTAATGACGATGTAACCAATTGCTGGATTGTCCCCAAATAAAAGCCAAACATGGTCCTTTGTGGTCCAAAATCCAAAGAGTTGGTGGCAGTTGCATGGGCCCATTTTTGAAGGGACAAGATTAACTGCATCTAAAATACTTCATTTACGCAGTTACGATTTACACAATTAAGATTTGCCCAATTTATCATGGTTTTAAATATCACACAATACCGAGTCAACTCAGTCCCAGTGAAGAACGAAACGAATCACCTCCAAACCCTCCCAATCAGAACAATGCAAGTTGCACTGTGAAACCCAGTGTTTAAAACCATGCGACTTAAGCCGAGTATGAACCCTAAACGCCTATCATTAAAAGGAAAGAAAGAAACATTGATTGCAAGATTAAAACATGAATCTTGATAAATGGGATGGATTGCCATAAATGGCAAAACATTCACTACCACCTAAACAAGAAATGCTGAAAATTCCCCTATAAAAAGCAATATAAGCTTTTCTAGGAATACTATCTGCAAAAAGATACCAAAAGTGGAAAACATACAAAACTTGTAAGCACCAGTGCAAGGTGCATCTAACCCAAAAACAAGGTCTTGTACTCTGTGGACCCAATAGAGTGTGGCAGATGTCTCCCCAAGGGCCCATTTGGACACACCCTCTGACTGGGCATTTGAATCGTAAATGCTGTTTTGACCCAAACAGCAGTTGATGTTATGTGTTTGGATGCACTTTGCAGACCCCTGTTTCATATCCTGCTTGACAAAATAGGAGCCAAAATGCCAACCCAGTGAAAACCAACGATTCGACCAAAGAAGCAGGCTTTGAAACCCCTTTTGCGGAGACCCCCTTTTGAGGAAATGCATCCAAATGGGCCCTAAGGGCAGGAAGCTACCACTACATACTGTCCACTAGACCTCTTGCTTCTCGAAACTAACCTTATATGAAATAAAATGCAAATGGGTTAATGGAATTCCAGTAAAAATGCAAAACAAGTGGCTTCACAAATACAATGTGAACTGAAAAATAATAGTTGGATCTGTTCTCAATCAAATGGTGAAAGGAAGAACTATTACTGAAAGTATTCTCAAATGGGAAATACTGGGGAGGGTTGCACTCTAGAGGCCCACCCCTTCTGCACCACCACATGGTGATACAAGCTATTCATGTAGAAGGTCCCCTAGATGAATCACATGGTGAAAATCCAACTGATCAAAGCTCCTCACCATCCATATAAAGGCGAGTTAAAAACAATTGGTCCATATTTCAAGACAAGACTTACATGGTGGGGCCTACTAGATGAACAGTTCAAATCAAAATGTGGGGCGATGAACCTTCCTAGCAGTCTCTTCTCAAACCAATGATATATTCATTTAATCCTATACAATTAAATGCACAAGAAAAGGGATAAAACTGCCTTCATAAGGAAAAAAGAATAGCGAACAAAAAGATGCCCTGAAATAATTGCAAAATAGAAGCGATCTGTACCATCCAAATCTAGAACCAGAGTGATGGGAAGTCTTTTCTGTGAATGGCTTGGAAATAAGAAAGGCTTGAAAGATGGGCCTGTCTCGGGAACTTCTGGAAAGCTTGTAAAGAGTAAATAAGGATCAAAGCCATCCACTTCATCCGTGATTCCATTGCAACTGTTGCCACCACTGTCCAACAATGTGGACTGCTGAATTGCAAACATCAAACATGCATCGTCGCCATTTAGTAGAGCATCTTCGATTGCCCCAGTATCATACCTATATTCAATTTCCGCATTAACTTCATTAAATGGCCAAACCATGCGCCTTTCGGATATATCAAACAACGCCTCCAAGTCGATATGGTCATACATAGGACTGGATTCAACATCCATGTCATCTTGAAGTTCTGCCGAGGCATTGACACCGAGATTATCAGGAGTTGCATCGGAATCGCGAAAATCAGACGTATTAGACATTGTAGCACTGCTTTCGGTGAGGGTTTTCGTCTCTGTCATCTTCACGACAAAATATGTCATGAGAACCTCGATTTCTACTTATCTGAAAACAGCAACAAATTGAAGCAATTTTGTTTCATCATTCATGAATTTCTTTTTAACAGACCATTCACTCATTTACATTAGAAATAAAGAAAACAAAACAAAACTTGACAATTTAGAGCCAAAGAGATACCCACCCATTTTGATAGATACAGCACTTTTCTACTTTTGATAATACAATAGGAAAGAATTGCACAAAATTATGACTGAGGAAAAAATGTCAAATGGATGGGTGAAAACATCAATTCTTTTAAAAGAAACTAGAAATGCTAAGCACCCACTCATTCGAGTGCCTTGCACATGGAAACTAGTGACATCGTGCGAGTCTAGAGGAGCTCATCAGATTATCCCCACCAGGCAGATGTGACTATATGATCATCGTGTGACCATGAGTGCACAAATGAACATAAGTGCCCACTTGGCAGTTTAGAAGGGGAGGGATATGTGGGATTTGCTGTTTTTGGTCGTTTGGTAGCAAGAATTGAAGGGATTCGGATATAAGAGGAGCCCAAATCACCAAAAGGGCTATTTTTGAACTCCCACCTCAAAGCTATGATTTAAATCAACTTGATTCTGTACATACTAAAATCCACCCGATTCCACCGGATTTCAATTCCTCGCTGGCAAACAAACCCTAAGAGTTAAAGACAAGTTGAAAAACGGTTGGAATTCTATGTACACGTATGGCCCACCTGATGATCAAATTCACCATATCATTGGGACACCGCACTGGGCACATGATGAGCTGCTCTGATGTTGCACATATTTTACTCATCCCGACCAGGTGATTGACTCATTCAATCCAAAAAGTCCCACTCTTAACTCAGACATATTGCCTATTTCTTTAACAAACTGTTAAAAGAAACAAAATTAATAATAAAAAACACAAAATCATTTCCAATACTGGCGGGTAAAAGTACAGGACAAAACCCAATGATAATCTAAATTATAATACTACCTTCTCAAACCCTAATCGACCCCAATATCAGCTTCTGTTATTTCCATTTTCAAAAAAGTACTTAAACCCATCTATTATCATTCTTCAACAAGCAAAACCCGAGTATCAAAATTCATTTTCAAATCATTCCATATATATTTTTTATAAAAAATAAAAATAAAAATAAAGCAGCTCTAAATGCTAAGCAGGTAAGTAATCGTCATCTTCATCTTCTTCTTCTTCTTATTCTTCTTCTTCTTCTTCTTCTTCTTCTTTTTATTGAATTTAACCCATTTGCAATCATACTTCAAGAAACAAAACCCAAATACTAGAATTCAATTTTAAACTACGGACAAAAAACAAAAATGACTCTAGTACTAAACAGACACTCGCCAGACCCGATTTACCCGTAACTCCCAATCTCTTTTCTATGAATTAATCCATCATACTTCAAAGAACAAAACCCAAAACCCAAAATTCAAAATCCCAATCCAAACTAGGAAGATATAAAAATAAAAAACAGTAGAGAAAAAAGGCCAAAACGAAAAAACATATCATCCATACTAAAATTCTCTACTTCTTCTCTTCCTTAAACCCATTTGCAGTCATCCTTCCAAAACCAAAACCCAAATCCCAAAATTCAATTTCCATAACAAAAACAAGAAGATAGATCAGAAGACAGGGAAAGAAGGAGGGAAAACGAAAAAACAAAACAAAATCCATACAACAGAATCCTGATGTTTCAACCACAAATCTCTACACCCCTACAAAAATCCAGAAAATCAAAACCCAACAGATTTTCCAACCCAAGAAGAAAGATTAAAGCTCCCATTTACTAAAAATTGATTTTTTATTGATTTTATTAATGATTATTTTTTGAATTCCAATGATTGCAAGCAAATATCAAAATCAAAATAATGTTGAAAGAAAAGGTAAAATTCAAATTAAAAAATAAAAATAAAAATCACACATACCTCCAGCTCCAGCACGCACGTGTTTTCCAGGTCTCTTTGGAAGAGACTCTCTGCCTAAAATTCAGAGTTTGGGAAGAGCTTTCCGAAAAAATAGAAATAATCAGTGCTAACTGTACACAATTCCCATACACTTAAGTTGCGGTTAGCCTTGTTGGAATCTTCATCGTATTATCTGAACCGTCCATTAGCTTAAATCCAATATTCCACCACAACCTACTAAAAATAACAAAAATTCAATGGTTCTGATCATCCTTTTTCAGAACCATCTTTTTCAACCATCTTAACCGTTCAATTTTTTTCGACTAGTTCGATGGTTCTGATCATGTTATCAGTTTAAAATTTACTAGAAAGCATATGAAATTGATTTATATTTAGATGGACGGTTCAGATAGGTGGTGATGATGTGAACAAGAACACATGCAACTAGGTGTATGGAAAGATTTACATACACTTAGCGCGCTCGTCATTTTCTCGAAGCAAATCTATTGATAGATGCGGACGGTTGAGATTCATAGTTTGATGAGGGATGATGTCGATTTTTGGACACGTGGAGATCCGCTGGTGCTTTGTGAAGAGTCCGAAGCGCGTAACCATTGGGTTTTCGACAAGTGTCATGCCGTGGTTGGCCGCAGGCTTCTTCTTTTGCCAGTCTGGCGCGCTGGGTTTTTTTTTTAAAGTTCGTTTCGCGACTTAGAATAAGCGTGTGTCGCCATCCACTGGGGCCCACATTTCAATTGAATAAATAATTAGAACCGTCCTTTTTTATTCCTTTAATAGTATAGATAAGCTACCAACCCATAGTAAGGCCTTTTTCGTGATCTTAGCCTTTGGTTTTTATAGTTGAATTCAAACCATTGAAAATTTTCTTTTCATTTTCTTAAGTTCATCTACAGATAATGATTATCGAAAACATCCTTTCAGATCTGATTTTATGTATTTATATGGATTCCACTAAAATTACAGCTCCGATTATAGAAACACTGATCTTGTGGGCCCCATTAGGTAGCGACACACACAGGATTCTCAGTCGCGACAGAAGAGAAACGAAACTTTTTTTAATTGCTTTCAATTTGCTTCTCTTTTCGGGAGAAATACTCTGATACTCTGGCAGAGTGTGATAGATGATACGCAGGCAGTTGGAAATTACTAAGAAATTGCATATTTGGCACATAAATAATTCTAATAAACCGTCCAAATTATGGATATAATTTTATATGTTTAATTAAAAATTTTATTTTTATAAAGATATATATACCTATTTTACAGATAGACATTTCCTGGACGATTCCAAATTAAAACATCCAATGGTCTTAATTCGAAAAACATGTGTCCACGAATCAGAAGTTATGACTTATCTAATATTATATTTTTTCATATTGCAACCTTTAAAAAAGTGGATTCCATAATTTAGACGGTTTAATTTGAGTTCATATGTTCCACGTGTACCATTTTATGTGCTTGCGTATCAAGCGTCATCCGCAGCCAGAGTATCAAATAACTCCCTCTCTTTTCGTTTTCGGGCTTAGGCTTTTAACTTTGTATGTATGAAGTGGGAAGCAGGCAACCGCGCGATGCACCGAGCATGTCCACACGCAGAAAGGTTTAACACGTGTCAACGAAGAAAGGCTGTGCAGGATGCCAGCCGTTAATCAGGTGGCCACAGGCTATCTATGTGTCGTGACCCAATATCATAATAGTGAATATCGATGATCAGACCTTTCATTAGCACGATCAATACAGATCGTCCATTATCCTACCTAACGATGAAATAATGATCATGATCATTCAATCAAAGTGGCTTTTGATATAGATGGACAATCAAGGTGGGCCTCACAAGATGGACGGTCCAAATCAAATGATTAGGATCATCCCATCTAAGTAATGATCAAGCCATAAGTGGGTCGCACATGATCAACGCTCCTAAATCAATGATCAGGCATTTTGGAGCTATAATCAATCAATATGGGCCATCTACCATTCCTAAAATGGTTAGGATCATCACCTTTAATTGAAAATGAACATTCCCTCTTTCAATTAATTAATATGGGCCGTTGGTTTTCCTACCTGACTAGAATTTGAAAAAAATGGACAAGCAAAAGTTTACATGATGTTTGTTCCATATCAATGTTCATACCTTTTATAACATTCATTTGATTGTCATTTAGATGCGTTTGGCAGTTTCAATTTGGTAGTTACCCTCCAATACTCAATCCTCAGTCAGTGGTGGAAATGATATGTGGGCCTTAGCATGATGTATTTGTTTTATCCATACCGTCCATCCATTTTTCAGCTTGTTTTATGGCATGAACGTAAAATTGAGGTAGACCCAAGTCTCAGGTGGACCACACCATAGAAAAGTAGTGATCAATTACCCACCATTAAAAAAAAAAAAAAAAAATTATAGGGCCACAAAAATTTTATACTATGATGATATTTGTTTTTTACCTCATCTAGGTCCTTGTGATAATCAAGGGATTGGATGGCTAATAAACATTACAGCGGCCTAGAAAGCCTTTAATAGTGGGTATTCAGTCACAATTGTGTCATGTGGTGTATGGAGCTTTTCCATAAATGACCTTTAATAGTGGGTATTCAGTCACAATTGTGTCATGTGGTGTATGGAGCTTTTCCATAACTAACCATAATATTTGGAGAAATTTCCAACTGTACGACCAGTGGCCCACAACCTTTTTAAGCCCACTCGCTTTTTACTTCCAAGAATACTCCCCAGCTGTACGGCCCTATTTCTCAGGTCGAAAATGCCCCTGCTTTCCTTCCTTGAGGCGGCGGATCGGCTGGTGCTCGAACACGAGCGCATACGCTCCTCGAACTCCGAGTTGTACGAACGGTTCAAAGAGATCAACGTTACGTGGGCCCCCCAGTTAGGTATTTATTATATCCACAACGTTCATCCATATTTTGAGATCATTTCGGAGCATTATCCAAAAAAAATCATATCCAAAGATCAACTGGACCACCCCACAAAGAGTAGCGGGAAAATTGATTTTCACTGTTAAAAATTTTGTAGGTCCACCATAACATTTATTTTCCATCCAATCTATTCATAAGGTCACAAAGACGTGGATGGAGAGGAAAAACAAATTTCATAGTGATCCAAAACTTATGTGACCCCTAAAAGGGTTTCAATGGTAGACGTTCAATCCTCCACAGCCTTTAACAGTGGGGTCCACTTGATAGCTAGATCTGTCTTATTTTTCGTCTCAAACCTTAATACGAGTTCGCCAAAAAGATGGACAGTTTGGATATAACACATACCTCACAATAGAACCCACAAATAGCGATGGGATAACAAAGCAAAAAATAAAAAAATAATAATAAATAATAATAATAATAAATAAATAAACCAGAAACTTTTGGCTACGAGTCATTATATAGCTACGGATAATAAACGTAGCCATAGCCCTTGCCCATGCCATTTCAATACGTCCTTTCATATGTATTGAAGGCCTTTCGATTAATCAAAAAAGTTCCGAAAGTGTCCAACGAGTTTGCCTCAAAAATCCTGCAATTTTCGATTAATCGAATGTCTTTCGATTAATTGAAAATGGTATTGTATCTTTAGCTACGGATTATAACCATAGCCATAATTGTATTTTGTGCCCATCTATGAAATTTTAAAAAAATTTTTACAAGGAGAACTTTATTCTACCTACAATTTTCTCAAATACATATTTGTATAAATATGTATATATAAGCATATATAAAAAAATTCTCTCTTTTTTTCATTTCTTTCTTTATTCATTTAATAAGAATATCTTCTAAACCAAAATTAGTTAGTTGATGTACTCTATATGATTTTGGGGTAGAAGAAGCTACTTTAGCCAACTAACATAGTTATTTTTTAATATTCCATTAAGTCGATGGTCGAAAATCCATTTCATTCACTTTGTGATCAATTTCAGTAAGTTCGTGGTCAATTTCATTTACTTCATGGTCATTTCCATGCATTTCATGGTCAATTCGCTTCACTTAACGGTCATTTTCATGCATTTCACGGTCATTCTTGCCTATACCATGTTGATTCACGGTCATTTCGATGCATTTCGCGGTCATTTTCCATCACTTCGCCGTCATTTCCATGCATTTCATGATATTTCGATTCATTTCACGGTCATTCCAAATAATTTCGTGTTGATTCATGGTCATTTCGACGCATTTCATGATCATTTTCCTTCATTTCACAGCCATTTCTGTGCATTTCACAGCCATTCAATTTACTTCACAGTCATTTCCGTGCATTTCACGGTCATTCCAAACAATTCTGTATTGATTCACGGTCATTTCGACGCATTTCGCGGTCATTTCTCATCACTTCGCGGTCATTTCCATGCATTTCACGGTCATTTCGATTCATTTCACGGTCATTTCCGTGCATTTCACGGTCATTCCAAACAATTCCGTGTTGATTTACGGTCATTTCGACACATTTCGCGGACATTTTCCTTCACTTCACAGTCATTTCTGTGCATTTCACGGTCATTTCGATTCACTTCACCGTCATTTCCGTACATTTCACGGTCATTCCAAACAATTCTGTGTTGATTCACGGTCATTTCGACGCATTTCGCGGTCATTTCCCTTCACTTCGAGGTCATTTTCATGCATTTCACGGTCATTTCCCTTCACTTCGCGGTCATTTTCATGCATTTCACGGTCATTTTCATGCATTGTTTGGAATGACCGTGAAATGCATTTCACAGTCATTTCGATTCATTTCACGGTCATTTTCGTGCATTTCGCGGTCATTTCCCTTCACTTCGCGGTCATTTTCATGCATTTCGCGGTCATTTCCCTTCACTTCGCGGTCATTTTCATGCATTTCACGGTCATTTTCATGCATTTCACAGTCATTTTCATGCATTGTTTGGAATGACCATGAAATGCATGGAAATGACCGTAAATGAAGGGCAATGACCATGAAATGCGTCGAAATGACCGTGAAATGCATGGAAATGACTGTGAAGTGAATCAACACGAAATTGTTTGGAATGACCGTGAAATGCACGGAAATGACTGTGAAGTGAATCAACATGGAATTGTTTGGAATGACCGTGAAATGCACGGAAATGACTGTGAAGTGAATTGAAATGACCGTGAAATGCATGGAAATGATCGTGAAATGAATCGAAATGACCATGAAATGCATGGAAATGACCGCGAAGTGAAGGGAAATGACTGCGAAATGCGTCGAAATGACTGTGAATCAAAACGGAATTGTTTGGAATGACCGAAATGACCGTGAAATGAATCGAAATGACCATGAAATGCATGAAAATGACCGCGAAGTGAAGGGAAATGACCGCAAAATGCGTCGAAATGACCGTGAATTAACACGGAATTGTTTGGAATGACCGTGAAATGCACGAAATGAAATGAACAACGAAATTGTTTGGAATGACCGTGAAACGCATGGAAATGACCGTGAAATGAATCGAAATGACCGTGAAATGCATGGAAATGACCGCGAAGTGAAGGGAAATGACCGCGAAATGCGTCGAAATGACCGTGAATCAACACGGAATTGTTTGGAATGACCGTGAAATGCACGGAAATGACCGTGAAATGAATCGAAATGACCGTGAAATGCATGGAAATGACCGCGAAGTGAAGGGAAATGACTGCGAAATGCGTCGAAATGACCGTGAATTAACACGGAATTGTTTGGAATGACCGTGAAATGCATGGAAATGATCGTGAAATGAATCGAAATGACCGCGAAATGCATGAAAATGACCGCAAAGTGAAGGGAAATGACCGTGAAATGCGTCGAAATGACCGTGAATTAACACAGAATTGTTTGGAATGACCGTGAAATGCATAGAAATGACCGTGAAATGAAACAAAATGTCCGTGAAATGCATGGAAATGACTGCGAAGTGAAGGGAAATGACTGCGAAATATGTCGAAATGACCGTGAATCAACACGAAATTGTTTGGAATGACCGTGAAACGCATGGAAATGACCGTGAAATGAATCGAAATAACCGTGAAATGCATGGAAATGACCGTGAAGTGAAGGAAAATGACCGCGAAATGCGTCGAAATGACCGTGAATCAACACGGAATTGTTTGGAATGACCGTGAAATGCACGGAAATGACCGTGAAATGAATCAAAATGACCGTGAAATGCATGGAAATGACCGCGAAGTGAAGGAAAATGACCACGAAATGCGTCGAAATGACCGTAAATCAACACGGAATTGTTGGAATGACCGTGAATGCATGAAAATGATCATGAAATGAATCGAAATGACCGTGAAATGCATGGAAATGACCACGAAGTGAAGGGAAATGACCGCTAAATGCATCGAAATGACCGTGAATCAACACAGAATTGTTTGAAATGACCATGAAATGCACAGAAATGACCGTGAAATGAATCGAAATGACCGTGAAATGCATGGAAATGACCGAGAAGTGAAGGGAAATGACTGCGAAATGCGTCAAAATGACCGTGAATCAATATGGAATTGTTTGGAATGACCGTGAAATGCACAGAAATGACTTTAAAGTGAATCGAAATGACTGTGAAATGCATAGAAATGACCGTGAAATAAATCGAAATGACCGTGAAATGCATGGAAATGACCGCGAAATGCGTCGAAATGACCGTGAATCAACACTGAATTGTTTGGAATGACCGTGAAATGCACGGAAATGACCATGAAATGAATCGAAATGACCGTGAAATGCATGGAAATGACCGCGAAGTGAAGGAAAATGACCGCGAAATGCGTCGAAATGACCGTGAATCAACACGAAAATGTTTGGAATGACCGTGAAATGCACGGAAATGACCGTGAAATGAATCGAAATGACTATGAAATGCATGAAAATGACCACGAAGTGAAGGGAAATGACCGCGAAATGCGTCGAAATGACCGTGAATCAACACGGAATTGTTTGGAATGACCATGAAATGCATGGAAATGACCGCGAAGTAAAGGAAAATGACCGCGAAATGCGTCAAAATGACCGTGAATCAACATGGAATTGTTTGGAATGACCGTGAAATGCATGGAAATGACCATGAAATGAATCGAAATGACCGTGAAATGCATGGAAATGACCGCGAAGTGAAGGGAAATGACCTCGAAATGCGTCGAAATGACCGTGAATCAACACGAAATTGTTTGGAATGACCGTGAATTTGAATCGAAATGATCGTGAAATGCATGGAAGTGACCGCGAAGTGAAGGGAAATGACCGTGAAATGCATCGAAATGACCGTGAATCAACACATAATAGGCGATAATGACTATGAAATGCATGGAAATGACCGTTAAGTGAAGCGAATAGACCATAAAATGCATGGAAATGACCATGAAGTAAATGAAATAAATGAAATTGACCATGGACTTATTGAAATTGACCGCAAAGTGAATGAAATGGATTTTCGACCATCGACCCGATGGAATCTTGAAAAATAACTATGTTAGTTAGCTAAAGTAGCTTCTCCTACCCCAAAATCATCTAAGGTACATCAAGTAACTAATTTTGGTTTAGAAGATATTCTTGTTAAATGAATAAAGAAATAAATGAAAAAAGAGAGAATTTTTTTTTATATGCTTATATATACATATTTATACAAATATGTACTTGAGAAAATTGTAGGTAGCATAAAGTTCTCCATGAAAAAAATAAAATAAAATAAAAATAAAAAATAAAAAATTTCTTAGATTGGCATAAAATACAGTTATGGCTACGGTTATAATCCGTAGCTGAAGATACAATACCTTTTTCGATTAATCAAACGACATTCGATTAATTGAAAATTGCAGGATTTTTGAAGCAAACTCGCTGGACAGTTTTGGACCTTTTTCGATTAATCGAAAGAACTTCGATATATCGAATTACATTGTTGTCGGGCTATAGCTACGGTTATAGCTACGGTTATAATCCGTAGCTAAACGTACCCCCACCTCTCACACATTGAAAAGCGGAAAAGCAGGGGCATTTTCGACCTGAGAAATGTGGCCGTACAGTTGGAAATTTCTCTAATATTTGTATCTGGCAAATAAACATCCACCTAATATTTGTATGTCTTGATTTTGAGTTCATGTCCTAAAATGAGCTGAAAAAATATATTGACAACGTGGTGGGCGTATGGAGCTTTTCCATAACTGACCATAATATAAAGGGTCACTACCAAATCCCTGGGTCCATCTGATTTGTGGGCTCATGTTAGGATACAAACCCATTGATGAAGTAGATCTAAAACTCAAGTGTGCCAAACTGCATAAAACAAATGCAGATTGAATGCCCACCGTTGAAACATTCAAGGCCACAAAAGTTTTGAAACTCACTATTTTTTGTCTTTTGAATTCATCTTAGTTGGGAATAATTTCACTGATAACTTGTATAGCATAAAAATAGCACAGTGGGCCAGGGAGGCTTGAGTTTTAGATCAACCTCATTTTTTGGCTATCTCCTAATGTAAGCTAGTAAGATCGTTGTATACAGTGAATTTCTCACAAACATCATAGTAGCCCCACCTAGGTGAACTTCCTGCTGTTGAAGTTCACACCATGTCCAATGTTTCTCCCAACCACTTCCAATCCAGGCCATCTACACTGTGGGGCCCACCTGATGCACTGAGACAATGCCGCCCAATATAGAGGTGCATGTCACCTAAGTATAACTCAAAAGTACAGTTATCATGTGGGTGGGCAAATTCAAATGAGAAAATTGCTATTTTGGGGCAATGGATATATATATATAAAAGTAAAACTATAATTTTTGAAATAGAAGTATATAAGCATGAGGTATTTTGTGTGTAAGATTGAAATCTCTCTTTCTAACCATTGGCATTGACAGGCCCCACCTTAGACCTTTATTTTTCCATAACCAGCCAAAATACCACGTCACCGTACAACTTTTGGCCCAGCTCAATTTAGTGCCTTTTGATGGTCCACGAGGGGGCATTCATAATTTCAAGGTGTTTTTTTACTATGAAAGAGTATGATAGTTGATACACGGGCACTAAAACTTGTACATATGGCACTTGTAATTCAAATTAATATAACTAAATTGTGTAACCAAACTGTCCTGAAATCATGGTCCGAAAATAAGATTGATTGAACAATTCTAACCATGGATGCTTGGTTGAAATATGATTATTAGATTTTTCACTTTCACCATTCATGCCCATCAGTAAGTGTCGGAGACAATGTAACTCAGATGGTAGAGCGATCGCTTTGAATCCACCAATCTAATGGTTAGATTATCAGATGAGCATATTGATGGTGGGACCCACACAATGCTTTGCTCTACTAAGTAGAAAATCGAATTGATGGTGGGCCCCACATAATGCTTGGCTCTACTAAGTAGAAAATCAAATTGATGGTGGGCCCCACATAATGCTTGGCTCTACTAAGTAGAAAATCGAATTGATGGTGGGCCCCACACAATGCTTGGCTCTACTACGTAGAAAATCAAATTGATGGTGGGCCCCACACAATGCTTGGCTCTAGTAAGTAGAAAGTCAACTAAGGGTATCTTGTCCCATTTTCCCTCCATTGCTATTCTTTTGAAAATTTCAAATGGTCATGGCGCTTTTCTTCATCCAAATTTCAGTGTTTTGAGGATTTTATTTTATTTTTTTCATTAAAAACCCTAACTTTTGGGTGAAGTGTGCAGTTTCTAAGTAATTTCTAAAATACATGAATTTCATCCATCGCAGTGTTGGAGTATCAAAGTTTTCCTGGATGGCCAAAATTCTCTCTTTTTTAAAACAGCTCCACCTGTGATTTCACACCGTTTATTTATTTATTTATTTATTTAATGTATGGCTACAAGGTGATCTAGAGATAAAGATGAACGGCGTGGATATCATCCCCATGGGGCTAACAGACCCCATTTCGTATGCCGCAAGATATTGGGGTCGATCATCAAATGGACCCACGGGCCCCACTGTTGTTGTTATCGACGAACCTCATTTTTAATCGCATGCCCTCATATGATATGATATGATATTTCAAAACGGTTAGGTGGTTTGGATTGGTCCAGACATTTCTGTGGGCCCCACATATGTACACTGAATTTTGATCGTTGGACTTTTTCTGCCATCCCCATTTTTCCCATTAGGGTGGAAGATTTTTTTTTTTCTCTCTCTTTTGGTATAGAGAGTGCTCCTAGTGGGGAGCCGGTTAGGTGCAGCCCTTAACATGGGGCCCACCTGGATGTATATATTCTATATCCATGCCATCCATTCGTTTTTCTAAATCATTTTAGGGCATAAGCCCAAAAATGAAATAGATCCAAATCTCAGGTAGACCATGCCATAGGAAAAAGTGGTGATGGACCATTAAATACTTATTGTGGGCCACAAGTTTTGTATTAAGCGGATATTTGTTTGATTTTCCCCACCTCATCTAGGTTTGTGATGACCTTATCAATAGGCTGGGCTCTGTTTTATTTTTGGGTTCATGGCTGGAAATGATATGAAAAATGGACGGCTGATGTAGGTATATAATATATTCATCAAGGTGGGCCCTATGATAAGGGCACTAGGCCGCACCTAACCTAATCTGTTCCCCTTGTAGTGTTCACACGACTTGATGAATTGTTTGGATGTCCGGAATACACGTCATCTAAACGGTGAAAATGAGGCTATGCATTCTTCCATTAAAAAATAAAGTCATTTTGTATTCTAGTGGTGCAGGTTTAGCCACACATCAGATAAGTAAGGAGAAAATTTTAAAGTTTATAAGAAGAGAAATTTATATAGGGCGTAAACCCCTTTTGGAGCCTGTTCCATTTTTAAAAGCTCACGCAATTACTCCTATAAATGGGTAATTATTACCATTTCACTCTGATTGAAAATCAAACGAATTTCTACCTTAGAAACCAATTCAAAAGAGTTAGTTTAAATTTGTGAACCCCAATGTGATGTGTTTTATATATTTATTTCGTCCATCCGAATGAAGCAGTTCCAACACTCAAGTGGCCCACACCAAAAGAAACAGTGGCCCCAATAGATTTTTAACGGTAAATATTCGATTTCCTTTATCCCATGACGTGGTCCACTTGAGCTTTGGATGTGCCTCATTTTTTTTGCTCATGTCATTAATTCAACTGACATAATGGATAAACAATGCGGATAAGTAATATATTGTGTGGCCTTCTTAGTTTTTGGTCTAAAGTGCAATTGGTCAAATCAAGCACTGGGAATAGCGCTATAAATACCAGCTGAAAAAACCCTTGGCAAGAGTGTGTAGACACCCATTCAATGCAACCTCTGAAGTATATATATATGAGACTTATCTAATGTTTTTTTTTATTTTTTATTTTTTTTATTTTCACACACCACCACACACTCACACCATAGTGGGATTTCACCACCTATGGGTACTTGAACCCTTGACCAGGTGTTGAAACTCCTGAGAGTCTACCACCAAAGCAAGAGTAAGGACTCGAACTTCTCTAATGTAACAAGACAACATTTGAAGGTATCTTGAAGGTTGATTGTCATCTCACCTCAAATCAAATAAGTTCTTTAAATTCTTCCTCATTCAAATTTTTAATTTTTTTATAATTATTTTTAAATTCTAAATTTTCATCCTTACAAATTTACAAATCCAAAATTCCTACACATTCTATCAAAACCCTTCATTTGATGGGCCCACAAAGCTTTTACGACACCAACTAGTACCGACATTATTGGAGGGGTCACTACCAATTGTAGTCCGATGTTAGCAACTACTAAAACTTTTCCACCTTCGCTCTTAGATTAACATATATTAATTCCACTCTTTTCTTTTCTATCATCCTTAAAAGATAACTCTTTTCAAAAATGCATTTTTTTAAAAAACATGTTTCATCTGGTTTACCCAAAATATTATATATTTTACATTGTCCTTAAAAAATATTTTTCAATAAAATTTATTTTTATTGAAAATGTGGTTAACTAGGTTAGCTTAAAATAACTTGTGCTAGGAAATAAACCCCGACATGAGGTAGATACAAAACTCAAGTGTAATGCACCATAAGAAACAATGTAGATTGAAAGCCCACCATTGAAACATTCAAAGGAGCATGGAAGTTGTGAATCAAGCTAATATTTTTGTATTTTCTGCTTATCCCACTTGAAATAACCTTATAAATGGTTTGGATGGCATATAACATCATAGGGGACTTATAAAGGTTTCTCTGTAGGCATTTTCCTCCCCACTTTTTCTTACCATGGCTTACTTGAGTTTTGGATCTACCTCATTTTTCTAATTAAGCAAAACATATTGACAAGGTGAATTTCTCACAAGCATAATGGTCGGCCCCACCTAGGTTCTCCCATCACTCTCCCTCCGGTTAGCGAAACCTTATTTTGCCCTGAAAAAATCAAAATGCCTTACTAGATAGTGCGATTAGGAATGCCAACTTCAAAACGACTATCAATTCGGGCGCGCTAGTATGTTTTACCTTAGCAATAAGCAGTAACTTTTCTTCCCACTGTCGGAGGTCATAGGCCATCCGCATCCGTTGTTTTCTAAGCCAGGCCAGTTACACTGTGGGGCCCACCTCTGAATTCAAATGAAAAAAAAAAAATTGCTACTTTGGAGTTCGAAAATAAAATGGGCCCCATTTACCTATGCAAATCGGTCAAAATTTTTTATAATAGACAAGAAAAAAAGAAAAAAGAAAAAAAGAAACAGAGCATGAGATATTTAGGATGTAAGATTGAAATCTGTCCCTTGCCAACCATTGGCATTGACAGGCCCTACGCAATATCTAGAAGTTTCCATAACCTGCCAAAATACCACATCACCGTACAGCTTTTTGCCAGCTCAATTTAGTGATTTTTAACTGCCCACGTGCAGGAATTGATAATTTCAAAGCTTTAAAAAAAAAAAAAAAAAAACTACGATAGAACATGATAATTGATACACAGGCACTAAAAACTATACACACAGTGTGTAACTCAAATTAATCAAACTAAATTGTGTAACTAAATTGTTTCTAACTCTTAATCTTGTGAATGAACTCCTATGAGGGCACACATTGGAATGATATCCATGCTTTTTCTGGCTTTTACTGTCCATTGGTTCTGGCTTTTGATTTGATTGAATGTGGAATTGACTCGGAGGTAAAAATGCATTTTGCTTGAAGTCGTAAAATAGAATCACTTATAAGATTGGAGAATAGTAAAATTTCCAAATTTAAGTGAGTCTCGTAGTTAGTCTACTCCGTAGATTTTAGGCAAAAGCCTAGATTACGGAAAATAAATAGATCAAGCACTCTTTTCTGTCCAAATAAAACAGTCCCTACTTTATGCCATTGTACTTTTTTTTTTGAAAATTCAAAATTTTTTCTAAAACTACATAAATCAAACCATAATTCACAAGCTTTTTAGGGCTCAGGTAGGCAAAATAGGAAATTAAGCACTTAACATAGTAGAAAGCAAAAGGAGTAAAAAGGGTTAAGCCATACTCGGTGGGTTTTTTCAAGGCTCAGGTTAGCAAAATATTAAAAAATAAAAGCAGTGTAAAAGCAAGAGTGGGTGTAATCATTGTAAGCACGTAGAAAATGTGTGGAGTGAAACACACCTTGATTTTGAGATAATGAGATGGGAAAAAGGAATCTGACACTCTTTTTTATGAAAAGGATAGCCAGCGTCTCTCTAGATTGTTCTCTCTGTTGGGTTTTTTTTTTTTTTGTTAGCTTGTTAGTACACAACACTGTTATAGTTCACACTTCACAATTAGCTGCCCTCACTAGGGATCGATACCAAGACCTCAATGTTGAAACAAAGTATCTTTCACTAAGTCTACCACTTGAGCTATGGATCAAGGTGTCTCCCAGGAGTTGCTTGAATAGGTAGTTGCCGCTCATTTATCGCGGTCAGATGGGCTGAACTGGATTGAACGAGAGCACAAATTTTTTTTCATCGTGTGTGATGAGCAGGGAATGACCAAAGTAGGATTTTGCTTGTTTAAGGTGGGGTGTCGACCTATCTCAAAATAAGATTGGTTGAACAAATCTAACCTTTGACACTTCGTTGAAATAGGATGATTAGATTTTTCATTTAGACCATTCATCCAAGGAGATGTAGCTCACATGATCGAGTGGTCCCTTATCATCCACCGATTTAATAGTCAGATAATCAAATAAGCATAATCTAAGTGGGCCTCTGCAATGCTTGGCTCTACCACTTGAAGAAAAAAAACCAATGGCATTTTGCTCCATTTTCCCTCTATTGCTATCCTTTTGAAAATTTCAAATGGTCCAGGCGCTTTTTTTTTCTTTCTTTCAAAATTTCATGTTTTCAGGATTTTTTTTTTTTTTAAGAAACCCTTACTTTAATGCCACGTGTACAAATAATTTCTAAAATGCTTGCATATCATCAATCGCGCTGCCAGAGTAACAATGTTTTCCTTGAGTCTAGTGGGGCCTGCATCAAATGTACAATGCTGGGCATGGTTTTCACTCTCAGATGGAACATGTGTGGTTGATCTGGTCCATTCATTAGTTAGTGCACTTTGGGAACATGCCATACACCAAAAATCTGAGTAAACTTAGCAAGCGAGCCACACACGTGGACTGGATTTTGACCGTTGGACTTTTTCCTCCCTGCCCATTTTTCCCATACAAGAGTGATTTGCCTGATCAGCAGAACTTTTTTTTTTTTTTTTTTTCCATTTTTTGGTCCAGATCACGTTTGTAGTGAGCACTACCTGATGAATTGTCTGGATGTATGGCATAAATGCCATCCAACGGTGGAAATGAGGTCCTGCATTCTATCAAAACCCTTCACTTGAGAGCAAATAAAGTGATCTCCAAAACATCATATCTCACTCAATAAACAATCCCATAGGAATACTCCCACAAAACTGGGGGCCTGTTTGGATGTCCCTGCAAATCGAGATTGATTTTGCCTTTTCCAGGTAGTAGCCTTCCAAAAAAAATGCAAGGCGGCACCCAAACACGCCCTTTATTGGAATATCTCACTGCAAGTTTTGGCTGGCGTGACATGTTTATTTGGAGAAGTATTTGATACTCTAGCAGAGTAATGCTTGATACGCAGGCAATCAAAAGTTGCACACATGGAAAACATGAACTCAAAGTCACTGTCCCAAAACCAGATTGTTTGAGCAATCCTAGCCACTGTTTTATGGATGCTTCATTGTTGAAATAGGTTTATCTAATTTTATTTTTTCATTTTTAGCCATCCAATAAATGTCCACCAATCTGATATTCAGATCATTGACTGAAGAATAAGAGAAATTTTTGAACAGTTTAACTCAAATTACTTGTGTCCCACATCTGCAATATCTCAATGCCTGTATAACATCCATCACTGCTCCCAAGTATCAATGTTTTCTATCAGTTTTGACAGTTAATGTGCATAGATAAAGATGCATGACATTTACATCCTTCCACTCATGCACACAATTCCAATCCAATGCCAACAGCTGCTGAGCTCGCTTGAGAAACAATGACTTGTAGAAGCTCGAACTCCTGAAGAAGATACAATGAATCTGGAGCAACATGTGCCGTAATGGCCGTTACATAATGGGAACGGCGACAACTGTTATGCGGTATGGGGTCGTAACGTCAGTTATGAAAAAAAAAAAAAAAAAGGAAGAAGAAAGACCCCTAACCGCCCCTAACAGCCAGTTACAGGATACAGATTTCTTTTACAAAAAATTTAAAAAAATGGTGTCGTAACGGCCACTACAGCCCCTATCATAGGGGTATAGGATGCCACCGTTACCATTGGAGAATAGCTAGGTTTGGAATTTGGCAAATCTCACACTGTTGTATACGGCAGCCCATCCACACGACGCCGCATGTGCCCAAGTGGAGCATTGGTGTGAGATCAAGGCAATCCATCATGTGGGTCCCGTTGAGTAGACTTCCATTGGGTAGACAGACAGCTTGGATCCAGGCACGCAATGGGCTGCCTGAAAAACGC
Organism: Magnolia officinalis; assembly: GCA_021015155.1. Classification (NCBI taxonomy): domain Eukaryota; kingdom Viridiplantae; phylum Streptophyta; class Magnoliopsida; order Magnoliales; family Magnoliaceae; genus Magnolia; species Magnolia officinalis. The sequence continues at coordinate 3,147,289 of JAJHSJ010000018.1, read as the reverse complement.
GAGTGCTTGGATTTAGCTAACCTCATGATTTAAGATAAATGGAGCTAGGGTTGTCAATGGGCTGGGCTCAGACCGGGCAAAATCAAAATTTTGAATCAAGCTGGCCAAACAGTTCAAAATCCAGGCCGAAGCCAACAGTCCATTGACAACCTTATGCAGCAGATGCACAGAAAGAAAGCAATCAACCACAGTATATATACAAGCCGGAATGAACTGGAATCCTGTACACCACTAAGCCATGAGTAAGGACCCAAATATACAAAAATCAGCTTGATACTAGGCAGGCCACACCATGTGAACTTAGTGGTTTTGGGAGCAATTTTACATTGTTCCATTGATGTGGCCCATATGACTTTTTAATTCAACCTATCTTTTGTATGTGTTCCAAATGATGATTTCTCACCTGATGACATATGCAACATGGTGGACCCCACAGTGCATAAAATAGGAGTTGTACACAATGCCAGTCCACCCAAAACAAAGAATACTTTCACAGGAGAAAAGCACATTGAGAACCCTTTCTTAGGTATTTGAATATCCAACTGCAAGACAAACACATCCGTCCGTCTCCTCATCGCTTGGTCAGCTCATCTTGCTCATCTCATTTCAGCAAATATTCCTCGGATTCTGTATGGTCTTTTTTGTAATAATCCGACATCAAACTTACCTACAGACATGCTTGAAATTCCGGAGGCTCTTTCTGCAGTGGTGAAAGAGGCACCATTCACATGCAGGAAGAACGTCTAGTGACAATCTGCATTCCAAAATGTCACATACTAATCTATAGGATTATGAAAGCATTTCATGCCATGGATTTGTATCCCCAAACCACGCTTCAGACATCCAAATTACATAAATACCCTTCCCTATGTTGGGAATCCTTCCAATGTCCTTCTAAAGCCCAAAGCTCACAACTCTTCAAAGACTAATTGCATGAGTAAAATTGTCGATCGGCTTCTCCGACATACAAAGCTATGTGGCATGTTCTTATGTGCTGTATAAGCTGGAGCAAACCATACACATTTGATGTCAACAGAAGAAATAATGGCTTTGGTGAGCAAACCCACTTAGCCAATTATCCTCAGGGTCTTTTTGTTTTCCATGGTGTTAAAAGTTTATGATAGTAAATTAATTTTGGTAGGATAAGAAATAAATTGACAGCTAGAATAGAACTTCAGATCTGCCTTGTCTTGAACTAATCTCATCATATTAAAAACAAACAAATTCATTGATTACATTAACAAAATGCATCCACCAAATAAATGAGCAAATAAACAAGATACAAGCAACGATTTCTAGAAAATGCATTAAGATCAAATGAGCAATAGGAAATAATTGCAACAAAGGAAAGACTGCTACATCTGACATGCAAACTCTAAATAAAATCCTATACCTTTGGTTCTCAGTGCTGAATCCAAAATCTGAAGTGTTGTTAGAAGTAATTCAACAACATCTGCAAAAGCAAAGCAACAGTACCAGGATCCATTTGCATACTAACCATGAGGACTGGCAATACATCCATACAGGCTTTCTATAGGACACTTGCAACATATAACTGTCACAAGAGAGTAACATTTGGAAAAGATATGATACCTTATTTGACAAAGTAGATAAATCATTAACAACAATCATGGTAAATACCAGAGTAGATCTTCAAGTGAAAACAGCTGGATCCTGTGTATTACTAGTATTTTTTAGTAAATGAGACCAACCTACAATTCACAAACATGGCACATATGTTGATCGACCGAGGACAACCAATTCATGGCTTTCTCATGGGTTGGTGGATACCAAAAAGAAATGAAATTAGTGGATGTTTCTAAGGCCCAATTGGTGGACACCAAAAAATGAGTTCATCTCATTTTAGTAAACAATTAACAGTAATTATGTATTAGAGATCTTGATCTATATTACAGAATTACTGTTAATTAAAAAGGGATGAACTGTTTTTACATGTCTTCCAAACAGGGCCTAAGCATTATTTTATCTATAGATTCTCTTTCTGGACCGTTGCTGTAAACCTTTTCTGACTGCCCAAAAACAACAATGGATCAGCTATGTATGACTTTCCGGTTGTAGCTACTTGTAGACTAATAGGCTATGGCTCATCCGAGAGTTTGCTCACTTATTGCAGGCTCTGGATTCATGACCATGTAAACCAATCCATGGTTTTTTGGGACAGAATTGTTCAGTTATCTTTTCAAGAAGAAGAAGAAGAAGAAGAAGAAAAAAAAGGAACCATTTAGTTACTAAATGGTTTTACGGACAGCACCATTTAGTTACTAAATGTAATAGTTTAGTTACTAAATGGTACCGGAAGTGCATCAACTCCTAAACAGAATTGACATCAAAGGCTAAACTCAAATGAGAAACCGCCATTCAGTCTCTTCATCAACATAGTAACATCTTCCATGCATACATACATGAATAACATGACTGAAACTGCAATACAATGTAGGGATCCATTGGCACTCAAAAAGCAGATATTTATACAGAAACTAAAACAACTGTGAATCCACACTGTTAGAACTACATACGCAAACAAAATTAGATACCGCAGCAAGTTCAGAACCAGAAAAGGGAACCGATACCAATGTAGTCAGCAATTACCTTACATGAAAAATGGCTTCTCGATCTAATTCGCAACAGCCAATTTACCCTTCCCATCTCGCTGTTGCTCTATAAACTCCTCAAACTGCTTATGCCTCTGCCTTGGACTCTGAATTATCTCTTCAGTAATGTCATTAATCTGCTTCGGCAAGTATCTCTCCATCCAATCAAACCACTCCCCCAACGTAATCTTCTCCAATTCCTTTGGAACAGCTGAATTCTCTTCAATAGCTGTAGTATCCTCTCTCATTCTATCTGACGTTTCTGCAACCTTCTTGACTGGAACAGACTCTGAAGGCACCATGTTGTCCTTCGAAGAAACCCTAGCCCTATTCGGAACGGCCTGCTGCCTCTGATTCCTTTGCAATCTGCTTTCCACCAGTGCATTCTCCGAATCATTTTGTCCTTCAACCTGGACTGGAATTGAAGCAGTTTCACCAATCTTGATGCATGGTATCTAACTCCAGATTCACCATTTCTGGAACCTTCTTGACTGGAACAGACTCCAACTGTGCCAATTCATCCTTTGAAGTAACTCTGCCCTTGTTTGGAGCGGCCCGCCACCTCGGATTTCTACGCAATCCATTTTCCACAGGAGCATTCTCTAAATCCGATTTTTCTTCAACCTTGAGGGTAATTGAGGTGTCTAACCCTAGATTCGATTTTTCAGAAACAGACTCCAATAGCACTGGATCATCCTTCGAAACAATCCTAGCCTTACTTGGGGCAGCCCGCCTCGGCTTCCTTTGCAATCCATTCTCCATCGGGACATTCCCCAAATCAGATTTTTCTCCAACATCATTAGTGATTGCAGCACCTAGCCCTAGATTTGACCTTTCCAGAACCTTCTCAACCGGCCCAGACTCTTATCTCACCAGATCATCCTCCGAATTAGCCCTGCTTCCTCTGCAGCTGATTCTCCAGCGGATCAGGGCAGGGATCAGATCTGCCGTCGATCTTGACCGAAATTGAGGTGGATTGGCCAATCTTGATGGTGTCGCCATCACTGAGGCTAGACGGAGAGAGGGGTTGGAGCTTGGCGTCATTGAGGAAGGTGCCGTTCGAGTTGTCGAGATCTGAGACGGTCCACTTTCCGGCGTTCAAGACGATTTCTAGATGTTTTTGGGAGATGGCCGGGTCTTTGATGGTGAAGGTGTTGCCTCGGATGACTCGGCCGATTCGGATGTAGGATAACTCGGGGCGAAATTCTAGGGTTTCGCCCTGCCGAGGGCCTTTGTCTATAGTCAGTTTCAAGGTAGGGATTTTGGCTTCTTCCATGGGAGAGAGATTGGAGGAATGCGAAAACAGGAGAAATCGAAATCCAGAGAAGAAGAGGGAAATGCGAAAACCCTAGAAATCCCGCTCTCTCTCTCTCTCTCTCTCTCTCTCTCTCTCTCTCTCTCTCTCTCTCGTGAAATTTGAATTTGTAAAATAATACGGCGATTCGCGGGAGTAAGGAAATTAAGAGGCGATTCGCAGTGTACGTGCTAACTAAGCACACACGTGGGAGATCTGAGCCGATAATTAGGTGGGTTTCACATCAGCATGGTGTGGGAGATCTAATTATTTGGGAATTCGGATCGCATACTGAGTTACTGATCAGTACGCTTCAGTAAACTCAGTGGAGCCACTGTGGATGTATTTCGTTTTATCCGCCCCATCCACCCGTTTCTCAAGCTCATTTTAGTACATAGTTCAAAAATTGAAGCATATCCAAGACTCAAGTGGACCACACCAAAGGAAACAGTGGGCATAATAACGTCCACCATTGAAACCTTCCTAGGGCCCACATTAATGTTTATTTACCATCCAACCTGTTCATACGGTCACAAAGATGTAAATGAAATGAAAACACAAATATCAGCTTGATCCAAAACTTCTGTGTCCCTCAGGAAGTTTTCAACGGTGGGCATTCGATTCACAATATTTAGTTTGGTACGTCTACTTTAGCTTTGGTTATGTTTAAGTTTTGTGCTTATGCCCTAAAATGAGGGGATAGAACAGATGAACGGCGTGGATAAGATGTGGGTCCATAGAGTTTACTCGGTAGGCAATCTGCTTCGGTTTTTATTGGCCATCCACGTAGAGCTGGCTGAAGGCAGCACGACTTGGCTGCCACTCCAAGAACAGCATGTAAGTGGGACCCTCACCGTAGGGCCCACCTTGATTTATGCATTGGATATCCATGCCGTCCATCTGTTTTTTCAGCCTATTTTAAGAGATGGTTCCTAAAATGAAATAAGTAAAATTTTCAAGTGGACCACATAACAGGAAACAACAGTCATTGAACTCCCACCATTTAAAAATTCCCAAGGCCCACGTTAATGTTTATTGACCATCCAACTTGTTGATAAGATCACACAAATAAAGATGAAATGAAAAGAAAAAATATCGGCTTGATCTTAAAACTTTTGTGGGCAATGGCCGATAACCACCGTTTCCTATGGTATGGTATACCTATCTTTTTTTTAAATACGGCCCAAATAAGCCGATAAAATAAATGGACCTTGTGATATACAATGCATACATTGAGGTGGGCGCTACAGTTGGGGTCCGCGCAGATAGATGGTTCCACACTCGTTCAAAGTAAGGAAAAACACAAATTTCAAGTCAGATCAAAACTCTCATGGGTCTCTATAGGGCTGAGCATAATCCAAACCAATTTGACGAATCTGACCCAATCCGATCTGAACTGAAGGCCAAGATCGAATCAGATTGAGTTGGTCCAATCAGATTCGACCATACATCGGATTGAGTTCAAATCAGTGGTCAATCCCGACCATTCCGATTCGGTTTGGTCGGGTCTATATAGGTAGTTTTTTATATTATTTTTTAAAAAACTTTTTACCTACCCCATAACAGCTAGTCTCACCCGAACCTTAATCTTTTCTTTCTCTTTCTCTACCCAAATGAGCGCCACACGGCCCGCACCCACCCATCTCGATCTGGCCACTCAGAGACCCACGCTTTCTACGACTTCCAGATCGCCATCGAATCGCCATCAAGAACATCCACTCCAAGATGTATAGCCTCGTTGTAGAGTCCTACATCAAGGACTCCACCAAAAAGGCTCGCCTCTTCCGTGCAATCAAAACCATCCCCTGCGTTGCGAAGAAGGTTGATTGGGCATTGAGGTGGATCAACGGTTGATCACCTTCACCTGTGTGCAGGGGATTTTCTTCTCGAGGAGCTTCTGCGCAATCTTTTGGTTGAAGAAACACGATCTGATGCCAAGCCTCACATTCTCCGCCCTAGTGGTTTGCCAACCCTAAAAATTTTTTATAAAATAAAAAATTTCAAAAATAAAAAATAAAAAATCAGGACAGATCTGAACCGTACCCAATCTGATCCGACTCGGTTTCCCTAACCGAGTTAGACTCGTATCGAATCAGGCCAGCAGTGCACCGGATCGAATCAAGTTCAATGACCCAGAATTAGTCCTGCATTGGTTCAAGTTTGGGTCAGCCCATGGAAATTTTGGAACGAGTCGAGTTGGACCCAATTCAGTCCGACTTGACTCGATGCCCAGCTCTAGCTCCCAATAAGTTTTTTATGGTGGGCGATGAATCCCCACTATGCAGCTGACTTGATCCTTTCATTAGACTCATTTTAGGGCTCATATCCTAGGTTTAGGAAATACCCATCTTGGCATTAGCATAGTGTGGCAGGATTTGATTGGACAACGTGTTCTTATCATAAATGAAATGAGGACCTAATAAATGCCCAATAGGATCTAATAGTTTACATGATGACAATGAATGTCAAAAGGTCTAACTAATCACAACACAATCAAAGAGTATCTTATCACCTCTCTAATTCTACTGCTAAAATAGCTCATGGATTACTTAGATCATCTACAAGCAAGGTAGATGGACAGTGGATATTTTATCGCTTCTTTCCTAGGTTTTTTCTCCAAAACTTCATAATTTTTTAAAATACCCTGAGTGAGAGAATTTCAATTGAAGAGGATATGGAAGGAGCTTAAATGAGGTAAGGCTTATTCCTATTTCATTCAATTTCTCTCATGCATCTATTTCATTTCAAGTTTAGAACTTACATTAAAACGACGGAGGAAATATAAAATATTCATGAAACTAACTTACTAGCGGTTGCTCATAAGTTGGGCTGAGTTCAATCTCTCTCATTCAATCACCTTGCAAGATGGGCCCAATGTATATTGCTTATCTTAACTTGTCTTATAACAACCAAAATTAAAGACCATGATTATAAGAATCAGAAATATGGATCTAGCTGAAACACCATTGTCTTTTCATAAAGTATTTAAGTACTAAGTGACTACTCAACAAGCACTCAATAAATCAAATTTCGTAATGATTGTCTTAGTCTGCATGACCACATCAAATGGATCGAGTTGACTTTTGATCCGATGTATTTGGCCACCATACGCACATTCAACTTAACAAGTCATTATGAAAATCTCAATTTCTGACAAATATCTATTCGAATAGTTTTTATAGTAATATCATAATACATATATCTTTAAAAATAAGAAATCTTTTAATATAATTCTTAGCATTTTGAATTAGGGACTGAAAACAACTTATTTTTATACATTTTCATGAAATGAATTGCCTTTTGCACTATTAGTCAAAAACCTCCTACCACCAAAAGCTATTATTGGTCAGGCCAGCACATTGGGCTTTCCTGCCTGGTCCACTTTGGGCTGGACTTGGATTGGGTATAGGCCCGAGGGTTGAGCTTAGACTTAAAATTAAGGCCCACATTTCAATCTGGTTCAGCTTTGAATGTGTACAATGGCCCATTGATCCGGCCCAAATCCAACTCGACTAGGCCTATTATTATTTGCAATGACAAATTTGTAATATAAAAACAGAAACTCAACTTAGAAATTGGCCACTAATTAATGGTTAATTATTGTTAATAAATGCATGGAGGGAAGGAAAATTTTCTTTGGCTCAAATGGGAGTCATCATGGTCTTTATGTGAAATCCACCCCAACCACTAGGTGCATCACCTTATGTTAGGCCTACAAACAAAAAATCAACCCCATCCACTATTCAAGCAGACCACAAAATTAGAAACAACAAACAGGGCAATGTTCACCCTCCAAACTATTTTCCTTAGTGTGGTCCACCTAAATCACATATGGGCCTTATTTTTTAATCAAGGACCTAAGTTTTTGTGTGGCATCTAATGGCTAGAGTAGAATTCATATAATCATCACAATGGGCATAGTAAAAATGAAAGGCGGATGTACCATGTTGGGGGCCTTGCACAAAACCTTAGGATCTAGCCATTCGAAACAAACCAGAATTATGGAATAATAATGTAATGAACTAAATCAAAACATAAACCACACCACACCAGGGATTTTTACGTGGAAAACCCTCAAAGAGGTAAAAACCACGGGACCTCGTCCAGATCAACAATCTACTATAAAGCAGAATGTTACAACCGATCAGAAGTACACACCGCTTGGATCAAACCTTCTTCACTCACGCAAGAGTGGATAAACAATAAAAGAAACAAAGAAAACGGAGAGATCTCACCGATTACGAGGACGTGGAAGCGCTGAGATATGGTAGATCACCTCTACGAGCATAGCCTCCCTTCCACAAGCTTCCTCTCTTTTTTTTTTCTCTCTCTCACACCTTTGATAGCCTTAAGCCCTCCTAGAAAACTTTTAGGAAACTTAGAATGCCCTGGAATACACCCCAATCCCACATACACCCAGAATCCAAATAGGAAACAAAATCCACAAAATCCGTGTTTTCGCAATCGCATCTGCAGAACTCTTCGATGATATCGAAGGTCTCTCGATGACAACTTCGATATCATCTGAAGGTCTCTCGATGATATCGAGACAGGACCAAACTGTCCATCAACTAGGGGTGAAAATTCTGACAATTATCGATGTCATCAAGCCACTCTCGATGACAGCCTCGATATCATCTGAAGGTCTCTCGATGATATCGACAGGACCAAAAAACTGTCAAGCTACCAGCGCTGAAAAATCCTGCAATTATCGATGATATCGAAACTTATTTGATTTCATCGATCCCAACAATGAGAAGAAAATCTCCATCAAATCTCCCCCTTTTCGACTCAAGAGGAATCCACCTTCTTCAAGTCAGCCCGGTTTCTACAAACCTCAAACTTGCCCTTGAGCAAAGCCTTGGTCATCATGTCTGACCCATTATCGTCCGTGTGAACCTTCTCAAGCTGTAATACCTTCTGCTCCAAAGTATCCCTGATCCAGTGATACCGAATCTCTATGTGCTTCAACTTGGAATGCTGACTTGGATTCTTGCTCAAGTGTATAGCACTCTGACTATCGCAATAGACCACGTGCTCCTCCTGCTTCAGACTAAGTTCTTATAGGAACCATTTCATCCAAAGCATCTCTTTACATGCTTCTGTGACTGCAATATACTCGGCCTCTGTCGTCGACAATGCTGCAACCTTTTATAGCTTGCTCTGCCAAGAAACTCTCCCCTACAAACATGAACATGAACCCCAAGTAGACTTCCTGGAGTCTATGTCACCCGTCATATCTGCATCTGTGTAGCCTCTACACAGGTTTTACCGTCACCATAGCATAGGCTCAACCTGGATAAGCCTCTAGATACCGCAGTATCCACTTCACCACTCCCAATGCTCTTTATCAGGATTGGCAAGATACCGGCTGACAACACCAACCGCATATGATATGTCTGGGCATGTACACACCATAGCATACATCAAACTTCCTACCGCTGACGCATAGGATATCTTCTGCATCTCTTCCACCTCTGCCTTCATCTTGGGACACTGTCTGTCGCTCAATCTGAAGTGACCATCTAGTGGAGTACTGACCGGCTTCGCTGCATTCATATTAAAATCGCTCTATGACTTTCTCAATATACCGCTCTTGTGCCAGTCAGAGCTTTCTGCTACTTCTGTCACGGGTTATCTCCATTCATAGGATCTGTTTAGCCGGGCCCAAGTCTTTTATCGCAAAAAACTTGCCCAACTCCTATTTCAGCCTGTCGATCTTCTTGATGTATTTTCCCATGATGAGCATGTCATTAATGTATAAGAGTAGAACTAAAAAATAACCATCTGAGAACTTGCGCGTGAACACACAATGGTCTGACTCCGTTCTATCGTACCCATGTTTCAACATAAACGAGTCGAACTTCTTGTACCATTTCCGTGGAGCTTGTTTCAGCCCATACAAGTTCTTTCTCTCAGCCTACACACCATATGCTCTTTGCCCTTGACTTCGACCCATCTAGTTGGTGCATGTAGATCTCTTCTTCCGAGTCACCATGGAGAAAGACAGTTTTAACATCTAACTGCTCTATCTCCAGATCCATGCTAGCCGCCAACCCAAGCAACACCCGTATGGATGTCATCTTCACCACTGGTGAGAATATTTCCTCGAAGTCTATGCCTTTCCTCTGACCAAACCCTTTCACCACAAGTCTGGCCTTGAACCTCGTTTGTGAATTCTTCTGCTCAACTTTATTTCTGAACACCCACTTGTTGCTCAAAGCTTTCTTGCCCTTAGGCAGTTTCACCATGTCATAGGTGTGGTTCTTATGCAAGGATTCCATCTCCTCTTGCATAGCTTTCAACCACTCCTCCTTATGCTCGTCGCTAGGGCCTAAGAATAATATTCTGGCACTCCCCCATCAGTGAGCATAATGTACTCATGCGGCGAATACCTTTTAGGCGGCTGTCTGTCCCTAGATGACCTCCTCACCTGTGGCTCAATAGGTGGATCAAGTGGGGGCTGCTCCCCTAGTCCATCTTCTGAAGGAACTCCCTCATCCTCTACACTTTGATGTATTCCCCCGTCATCAGGCACCTCGGGAGGAGTAACCGGATCCATGTCCTACAGCTCACCTGAACTAGGTTGGTTCTTCTCTGGCTTACCAATGTCTTCTATATACTGATCTTCAAAGAAAACCACATTTCTGCTCCTGACGAGCTTCCTCTCTGTCGGATCCCACAATTTGTAACCGAACTTTTCATCACCGTACCCCAAGAACATACACTGCCTGATCCAACACCCCGAGATGACTGTACGATGGATCCTGTCCAGTCCACACCTTCTCAGGTACTTCTCCATTCAATAGGGCTGATGGAGACCTATTCATCAAATACACTGCCATGTGCATTACTTCTCCCCAGAACGTCTTGGGTAATTTCGCATGGGATAACATGCATCTGATTCTCTCAACAATGGTGCGATTCATTCGCTCAGCTACACCATTATGCTGGGGGTCTTGGGAATCGTCTGTTCATGCCGTATACCCAGGGACTTGCAGTACTCATGAAAGTCGCCAATGTATTTACCACCATTGTCAGTGCGGATGCACTTCAATGGTCTACCTGTCTCTCTCTCGACCATAACATGAAACAATTTAAACACACCAAAGACCTCGTCCTTGGATTTTAAAGCATAAACCCAAACCCTCCTAGATGCATCATCTATAAAAGTAACAAAATACAATGCCCCCCCAAGGTTTTTGTCCTCATAGGACCACAAACATCAGAATAAACCAAATCTAATGCATGCACTTTATTAATATGAGAAGCAGATTTAATGAATGAAACTCTATGCTGTTTCCCTGATAAACAATCAAGACAGGTTTTGAGAGGTGTACTTGTCACGTCGGAAGGAGCCGCTTCTTTGCTAGCATCTAAAGCCCCTTTTTACTCATGTGGCCTAGACGTCTGTGCCACATGTCAATAGCTGAATTTCCGCTGCGTTCAACCCACCCTTGCACATACTGACACTTGCCTTGTAAAGGGTGCAACACTTCTTTCCTCTAGCTGTGATCAACAAACCCTTGATGAGCTTCCAGCGCCCACTAGCAAACCAGCTTTCATAGCCATCATCATCCAACCTTCCCGTCGACATCAAGTTAACGCGAAGGTCTGGGATATGCCTCACATCCCTGAGAAGCAATGCGCAGCCCACATCGGTCTTCACACAAATATCATCGACTCACACGATTTTTGATACGCCAGAATTTTCCATCTTCACAGTCCCATAGTCACTTGACTGGTAGCTTGGGAAGAAGTCCCTGCGTGGAGTCGCATGAAAAGAAGTTCCCTAGTCTATCACCCAGTCGGTGTCCTGACTCGTAGCCGTGAGACATACATCATGATCTACAGAAAGAATAACTACAACGTCGTCATCTGAAGCGACCGCAGTGGAATCTGATTCATCTTCCTACCCTTTTCATTTCTTGTCGTTCTTCTTACCACGACATTTATGTTTGTAGTGCCATTCTTTCCACAATTTCAACAATCAACATCCTTTCTGTTACTCGACTTGCCTCTTGGTTTATCTTGGGCCTTTTCGCTCTTCCTGTTCTTTCCTCTCCCCCGTTCTTATATTACAGGGCCTCTTGCTGAGTAGACCCCTGAGACTTCCTCCTTGCCTCCTCATTGAAGAGACAACTGGTAACCTGTTCCATGGATATCTTTCCGTATGACGCGGAGTTACTTAGAGACACCACCAATGTCTCACAACTGTTAGGCAATGAGTTAAGCAATAGTAAAGCCTGCAATTCATCATCCAGAACCATCTTCATAGAGGAGAGTTGGTTCACTATATTACTGATCTCATTCATGTGCTCGGCCACAGAACCACCATCTTTGAATTTGAGATTCACAAGTCGCCTTATCAGAAAAATCTTATTACCGGCTGTCTTTCTCTCATACAGCCCTTGTAATTTCAGCTATAGGCTAGCAGCTGAGGTTTCTGTAGACACATGGTGGAACATAGAATCATCCAACCATTGTCTAATAAACCCCACCGCCTTTCGGTCCATCTTTTTCCAATCATCATCAGTCATATCCTTGGATTTTGCTGATATACCTAAAATTGGAGAATATAGGTCCTTGCAATAAAGCAAGTCCTCCATCTTAGCCTTCCATATGGTCCAGTTAGAACCATTAAGGCTGATCATCCTTGATGAGCCACCTTCCATAATTCAAAATCGATCCCACCTGTTTAATGAACTTAGCTTTGATACCACTTTATTGGAGGCCTTGCACAAAACCTTAGGATCTAGCCGCCCGAAACAAACCAGAATTATGAAATAATAATGTAATGAACTAAATCAAAACATAAACCACACCACACCAGGGATTTTTACGTGGAAAACCCTCAAAGAGGTAAAAACCACGGGACCTCGTCCAGATCAACAATCCACTATAAAGCAGAATGTTACAACCGATCACAAGCACACACCGCTTGGATCAAACCTTCTTCACTCACGCAGGAGTGGATAAATAATAAGAAAAACAAAGAAAACGGAGAGATCTCATCGATTACGAGGACGTGGAAGCGCTAAGATATGGTAGATCACCTCTACGAGTATAGCCTCCCTTTCACAAGTTTCCTCTCTCTCTTTCTCTCACACACTTTGATAGCCCTAAGCTCTCCTAGAAAACCTTTAGGAAACTTAGAATGCCCTAGAATATACCCCAATCCCGCATACACCCCTTTATATAAGAATAGAAAGAGGTAGAATCCAAATAGGAAACAAAATTCGCAAAATCTGCGTTTCCGTAATCGCATATGTGGAACTCTTTAATGATATCGAAGGTCTCTCGATGACAGCTTCGATATCATCTGAAGGTCTCTCGATGATATTGAGACATGACCAAACTGTCCAGCAACCAGGGGTGAAAATTCCAACAATTATCGATGTCATCGAGCCACTCTTGATGATAGCCTCGATTTCATCTGAGAATCTCTCGATGATATCGACAGGACCAAAAAACTGTCCAGCGACCAGCGCTGAAAATTCCTGTAATTATCGATGATATCGAAACCTGTTCGATTTCATCGATCCCAACAATGAGGAGAAAATCCTCATCATATCTCTCCTAAACCTTTTCTGTTGGTGTGGCCCTACCTTAGTTATGAGTCAACTAGGTTTTTTAGCGGTGGATCTAACGTGGGATTACACATCTAATGGTTAAAGTAGATTTCACCGGCACATCATAAAATTCCTTTTCTTAATATATCGTTAGAAACAATCGTGTAGATGAATGCCCACCCTTGATTTTTTACGGGTCATATCATTATGCGTAGGTGAAATATGCTTCGACCATTCCATGTGCAATCGCAAGTTAGGCTTGAGCTAAAACATCAAGTTTACCTGATTAGGCTGGACCATAACAAAGGACAAATTTTAAGAGAGACATCCACCCTTGATTTTTACAAGGTCCATTATGATGATTACATAAAATCCACTCCAACCATTATATGCCATACCAAAATACAAGCTTGAGACCCAAAACGTTAGGCCCGTGTGTGATTTAAGTGGAACACATCAAGGGGAACAACTTAGAGGGTGAGATTGCCCTATATACTATTTTTAATTGAATAGTCCACTTAAATCACGAATGGGGCTGAATTTTTTTTTTTTGCCCTAAACTTAACATGAGGCAACATACCTGATGGTCAGGGTAGATTTCATATAAACACCAAGGTGGCCCCCACCTTAGCTGGCAACCCCTTCCATGCATATGACTTACAAGCCCAAAAATGAAGTAGATGGAAGGAGTGGACCACAACAAAAAACAAGGAAATAGTGGTTATTGAACACCTATGGTTGAAAATTTCTTAGGGCCCATAAAAAATTTCCCTTCATCTAGGTTTGTGTGACCTTTTGAACATGTTAGATGGCAAATAAACATCATGATGGGCCATAAGAATGATTCAACTGTGTATGTCATTATTACCATGATTTCTTATGGTGTGGTTGACTTGAGCTTTGGATATACTTCAATTTTGGGCTTATGCCCTAAAATGAGTTGACAAAAATGGATGAATGGTGTGGATGAAACACATACATTATGGTGGGTTGTATGGAGCTTGATCACTAGGGATATAGTTGGTTTTACCAATCCCCTTCAGTTTGAAAAGGACTCTCATTGGGAACAGATTTGGTGAGGTCAGGACACAATAGAGCCTTGAATTGGAGATTTGATTGGTCCAGGTGCCATGAGATGTTGGTTGAGAGCTGAGTAAAGCCTTGATGTGGTGAGATTTGATTAGGCCACGTGTCATGTGATATTGGCAGATTAAGTGTTCAATTGAACCACTTGCGGTCCCATCTCTAGTAGCGACACCTGGCTCAATAAAAATTCACAATGCCAGGGCCTTACTCTATTCAATGAGGTCCCAGTCTCAGAGAATGTATTGGGTATTCGGTTGTACAAAGCTAGGGACATGGCATGATTTGATTGGCTCGCAGATGGTTGACAAAGGTAGACCCCATGGCAAGCATGTTTGAAAGTTATTTGGCCGAGTATATATTCAAGTATATCCCATCCCTAACATGTCCAATCAAACCTACCACATTGTGCTTGTGTCGAGCTTAACACGGGCATGGGTGGGCAATAACCAATCCGAGCCCTCTTGAAAGTTATTTAGGTGAGCATGTACTTGGCCTCATCTCTGATTATAGCCTACCGTCCAATCAAATTCTATCACACCACTACTTATGTGTTAAGCTTAGTACAAACATGGGCAATACCCAACCTGAGTTTACCAGTTAAGGGGTATCACTACCCATGTGGGTACTTACATGTTAGAAAAGTGCATCATTCCTTGGGTGGGATCCATACCCTTTACAATCATATGGGTCCCTTGAATAGGGTGGACCGTTTACAATCATATGGGTCCCTTGATCTCATCATCATTCTATCTTAAAACTTAAGTCATCCATCTTGATGCTAGTATATAGGTAGATCACGAGAAGATATTTCAATTCTCTAGGTTATGTGGCAATATCTTCCCTTGCATGTAGCAATACTAATGTTCTTCGATTTTATTGTAATGCTCAGGACTTAAATTAAAAGGATATGTAGTTAATGAAAAAGCATATATGTTAATTTGGTATTATCTCATGACTTGGATAAAAATTGACGATCTTGTAATGGACTTTGGGGGGTCACCGTAATATGTGTTTTATCTGCTCCGTCCATCCATTTTGAAAGATCATTTTAGGACATAAAATCCAAAAAAGGAGATGGATGGAAGGCTCAAGTGCACCACACTAGAGGAAGCTGTGGTGACATAGATCTCCACCATTGAAGCCTTCCTAGGGCCACCATAATGTTTATTTTCCAACCAACATGTTTATAAGGTCATATAAACTTGGAAGAAGGAAAAACATAAATATCATCGTGATCCAAAACTTACGTGGCCTTGAAGAGGTTTTCAGCGGTAAGCATTAAATCCCCACTATTTCCTGTAGTGCGGTCTACTTGAGCCTTCGATTTACCTCCTTTTTTGAACTCATGCTCCAAAATGATCTTTTCAAAATAAATGGACGGCTTGGATAAAACACATATATCATGGTGGGCTCCACAAAGCCCCGACTGTCCATTTCTATATAGGTCCTACTTAGGCAGTACTCATTCAGCACCGGAAAAGCATTCCATATATTTAGAGGTGTAAACAAACCGAGCTAACTCGGTTAGTTCGCTCCACTCGACTCGACTCGAAAAAGCTTGATTCGACTTGGTTCGAAGCAGCTGATTTTTTGAGCTCGAAAATGAGTTGGAGCTAGTCCCAGCTTGACTCGGCTTGAATCAAACCCAGCTCGAATCAAACTCAGATCGAACTAGTTTGGTGACTCAGTTACTTTGATATTGATGTTGCTCACCGAGCGTTTGATGAAATGACTCAAAGAAGTGTGGCTGATGGCAAGGAAGGTATGTATATGAAACCAACACCTTTTTTTTTCATGATTTTTATGTTGCTTAGAAGGTGTTTGATAATATACATGTAAAACCATTGCTGCTATCTCAAATACAGTGAGATTTTGAAGGTGCAGTACCGGTGTTTATGAAAATGCTGCAATGGTGAACTCGGCCCGATCTTGGCTCGAACTCAGCTCGAACTGGCCTGAGCTGCTGACCGAACCGAGCCGAGTTGGCCAGTCAGGCTCGAGGACCGAGCTGCAGCTAGTGGCTGAGCTGAGGCCACAGCTCCACTCGCTTGGACTCCATGTACACCCCTACATATATTTCTTCAAGCGTATGATCCACAGTGAAAAGTAAAAATTCTCGAATGATTCATGGACAAAACATCATTATTGCATTGTGGACCCATTTTCATAGGTGAAAACGTCACTGCCATACGAGGTCTTTGCAGAGGGGCTCTACACGTCATCTGTCCCTAACTGAGCCAGGGCGTGTCCAAGCACAGCACATAAGCTGCTGGAGTAGGTACATCCCACTTGGGAATGATTGGTCTGACGTCAGCCTCAACCCACCATTTAAACCATGGTTTTAAGACTCGGATATCTCATGTTCGACTCGTCCGAGTTTACTCAGACTTTATCGATTTCAATTTTCAATTCACCTGACTCAGATGACTCAGGACGATTCACCGCTAACTTAGTCGAGTCTTGACTCAACTCCAGACAAAACCGAGTGGGTCTGAGTCGATGAGTCTCTTTCAGAAACGGATTGGCTACTCCCCCTGCCACCAGCCACTGGATGATGGTCAGTGCTCTATGGGCTCCACCATGATGTATGTGTTTCATCCATGCTGTCCATCTATTTTTCTAGATCATTTTATGGCATGAGATAAAAACTGAGGTATATCAAAATCTCAAGTGGAACACATTACAAGAAATAATGTTGAATGAATGTTGACCATTAAAAACTTTTTGGTGTCGTAAAAGTTTTGGATTAAGCTGATCTTTGTTTTTTTCCCCTCATCTAGGTCTGTATGACCTAATCAACAGATTGGATGTCAAATAAACAGTACAGTGGGCCTTAGGAGGATTTTAATGGTGGATATCCAATTACTATTATTTTCCTATGGTGTGGTCCACCTGAGACATATATCCCTCTAATTTTTGGGATCAAGCCCTAAAATGATCTTTAAAAATGGATGAACGGAATGGATTAAATACATACATCATGGTGGGGCCCACAGAGCACCGACCATCGGCCACAGGATTGGTGACAGAGGGAGTAGCCAATCCGTTTCCGAGTCTTTCAACCACAGGCCTCCTTTCTCGGTCTTTTGCAAGGTGGTAACCTGCAGTTGGACGCGGATTTCCTGTGATTTCCTACCCAAGGATGCTGAGTGGGGCCCACAAAGATGTTTGTGAGAAATCCACGCTGTCTCATTTTATGTATCTATTATATCCAAACCGTTCATCCATTTTATAAGCTCATTATAAGGCTTGAGTCGAAAAATAAGACAGATCCTGTCACGCCCCGATATTCGGTACCTGAGTTGGCCAAGCTCGAACCCGAATTTTAGGACTATGAGTTGTATTTAAATAAAATATGCATAACAACCCACATTATTTCATGCATTTTCATGGCAATTAGAGCAACTAAAAGGATACTAATCATTGTCATTAAATATTGTCCACTAATCAATCATTGAATCTTTAATTACATTGACATTCAAAAATAAATAATAACAACATACATTAAATTTTAATTAATTTTTAAATAAATAAATATAAAAGTCTTCAATCTTGCCCAACCAGTTCTTCGTATACAAACCCTGCAAAACAATATATATGGGTGTGAGCGCGACGACTCTTAGGGTCACATCATTCCCAAAATTGAAATTTCTACAACATCATGTAACGAAGAATAGATAATGAAAGTTCAAGTCGTAGTGCGTAGTATCGCATGCCGGTAGGGGCCTTGCACCAAGGCCCATAACTCACGTTAGTCTCATACCTAACGTGAGAAGTGATTCCAAAATGATAGACTCCTGATTCCGAATAGTCCGTACCTATTGGGGATCGTGGCTCATGAATGTGTGTATCAAAACTGTATTTACGCATCCACAACTTGAATATAAAAGGACATTAATATTCCACTAATAACAAATGAAATTATGAAAATGAATTTAAATAAAACAAAATAACTTTTGATCCGTTTTTTGACTTTACCGGGGCAAAGCACCTGTGCACCCATTTTAGAGATCAAACCAAGGCAGAGCACCGTGACCATTTTGGACCTCCCAGGGCAGGGCACCGTGCATCCAACATTTTAGGGAGTCTGGGCAGAGCACCCACGTGTACATTTACTTAATCTTAAATAAAGAAAATACGACTTTCATCCTGGAACAAGGGTTATGGATCGAATATTTGAATATGACACATCTTGAAACACGGGCCAGGGTTCGAATGTCCACAATTGTTAAATTTTAAAATGCAACACAAAATAAACATCCTTTTCGGAAATGACCTGGGCAGAGCACCCATAACAACTTGATCCTTTCTAAGGCAGAGCACCCATAACAACTTGATCAATTCTAGGGCAGAGCATCCATAACTTAATCATATTTGAAAGTAGGTAGCAATAATCAATTGAATTAATTTCACATATTAATAATCAAATAAATGCATTTTATTTTACGTACAACCAAAATCAAATAACTTAAATTAATAATATGAAATAAATAATTAATGAAAATCAAAGTACATACTAATGTAGGCTTTTCAACTGGGAAGATCACCTACCTGATTTAGTGTCACATATTCCATGTATGTCTGGATTAGGCGAGAAAATCTAAGATCAATACAAATGCGGTCCATTCGGCCCAGATGACTTCTGATTTGAATCTAAAATAGTGCTTCATGTATATTATGTGGTGGCTACTTGACAAAGGAGATGTCGCAGTCTTCAATGGTGGATTATTGTATAAGATAGATCTCAACGTGCCGTTTGTTCTGGATGGCTCAGATGAGTCCCACGGGTTGAAGGAATGTGAATTCTGAAGCTTCAATAAACTTGGTTAGTGGGTATTGTGGTTGGAAGCTTGCAGATGTTGCTCGTCTCTCGTCAAGTGTGGAGAAGAGTTGGCATTATCTTCGGTTGAAATCTGATGCTGGAGCTAACGGTGGGTTCGGGTGTGCAGTTGTATCACAGAGAGGAATGAGAGGAGAGAGAAAATCGGGAGGTGGGATTGGTTTTAGGTGACGTGCTTATGAGCGTAACTTTTGTTTTATTTTTAAAAACACGGTGGGCCCCACTCATGATGTTTATGGAAAATCCACTCCGTCCATTTATTTTTCCAGATCAAGTTAAGGCATTAGCCCAAAAATGAGGCTGATCCAAGGTTCAAGTGGGCTACACCAAAGGAAATGGTGGAACCCACCGTAAAAAAAAAAAAAAAAAAAAAAAGGGGGTGTTATAGATCCAATGATCAAATAGACCCGCACTGCAAAAAATAATGGAGGATTGAACATCTACCATTGAAACCTTTTTGGGGTCACTGAAGTTTTAGATCAATATGATATTTGTTTTTCCTCTTCATCCAAGTATTTGTCACCTTATGAATATGTTGGATGGAAAATAAACTTTGTTGTGGGCACTACGAATGTTTTAACGGTGAGAATCATTTCCCGCTGCTATTTGTGATGTGGTCCAGTTGAGCTTTGGATATGATTCATTTTTTAGATCATGCCCTAAAATGATATCTCTAAATGGATGAACGGTTTGGATATAATAGATATATAATTTTGGAGCTGTGTAACTTTGGTCTCCTTTGAACGGTAAGTACAACTTGGAGCTCCATGAGAGTCATAGCTTGTCTTCACAAGACATTTCCCACATCAGCTAGGTTGGTGGTATGTGGTACACTAGCCAATCCGCTTCTTAGCCAAACTGCATCCAGTGGATCTTCGCTTTTTATAAACCTGATATTATCAAATTATAGATTTGTAATTTCTGTAAAATAAAGAAAGAAATTGAAAATATTAAGAACAGGTTGAAGTTTGTATGATCACACTGTTCTTAAAGCGTTATTCACTCATTCTCAAAAGTAATTGAAACTGTTAATGGGTTGCAAGTAAATAGCTTATATGATGACAAGCCTATGTGTGGTTCCGTGTTCAATAAGTACGAAGAAATCACTAATGAAACTTTGTGTACACAGTTTGCTAGTAAATTAAAAAAACGTAAAGAAAATCCCAAATCAGAGATAATTTTAAAAAAGAATTTGCTACCTTAGACCGCTACACTAATCTATTACTTGAGGACTTGCTTGGTAAGATTTGTATTGAAACTTGATAGCTTGACCAAAGAACTCTTGAGCTTTTTACCGATCTACATGAGAGAGTGATTCGAATGGTTTGTGATAATGAAATGAACTATCAAAGCTTTGCCTATATAGGCTAGGGTAGTTAAACGTTTTGGTTTAGGGTCATAACTTTAAATGACCGTTTCTAACTATTGGTGAGAAACTAGACGTTATTTAGTAGTTTCCGACCATTTTTCATGTGGAAAAATTAACTGCATGCTAGCCGTTAGACCCATTAGATAGCCATTTATGATTTTTGGGCTAGTTACATGCAATCGTTTTTGCATAGTTCAATTTAAGATTGCATGAGTAGTTACACCATGACACTTAAATGGTTAATTTTAGCTCATTTATAAGGCAAACAAGTCTCTCTCAAACCTCTTATCTATTATATTTTGGGCACTTGACCCATAGCTATAGTCGCACCGCGGCTTGCACTCGTCTCGCGTAAGGTAGCGAGGAAGCGACCCATCTGCAACACGATGCGCATGTGCGAAGTGTAAAGTGCAAAATGCGCTACTAATGCCTCTACATCCACATTACCTCACATGCCCACCCACTCACACCGACTCTAAGTCCATACACATGCGCAAGTCTTGATGCTCCCTAGATGCACCAAGCAAATAATAAAATACTCAACACTATACTTATAAACTTAAAAATTTCTCTAATCATTTTCCACATTTGAATATTTTCAAAATATCCAATAACCAAGTTTTAAAATCATTTTCCACATTCGAATATTTTCAAAAAAAAAAAAAAAAAAAAAAAAACCGAGAGTCAAGGAATGTCCAAAGTGGCCTCTGCAGTGACAACAACAATTGCCACAGCCAGGGGAAAACATCACACAAATAATTGTACAGCGACGTGGTGGTGATCCTTACCAAAGTCGCCAAAGACGGGAAAACATCACAAATAATTGTACAGCCACGTGGTGGTGATCCTTCCCAAGCGGATTGGGTGGTGACCCAAGACCACCAAGCCAGGTGGTGTTGGCCGCTGTGGGGTCTACCGTCATCTATATATTTTATCAATGCCGTCCATCCTTTTTCCAGCTCATTTTAGTACATAAGTGCTAAAATAAAGTATATAAAAAGAGTAAGTGGACCACGCCACAAGAAATAGTGGGGATTAAACGTCCACCATTAAAAACTTCCAGGGGGACACAACAGCTTTGGATTAAGTCGATATTTGTGTTTTCCCTTCATCCAGGTCTGTCTGACACTGTCAACAGTTTGGATTGCAAATAATAATTATGGTGTGCCCTGGGAAGGTTTAAACGGTGGGTGTCATTATCCACATTGTTTCCTGTGATGTGGTCCACTTAAACTTCAGATGTGCTTTATTTTTAGATTCATCCCTAAAATAAGGGTAAAAAGCGGATGGACGGCGTGGATATTAATAAAAAACATCACGGTTGGCTACACAGCGCCCAACATCACCTAGCTGGATGTGTTGTGGTCACCACCCAATCCGCTTCCGATCAGCTCCCAATGATAATTTCAGAAAATAGACTACAGTGATAGTTTAGCAACATTTATAAAACGGTGTTGACTCGTCAATTATACATGTGGAATATTTTACATCCATCTGTGCTGTCCAAATCCTGAATCTAACAAAATACACGAAGAATATTGGATTAATCATCTGATCTTGCCCTTAAAATTTGGACCACTCACTATTTTGGTATTAACCATTCCTTCAGCATTCATAATTTGGATATTTATAATTATTCATCAGTGTATTTTAAAATTTGGTCCACCCACACCGTTACTACAATTTGAACGGTTTGGATAGTTGTAAATGGTTGCCACATGTGAGATGGATGAGTCACCACCATTTTCAAAATGGTGATGAACTATCATAGAAGTTCCTCTAATTTCCGCCCGTAATATAAGAGCGGATAATTCCAAGCTTTTCATTGGCTGCAACAGAGCGAACGTCTCCAACCATACATACACCTGACGCGTGTTCCATCTCCTCGAAAGTTATCTTAGAGCGGATTACGTACTGAGTAACTCAGTATAGCATACTGAATAAACTCTGTGGGGACCACACATAATTTATTTGTCTTATCCACACCGTCAATCCGTTTTTCAAGATCAGTTTAGAGCTTGATACTAAAATTTAAGCATATCCAACACTCAATTGGACCACACCACATGAAAAATTGGGAGATAAAGACATCCACCGTTGAAATTTCCTAGAGCCCAAATGATGTTTATTTATCATCCAAACGGTCCATAAGATAAAAAAATACATGGATGAATGGAAAAATAAATAAATATAATCTTGATTAAAAACTTCTGTGGTCCGTAAGAAGTTTTCAATGGTAAGCGTTCAATTCCCGCTTTCCTTTGATATTATTCAATTGAAATTTGGGTATACTAAAATTTTGGGACCATGTAATAAAATAATCTGAAAAATCGTATGGACGGCGTGGATAAGACACTTACCTGACGGTGGGCCCCACAGAGTTTAATCAGTACGCTACTCTATCCGCTCTCAAGTGCGCCCGAGCAGCCGTTACGAAGCACGAGCTCCCTGAGAGAAAAAAGCCATTTGTACTCTGCCAGCGAGTGATGGATCGTACACAGGTACTTAGAAATTACATTGATATTGCATACTTAAAATAGAAAATTCTAAATTAAACTGTCCAAATCATGGGTCCCAATTTAGATGTATTATGACACAAATAATATGCTCGTTTGGTTTTCTGACTGTCGGATTCGAATACAATTAATTGAACGGTTAAAAATGGTCCTCTTTCAACAGAAAACTGTCCACAAATGAGAAGATAGAATTGTTCGAAGAATCTGATTTCCAGAATTTAACTTATCGAAGGTGAGTTCCAAAATTCTTCCAGTTTAACCTGAGCAAACTCATGCCAGACGTACAATTTCTGAGTGCATGCGTATCAAGCATCGTACGAAGCCAGAGTTTCAACTCCATGGGTATTTTTGTCATTTCAGCACCTCCTCCCGCTACCTATAAAGCCACTCCCACTCTCCAACGGCCAAACGGCACTTCCCCAGATGGCGCTACGGTCACTGCTTCCCGCCATCGCTTCCCAAACCAGACCCAACGCTTTCCCAAACTACCCTCCATCTTCTCCAAAATTTCAACCAGCCCTCTCCCCTTCCTCCAGCTACCTCCAGTTGCGGTCGAGCTCTGTTTTCCACCAGCAATGGAGCGGCGCCTTCACTGCTTCCTGCCTTAAGCAGGAAGTGAAGGAGGCTACTCCAGTTGCGACGGAGTGGGGGAAGGTCTCAGCTGTCCTCTTCGACATGGACGGTGTACTCTGCAACAGTGAGGTGCTTGCACGACAGGCCGCCGTTGATGTCTTCACGGAGATGGGCATTGATGTTGAGGCTGAGGATTTCGTGCCGTTCATGGGAACTGGTATGCACATCTGATTTGATTTCAATTTTGAATTTTTGGTATTCAATCGATGTCGATTTTAGTTAGATTGAGTAGTAATTATGAAAGTATTGGAATGTGCATCATCGATGCATTCTTATTCAAGTAATTTCAATGACATTTGATATTGTGCTTAGATTAATAGTAGGAAATGGATAGTATCGTATTGGGAATGGGCTACAACAAATTCATGTTGTATGTATGCAGGGTGGGTCGGATCTATAAGGAAAAGATTTAAATGATCAAAGGTTTGAAATAGTCCAATCTAAGAATTATTTTGAGTCGTATCATGTATATGGTTTGGATTACTGAAACATTATCCAGATCCAATGAGTGTCTTTAACTAACAGATGTATGGTGAATGGGAACCACTCACAAGCATTTTTAAACCGTCCATTCTTTTTGTAAACTCTTAAAGAGGTATTTTATTAAAGAAAAGTAGCCTTTAAGAGCCTCCCTTTCCTAATTAAAAGATACTTTAAGCTCAGGACTCCTTTACTTAATTTGAGGATTGGACCCAGTCAATGGTCCACGCTGGCCTAGACACTGGGTCTAGATTTCAAGCTCGAGCCCAGCCCTTGGGGCAAGTTGGGAGCTCAAACCCCTGCTGGATCAGGTTGTGCCGCTTGGACCATTGCTACCTCAAATCTCGGTAAGTGGATTGTAAGGGAATTAGGAGACTGGAACAGGAATTGGACATGACTAGGTGGACGAAATGTGGGGTGCTGGGCCATAGTTGCTGGTGTTTTTTGTTGGGCCGGCATTTTGTTGAGGCTGGATGTGCATAATTTGTGTTGCGGAAAAACACCCACACATAATCGGTGCAAGCAATGCAAAAGCACAAAAGAAAAAGAGCCAAAACAAAAGCCAAAGCCAAAGAGAAAACAAGAGACAAGAGGCATAAATATTTACATGGTTTGGCAATATGCTCACCTCCACGGATTAGCAGTACAGGGCTTTCTTCTTCACTAAAACAAGAAAAATTGAATTAGAAGGCTCGTCTCTCCCTCATTCTTCCAACTCGCTCACCAAGGAATACCCTAGAGCTAGAAGAATCAACACTCTCTATACATGTTCTCCTTAAATAGGAAGCACCACAAGAGAGAGCAGGT
Source organism: Magnolia officinalis (assembly GCA_021015155.1). Classification (NCBI taxonomy): domain Eukaryota; kingdom Viridiplantae; phylum Streptophyta; class Magnoliopsida; order Magnoliales; family Magnoliaceae; genus Magnolia; species Magnolia officinalis. The sequence continues at coordinate 3,122,080 of JAJHSJ010000018.1, read as the reverse complement.
GACAAAACCTAATGGAACTAGGCTTTACATGTAACATACCTACGTATGTAGGTACGTATGCTGAGAGAGAGAGAGAGAGAGAGAGAGAGAGAGAGAGAGAGAGAGAGAGAGAGAGAGGAGAGAGAGAGAGAGAGAGAGAGAGAGACCTCAAAAAATTTGGTCATCCGGAGTGGTCTTTTGGACCCTGCTCTAGTTGTGGTGATGCTGCAAGGAAGGGAATTTTTAGCCACCAATTAATTGGCCTGTGACCAGACAGCAGAAGAAAATGCAGATGATAGTCCTCATGCATTAGGAGAAAGTTCGCCAATCAGATGGTTGGAATCATCTGATGGAGGGGATTTTTCTTCCAATGGCCATCTGGGTTGAGGCATGAATGATCCGCATAACTGAAAGATGGCCCTGCCTCTACACATGGTGGCCTAAATACTGGTCATGATAACTCAAGAGAAGGTTTTACCTTTGCAGTGCTTGTGGGTCCATCGCTTTGGCCCAACATGATGGGGCCCATTGCATGGATAGACGATCCGTACTGTCCATGCGACTGGCCCCACCTTGGATTGGCAACCATACGAAGTTCACACTGATGCCACAATCATTGTTTACTGATATGAGGATGTTTTTGGTTCTTGCTACAATTGAATTAGGTGATGCGAATTTTTTGGGAGGTGTAGCTGCCTTAAAAGGAATCACAGGATTTGATCGCCAGGCGGCCAAGAAACGCTTTTATGAGATCTATCTTGAAAAGGTAGTCAGGTTTTTTATAAAAACATTTCATGTGATGCAACATATATGCTAGTTTGGAAATTCATTGATGTCATGCTGTTGTCCAGTTTCAAATTGAGAATGTTACCAGACAATAAAAAATCTTCCTTTTGCAGTATGCTAAACCGGAATCTGGAATTGGATTCCCGGGTGCACTAGAACTCATTATGCAGGTGCGTAGTGTTTATCCATAAGTGTCACGAATGTATTGCTTCAATGCTGAAACAAGTGATTCCATGATGTTTCTGTCACCAGTGTAAAAGCAATGGTCTTAAAGTAGCTGTTGCATCTAGTGCTGATCGCGTCAAGGTTGATGCCAATTTAGCTGCTTCTGGTTTACCGCAGTCGATGTAAGTGAAAGTATGTGTTTTCCTGAAATTGCACCATTATGCTTCTCATCAGCTTAGCACAGTCTGGAATGATTTGCAGTTTCCACTTTGCTTTTCTTGGTTATTCAAAATTTACTGCACTCAAGATCTCAAAACCAGTTTCTTTAATTTTCAAATCATATTGTGTCAGGATAACTGAAAGTTATTCCAGATCTTACGGCCTGTTTGTGCAAAGTGAATCAAAATTCTTTTGGATCCCATCAGGAATTGACAGCGTGGGACTCAGAGTCCTGCATTATCAGTTCAGTTTTGCTTTGCACCCCCCCCCCCCCCCCCCCCCCCCCCCCCCCCCCCCCCCCCCCCCCCCCAAATAAATTGTTGCTTTGCAGGAAGATGCGCTGCTATTCAAATGTCTTTCTCTTCGGAATACAAATCTTCTTTTTAAAAAAATGTCTTTCTCTTCGACTCTGAACCAAAACAAAATACATTTGAATATCTGGGCATTTTCCCAAAATGAACAAAAGGATTTGGTATCCTGTCTACAGTTTTATTGATGAGGTAACAAAGAATATGAGAAAGGAGAAATGCAGCTAAATGCTTGTAAGCAATGGGCTACTGATTCCCGGAGCACATACAAGCCTTGAGATGAACCACTGATCCTGTGTCTGATAATGTTGTGGATATATCAGGTTTGACGCAATCTTGTCAGCAGATTCGTTTGAGAATTTGAAACCTGCTCCAGATGTATTTTTAGCTGCATCGAAGAGCTTGAATGTGCCTGCGAGTGAGGTACTCCAACTGAGAGATTTTGCTGTATTCTGTCATTTAATGTCGTTGATTACAGGAAGGATGTGTTTTCCCTGTGTGTTTCTAACTGCTGTTTCTTTGTATATCTGCATTCTCTCTCTTTTGGATATGCTGTTTCTTGGTATGTCTGAATGATGTACATGTATTTCCTTCTCTTCTTTAGTATGTTCTCTTTTGGATACAACTCTAGTATGTGGACTGGGCCATTGCCAGCCTTATCATCTTTATGTGAATGTCAGTAGGCATGTTAGACAGAGAAGGTCTCAAGTCCAAGCAGCTGGATCATAAGGTACTGTTCACCCAGTTAATTCCAACTCATCATGTGCGTGCTACACCTAACTGTTCTGATAGGTTTGCCACACCACAAGGACCACCTTGCAAAAAAATCAGCAGGTGATCCTTGTGGTGCAGCAAACCTATCGGAACAGTTGGATGTTGCACCACCTGTTGAGTAGATGTGGCTGATTTTTTCACAAGGCAATCCTCGTGATAGGGACACCCTCATTGATGGGTTGGATGTCACACACATAAAAGATTGGAAGTTTTCCACTGGGTGGATGGTAGCATATGGTCCAACAGGTTGGGATTGAGACCTATTAGAAATATATCCAACTATGTCTTCCATCAATCTCTTATACTTATCCCGACTGAAAATCTGTTCTATTTTTTCATTTTCTTTCAGAATTTCTGTGATTCAGGAGTTGTATATTTTGCGTTGCACAGATCAAAATTTTTTGGATCTGTTATCTCCTTTATATGAACTTCACTAGAAACTATAGCAATGAAATGGTTTCATGCAAATCTTTTCCATACCACTCCTAAAAGGAACTCAACTGTGGGCTTTGTTGAGTTGTTCCTATGGCATACCTGTATGCTATCTTACTATTTGTTAGATCAATGGTCATCCCCTCTTGATCCTAGCCATTCGTGGTGGAGAATCCTGGGTAATCTTCACATCAGCTTGTTAATCAAGTTTCTAATCGGTTTGATTTTGTATTAATAATATTATTAATGCTACTTATTTTGTAAAAGCATTTTTTAGGGAGCTAGTTGATTTTGCAAATCCATTTTCGAACTGTTTAAATCATGATCAAGAAGGAGATTAACGGTTCCCAAATGAGAGGGCTATTTCACCTTGGGAGAGTTGATGGTCTGACCTTTGGGATGGTGGAATGGATGTCTATAAAAGTGGATTAGCAATCCCATTACAAATAGAAGAAGTACCAAGAGTAAAATAGAGAAAAAGAAAACAGAGAAAATCACGCACGCTCAGGAAGAGCACTCTCCCATTGCGATTCCCAGTCTCATGATATTCCCCTCTTCATTTGGGTGACATCCGACAGTCCTAATTTTGCGATTTTTCACTATTCAGCACAGCTGTCAGCTTCTTAGAACTGTAACATGCTTCTTGTTCTAAAGCAAACGTTTTCTTTAGTATGAGGCATAACTTATCGGTTGTATTCTGATGTAAAAATTGAGGGTCTGATATTAAATTGATCTACAAGTTTTTGTGTTGACTGTCACTTTTTAATATTTGGATCAGTGTATTGTGGTTGAAGATGCACTTGCTGGAGTACAAGCTGCCAAAGCGGCACAAATGAGGTAACCCTGCAAGCTGTACCAACTTTATTTATTTATTGTGTGAAAATGGATTTCACTTGCATTTTCAATCAAGCTCATGGATGGTTTCATGAACTCTCTAACCCACAACTTGGAGATGGAGCTTCCATTTCCCAGATAATTTTGTACAATGGTATACCCTATTGGAAACTTGAAATATGTGGCAAATTCAGCAGTTGCTGCTTATTGAAAATGATATCATCATCTGGCTATTAGCATAGAAAACATTATCGGATAAATGGAAACACAAACACACACATCTTATATAGGCAATAGTAGATATCAGGAGAAATAATAAAATAAAGGTCACTTCTAAGCAATGTTTTAAATATCGATGATATCGGCCGATATATTCCACGATATATCTTGTATCCCACTTGTGTGATACGAATGCGTAGGTTAGTGCCGATATATCCCGCATGTTCGATCCGATGAGCATTTTCAATTTCCGATCCTTTTTTTATATTGAAATTATGTTAAATCAGTGTCAAATGGTTACAAATCCATTGGTTCTTCATGTTCTCCATGTTTTTTTTTTTCAAAAATTTCCTTCAACCAACTGTTAATTGAGACTAATTTCGAAGTATTTAGGAGTATTTGATGAAATAATCATCACATGCACTCTAATTTCGAATTTGAGTGTGGGTGGTCTGATTTGGGGAAAATTGGGAAAATCTTGAAATTTCCCCAATTTCTCACAAATTGCTTGCAATGTTGCATCGCAAACATGAAATCAAGCATGTATGAGGGCTGATCTACTGACTTGTTAAGTCCTTGTCAATTTTCAGAAAATAAAAATAATTTTGAATAAGAAATAATTAAATTTTTATTTTTTTTTTCAAAAATTTCCTTCAACCAGGTGTCAATTGAGACTAATTTTGAAGTATTTAGGAGTGTTTAATGAAATGATCATCACATACACTCTAAATGTTATGCATTTAATTTGAATATAGTTGCATTAGTTAGTCAGACAACGCATAGCTTATGACCCTATACAAAGGAAACCTATTATGTTCACTTCTTTTTTGAGATGTTATGATTTAAAAATGTGTATTAGGGTCTTTTTTAACAATCCGTGAAGTTTCATTGAAAAATTGAACCATTTTCCCAATGTTTTCCAAAAAGTGTGATAAATTACCTGATAAAAACGATATATCCTGTGTGATAACCGATACGTATCTATATCCCAATGATGCGATACGTAACGCAATACCGATATTTCGAACATTGCTTCCAAGGCCAGTGTCCATGTATCCTTGCAATTCTGGCATGCTTGTATAGAAACTCTGTAAGAAATGAATCATCTTTGATCCATTCCATGGTTCTTTCTCTTGTTCACACTTTAGAGACAATTTTTCTTTTTCTTAAACGCACCCCCATATTGTGCTTCTTGCAGATGTATTGCTTTAACAACTACATTATCAGAGGAGGCTCTACAACAACTTGGTCCATCACTTATCAGAAAGGAGATAGGAAATATTTCACTTCGTGACATTCTCAATGGTGGTGGTTCTGATCACCATAGTATGTAGTTCTGAGAGTACACTGCAAAATCCTTTTGCATCCATGAATAATGTAACATGTTGTTAAGCTACAGATCCAATCGATTTTTAAAGAGCTGTCTGGATGAAGTATCTAAATTCATTTGTAATGCAATTCTGATTCTATGAAGTGGATTTTTTTTTTTTCAGCTGAACTGAATGGTCTTTTATAAATGATTTCTAATGATTGCTTAAGCTCGGATTATCATTTTAAAGAAAAAGTGCCAATTCTTGCATTCCTCCAACATTTTTGTTCAAATAATGGGATGAAGAGTATTTATTTTCTGGCATGATGTGATCTAAAGAAGAGGTACTGTTGCAGATGAGAAGATGCAGGGTTCCCAGGATGGTCATTCTTCAACACGGAGTTCTGCAGAGCTGCTCAATGAGACAACAGATGGTCAGGCAAACCAGGACATGCAGTCTGGAAGGTAAGATGAGTTCTGTGAGGGAAACATCGATGAAATTATTTTGTAGTTCCTACTTTTCCTTTTTTTAGCTCTGGTTGTGTTTTTCTTTTCGGCTTTGGCCTTTTAATAATATTGCATCATCCTTTAAAAAAAGCCTTTTCTAGAAAAATCAATATAGTGGATGTATATGCTTTAGAGTCATAGATCCCCTAAGCTTATCCCACTCATGATCTTGACTCCAAACTTTAGGATAACTTGGGTCATATACTGTCACCATGCCGTAACCCTGGGTTATAAGGTCTGTGTATGATGTGTTCTTTCAGGGAGAATTTTTTGAGTATGGAGGAAGCAGTATTTCACCATCCGGACAGTTGCAGGAACTGAATCTGGGACTTAGCCAATTTATGCTCATCTTGTATGGTAGAGGCTTGTACATAGTGTGTAAAGTTGTGTAGAGAATTCAAGCACAAGAATAGTGTAGAGTTTTGTAGAGATCTCTAGAATATTCTAGAGTTCTCCACTCTCTTCTTGCAGCAAGAGTAATGTAGAATTATCTAGAAGGTTTCTAGAGTGTTCTTGACTATTGGATGACCACCACATGGTACCATTCTACCCATCCATGTAAAGTAACTAGAAGGTTCTTGGGTCTATATGAGGAGTTGTCATCATTTATAACCATTCTTTGGAAGCATTCTTTCATTCTCACTTGCATCTCTCTTGCATCTTGATAGTGTTTGGTGCACAACGCTCAGTGTTTGCACTGGGGAGTAGGGAGACTCACCCAGAACAGGACTGTGAGTGCGAGTGCCACACAACCTATGCTCAGGGAACCACTTGGGCCATGACAAGTAGCTTATAATTGGAGTATTAAATCCATGTTCCTTACATCTAGCACATAAACAGTATGACTGGGGCAAACCATCAGCAGCTCCTTTGGACTTGGTAAGAATATGGGTTGAGAAAGAGCCACAGTTATAGTTCACAGATTTCCAACACAGGGCACCACTCAATCTTACAATTCCTAGACAATTCTGGACATAAAATAGATAATTTCTCTACGTAATTTGGCTGCTCCCACTCACATAAAATAGCTAATCGTCTATGTATTTTTGCTGCTCCCACTAACACTTCCACCACTTGGCGTGGTATCTAAGGCCCCTCTCACAAACCTTATCATTTTAGAGTTAAATAATTTTCTAGTAAATTAATCTTAAGGACTTTTTAGTCATATGCTTATTTCCTGAAGATTTTGTTAAGTCCTCTGTGAAACCTGACTCATGGGTGACCTTTTTTTTCATTTGAGCTCCATCTCGCACCTAGTTTCTTCCAATAATGCTCTATATTCATTGCTTTGTAGTTATATTGTTTCCTGTTTGCATTGGTAATTGAGCAGTATTTTAAGGAATTTATTTGAGCAAATAAATCTAGCCTTGGATTGCAGAATAATTTACTGACAGGTTGCAGGGTTCTCGCCGAGATATTTTGAGATATGGGAGTTTGGGCATTGCTGTGTCTTGTTTCATTTTATCTGCCACCAATTGGAAGGTAAAACTCTCCAAACAGAAAGCACAAACTAGAAGGCGTACATTTGGCATATTTGAACTACATCTTGCATAATTGTTTGATGGATCACATGGAGTTTGTATTTATTTTTGTGGAGCACTTCAATTTTAAGTTTTCAGTTCCTGTATTGGATAAACTGGAATCCATTACGACTGTGTAGGCAATGCAATATGCATCTCCAAAGGGTGTCCTAAATATGTTACTTGGGGTCAACCAGCCAAACCTTGATCAGAAGAAAGGTACGATATCCTGTATTTATAAAAGTTCTTTTCTTTCAAAGGGAGGTGGGGTTTTTGATAGTTTCAATGCCAGTTGTGCTCTCCCAGCGCATCCTCTTGCAAAATTCCAAGATATGTTCTTATAGAAAGAAGATACTAATGAATCTCATGGTGATGGGATCTTTCCTCTTCAAAGGTTGAATACTTGAATAGAGTCCACCTTTCATTCATTTAGTAGCACCTTTGCTAAATGATAAAGTGCAAGCAACTCATTTCTTTTCCTTTGGGATACATTAAAAAAAATTGTAACCTAGACAATGGCACGTGTGCTGGTCTCAGACACAGATATAGAATCTTGAACACGATGGCTTCGAGAGTTGCAAAATGCCAACGAGTCGGTACAAAAGCACTGTGATAGTGAAGTATGCCAAGCTAGAACCTAGATGGAAGCAAATCATGGCACTTTGTGGTGGTGTATCTTGGTTTTTCTTTGATTCATTGGAACTCACGTCAAGAAGTTAATACTCATAACTTGTTGCTTTTTTTACTGGTGATAGGAGAATCACGATCTTCAAGAATCCAACAATTTGTGAAATATATATCTGATGTTGAAGCCAGGTAGATAACAAGTTGCTTTTAGGGCCTGTTTGGATAGGGGGAAAGGAAAAAAAAAATAAAATGGATTGCTTTTCCCATAATGGGATGTTTCACCATGTTTGGATTTCAAAAAGCAATATCTACCAAAATAACATAGTCAAATTATGAGCACAAGATACGAGTGGACAATTGTAAGAGCTTTATAAGATTTGCACTTGCTATCCAAAGAAAACTCACAAAAATGAAATCCATGGGAATCTTTGCTTGAATAGTGCTCATGGAAATCACCATTGGATAATCAATTAATCATTACATTTTTCTTTTTCTTTTCTCACTCTCTAAACAGGCTCTTAGTGTAGATTTTCTGGTAGAGTTGGAAATTATCTTCTTCATCTTCTTCTTCTTTTTTTCCCTAACATTTTCATCACTTAATTCACTTCTAATTGCCATTCTTTATTCTTGAAGCGGGACTACGCCTACTGTCCCAGAGTTTCCATCTAAACTTGATTGGCTGAATACAGCTCCACTTCAATGGCGCAGGGTAATTCTTACATATTTATTATACCATAGATCTTTTATAGTACATTCCAGATGATTTTTCTTTCTTTTTCTCATTAGTATTTATTTTTATTGTAGTAATGATTGCATGGTGATCTAAGAGTTTTATCTATTAATTGAATTCTTTCTCTGACTTATATTCATTTACATATTTAGTTTGTTTGATTTTCAAACTAAAAAGATCCAAGAATCTGGAAATTGATGGGTGGTTTGAAACTTGTAAGTATGATTTTAGGACTCTCTCTCTCTCTCTCTCTCTCTCTCTCCCTCTCCCTCCCCCCCACGGGCAAGTCACAACTTGACTCGAGACTAAATGAGTGGCTGAGTCTGAAAACAATGGTTGAAAGTGCATTCTGCTCATCCTGTGTTTTTCAGCATGGTACTGGACCACTAATAGTAGTGCAGATTTTGTCCTTCGAAGAGGATTTCAAGTTGATGCACTTCCATTGATTTATCAAGAACCTAAGTGTTGTTGTTCTTATGTTTGGTATTTGATTGATTTCGGCGGTTTGTAACCTCGTTAAATGCGGTTTAGGGAACTGCAAACAACCTTAAGTGAGGTGGAACTTGTTACTTGATTAATTGATAGTCTTTGGCTCTTTAATCTTTATAGAGGAGATGTTGATAGGATCGTAAGTTAGTCACTGGACTGATGAATCTCATATAGTTATGCTCATTGGAGTCATCTCATGGGCCGATAGAGTAATGTGAAAGAACTAGATGACGGAAAATGAGGTTTTATGATGAAGTTTGCCATTGCTAAACACTTATGTGATGGTTTATCCGATTAAGACATGGAAATTTTTGAGACATGTTGATGATCAAGTGGCTATAGGAAAATATCAAAGTTTGGTGGCAGTTTAGTAGTCTTAAGCAGTGTGATAAATATTGCTGAGATTTTGAAAATCACGCAATAATATTTGCGAAAATACACTCCATGATATTATCATAAGATTATATTAAAAAAAATCAGTAGATTTTAAAATCTCACATCTATATGGTGATAATATCGCGAGACTATCAGGAAATTAGTAACAACCTTAAGGAATTTGTTATAGAAATGTATATTTAAAATTTTAATTTATTTATTAATTTACAATAATATTTTAAAATATTTTATTTTTGGCAAGATTTTCTTGATAATATCTTGAGAAAAAACTCAAAAATCGAAAATCTCTCGAGAAATTTCTGGGCTGAGAAATTGCTGAGAAGGCATTGGTAAGCTGGCCCTGCACTTTGGGATAAGGTTTTGGAGAGGATGGAGAGAAAATTATCCATGGGGAAAAGTAACCTCCCTTCTCCAGGAGGGAGAATTACTTTGATCAAGGCTTTTATTTCGAACCTCCCTTAATATTTCATGTTTTTATTTTGATCTCCTAAATCAGTTATTTTGAGGATTGACAGGCTCTGGAGAAACTTTGTTTAGCAGGGCGGATCTCAGACTAGGAAATTTCCTCTTTTGAAATGCAATGAGGTGTGTAAGCCAGTCTTGGAGGGAGTAACAGGTATTAAACATCTTGATCTGGTTAAATTTGCATTATTAGGTAAGTGGGTTTGGTGTTTTGATTCTAACTTCTAAGGAGGTCAGTTTGTGGAAATCTATAATCAAGGCCAAGTATTGTGTGGATCTGGGAGGGTGGAGGACTAAGAAATCCTCCTTGTATAGGGCCTTCTTTCTCTGGAAGGAGATTGATAAGGTGGCTATCCTGGTCTTCCGTAATCTAACCGTCTCTGTGGGCAATAGAGAAAAGGTTAGATTTTGGTTGGACCCTTGATGTTGTGTCCTTTTCCTTATATTCTCCATCCCAACCTTATCTAGACTTTGTCTAGTCCAAGAGATCTTTGCGGTTGATTGTTTTTCGATTAGCGGCTTTGGTGAGGGGTGGACACCCCTATTTTGTAGAAATTTGAAGGATGAAGAAATAGTGGAGTTATTTGCTCTCCTTTCTCGTGTGCAGGGATTCGTGGTAGACCCTAGGGTAGAGAATTTAATCATTTGGAGCCATGACAGGTCGGGAGCCTTCACGGTGAAATCTTTCTATGGCATCCTTTCCTCCCCTGAGGATCAAGCTTCCCCTAGCTGTATGGGTTTGGTGTGGTCTTATTCGCGGCCTTTGCTTGGTTGGTTGGCAGAAATCGTATCCTCACTATTGACAACCTTCAGAAGAGAGGCCTTTTCCTCCCTGGTGCTTGTCTCTTTTGCCTTGCTGATGTAGAATTGATGGATCACTTGCTGCTTCACTGGCCCTTCTCGGAAGTTTGGAGTGGAATCCTGTAGTAGGCCGATGTCTCTTGGGTCGTGCCCTACTTTATTGATGGGCGTCTTCAGTCTTAGGACATAGGGGGTGGTGGAAAGCTCGAAAACAAGTGATGGAAACTTGCTCTTCTTGCCGTTCTTTGGGTCGTGCCCTACTTTATCGATGGGCGTCTTCAGTCTTAGGACATAGGGGGTGGTGGAAAGCTCGAATAACCGTTGTTTTGAAAATAATAAGTGTTCTATCAACGGGTTTCTTTGTAAAGTTTTCCAATTCATTAAAGAGTGGGCTCCTTGATCTTTTGTGGGTTGGGCTTCGAGTTGTGAGGGCTCTTTTGTTTTATGGTTTAGCTTTTTATTCCTGTTGTTAGCTTTGTCTGTTTCCTTTTGGTTTTGCCAAATAATATTATTCATCTTAAAAAAAAAGAAATTGCCGAGGATGTGATTTGTGACTAATGGGTCTTAAGCACGGGAAGTCGGTCATGGCTGCATAGCAGCTGTCTCTAATTTTATGCGTGTGCTCTTTCCTTAATTTAAGGACATGTCTATACATCCTTATTTTAAGAAAATTACATAAGGCAAATGCAACTGAGTTGTAACAACTCTATTCCATTTTCTCTACAAGTGCATTAATTATTTTAATGAGATTGGATATGTTATTTCGATCCAATTTTGTTTTGGACAAGGGTTTACCGGATTCACAACTCTCCTCTTTTAACATCTGTACCCGATTTTCCTTATTCATATGAAAAATGTATGTAGGTGAATGATCTTTTTTAGTAGATGCAAGGTTGTGATTGGAACCCTTGAGAGGAAAATGGATTTTTGAAGGATAACTAATAGAGGCATGCTCTTCATAATCTTCTCACCATTGTTCGAAGTATCCTCGATATTATCTGTATCTCCAGCTCGATGATACTAATAACACTGGACACTGGTATATCAAAAATTTCAAGTGTCGATGACATCACTAAGTATCGCCAATGTATTGATATATCGCCAATATTTTCGATTGTGTAAATTCCAGGTGTCTCTTGTATTGTCAATGTATCGATATCGCCAATGTATTGTCAATATTTTTTACCATGCAAATTTTAGGCGTTGCTTGTATCGGCAGTGTATTAGCGATATTTCGATAATATTGCCAATGTATCACCAATGTATTGCCAATCTATCAATATCACCAAAAATCTATTTATTAAAGAAAAAATCGTTTCAAAATTTTTTAATGGGTGCATGGTTGTATGATTAAATGCATGTTTGTATGTGTATATGTATGCATGGATGGATGGATGGATGGTTGGATGGATGTGTATATTTGTGTGTGCGCACGCATGCATGCATGCATGGATGGATGCATCATGCATGTTTGTTTGTATGTACGTATGTGCATGCATGGATAGATGGATCCACCATTTTCCCCATGTTTCCCCAATATTTTCTCGTGTCAAAGATTTACACTTTTAGTCCCCGATAAAGGAAAACTTATTAGTTGATTCCTAAACATGCAAATATGCATCTTTTTTCGCTATTATTTGATTCTTAAATATGCAAATATGTGTATTTCAGCATCTCCTGAAGTTTCATTGAAAAATTCCACCGTTTTCCCCATATTTCCTCATATATTCGGGGAATTGGTGATAGTATTGGTGATAATGATACTATTCCTTTTCCCCCGCCAACGAAACTTATAGTGATATTGATACTTCAATCACTGCTTCTCACTAATAATCTACGTATAATTCCTGTGTCCCATGTTCTTCATAGTGCCATGCAAATCTTCAGGTATACGATTATGAAGTAACATGTGATACTTCTATCAAGCAGAGAAGAGATACCATACTAACTTACTAGCTCAAATGCAGGTTTAGTTGTTCATGAACAACACTATCGCCAATCACTGACTCATGCCTCACAATTAAAAATTTGGTTTGCCACCTTTGAACTTGAAGAAGTTACATGATATCAAATTAAAACGGACTGGATTGTGCAACACATTGTCGCCAAGTCAAATCCCAAGATTAAATTGATTGGACAATCCTAATCTCCCATTCGTTTGTCGAAATATGACTGTTGGATGTTTTTCATTTTTAACCATTGAATAAATGTCCACCAATCCAATAGCCAGATGACCAAATGAGCTTAATTTTTGTTTCATAATACATCTACACTGGGTACCATAATTTGTATGGTTCAATTTGGCTACTTGTATGCCATGTGTGCAATTTCTAAATGCCAGCATATCATCAATCACACTCTGCCAGGGTATCAAAGTTTTTTTCTTGAACTTAAGCTTTGTCCCAGCCAATCACACAACCAATCCTACAGTCGCTGCATCAATCAGGTCTTTGACCCTCACTGAGGCATTTCTGCCTAACTCAGATATGTAGCCTTCTGTGTTTATTTTATTAATACTTGGTTTCTATGATGTTGATTGTCAGACAAGACTGCATCTGAATTCATTTTATATGGACAAGCCATTGTAAATTATTTAAGGAAGCATGGGATATGAGATTTTCCACTAATACTAAATCAAGTATATGATCCTCTGGCATCATATTGACCATTCACTGGATTAGCGAGTTGTTCATGGGTTTTGAAGTTTCTGAGTATTTCGAACATGAATTGCTCTATTTCAATATTGTTATTATTTTATTAAAATTCAACAAGATTTTTTTTTTCCTGAAAATTTTGTTCAATAGCATCTCTAAGATGGAAGCCGATAATTACTAATGGGCCTCAGTTCTAAGCTTATTTTTGGCCTCTAACAGGATTTAAAAGGAAAAGTGGTTCTACTGGACTTTTGGACATATTGCTGTATAAACTGTATGCATGTTTTGCCAGATCTCGATTTCTTGGAGAAGAAATATAATGATAAGCCGGTAAAATCCCCTTCTCGGTTTTATGCATCTCCATTAGCTCTTTGTCTAATGTTCCAAGTAAATTTTACTTCTTTTGTTTATTCTTGTTAGTTATTTGTATGTTAAGAAGTGCTTTTGGACCTTGTTATAACTGGTTTCTCCTAACAGAGCTGTTTTCACTTACCCAATTCAGTTTTCAGTTTCCTCTAAAAAGCTGCAACCTAATCCAGTGAAAATGGTACTATCAAACCAACTCAATGAAAATAGTTTTATATTTGACAGTGAAATGCAATGGATAGTGCACGATTAGAAAGTTCCGGGCTTAAGGTTTTAGAATCTTTTGACCTTTATCTTCCATGTCAAGTTACAAGAGCTAACAGCTAGACTTATATAGGGAATTCCATTTTATTTTTTTTGGAAGAACACAAAATTTTCACTGAAGCCTAGGCACAAATGAGTTTCACTCCTCTTCTTGTATTTCTGGCAATCTTACTTTTTTGGCAAAACAGGATTTACAAATTAAGCTTCTTTTCTTTAGAGACTTCCAACCCTACCTCTTTCTTTTCCTAAAGTTTTACAAACTTCCATTTTTCAATCATCCTCACTTCATTAAATGATACCCAAATCGAAGTGGATCAACTTAAGTGATCTACACAGACCAAGGTTGTTGTGTAGGATGCCTTGCATTTTGCAGGTGCAGAGTTCGGGGTTGACTGTGACTAGCTATGAAGTTCACGGTCAACCGTGGTGCGACTGTCGATTTTGCACGGATATGCGCAAATAAGGGTATTTAAGCCCGGTTTAGATTAGGGATTTAATAATATGAGTGTTTTCTCTTAAGGGGCAAGGATTTTGCTAAGGGAGAGGGTTTCCACACTTGTAAGGGCTTGAGAAGGGATTTTCTCAAGGGATCTAGGGTATCTTAGAGGTGCGCATTGCGAGGGGAGATTAGGTGATCCTATAATCGTAGAAGGTGAGTGGTGTACTCTAAGGTTTTGATTATAGTTGAGATCTCTATCACTTTGTGCCGTGGTTTTTTCCCACAAGGGTTTTCCACGTAAAATATCATTGTGTTTGTGGTTGTTTGCTTTTGGTTTGGTTATTTGCTTTATTATATTGTTCTATCTTCCTTTATTGTGCTTCTGCAAAGCGCACGGATTAATAGTGGTGTTAGATCCAAATTTCTAATACCTAAGATTGATCCATGTTTGTTGTAGCTCTGGTTTACATCATTGTGGTGTGATAAGGAGCCGGTTTTCTCCAACAAAGTGTTATCAGAGAGTCAGGTTGGACGTTCGGGATTTAACGAAGATGTTAGGATCCAAATTCGATATACAGAAATTCGATGGGAAAAACAATTTTAGTTTGTGGCTAGTTTCAAAAGGGTTGAGCAAGGTGTTGTTGGAAACAAAACCTGAAAAGATGTTAAATGATGATTGGAGCGATCTCAAGGAGAATGCTATGAGCACCATATGTTTATGTCTGTTGGATGAGGTTATGTACAATGTCCTGGATGAGGAATCTCCCCCAGAGATGTGGAAAAAGCTAAAAGACCTGTACATGTCGAAGTCCCTAACAAATAAGTTGTTTGTGAAGAAATAACTTTTCGGGCTGAAATTGAAGGAATGATCGGATCTCCTGGAGCACATGAATACATTTACAAAGGTCTGTAGTGAGTTGGTAAAGCTCGAAGAGACGGTCAAGGAAGAAGATAAAGCGGTGCTACTTCTAGCATCGCTTCCCTCGTCATATGGCAATCTTGTCATTACTTTAATATATGGGAAGAATACAGTGAAGCTTAAAGAAATCATTATAACGCTTGTTTTCAACGAGATGAGGAAGAAGCCGAGTGATGAGGAATCTCAGGCAGAAGGGCTAGTTGCGAAAGGGGGTCAAGGATGTGAGTGATTTGCGGAGCGATCTCGATCTGACAAGAAGAAAAAGCCCAGATTGGAGTAGAAGACAAAGGACGGATGCTTCTATTGCGGCATTAAGGGGCACTTCAAGAGAGACTGCCAGAAATGAAAGGATGACCTGGAAAGCAAAGGAAAAGGGAACACGGGTGAATCAACGGGTGTAGCAGAGGAGAACTTAAAAGGAGACCTCCTCTTGGTCTCTTCAGGTACGAGTTGTCTTTCAGACACTTGAATACTAGATTTAGGATGTTCATATCACATGTGCCCATATAGGACTTTGTTTGATTCCAACAAGTCTTATGATAGTGGAAGTGTTCTGATGGGCAATGATGCGACATGCAAGGTTATCAAAATAGGGACCATCAAGGTGAGGAATGTTTGACAGAGTCGTATAGACTCTAGGTAATGTCAGACATGTCCCATATCTGAAGAAAAGCTTAATATCCTTGGGGGTTTTAGATTTGAACGGTTGCATGTTTACCGCATCCAGCGGTATATTAAAGGTCACCAGAGGTGCAATGGTGTTGATGAAGGGGCATAAGGTTGGAAATCTGTACAAGTTAGTTGGGAGCACAATTATGGGTGAGGCCGCTACCACCCCAAACACAAAATCCGGCACAGATGATACAAATATGTGGCATATGCGGTTAAGGCATATAAGCGAGAGGGGCATGATGAAACTCCACAAATGGAAACTGTTAACGGGAGTCAAGGCATGCAAGGTGGATTTTTGTGAGCATTGCATCCTAGGCAAGTGGTGCAGGGTAAGGTTTAAGATTACTACACACACTAGTAGCAGGGTGATCGACTATATTCATTCCGATGTCTGAGGTCTAGTGAAAGTACTGTCTAAGGGAGGGGCACGATATGTTGTGACCTTCATAGACAATTACTCGAGGAAGATTTGGGTCTACTTTATGAAGCATAAGAGTGAGGTGTTCGACAAGTTCAAGCAATGGAAAGCGGAAGCAGAGAAGCAAACTGGGAGACAAGTTAAGTGTCTCAAGTCAGAAAATGGTATATACTAGAGAGGGGGGGGGGGGGGGGGGGGGGGGTGGGGGGGGGGGGAGGGATTTATGGAATTCTGCAAAGATCAAGGCATCAAAAGCCACTTCTCAACTCTAGGAACCCCACAATAGAACAGGGTGGCAGGGAGGATGAATAGAACTCTGTTTGAGAGGGCGAGAAGTATGCGGTTGCATGCAGTGCTGCCTAAGAGCTTCTAGGTTGAAGCGGTTAACATGGCATGCCATATAGTCTATCAGTCACCACCTACAATGTTGGACTCAAAGGTTACAGAGGAAGTCTGGACATGTAAGGATATTGATTACTTAGGATTGAGAATCTTCGAGTGTCTAACATACATCCACGTGCAGAGTGGACAAAGGTCGAAGTTGGATCCAAAGTCTAGGAAGTGCATCTTTGTCAGGTATGAAAAAGGTGTCAAGGGCTACAAGCTTTGGGATTTAGTTTCACAGAAGGTGGTCATTAGTAGAGATGTTATCTTCGATGAGGCGTCAATGCTAAAGACCAACAAGGACGCTGCGGCAGGGCAGTCAAATACACATGGTGAGATCGAGAGATTGTCGGTGCAAGTGGAGCTAGTTGAGCAGGTGACTAAAGGTGAAATTCAACAAGGGCAAGAAACTGATTAAGATAATCATCAGGATACTCAGGAAAGTATACACAGGAACAGGGAGAAAAGAACCATTAGAGCAGTACAGATTTGAGAACATGGTGTCTTTTGCATTGTTCACAGGGAGTGGAGATCCCTCCACCTTTCAAGAGGCAAAATATAAAAAGGATGGCGACAAGTGGATGTTGGCCATGGCGGAGGAGATGGAGTCTCTACATAGGAATCAAACATGGGAGTTGGTGAAACTTCCTAAAGGTTAGCAGGCTATAGGGTGCAAATGGGTCTACAGGAAGAAAGAAGCATTAACAAAAAAGGAAGGTGAAAAGTACAAGGCAAGGCTCGTAGCGAAGGGGTACTTGCAGAGGGAAGGAGTGGATTACAATGAAGTTTTCTCTCCGGTCGTGAAACATACTTCAATCAGGGTGCTATTGGCGATGGTAGCGGAATCCAATTTAGAATCAGAGCAAATCGATGTAAAGACAACATTCCTTCATGAAAACTTAGAGGAAGTCATTTACGTGAGGTAGCCTGAAGGATTCGAAGAGCTTGGTAAGGAAGGTCACGTGTGTAGGTTGAAGAAATCGCTATATGGGCTTAAGCATTCTCTGAGGTAGTGGTATAAGTGGTTCGATTCTTACATGGTGGAGATTGGGTATAACAGTTGCGAGTATGATTGTTGCAATACTATAGGGTACTTGAAGACATGTCCTACATTCAACTCATGCTTTATGTAGATGATATGTTGATTGCTGCGAAGGACAAGATGAAGATATACTTGCTTAAGTCTCTTTTAAGCAAGGAATTTGACATGAAGGATTTGGGCACTGCGATGCGAAGAAGATCCTAGACATGGAGATCAGCAGAGACAGAGAGTTTGGGAAGCTGTGGCTTTCTCAAAAGAGTTATGTCTAAAAGGTGCTATAGAGTTTCCATATGAAAAGTGCTGAACTAGTTAGCACACCTCTAGTAGGTCACTTTAAGTTGTCAGCTAGGTTGTGTCTAAGTACAGAGGAAGAGATTTGAGAAATGTTACGGGTGTCGTACGTTAATGCAGTGGGGAGTCTCATGTATGTAATGGTTTGCACAAGACCAGATATCTCACAGGCAATCAGTGTGGTTAGCAAATATATGTCGAATTTAGGGAATGAGCATTAGAATGTTGTTAAGTGGATTCTCAGGTATCTTAGGGGTACAGTCGAATCTGGAATCATGTTTGGGGGACATGGAGCTTCAAGTGGAGTTGTAGGCTACGTGGATTCAGATTATGCAGGTGATCTGGACAACAGAAGGTCCACTATGGGATATGTTTTCTCATTAGCAGGTAGACCGGTATGTTGGAGATCTACGCTATAGTCTACGATAGCGTTGTCTACAATTGAGGCGGAATACGTGACTGTGAAAGAGGTGTCGAAGGGAGGTATTGTAGTTGAAAGGTCTGATAGGAGAGCTCAAGCTAAAGCAGAAGACGATTTGGCTGCATTGCAATAGTTGGAGTGAATCAGGAGTATCATGCAAGAACCAAGCACATCGACATGAGGTTCCACAAGATACAAGAGCTCATTACTTTAGGGGAGATCCATTTTTAGAAGATTCATACGGACAAGAATGCTTCGGATATGTTAACAAAGTTGGTGACCACAGAGAAGTTCAAGCATTGCTTGGGCATGATTAATCTCACTATCCATTAATGAGATTGGGCACCATTTGATGCATGACCAATGCATGAACCAAATAACATGTGAGATCAAGTAGTAGAATTAAGACAATTAACAAAAAAACACAAGCATTGCCATAATCATCACGAATTCCATGAAAACCAAAAGAACATCATGTATGATCCTAGCCTAAGTTACCAACATCATCACACAAGATCATTAAATAAAATGAAACTAGGATCTAATGGATGTAGGGACATCCAATTAGCAAAGGATATAGTATATTTCAAAGCAGAATGCCTAATACAACCTAGGGCAAAAATTAGGATTTGGATAATTTGGGAAAGTAGGAAAATTAGGGATTTTAGGTTTAGGGTTAGGGTTTTGGGAATGGAAGAAATAAGTTTTGATATAAGGATGATGGAAAGCCAAAATGGGCAAGGTGTGGTTGTACAGTCAACCCGTAGGATTCACACATGTGGCCGTACGGTAACACGGGTGGCGTGGGATGGACGGGTTAGGTCAGTTAGGGTTTGGGATTGTGAATAGGTAAAGGAAAGATGGGTTTTTGAAATGATAAAGGCTTAGGATGGGAGAATCGAATAATTCGAAGAAAAAACCTTGATGGAGGGGAAGAGAGAAGATGGTGTGAGGATATATGGAGACCTCGCACCTCCGTTGATGAAGATTAGCCTCGCACTAATCTCCCTTCCAAATCACATGGAAGTATCTTCAAATCGCATGAAGATGGAAGAAGAAAGCATGAACTTTTCTCTTCTTAAAAATAAAAATAAAAATCACAAAATCCAATGAGGGAGAGGGTCACACGCCCACCCTCTCTTATAGCTTCAAGAAAGTTCAAAAGTTACAATAAACACACTATTTTGTGAATTTTGACAAAAATAGCCTTATCCTAACTAAAATCAACTAAAAACACTCATAATTGCGTCCAAACATAACATAAACAAAACTAAATCCTATAAACTGATAAAAACTAAGAAAAACTAATGTGGACGATCCACGATCAATGGCCCGATCATGTGATCCAACGGCGCGATTGTCACGTCCCTCTGATCCAACGGTCTGGATCACTCCGTAAAGCAGAATGCAAGTCAAGGTGGAGATTGTTGTGCAGGATGTCTGCATTTTGCAGGTGTAGAGTTTGGGTTTGAACGGGAAATTTTGGCGTCTACCGGAACTCACTGTGATGTTCACGATCGACTAGGGAATTTTGGGGTCAACAATGACTCGTTGCGAAGTTCATGGTTGATCGTCAGTCGACCGTGGTGCGACCATCGGTTTTACGCGGATTTGCGCAAATGAGGGTATTTAAATCTGAATTAGATTATGGCTTTAATAATATGAGTGTTTTCACTTAAGAGGCAAGGATTTTGCTAAGGGAGAGGGTTTCTACACTTATAAGGGCTTGAGAAGGGATTTTCTCAAGGGATCTAGGGTTTCCTAGAGGTGCACATCGCAAGGGGAGATCGGTCAATCCTGTAATCGAAGAAGGTGAGCAGTATACGTTTTGATTATAGTTGAGATCTCTGTCACTTTGTACCGTTATTTTTTCCCACAAGAGTTTTCCACGTAAAATATCATTGTGTTTGCGGTTTTTTGCTTTCGGTTATCTGCTTTATTATATTGTTCTATCTTCGTTTATCATGCTTCTGCAAAGCATACGGATTAGTAGTGGTATTAGATCCGTATTTCTAATACCCAGGGTTGATCCGGGTTTGTTGTGGCTCGAGTTTCTATTGTTGTGGTGTGATAAGGAGCCGGTTTACTCCAACAAAGGTATTACGTAATGACATCGACTGGTGTATAGGCTGATTTTCCCTGTAATGACTGAATTTTTTTGAGGAAAAATCTCAAAAAATATTGGTAAAGTTCAAAAAATGTGAAGATTCCAAATATTTGCTCTCTCTCTCTCTCTCTCTCTCTCTCTCTCTCTCTCTCTCTCTCTCCTTTTGGTTCCGAACATGTGTATTTGATGGTGCAACGGGCCATTCCTCGGTAAGAATGCTATCTATTTGGTAATATCAGCTTGACCTGTTGGAAGTTAACCAAATAGACCCTTGCTAAACACATATCAAGCAGGATTTGGTGGATCAGATCCCAGTACATATAAATACGAAAAAGAAGATAGAATAATGAAAAAGTGATGGTTTACCCTTCTGATATTTTCCAAAATGGTCCACTTCGCTTTGGGTCATTGAATCCCACTAAAATTTTGTGTTTTGATCCCCAAAATAGACCTAGATCTAGTTTAAATTTAGTTTCTAAGCTGCCTCATGGTTGAAATGAATAAAGAAGTGGAAAATGAGAGAAAAATTGAAAATAAAAACTTTCATAATGGGCCCTTTCAGCCGATCTGGGCTGATACATCCCACTTTTTCACAAGGGATAAAGTCACCCCCGTGTTGCGTAATGGGGTAACCATTTCCTTTATGTAACAGCCAATACGGCCATAATGTAATCATTTTTAATGCCATGACACGGACATTTGAATGCCAATGATGCCATTTTACAGTGTCATATTGAATTGTTATGTTTTGCAGTTCACAGTTGTTGGAGTGCATTCTGCAAAGTTTGATAATGAGAAGGACCTAGAAGCCATTCGAAATGCAGTGTTGCGCTATAACATCATGCACCCAGTAAGTCAAATGTGAAGTAGTTTGATACCAAACATTGACAATGTTAAGTGAAAGAAATGTTAATTCTTATATGGGGATGTAGATATTGTAAACAAGTATTTCTATTGAAATGGGCATGCAAAAGACAACAGTGACTGGGTGATAGCATGTTGCCCCTGCTTGGGTCTATGTTGTCGACATGTTCATGACATGGTCCCTCATGCATGATTTTTCTTTTAATCTTTTTGGAGGCTGTGCATCCCTTGTATGGTGCTGTAGTTATGTTTATTGGCATGAACTTGTTCTTCTGGTGGGAATAAATATTGTCATGCTCTTAAACTACTCAATGCCAAAGTTGAAGTTATCATCAAATACAATATTGCTTACCATGATATATATATATATATATATATATATATATATATATATACACACACACAATTAAAGTATCTGTGGGCCCCATAAGCATCTTTCGCCTTGAATCACTCTAAACATATTATTTATATCGTTTCACTAATCAAATTAATATTAGCATGAGAAACCTGTTTGAATGTGGTTCTTTGTTCCAGAAGCTTGTAATGTGTTCATGCAAATATGACTTTTTGGGGATCCACAACCATCAATTCTTGTGATCCAGTGGCACAGATTTCTTCAAGCTTCTGTTACATGCATACATGATCGCTGTTTGCAGAACAGGCTGCCATTTTGTTGATATCAATCACGGCAAGAGGCTTATACAACTGCTGCAAATGCAAAACTGCCAGCCATGAATTACTGCAGTTTACCTTGCTGGGCATTAGTCAATGTCCCAAAATTTGCCCATGATGGTGTATTGGAAAGAGAAAGTCAATTGATGATCTTTGCTTTGTGCTATTTAGATTCTTATGCCTGATGCTTGTTTGGTTTTTTCCTTTCCTCATGCATAGGGATATTACCTAATGTATCGCCTTACAAAAATTGCATGTATTGGAAGTTGGCAACACACCCAGGACAATGATGATGATGATGTTCTGTTCTAGGTGTGTTGCCAACTTCCAATACATGCCAGGTAGAATATGATGTAACATATGATATGATGCATAACTACCCTAGATACTAATATGGTGCTCACTTGATTCGCCAGTTATACATAATATAATCTGTTAATGATAATAAAATGGTAAAATCCTCCATGTAAATTACATGATTATGAAAATAGAAATCACCCTAATTGTAATATGACCACCTTGAACTAAAAAAATGAGATTATTCCTCTCGAAAGTGCACTGGTTAGGTGTGAGCTCTGATTAGAAATGAGTGCAAGTTGAAGGCTCTTAAAGGGCAAGGGGAAGGGCCATAAGGACGTGGGTGGAGGTAGTAAGAAAAGACTTAACCAATGGTCTAAATGAAGTTATGGTGCTCGATAGAGTGGAATGGTGGAAAAAGATTGATGTAACCGACCCCAATTAGTTGGGATAAGGGCTTAGATGATGATGATTCCTCTCAAAAGGAATATAAATAGATAATCTTGCTATCATTAGCTAAAATATTATATTATGGAAGTATTGAATAAACAAAATTTGGCATTCAAGGTAGTCTTTTGAATAATAATATTAATAGCATCATTGTTCTTAGTATTCTATTATTGCATCCTCGTTTGAAATATTTGCTAGTTTCATTCTTAAATCAATTAATCATCATCATCATCATCATCATCTAAGCCTTATCCCAACTAATTGGGGTTAGCTATCAGATTTATACTGGAACTTTTGGTGTAAGTTTGACACTGTCTGCCAACCTGACGCAACCTTCCTCCTTTATCCAGGCCGGGGACTAGCAATGAGAGCATAGAACTCCCACAGGCGCAATGTAATAGACAATTACATAGGTTGATTACAATCAAGTGCTATCTAATAGTCTATCACATAGGTTGATTACAAGTTATTCTTAAATCAATTGACATATTAAAATATTGTTATGCTACCCCCCAAGTCTAAGTATTTCGATTGATTTTATGAAATTTTTTGTGAGACACCTCATATCACCTACACATGTCCCCTAATAATGTAGTTATCACCTTTTCAAATAGTAAATCATGTTTTTGCTCCATAGGTTGTCAATGATGGGGATATGTATTTATGGAGAGCATTAGGTATAAATTCATGGCCTACATTTGCTATCGTGGCCCCTAGTGGTAAGCTCTTAGCACAGATATCAGGCGAAGGTCATCGAAAGGTATTGGTATCTTCTACTATGTTTTTAATCTCTTCTATAAATCAGCTTTGTAAATTTTAATATGTATATACTAAAGTGTTATGTTTATATTTGGAGTGTTCTTATATGAAATACCATTCTGGTTCTTTTTCAGAGAAACAACAATGTTTATCTTTGCCATCATTGTTACATTCTTATATACAATTTCTAAAATTCCATTCTTGGGATCAACGTAGCTTTCAAGTGTTTGATTAGAATAAACTGATGCATGATTTTCGTCAAGATGGAGAGTTCCAGGGAAGATGGATAACTCTGGTCCAGTAACATTTTAAAGAAGATTTCTGGCACATAGTGTCCTTCTCAATGTTCTAATGATTCCCTTATTTGTATACTTGTTAGAAAGCATGGCCTTTCTCTTGTATGGTTCTCTATCTTCATTTTTCATTTTCTATCTTGGACCAACTATAAATATGTAGACATTGACGTGTGCATACATATATTGCATTTGTACAATCATTTGCCGCTATAAATATGTAGATGTAAATATAAGCATGCATGTGTTGCATTCATACGATCATATTTGCACAAACATGCAAATATACTAATGCAGGGGCATTTTCACATCGGGCTTGAGTGGGGTGGCCTGTGTGAAGTGGGGACACACTCGGGGTGGGCGGTCCATGTGAGGAGAGACTTGTGTGAAGTGGGGCCCATGAGGGGGGTTTGGCCGAGGGCCTGACTTGGGCTATGAGATAAAGTGATTGATTCACCACACTCTATCAATTTGAGCTTTTAGAGCAAGTGGTTAGTTGTCCTGCATCATATACGTGTGTAGATGAATCATAACATCTGTATATGGTCTAGTGATAAACTAGATAGATGTATGCATGCTATTTTTGACTTTAACCTGTTCATGTCTTTATCCTACTCAAGAAAACTTGACTTCTATAAGCATGTGGCTTAATTTTTTTTTGAACAATAAGCATGTGGCTTTAAATGGTTTTCAACATATATAGATCTCTCTCTCCCTCTGTGTGTGTGTGTGTAAAATCATCATAGCCTTGTTGCAGTTACTCCAGTTATTTGCATGCATGCATGCACCCACACATGTAGAAGAGTGATAAAAACAACTAGTTCTACTGTTAAGTTATGGTCTAACTGGTGTATTAGTTCCAGGATGTCATGTGCGTATGACATCCAACCTGTCCAAAAGATTGCCCCACCATCACGATCATCCAGCACAAGAATCAGGCCAATCACTCATCAAGTGGGCTACCTATACTTTGGATCAGAATGGAGGATCTAATTGTTTTCCTAAGAGATTGTTATGGTGGACAATCTTTTGGATGGGTTGCATGTTACACACACATGACATGTTGACAATAAAGTGCTAGTCGCACATTACTTAATGTGCCATTCAGTTGATTAGCTAGAGCTGATTTAATCAACAGGATAAGGCCTCTGAAAGAGAGGTAATTCTTTTTCCAGGTTCAAGGTGCTTTTCGAACATAGGAGGCTCATCTGGTCCTAAATCAAAACCATGTTTGCATATGCTCCAATAGGGGGGGCTCATATTCCAAATAGGAAGCGTCTTAGTACTGCATCCCAACATCGGTGCTAGCCACTTGACAGGCCTCTCCTCCATCCAAATTCCCACAATGACACTTTGGCATTAATCATAAGGCTAGATATCACCTCAAGACAACAAAGGCTTGTTTTTAGATTTAGCACTTCACCTGTTGACGGTCTACACCGCCATTTGCATTCTCAAATCTCAACTACTGACTATTAAGTCTATCATGCACTATGACATTATTTAACATGTCAAGTTGCTGTGTTTTGCTGCATCCCATATCATGCCATTCCAGCATGAGCATGAAGACTGTAAGGTGTCTTAAGGTATGCCTTGACTTTACATGTCTATGACTTGGACATGACTGAAACATGTTTCTTTATATTAGTAAACTTGTTATTGAAGTGATTTAATGTTCCTCTAGATGATGTTGTTACTCATGCAGCTCCAACTGACCTTCTTGTTGTTATTTATGGTATTTCACACTCATTTGTTTTACATCCAGGTTGTGTCTGGTAATATTGAACAATGTTATTTCAGGATCTTGATGATTTTGTAGAGGCAGCTCTTCAATTTTATGGAGAAAAGAAGATCCTGAACAACAGTAGCATTCCCTTGGCTTTAGAGAAGGATAGCGATCCACGTTTATCGACATCACCGTTGAAATTTCCCGGAAAGCTGGCTATTGATGTGCTAAACAATAGGCTTTTTATTTCAGACAGTAACCATAACCGCATCGTGGGTATTTTATATTAAGTCTTAGATCATTTCCCATGCAATTCTGTTTTAGACATTAAGTATTGAGATTTTATGGTCTGAAAGCATACCCATCAATATCTTATCCTGTATGGAAGTTAGGTGGTAACGGATCTAGCAGGGAATTTTATTGTCCAAGTTGGGAGCAGTGGAGAAGAGGGTCTACGTGATGGTACCTTCGACATTGCCACCTTCAATCGGCCTCAGGTAAGAATAGTAGTCAAATATTCAAAGCTGTGAAGCCACTGGCTTTGTGAATTAGTAATTCATCTCAGAATGCTTTTGTGCATTCATTACATCTTAGAATATATTGCACATGAAAAGGAGTTTATATTTATGCATGATAAGGGTCTCCTAATCTCTCAATCAATCTTTTAGCTCATTTGCATACTTGTACACCAATATCTGTGTTTGTCATTCATGCCTTCATGCATGTTTTGACGTGGGTTTCATGCACATTGTCCATAAATTATATTCATTTTTTTGCAGGGCCTGACATACAACCCAAAGAAAAATGTGCTGTATGTAGCAGATACCGAGAATCACGCTTTGAGGTATGCCGTGAATTATAGCATGAAGGTTTTGAATTTCATGGTGGATTCAACTTTGGGCCATTGAACTTGCGCAAAATAAAAATAAAAATATAAAAAATGTAAAAAAAAGAAAAGAAAAAAAGAGCTAGGTACCTTTGTATCACATGTGCTTGTCCTAATCACCATCTAACATGTTTCTTTTAGGGACAGCTTGTAGTTATTCTTTACCTTAGATGAGCTGAAATGATTTTAATTTGGTTCCTAGGCTCTAATGTGGAGAAATGCATTCAAGAGATGATGCTTATTGGGTCCATCGTTATGCTGTTCACATCAGTTGTGAAGTTCTAAAAAGTGATCTACGTAGTGTTGTTGCAAAAATCTCTTCCTAGCTTCTGTTAAATTTCAAACTTGTACTGTTTCAATAGGGTACAGATAAAGAAGAAAAGAAAGAACTGCCACAATATTGATTCATAGAGGGAAAGTGCTTATATATTTCCGTGCTTCATATATCAGAATTTGAGAACTATGCCTGGTAGCAATTGCACTAGCCTGTCCCCCTTGTTGGTGGAGGGTTGAGCATGCAGCTGGTCCTCAAACTTTTGTTGAGCTACCATGAGAATTTTCTTAAAACCAACATCAAATAGCTGGGACAAGACTATGGTGAGGAGGATGACAATGGTGGCGATGGTGGTCGTGATGAATATGATGATACAGGCAGTGGTGGTTGTAGTGGTGAGGATAATGAAGACAATAACGATGACAGTGATGTTGTTGTTATTGGTGCTGCTGCTGCTGTTATGATAACTCAGCAAGTTGATCTGGGATGAACTCTTATCAACTTGATCTAAGCAATAGACGACTACAATCGCGAGTTTGTGATTTCAGCAAGTCAAGTTGGGTCGAACTCTTGTAAACTTGATTTGGGCAGTTGCTTGTTTAAAGCCCTAAATTTTTCCTGGGGTTTGATTGCGGAACTACTACCCAACCCTATTTTTTAAAAATGGAGGACAAATTAGAAAAGATAGAATTTGCCCTAGTAGTGAAAAAATTGAGTTCACTAAGTCTTAAACATTTTCCTCTTCAGATAGTTTTTTACTTAATGAAATTTCCTATTATTTCTCCAGGGAGATTGATTTTGTGAATGAGATGGTGCAGACTCTTGCTGGAAATGGAACCAAAGGTTCTGACTACAAAGGGGGAGGAAAAGGGACCAGTCAGGCAAGATAAAATGATCATGGCCTTTCACAATTTCTTTTAGTTGAATTATTGCAATGGTTTTTTTTTTTTTTCAAAAGGTTGCTTCCCTTTTATGACAATATCTATTAAGGTGCATTTCATTTTGATGCTGACTTACTGAATTTCATGTTAAAATCTCTTAAATTTAACAATTGAATTTCCGAGAGAGAGCTTCACTATTTTCTCTAGAGTTTCTTATGCATGACTTGGTGTGTTCTGCTTAGGTTCTTAACTCTCCCTGGGATCTTTGCTTTGAGCCTGCCAGTGAGATAGTTTACATCGCAATGGCTGGGCAGCATCAAATCTGGGAGCACAATACATTAGATGGAGTTACAAGAGCTTTTAGTGGTGATGGTTTTGAAAGAAACTTGAATGGGTCAAGGTAAAAGATGTCAGCCAAAAGGGTATCATGCTATGAATGATTCTCCGATCAAGTTCTGTGAACAACCATTCTTTTCTTTTTTCTGCAATTCTATGCCACAAGGAACTGTTGTGCCGTTTCTATTTTATCTGCATGTAGAAGCCAGTTTATGGAAAACTACTATGCTATAGAGGGATAAGGCTACATGAATAAGTTGGAAACTCAAACCAGGTTTAAAAACTTGAAACCCTCCTCAACGAGGGTCTGAGTTGGCATAGCCTTGGGACTTTGTAGAGTATTCAATGGAATCATTCAGTTCTTGAGTTCTTTCTAACATGGTTAAAAATCTGAAAAGTAAAATATTGAAAGACTAGTTCAATAGAATAAAGTGAAAGCACTACTTGGCCTTGCATTGAATTAACTTTAACTTTGTTTTTACACTACAACTTCTTGTTGAAAACTATAAGCCACCATTTTAGTATAAAGTAACAAATACGACATCATAAACCTAAAAACCATACTTAAAAAACATATTCCACCTTTAAAAAAAAAACTCAAATAGCAAAGCCCATCTTCATACTCTTTCCTTGAGCACATTTAACATTGGCAGGAGCAAAGTCAGTCAATGCATCCCATGCATACCTGTACATGATCCTTTTTCCCCGACATAACCCGCTGCTTTTTTGTTGATAAGGCAGTTCGACCCATCAAGTTTAAAGATCACAGGGTCCAGCCTCTTGATGGTACTATATTCATCATTTTTCAGTTGCATGTCTGTCTGTGACGCAGACACCAGTTGCTCGCCTCCAGCGCATACTGCAGGTTGCTTTGGATGTCTTTTCCGGTGATCATTTGGTCCACTTTAATATCTAATAAGCTCCAAGACGCACAAACCTCTTTTCCAAAGCTGGAGAGAACACAGAGAGCATAGAAAAGCTTGTGTGCAACTGCCATTTTGCTAAAAGTCTTTCTCTGTTTTGGGGTTTCTGCGTTGAATTAACTCAGGCATGAGGGCACTTGAATGTAGAAAATGCAGAAATTTAAGAGCTATTGGTTGAGTAATGAAATGCACTAGTAGATAAACTTGAAAATTTTTCTGAGCAT
Source organism: Magnolia officinalis (assembly GCA_021015155.1). Classification (NCBI taxonomy): domain Eukaryota; kingdom Viridiplantae; phylum Streptophyta; class Magnoliopsida; order Magnoliales; family Magnoliaceae; genus Magnolia; species Magnolia officinalis. The sequence goes on along the minus strand of JAJHSJ010000018.1, from coordinate 3,092,961 downwards.
TCAATAGAGTTCTTATTGGGCTTTTTAAATGTTAAGTAGTAAGTAAAACTTAGCCTAATTGTGATGCAGCAACTAGAAGAACAAGAGTGTTGGATTTTAAAATACATACCAATTTAGAGATCTAATCTCCTCCAGGATGTCACATGCCTACAATCAACTTATGAGTCATCAATAATGATAAAGAAACAGCAATTAAAGATAAATATGTGGATCGCTGTACACAAAACCCAATGGCATCGCATCAATGGGGCTCCAGAGGGATCATACCAGTAGAGTTTTGAATCCCATCAATTTTGATGAACAACTAAATGAAAATCTTATCAAAACCAATAATTGAGTCATCATAGTCCATTCGATCCCATACATATGGCCATCTTCATAGCCTTTTTATGCAAATCCCTAATAAAGGCAAAGGCTACACCTCTTGGTTGATATATGATGGCCTTATCCCACTCAAATTAAATATAGAAACTAAAATTCTGCAAATAAGGAACCCAAAACTAAA
>JAJHSJ010000018.1:2335721-2492356 GCA_021015155.1 Magnolia officinalis | reverse complement strand
TTGTACTTGGTAAATCCGATGGACTCATTTTTCATGTCCCAAAGGTCCTTTCATGTACTGGGTCTTTACATGGATAGCGCATATATATATATATATATATAAAAGCTCAAAATTGGAACTGTCTATGTGATGCAGCACCCAATGAAAACTCTTTGCTCAAATTTTAAAATTTTGGTGAGTCATGGAAAAAGTAAATAATATATTCCCTTAATTGTTAATTGCCTCTGTCTTCTTTGTAATTGGACGCCAAGCTTTTGGATAAGTGTAGAAGTTCACGTTGAAGAGATGGGCTCTGAAAAAGTTCTCATTGAGTTCCAGTGAAACTAGTGGGGTGAGAATTCATATAAATATATATATATAGAGAGAGAGAGAGAGAGGAATATAGGAATGCGCACCTATGCACCTTCTTATGTGAGCACCTATGTGCAACTTTGAACACATGTCATTGGCACATAATCTGAATGGTTCATGTGATGCAGCACCCCTTGAGACTAAATGAGTACAATTTTCAGCTTGATCCAAAACTCTGGTGGGCTATGGAAAAAGGAACAGTTTCCTCTCTTAATTTGCATTTCTCTTTGTTATGGCCCACTAAAGTTTTGGATTAGGTTGAAAATTGAGCCCTTAAAGTTTCAAGGGGTGCGACATCACGTGGGCTATTCAGATTTTATGCTCATGACATATGTGCAAAGGTGCACAGAGGTACTCACGAAAGAAAGTAGGCAGGTGAGCATTCATATGCATGCGTGTTTGTCCCACCTTTGAGTTATTAGGAGTGCCACCGTCATGTGCATGCACAAGCTACGTTGACCAACAGTTGTTTCATCCACCATTATCTCTAGGGCTCACAAATCAAGCTAACCCATGATTTAAGTGAGCTACACCAAAGAAAACTATTAGAAAGTCTTCCACTATTATTATAGAGCCCTTCTGGTGATGATTATGTGAAATTCATGTGAGCCATCAGATGTCACATAAAATTTAGGCCTAAGGTCTAAAAATAAAGTATATCCATGATTCATGTGGACTATATCAAGGGAACTAGGTTGGAGAAAGGGCATCTCCTACACTATTTTCAACCGTGTGGTTCACTTGAATCATAGATGGAGTTGATTTTTAACCCTACATTAATATTGGGTCTTGAATCACGAATGGAGTTGATTTCTTAACCCTACATTAATATTAATGGGTCATGCACCCAATGGTTGAAGTGGATTTCAGAAAAACCTCGTGTTGGTGCTCATGCAAGCATATCTTTTTACTAAGCTAAGTGCTTTTCTTTGCTTAGTAAGTAAATGCTTACCTAAATGGCGTAAGTGAGGGAAGGTAGAGGACTAGGGAAAGGGGTTGTCTAGCTGGGGTATCCCCACCATTATATATTTCTAAAATCTACTTTGATCATCAAGCACATGACCTAATATTAGACATACGGCTCAAAAATAAGCATAATCTGTTATTTAGGTGAAGCACGCAATTTGAAAATGGTGTATGAGATAACTCTGACCCTTCAAACTATTTTCCTTGGCGTGGTCCACCTAAATCATAGATGGGCCTGATTTTTTGGACCTATGTCTAAATTTTAACGCATCATATAATGGTTTGAGTGGATTTCACATGGTCATCACAATGAATCTTGTTAAAAATAATAATATGGACTTCTCTCCCAACTATTTCGTTCATTGGGCCCACCTGAATCATGATTCCACATGAGATTTTAGTCATGGGATGGCACATGTAATGGTTGAAGTGGATTTCAAATATAAATTAAAATGGGCTCATAAAAAGTCAGAGGTGTGTGTACGACAGGTTCTATCCTCTAGGACAGATTTACAAGAGTACAGTGGAGCACTACACATATAAGGTCTCCTACCAACCAGACCGGACTTACTTTCTTGCAAGCAAATGAAGGGTTATCCCACCACAATGCGTTTCTTCAATGTTCTTTGACCATCAGATGCGTCAACTCATATTATCCCAAGACTAAAAATCAACCATATCTATGATTAGGTGGGCACAGCAAGGGAAATAGTTGGTAGGAGAACGTCTATCCTGATTTTTTAAGGGTTCCATTATGATATGTATGCACAATCAACTTTCACTAACATTAATTGTGTCATCAACTATTAGACATAGGGCCCAAAAATCACATTAACTTGTGATTCGGGCAGGGCCACGTCAACGGATGTAGTTGGGAGAGAGACATGCAATATCGATTTTTACAGACCTACCGTGATGATTATTTAAAATCTACTTAAAACGTTAGATGACACATAGAAATGGAGGTGGGCACCGGACAACTCGATCCGGCTAACTCGACTTGTCCAATTCATTCAAATCTGACTCGAGCCTAACCGAATGGGTGAGTCGGTCCAAACTGAGTAGGCTTCACCCAATCCAAACTCAAACCGAGTCGAGTTCGAGTTACCTAGCAACTTGACCTGACTTGACTCGAAACTCAATCCGCTTAGACTCAATCTGAAACCCGACTTTCTAACCCTATCTTGACCCGATCCCAAAATCTCTCCCTCCCTCCCCCATCGTCCTCATCTTCCAAGCCCGGCTTCTCTCTCTCTCTCCCTCCCTCATCCTCCTCATCTTCTAAGCCTGACCTCTCTCTCTCCCTCCCGCTTCCAACCACCCACCACCATTACCCTCCTCCAGGCCCAGCAACCACCCACCACCATCACCCTCCTCCTCCTCCTCCTCCTCTCTCCTCTCCACCCTCTCGGTCTCTCCCTCCCTCATCTCTCAATCCGACTCGGTGCCAACTCGACCCGACTCAGTACTTCTGATCGGATCGAACTCAGTCCGGATCAGTATAGGCCAGACTAGACTCAGATTGAGTCGGGCATGTTGGACTTAGTATAGAATCAGATCGAGTTCGGGTCAGGCCCATTTCAAAACCGGATCGAGTGAAGTCAGCCCTAACTCAGTCCGACTCGACTCAATGCCTAGATCTACGTAGAAATTTAAGCTCGGGTCTCAAAAATCAGGCCCATCCGTGATTCAAGTGGGCCACACTAAGGGAAACAGTTTGGAGGTAATGTTTCCAACCAGTGTGGTCTACCTGAATCGTGGATGGGGCTTTTTTAACTCCCTATGTAACGCACCTGATGGTAAGAGTGGATTTTTGAAAAACATCACTTCAAGGTCACTGCCAGCAAGTCCTTCGTTGCCTTAGGTAAAAAGCCCCATTAAAGGGTTGTACAACTTGGGCGGGCCCATCATCATGTATTTTCAAAATGCACTCCGACTATTAGGTGGGTGACCTAATTATAGGCCTAGGGCTGTAAACTAGTCCCATTTGTGATTTAAGTGGACCACACAATTCGAAACCATGTACCGGGCAATATATATCCTCCAAACTATTTCCCTTTGTGTGGCCCAATTGTATCATAGATGGGCCTTATTTTTGGGGTACATGCCTAAATTTTAGTATGGCATTTAATAGTTTGAGTAGATTTCATATAATATAACAATCGGTCTTTAAAAAAAAAAAAATCAACAGTAGATGTTTCTATCCCAACTGTTTCCTTTCACCTTATCATTTAGCCCTGGGCCTAACATGGGATGACACATGTAATTTTCGAATAAGACACCGTGAACACATCATGGTGGAACCCTAAAAAGTCAAGTGTGGGTGTTTGATCCCAACTTTTTCCCTTGGTAGGGCCCACATGAATGATGGAATGGGCTGATTTTTAAGACCTACATCCAATATTGAACCACTCGATAGTCGGACTGGATTTCAAAAACACATCATGGTAGGCTCACCCAAGCCAGCCAACCCATTTTGCTTGCATTGATATTGTTATGGTCTTGCTCACGTGAGAATATACTTGAGAATACACACAGAAAGGTGGGCTTGGGTCAGCCCTACAGTGATGTTTATGTGAAATTTATCTTGACCAGTAGGTGTGTCACCCAATGTTAGACTCAGGGACCAAAAATCAACAAGTTCGGTGTGATACAGGTGGGCCACACCAAAGGAAACAGTTGGGAGAAGGACATGCACCCTTAATTTATACATGGCTTGCTGTGATGTCTATAAAAAATTCACTCTAACAAATGCATCATAATTTAGGTCCAAGGCCAAAATTGTGACTTAGGTGGGCCACATGGAAGAAAATAATTGAGAGAGATGTATACCTAGAAACGAGTCGAGTTGGGCACGGCTCGACTCGACTCAGCCACTTGCTGACCCCAGCTCGAACTTAGCTTGGCTCAGTCCTTGAGCCTGACTAGCCAGCTCGGCTCGGTTCGGTTAGCAACTCGGGCCAGTTCGAGCCAAGTTCGAGCTAAGATCAAGTCGAGATCGCCTGTACAGCATTTTCACAAACACATGGACTGCACCTTCAAAATCTCATTATGTAAAACAGCAGCCGTGGTTTTACAGATATTTCATCAAACACCTTCTAAGCAACATAAAAATCAAGAAATATATATATATATATATATATATATTTATTTTATCTATATAACTTCCTACCCACCAACCACACTTCGTTGAGTCATTTCATCAAACACTTGGTGAGCAACATCAATATCAAAGTAACTGAGTCACCAAACTGGTTCGATCGGAGCTCGATTCAAGTTGGGTTCAATCTGAGTCGAGTCGAGCTCGGACAAGCTCAAACTCAGTTCAAATTTTTTTCGAGCTCAAAAAATCAGCTTGACTCAACTCGAACTTAGTTTTGAACCGAGTCGAATCGAGCTTTTTCGAGTCGAGTTGATCGAGCTAACCGAGCTAACTCAATACGTGTATAGGTATAGCCCTATGTATACCCTTGTTTTTTTTTTTCTTTTTTCTTTTTTTTAGAGGGTGTTTCTGATTATTATATGAAATCTCCCAATTATTATGTGAAATCCACTCCCATCATTATGATGCAATAAAATTTAAGCATGAGGTCCAAAATTCAGGCATATATGATGTGATTCATGTGGGCAGCTGTCTATGAGCTGAACCCAGTCTAGCTTCGCCCAACTTGGCTCCGTTCAACCAGCAGGGTCGAATCCGGCTTTTTGAGTAAAGTTGAGCGAGTTAACCAAACTAACTTGGTTCATGTACAGCTCTAAGCCAATAAGAAGAGATACTGTTTGAAGGGAAACTGTTTGGAGGGTGAGCATTGCCATGTAGACTGTTTCTCTTGATGTGGCCCACATAAATCACGGAATAGGCTGATTTTTGGACCCTAAGCTTAAAATGGGTTGATGCATCTGACGGTCTGGGTGGATTATACACAAATAGCACGATCGTTCCCATAAAAATATCAAGGGTGAGCATACACCTCCTGACTATTTCCATTAGTGTGGCCCACCTGAATCATAAATATGCCTAAAATTTTGAGCTGAAGTCTAAAACGCAGCATCCATAAGATGGTTGGAGTGGATTTTGAAAGCACATCATAGTAGGGCCCACTCCTGAAAAGCACCACCTTTGCTCGCACATACGCGCGCATGCACATGTATATAAAAGAGTGAGAAAGAGATGCAGCCTAGGTCGAGTTCTGTGGGCCCTAACATAATGCATGTCATGTATCTACACCATCAATTACATGCACCCCTTCGATGGTGGGCCATGGGCTTAAAAATCAAGCCAATCCACTACTTCGGCGGCCACACCATACACAACCGTTGAAAGTGTGTCCACTCATTAAAACCGTTCAGATTGTTTATATGGCCTATTGATATGTTGTTCAGACATCTATTCCATCCATTACAAGTGTCCATTTGGATGGCTTACACCAAATTTCAAGCCACTTCAAAAGTCCAGCTCTATGGGACCCACCATGATGGGTGTCAGGCAACCACATCATCAATCAGATGCACCTTTCCATAGTGGGCCATGGCTTAAAAATCAGGCTAATTCATGACCTAGGTGGACCGCACCATAGACAACACCTGTTGTTACCTTCCCGATTGTGTATAGGGCTCGATGGGATATGGTCCAGATATCCAGCCCGTTTATTGTGTGTGTCCCACTTGGATGAAGGGCCACACCAAATTTCAGGCCATTCCAAAACTCAGGTGGGTGCCATCATGATTTCGCATGGTTTTAGATGGAGCGACCACCTAAGTTCCTGAGGACAACTGATTTTTAGGACGTCCTGTAACTTAGGACCCACAAAATTCATGGTGTGGATGTCTAGCACATATCACAGTGGTGGGTCCCATCTAGGTTATAGGATATGCCAAAAATCAGCTATATCAGAATCTCAGGTGGACCACACCATTTGAAACCATATGAAATCATGCTTAAAACATTTAAAACCAGTTAGTGGGGCCCACTTGAGGTTCGAAATGACCTGAAATTTAGTGTAACCCCTCATCCAAGTGGGACACGCATAATGGATGGGCTAGATGTCTGAATCACATCCCAATGGGCCTTATAAACATTAAGGAAGGTTTCAATAGGTGGGCATCTACTCTAACTATAGCTTGTGGTGTGGCACACCTAAGTCATGAATAAGCCTGATTTTTATGCCCATGGCACACCATGAAAATGTACATTTGATTGATGGGGTGGATGTACTATGAGGCCCATCTCATTGGAGCTTCCCATAGTTGAGCTTTATGGACCCCACTGTATGAATGTGTATAGATTTTCTCATAAATTCAAGTAAACAAGTAATGGATTGGATTGTCTCATAGGTTCAATTTTTGAAACATAAGCAATGTCAGGCCTAGTAGATGTATGGACCCACTAGCCAATTCAACCTCCCATGTGCTAGGGATGGCACTGGGCTGGGCCACCTGGGCCCCTAAATTTGGCCCTAGGGCCAATCTTTTTTTTCTTTTTACACACGCACCCGTCACACACCTATGCACGCCGTAGTGGGATTTCACCACCTATGGGTATCGAACCCAGGACCTCATATTGAAACTCCTTAGAGTCTACCACTGAGGTAAGGATGTGAACCCAGCCCGAGGGCCAATCTTGGCCAAGCTAGGATCAATGATGAATGGCCCGTCTGTTGGCCCAATCTAATGATCAAGTGGATGAACATTATATAAAAGAATGCACTATTTGAAAATATTTGTTAGTGGTCTCGTTCAAAAAAGTACATTTGGATTTGGGATCATGTTTTAAAAAAACAAAAACCATTTATACGGTTGGATTCATCATAAATGTAAAAGATACAACACAAACCTGGCCCATTGCCACCCTACATGTGGACCGCTCATCGCCAACCCTCCTAGTTTGGATTGTCCAACCATATGCTTTGTTCTAAATAAGTAATAAGGTTGTTTTTGTTGGGACTTGCGGAAGTACCTAGAGCAGAATTAAGCAAAGTAATTACAACCGCACAAACAAACATAATAAGAAGGTAATTTGAGTTTTACATTAAAAAAACTTTGCGGAAAAAAACTATGGCACAAAGCAATAAGTAATGCACTATAAAAATAATATTACAAGAGATAGTAAATCTTACCAATTCGAACAACGCTCGAATCTCCTTGAATCCCTATCTCTATACCCTTGAACTCTTTACAACACCTTAGAAAGCCTCAATCACCTCTAATCTATGCCCTAATCCTGATTATACCCTGTGTATATATTACCCAACCAGAATAGGAAATAAATCATCCACTTATGCAAAACTACACATGCCTTAAATGGATACTTTTATGGCATCGACAAACATCAAAGACCAATCAATGACATTGAAAATTCTTTGATGCCAAGTAGCAATTTTCAAAACCGTCTAACAATCAAGTACGATTTCTTTCGAATTTTCTCGATGGAATCGAACATCTATCAACGACAATGATATATGCTCGATGGAATTGAGTGGTCTGTCAATGACATCGACAAACTCTATTACAAAAATATTTAAGAAATTTGACAACTTTTGTTCCTCGAACAAATCATACAAGACTTTCAATGTGCACATCTCCCACCATTATCATATGGTTTTAGAAATGCATCTTAAGATTCCCTCCCACCATTATCATATAGTGCAGGACATGTGCGCACAACCGATCTCGGTGCACACTGTGCGCACATAAACTTTTCCAATTGCAAAAGCTACGTATGCATGGTTTGCGTTTCTCGCTATCCAATGTAGGATTGACAAATCTCAGGGTTTCCTCCAAGCACAAATGTACACCCCACATGTCTATAACTCAATGTGAATCGTCCAAATCTTGGGGCCCACTAGATGAGTCTAAAAGTTACTTGATCATCGCCGTTCAGCATACCATTGATGGAGATTAAATTGAAAAGTCATCAAGGGGTCTGAATTCAATGAACAAGATCAGTCGCGTGGATCGTCCAATCAATCTGATTTCAGGGCTATGACCTATCTAGATTGGGCCTAACGATTTGAACGGTTACAATTGAATCTCATTCATGCCATGTATACAATTTTGTAAATACATGTGTGTTAACCATAACACTGCCAGATTATCCATAGTTGTACTTGAGGTGCGTTTGGTTGCGCCGAGTATCACGAAATTTTGAAATATCATGATATTTGGTGCAACCAAACGCACCCATAAGTAAAATACAACCCTCTCTCTCTCTCTTTCAACGTGGTTCAACGGCCATTGACTCATGCAAAGAGGCTTAGATGGCCAACCCCAGAAATACTCGTTGCATGAAGAAATGTGTGGTGTGCATGAACAAGCTACGACCTTCTAAAATCAGACCTAACTTTTCCAAAATTCCCATTATACCCTTATCCTTTTCCAAAAATTCTATGAATGTCATCTACAAATGAAATTGACCAAAATACCCTCAAGATAGTAGGTCACTCTTAAGATTTCCATTAACCAGCTCTTGTATATCAATGAATCTGGAGGGTATTGTGGTAATTGTCACGTTGGTATTTTGGATGTTTGGATAAAGCTGGTGATGGTTGAAATGATTTGGGCTTTTCGTAAATGTCTAGTATACTCTTGGGCTTTCTGAAAATTACCGGAAGATCGTCAGTGAGTGAAAATTACTCAAATACACTTCGAGATATTAGGCAACTCCATCAAGGTTACACTCAACCAACTCTTGTAAATTAGTGTATCTTAAGGGTATTTTGGTAAGTTTGCGTGTGACACCACATGGTTTTTTTGGGTATTTGAAGAAAGTGAGGAGTAATTGAAATAATTTAGGCTTTATATATAGAAGAGTGATTATGGTCATTGGGGTCTCTCCATGCAAATATATGGCTTCACTTGTTCTGTTCTTGGGAGCTCTGATAAGAGGGCCCCACAACCGCCTTTCAACGGCTGAGAAATGCAAAGAGAGCAACATAGACGGCGAGGATCGTGTTATAGGACGGACCGACACAGCTGTGGCGAGACGGACGGCTAGGATGGGGAGCAGCTATCTTGAGGGCCATGGAAATGTTACTAAGAGGGAGGAAGATCAGACATGGAAAATAGCTGAGTGTTGCAACTGGCCTTAGTAACATTTGATTTTATACATGTTTTGTGTCCAATCTTGTGGATATCAACCTTTACATTTGAATGGAATAAGATGGTCACTCTGGCACACGTGTGTGTTGGGCCCACTTGCACGTGTGTGATGCTTGAGATGGACCATTCATCTGTTAGGCCCACCATGGATTGGTCATGAAGCAGAATTGGACGAACCATATGATGTGGAGGACCTTGAATGTGGACTGCTTGTCTATTTTATTTCTTCACTGATTGCATGATTAGAATTGTTTGGTCAGGATGGTTTCTTGGATTCTGATCAATCTGTGGTAGCGGACACTAGATGAACGGTTCTGATGATATTGATTTCAACTGTATGAGTCAATCACAGGATTATCACCTTCTTATGATATCATTGCCCATGATGACTTAATAAGACCATTGATTGTAGCTTGAGGGTCTTAGAGTAGCCTGAATTCCATTTACTCCGGCAAGTGGGGGCTGGGTTTTCTTGTTGGGCTACCAATCGGATGGCAAGGATCATTCCAATGGCTGATTTTCTGATAAGTAAAGCTTAAACTTTTGATTATTGGCCTACAAACAGACAGTTAAGAAGAGAAATACAACAATAATCCACATTCAACTAGAAAAGGATGTGATATTGGTTGTTGGGATTTCAAAGCGGGCGATTTCGAGCAGTCTCCATCTATGGTGGGATTTACAAACCAATGGTCTTGATTACAGAACAGTGGGCCTCACCTGTTAATGTTGGAGAAAGAAGTGAAAAGAAGAGATTAAAAGGAGAACTATGGTTGAAAGAACCATAACTCTAATACCATGCCATTGAAAGCTGTAGGTTTGGAAAAATTGTAAATTAGGAAGAAATTACTCCCTAGTCTTATTGAAAAATTGTAAATTAGGAAGAAATTACTCTCTAGCCTTATTTTATCAAGGAGAATAACATACAAATGGTATGGTGTCCTAAGAGAGAATCGAAAAAACAAAAAGAAAAAAAAGAAAAACACACTTCTTTCTCCAACCGTCGGAATTGAAAATCACCATGCAGTCAAGGCATTATGTAATTACTCCTATCTCAAGAAATGCAATTTCTCATTCTCAAAATCACGCTGAGAGTACAAGCACTGCATTTGTTGAGAAATTCCAACTAAACAGTGCTATCTGCTATCTTTTATCTTTTCTTTTCTGTCACATGGGAGAAGGCCCGCTTGCAATGCCCTATCAACCAGCATCTGGGTTGCGTTTGGATGCACAAGTGAATCGAATTGCAAACATTTGGAGGAAACGAGAAAACCACGTATCATTTAATGACTAAGGAAATTATTGTTCTGATTACTTTCACTTTATCAGAATGATAATTGCAATTTGATTCCATTAGTGCATCCAAACATGCCTGTAAGTTGTTTTTAACCCCCTTTCTGCAACCACATCAGATGTGGGATTTGATCCACTAAACAGTTGTAGATGCAAATAACTTGTAAATCATTGTCTCCACACATGTAACAATGACAGCTTAAGTTTCAGCATAAAAGGAAATTTCAATAAAGCACGGATTTGAAAATGGCACACTTGTGTGAGATCCAAGCTTTCCATTAAGTGGGTCTCACTAATCAAATTTGCTGGCTAAAAATCAGTCAACTTCACTTGTCACGTGGTCAAAAATGTATAAAACAAACAGACAGATACACTTTGTTTTTTCTAGCCATGCATTTGTTTTGTATAGAGCCTGATTTTTTCAGCAGAAGATCTAAATAGCATGGCCCACCTGATAGAAATCTTGAATCTAAAAATGTGTCACATGTCCATGTGTATCAACTGGCTCTACGCACATGTGGCCTTAGCAAACTCAAGAGAAGATGAGCTCATCAAACAGGAAAATCACAAACATCCATATTTTATAATTTCTACTACTAATCCATCTCACTGATAGAATATAAGTAAACATACATTGTTATTGTTACAACAAAACAAAACAGAAATGTTCCATTGTCGAGCCACAGTTGCTTTTCGGGTCTAATTCCCGGATCATGTAAGGGATCCTATTCCAATCCCACTTTAATGTTAGCACATAAACAAATAAAATACAATGTGGGTAAAAAATATGAGATACATTTGCTATTTTTCACCTAATCTAAGAAGGGTTTCATTCTAACAATACATAAATGAATCCCTTAATGCTGCATTTTCCAATAGAAAATGCTTTCCTATTTTTTCTTTTATACTTTGTTCACTATACATTATTGAAGGTGTAAGACCATTGAATGGTTGTTGTTACACAAGGATCTGAGATCTAGCAGTGGGGCGAGAGCATTTCTTTCGAGTGGTTTTGTTCAGCATGCAGGCACAGCCCTCAAGAAGCTCGAGATCCTCGTCGCATGTCAGCATGGATGCCATCTCCGGATTCTCCAAAAGCATCTTGGAGGTTAGGAATCCAGCTATTGTCCATGTCTGGTTAAGACGAGCCTGCTTTCCGATGAATCGGCCAGTTCGGGTGTCATAGTATTCTGGCCACTTGTCATCCAAGAGCCTCTTCTCGGCCACCTCAACGGCCCTCCTGGCTAAATCTGGCCTACCCATCTTGATGCAGGCCAATGTGAACTGAAAAATCAGGCAAAAGGAAATTGTTAGATTCCGTAGGAAAAAAAATCAGATGGATTGCCATATATTGAAGAGATGAATCCAAGCATACCTGCCATAGCAGAGTCGGCCATGATCCTCCATTATGATATGACCAAGGGCTGCAAAAGGAAACTTCTTGTCAGATACAATGTCCAAAAAACCCCAGTTCTTGCTCCTATAACAGGTACTATAGATCCTACATCTACCTATATGGAGAAGAAATCATGTGAGGAAGGGGATTCTTATTTGTACATATGGTACTTTGGACTGGGAACAAGTATGAAGAAATTAATGGTATTGCTTTATCTTTTGAGTTGGTCTGCCGGATCAGTTGCTCAAGATCTTTGGTCTCCGCCTAGAGACCGAAAGGGTCTCCCTACTGACTTGGGTCAGGCCCAAGTGAAAGTGTAGCGGTGGGCCTACCCATCCCAACTTGGGGTATGCTAGGATTCGCGAAGAGCAGCACCTTACAAAGTTCATGACCAATTGGATACGAGGGTTCAGGAAGATTGGATTTGTTGTAAGTTTGACCAGAATGATGTAAATTTAATGTTAAAAAATGCATGCAGAGAATCAGTATAGTCAGCTTAAAGATGGCCAGGGCAATGATAGTCTCTGCCACAAACTCAGAAAGCACAGAGATTTCATTGACTCGTTGAGTTTCAACTCAGAAATTGTAAGAATGACGAGCAAGAGAAGCCTAGAACCTTGGGCACCCGTCTTTAGACATTCAAAATTTGAACTCTGTACTTTGTCATAACAGTTTAGGTTCAAGGTTTTCCTAGCATGGGAGCATTTCCTCTGATGTTAATTTTTGCTCATTTGGATACTTTGAAAACTCAAGAAATGGATTTCCAAGTGGCCTAAAATGCGTTTGGCTGCCACAAATATTTGAATAAAGTGCTATTAAAGCGCAAGGGTGAAATGTGGCCTCCTGGAAAGGACTTCACAAAAAAAAAAAAAATGCAATCTGCTCCACATGCCCAACTGCAACTGTAATCCATGCGCAACCCAACAGGAGCTGAATTTCAAGAGAAAGCATGTTCATACTTTAGAACCCACTTATTGTAGGATTCTAGCTTTGCGCACAGGTGCCATATTGATACATGTGCCTCGGATCACCTCTTCTATATAAATGCTCCTGCAAACCTTAGTTCATTCTTTTTATTCATTTAAAACATCATGTTGTTATAAAGGGTCAGGCTGGTTGGACCAACAGTTAGACCAGTTTCAAGCAGACAGCCCACGAGAACAAGTTGGGTTCCAATCTGAGTTTATGACAAGTGCTTTGTTGTCAAGGTGTTCCGTATCCATTATGATACAGCCATAAAGGCCAATACGTATAGGTAATGGTCATGACCATTGTGCAATTGGGGGTTGAAACGGGGCAGTTGGTTTTTTGAGACCGTATGAGCCATTACAGGGGCTGTAACGGCCATTACAGGGCATAACGACGTCTACTTTTTTTCTATTTAAATCCATTTTTCTTCCCATTTTTTCACTCTCTTCATTCCAAAAACTCTCCTAGATCATTCTACAGTAGATTTCAACCACTTTTACTATAATTATTAGGATTAAAACCATATATTGAAGCAATTTGAGCGAATATAAGCTCCCAAAGCCATTTTTTCAAACAATTTTTTAAAATGTGGTATTTATGCCCCTTTTTTAATCAATTTCTAGTTTTAATGCTTGATTGTAATGTATAAACATTAAAGATACATAATCCTATACATAAATTCACCAGACAACCCGATACAACACTCTCACCAAAGCGTGGACCATTACGCTACTATAAACATGTTAAAAAAATAAATACATAATTCGAATATTTACATTATTTTGGATTTTCTAGATATTTTTTTCAAAATTTTTGGATTAATAAAAAATAATTTTAAAAAAATAAAAATAAAAATAAATTCAACCGTTACAGGAGTCGTAATGGCCGTTACACCCCCATATCGGCCGATGCCCGTATTGGTAATGGTGGTGACCATTACGGCCACTGTTACCGATACGGAATACCTTTTTTGTTGTCGCATTCGGAATCCATTCAATAATGCCCCTTAAAACTCATGAGTAAAGGAAGGAGAAAAAGGAAAAGCATTTAGAGATTTGATAAGCCTACATGCCACCACATGTGCCAACCTGGCATGGGTGCAAGGGATCTAAACCATCCACAAGTCGGGTACTACCTTGCAGATGTACTGTCCCAAAAACCAGGGCAGTCCAATGAAAAGAACAAACGAGATTGACAATTTCACTGCTCAGGTGAACAGGGCGTTTGAGCAGTATGGCCCACCTGATCTGGTGAGTGGACTGGCCTCATATCTGTGACAGGGCACCTACATGGCACGCCCACCTGGTGAAGAGCTTAAATCTCATACATGTGGTCTTACGAAAGCACAAGACATGTTCACTGAAAATCCCACAAAGTTGTGAAGAAGACTCACGTGTTCTTTGGGTCGCAGCCAGTGATTATACGCCACTTCTCGTCTTCTAAAGCAGGGTAGCATATTTTGAGCGGCATGGTCCCAACAAGATCATCCCATTTGTCTTCAATGAGATTCAGAATACCCTCAGATTGTCTTGGGGTCGCCAAAGATGAAACTATCGCCCAGAGATTGCCGAGTGAGAAGAACCTAAAATCCATGTGAGCTGGCTGTAAATTGCCTATGAGATAACCACCTTTATCCGGAACCCAATCCACCAGCCAAGCAGGAATCTGATCAGGATATATATTGAATTTGTTAATAGCATCATGAGAATATTCTTCTGTCTTATAGCGGTATATCTCATTGATCTTCTTCATATCCACCCAATAATACTCTCTGATGTGAAATGACAGTGCACTGAGTCTATTATTGATTGCTCGGACAAGATTCTTGGATCCGTCATTGACTACGATCATTTCACGGGAACACCGCAACGCTGAGTAGAACAATGCCTGTGAAACTGAACTTGTCAACCAGATTGTAGAAGCATAATGCCAATGGAGAAATAATCAACATTGAAATAAGATGCAAACCAAAAAGATTAATGAAGAAATTGCAAACGGGACGGGAGATACTATAATACCATGTTCAGATATTTTATTCTTTTTTTATTGTCGAAATAGGAAAGTTGACCACAAACCATGCTTCCTACCATAGGGTTCGTAGATACAAACTGTGGATGGTTGTAAGAAGATATTCAAGAAAGATTTCTAAATAGGAAAGATGGTAATCTGAGAAGCACGTATTTGGGTCACAACCAAGTAGAATGCCCATATATGGTAAATCAGGCACGCTGATAACAAGGGTTTAAAAAGGTGATTTTGGAGTGCAAGACCAAAACCAGTATAACTCACCCCCACTCGTCCAATCCGGTCCCGTATTTGTTGCTTCCGGATGTGTTTCAGTTCCACGTTGGTCATTAGACTAGTTTTATGGCGGACCAAAACTGGTATGACTGGACAAAACAGAATTGTAGCGGACAAATTTAAACCATGGCTGGCAAAGAGTTCGAAGTAGAGGCATTTTCTTATGATAAATCGTCTTGATATATAACATTGTTGTGTAAAATAGATTTTGATTATCACAGAAAAAAGAAAAGGAAAAGAAATGGTGATCGAAGTATAACACTGTAAATTTTTTTACGCTGAAAAGAGTTTTTGTCAATTTTGATTTATAAGATTATCGCCAAGTGTGGTGTTTAGCAGTGTTTAAATAGATTACGCTATGTAGCATGTAACTCATGCTATGTATAGCTTGGTCTTAACATTGAGTAGCTCATGAAAATAGCCTTAAATTGCGCGTGGCCTATGGTACATGATAATTTGCATACGCTATACACTGCATAGACTACATTGCACAGTACATAGTTCACGTTACAAGTTATTTTTTCTCTACAACATTAAAATCAATTAATGTTTTCAACAACTTTTTACATTTTTCTATTTTCAATAAAATTAGTAAATCTTTTCAATGCTTTTAGTAAAATAATATAAGTAACAGCACTAAATCAGTTTTGTTACTCTTCCTTTACTTTTATACTTAATCATTGATCTTTTCTATTACTTTCGGTTGCAATTGGTTGCACGAAATATCATGAGATTTTGTTAAATTTCATTATTAATCAGTCTAATTTGGTTTAAAATATCATGAAATTGGTGCAACCAAGCAAAACCTTAATTAAAAATCTAATAGTAGCATGTAGCTCACACCATACACTAAGTAGCATACGCCTCATGCTTCAGAGGGGTGAACGTTGTGCTACACGCTATGTAGCTTACGCCTCATGCTTTGAGGGGTGAACGCTATGCTACATGCTATTTGCTATTTAAACACTGGTGTTTAGTTTATCTTTTCTCGACCCACATTCATTTACCTGATATGTTTTCATCATTTTATAAATAAGCATATACAAAGTTGCATTTAGAAATATGAAATCCATTGAAACTCAACTTACTTGGATCTCAAGAGGGTGTCCATGGATACCCATCCGCCGGTCTATCATGCAAGAGCCATCCGTGACTAACAGAGAAGGAAACATGTCAAACCCATCTGATAAGCATAAATTCAAGATCAGTTTTATGCCTGTTTGGACGTCCACCCTTTCTTGCAATGCGTAATCACCAGTGATCTTTCCATAAGCTCTCAACAAGATAATCCACCATAAACCTGGTAAAGATAAGAATAAACCTCTTACTTGATATCAAGGTTGAAAGTATTGTGCAAAACTAGTTTGTATCGCCCATGAACGATACAGCCGTATCCGCCTGAAACAGCTGGATATAGGGGTGATACAGGGCCGTTTCAGTGGTGAATGATATGATACCTGATACACCAATTTAAGACCTTGCACATTCTGCTATGTGACAACTCTCTCTCTCTCCTTGCACACTCTGCCATGTGACAACTCTCTCTCCGTATTCCCTTCCCCCCCCCCCCCCCCCCCCCCCCCTGTGACAATCTAAAATTTAAATAATTAACAATTACCAGAATCAACAGGAGCAACACGACCAATGGCTGACTCGCCGAAATCTGGATCCAAAACTTCCTCAAATGCTTCATTGCTGCCATCAAGAGGGACAGTTCTAACTTTAAAACTAGCAGGCATCAACCCTTGACCAGGGCTGTAGCAATCCACAGTTTTCTCCCAACTCTGGACCAAAAAGAAAAAAAAAAAATGAGAATTTTAAAGCACATCAAAGCACAAGAAGAAAACACAGTCTGAATTCTTCATATGATTAAATGTGTGGTACGGATAATACAAAAATCCGATCCATCCAAATTGAGGAACTCATTGTCGATGGAGCATAACTCGAAAATCACATTGATTGAATGATACTTGCCATCCAATGGGTGCATATCAATGGACGGTTAAAATAAAATGGCCAGAAACCCTAATTTGAAGGGGGAAAAGGATGGTTAAGATCATCTGAGTGTGATTTTCAGGATATTCTCCATCCATAACAGGGACCACATTTTGTTAAGGTCCAGATTTCCTTATTTATACTCCATGTGCACAGTGGTTGAGTTCTGCAGCGTTTTGAAGATGGCGTTGAACAATCACATATTCACCTCCATTTACTGGAGAAAGAAACTGACTTGTAAAAAGTCCAAGCCTCAGGATAAAAATCATCTCTACTGGAAACAAAACAAAATGGTTGACACTGTGAATGCATCTAAGAAGCTGTTTAAAAATTTTAATAGACTTTTACATAGTTTCAAACTTGTTATTAACATGGCTGACCACAGGTACACAGCACGCAGCACATGATGCTAATGTCCCAAATGAGCTGCACCCACATTCTGTCCACACACGAAAGTGTAATGTTCTGGTTCAACACGCCAACAGAGAACGCTTGCTATTGGTCGCCTTGCCATGGTGGGAAGCTGGCCCCACTTGATCAAACCACCCACAAAAAAGCCAAACCATGCCCCACCTCCTGTTATGGTCTGATCATGAAATGGCGGTTAAACTATGATGGCATCTAACAAGCCATTTAAAAAGTGTAATGGGCTTTTACAACGTTTCAAACCTGCGATTGACAGTGTACAAAAGATACACAGCAACGCAGCACATAACACTAATAGTCCAAATGATCTGCACCAACATGATGTCCCTACACATACAGTGGAATGTTCCTGTTCAAACATCAACAGAGAAAGCTTCTTATTGGTGGCTCGCCATGATGGGAAGCAGGCCCAAGTTGATCAAACCACACCCAGAAAAATTCAAACCATGCCCCACCTCCCGTGATGGTCTGATTGTGCAAAGGTGGTTAAACTCGCCACCAACAAGACCCAGTATCAGTGTTTCAAAAATGCCGAGGGTTGAGATTAACAATACAGGATGCCAGTAAAGGCAATCAAGCAATGCACATTGAAAATTGAAAAACATGTATCAATAAGGTTGTTAAAGAAGGCACATATCATCAACACCACCAAACAATCAAATCAAGGAAATCGCAGACGTAAAGTTCATGATTCAAATTGCAATTTGCATATACAATTAGAATGAAACCGACAAAAATACAACTAACCCAAAAGGTATTAGATTGAGAAACAACGAATAAAATCAAATTAGTGGCAATTAAGATTGCCCAACAAATCACCTGCAATTGCAACGTATGGAGAAGGAAATTCCGGACGATCTCACCCTCGCCTTTAAGCAAGAAAGCAAGTGCTGACGGGACGAAGTCACGTATAAACACCTGATCGTAATTCAACGGTGTATTATCAGCAGGGTCGTTCGCTGCGACGGTCCCCACCGGGCTCCCGCAGTAGGTCACCACCGCATCGCGCAGCAGCTTCCACGCCTCCCTCTCGCTCTCCGACTCCTCTCTTGCCGGCACGCTCACCTCTTCCACAAGCTCCGAGTCAGCAGTATTTACATCTACGCCACTGCCATCTAACCTCCGCTCCTCCTCCCCCACCCCGCTTTCGATCCTCTCAATGACAAGAGGCTTCACGCCCATCCCTTGAATGTAAATATCCTGAAAGCTCTTCGCGCCACCGCCGGCTTGGGGATCGGCGGACGTCGAGAGCTGCCGGAAATCGGATGCGACATGTGGAATTACCAAAATGCCCCTGCCGCGGCCCACCCTAGATTGGCCCCAATTCGAACAGGTACCATGCGAGGACCGCCGTTTCGGATCCCGGAGACTTAGAATTCGGAAAGGACGTCGATCCGAACGCCGTCGATCTCGAGCCAATTTCAACCCGCGGCGGGAGAGATCTTCGATCGGGGAATGGGAGCATTTTGGGAAAACGGAAAATAGGGGGTTTCTGCAACTGACCAGAATCCTGCAGTGGGGTTTCATGATAGAAATTCCCATAGAAGGGCTAGGATTCATACCAAAGAGAGGGGCAAAATGGGAAGAAATGGGATTTTTTTGTTTTAAAGGAAATATACAGAAGAAAGGTGTATGACTATTATCTACAGAGATCTCTGTTTGGATTGAAAAATAGAAAACAGAGATTTTTGAAAGCAAATGAAGGAGAATAAATGATTTTTTGAGAAAGCAGACGGAAAACGGTTTTTTTCTTTTGAGAGAGGGAGAGAGGAGAAGTTGTGATTTTTGTAAGTGGGAAAAGGAAAGTTCCGCGACGGAAAGAAAGAGGGGTCGGTTTTCAAGATTTCAATTTCCTCCGTCGCGATATATTCTCTAGTGTGTATCTCCACACAGTGGGACAACCTGATGAGATTCTCATATGATCTGTACCGTCCATAATGTTTATAATATGATATATAAGATATATTATGACAAAATACTTCATTTTGAAATGTTATGAGTTTATCACTGAGGTATGAGCAACGACCATGTATAGTTGTATTTATCTTTTTTAAGTTAAATCCGAGCCATTGAAGAATATGTTTTCTTCCATTCTAATTTCATATACATAAAGTGATGCTATTTTCTTTTTTATATGGTTCCGATCATCGGATCACTCAGCATGTGGACACCTGTGGAAAGAGACATACAATTGATTGTTAGTCGCGACGGAGGCAAAGCGAATTCTTTTACACATGTCATGAATTTCAGAAGATAAATGCCCCCCGTCGGAAAGGCAGGATGTACGTGTTTTCTCTGGGTTAGGTGTTAGGGGCATTTTTGTCCAGATGACAAGCATTGACGGTTTCGGTTGAAGGGAATTACATGATACGTGGCGTGCACATTTGTACATGAAACACACGTTTTATGTTTTGACAATCGAAGCTATGGATTAGAAATCTAGACCGTAGAAATGTAATGATGATCTATAGATTGACTATAATCGTTTAAAAATATCAATAAAGGTTCTTAACCTTTCAAATTTTGGTTTTCAAATAAACGGTCAGAAAGCGAAAGATGGAAACGGTCCACATTCAAGTGATAAAGTTAGTAATATTGCTTGCTGTGATCTCCCCCAATAATAGATATTTCCGGGGAAATGTCCATCTAAAGTGGGTCTAAGCATACGAACCGTCTAGATTGTTCCAAAAAACTTATCAAATGCATTGATGTATGCCACGTATCATGTAATTCTCAGACGGTTGAAAAGATTAAAAAAAAATGTCGGTTAGGTTCTGTTGTAAATCCGAGATATTCGCACGAGATATTCATTTGCCGAAACAAAAACAGACAAAAGCGTGGCGTTTACGGGAGCGGATTAAGTGTTACTCGGGTAACACTTTACACGGTGTTACTCGTACCGTACGGGAACGACATTAATTAATATCTTTAAAATCCATACCGTCCATCCGTTTTCTTAGATCATTTTACACAAGATCTAGAAACGTGATCAGATAAAAATCTACGGTGAATAATACTATTTGAAAAGGTGGTGAATGACCATTAAAGCATTTTTGTGGGCCAAAAAATATATTTTTCAAACCTATACATTATATTTCTCTCGATCCATGTATTTTTGACCTTATCAACGGTTGGATGGAAATACAAATTACTGTGGGCGCTAGGAAGTTTTTAATGGTGGACTTTCAATCACTACTGTTTACTACGGTATGGTCCACCTAAGATTGGATATGCTTAAATTTTGAGACCACTTCGTAAAAATTGTCTGAGAAAATGGATGGACGGTGTGGATATACGAAAAATCCTTAAGATGGGCCCCACAGTAAGGATAACATCCACTAACTACCCGAGTAACAGCTAATCCACTCCCCGGCTTTTTCGGGCGACCAACCACCTCTGTCCATTTCCGTATAAATATACGAATCTTATACGTAGCTACGTAGAATTTACTACTTCGATTTTGTGTGGGACACAACGTAATGTTCGTGTCGAATCCGAACCGTTCATCGGGTCAGACGTTTCATTTTATCCGTACATAAAAAAAATCAATCGATCCAACACTTGAGAAGGCCACGCCAAGAGGAAAATTTTAATGTGTTACGCCTAAAACATCTAAAGGTGGCCCATCTTATTTACTTAATGAACTCAGTTTTGGGGACGTCTGATGAACGTATTGGATGGAATATACACATCCCATCCTTACTTAGGTGTGGCCCACCTGAGCTTTTGATTAGGCTAATTTTCGGAATCTTGGCTTAACACAAGGGGCTGCATTTGATGGAAGGTTTGGATGGCACAGAAACATCACTGAGTGGTGGAGCCTATGGGAACGGACATACTCCGACGGACGTGATCATTTTCAAATTGGAATACACAGTGAACTCGCTCGCGTGAGATAGACAAGTTGGTTTCTCGAAATATATGACAAAAATGACAAACTACATATAGGATCCGAGCCGTTAATCAGATAATTCTCATGCTTTCGTAAGTTATGGAAGATTTTCGAGGAATGTACACACACATGAGAAGAATATAGAGATGAAATTGACCAACGGTCCATATTCTGCAAACAATTGAAAGCTACATGAGAAGGAAATTCAAGTGATTTTTCTTTCATCGTATACTCAAAGTAATACTTAGCAGATGAATGGACTGGATATCTTACACGTGTTTTATATTTACACGCTTTATGCAAAGCCTCCATTATATTTCACGCGAGCTAGTATATTACTTTTCCTAATCCGTCAGGTTATCCACGTGTCTTTAAACGAGTGGCTGAGCTTTTAGTGGTCGGTGGAACCAGGCTTTCGTGTTTCGATATTTCTTATTGATCTTGTTTTTAGACTTCAATGAGAGTTTACCACTATTTACAAATGATGGCAAAGCATGGATGTAAGGGAATCTTGACCATCCAAATAGTGGCCCCACTGAAAATGGAGTGTTCAATCAAAACTACTGCTGATCAAAGAATTGTAAGCTGATTACGGACCCAGCCTTTTCAATTTTAACCGTCCATTTTTGCCATAGCTCCGATGGTTATGATCACTCCGAAAGGAGTGTGTTTGAGATCTGCAAAATCCATAGACCTTCATTCTATGGACGATCAGGATCGTCGCACGACAGTGTCATTAGAAAGTGCACGAGTCACCACCATTTAAGAAATTAATACTAGAGTACTAAACTAACACCGGGGTCAACGCTCTTTATTCACGTGGGCGGGAATAAGAGCCACTCGTCTCTTTTAACGCGTCAGCTACAATATCGTCGGGCGACTACAGATCTCCACGTTTTTTAAATTTTTGACTGATTCTAGGTCTTCTACAAGATCTGGACCGTTCATCACATTACATTCCAGTGTAGCATTTGAATGGACGATTAGTCGCATAGAAAAGAAAAACGGTCTATGTCCAGTGGACCAAAGTCCCCCTTTGGAGGGTTCAGATTGGTTTTAGTTCAGTGCAGCTTCCGTGTACGTATACTGAAATGAACCGTGCGGTGCGTATATTGCCACCTGGGTGGATTGAGAGGGAGGAGGACAAGGTACGACTCCTTTACACGTGGCATAAATCTCAGATCCAAACCATCCAAAGGGTGGGGGCCACTCTTGATTATTCATAGACCAAATTTCATACGGATTAAACAATCTTGACCTCTGACTAATGTACTTTTGTACGTTTATTTTGGACGGTACACTAACTTTCGTCTTCACCGTCCATTAGATGTCCACCAAAATAGCCTGTTCAGATCATATCAACAACTTAAAGTTTGAGGTATAATCCATCAACAGTGATTTCCACTGCTTGGACAGTAGGGATTCAGGATACATTCCACGTGTACGGTACAGGAGGCGCCGCATGTACGGTAGCTATTGTCCAACACCCAGCAACTCAGCGCCTGACGTAAGAGATGAGCGGATTGCGTCCTGCCCCCGCCTCGAGGATAATCCGTGCAGGCAGTGGCAACGTGGGTCCCACCGTGATGTATGGGTTCTATCCACACCGTCCATCCATTTTCCAGATCATTTTACGGTATGAATCCAAAATCGAGATAGATCCAAATCTCAAGTGGACCACACCATATAAAGCAGTGGCAATAAATGACACCCACCGTTGAAACCTTCTACCGTGTTGTTTATTTGCCATCCAATCCGTTCAAAGGGTCATATATACCTGGATGAGGGGAAAGCAGAAATATCAGCTTGATTCAACACTCGATAGACTCTGCATTAACTTTTAATGGTGGGCGTTCAATTCTCTCTGTGTGGTCCACCTTAATCTTGGATCTGCCTCATTCATTGGGTCACTCTAAAATACTCTAGAAAAATGGATGGACGGCGTAGATAAAACTCATACATCACAGTGGGCCCCACATAGGCAGGACGTAATCCGCTTCCGGATAAGTGCTGTGCTGGTGAGGTGGAGTGTCACATCTTCCGCAATTCTGCCCACGCATTCTATCGTGTGCTAATCAACACGTTGGAAAGCTTCAAACCATGTCCTTTTGCCACGTGTCACGCATTTGTTTAGGAAAAGTGTCGAAGAGGTGCACCGCAGCCGCAGGAGGGCGGGTTAGGTGAGAACCTGGACTCACCCAATTCGGTGCGGCCCTTGCCGTGGGGCCCACCTTGATGTATGTATTATGTATCCACACCGTATGTACGTTTTTATAGATCATTTTAAGGCATTATCCGAAAATTGAAGGCAAATCCAATTATCAGATGGACCATAACATAGGAAATAATGGTGATTGACCATTAATGGACCAGGAAAGTTTTGGATCAAGCTGATATTTGTTGTTTCCCTTCATCTACACTTCTATAACCTTATCAACAGATTGGATGTGAAATAAATACTACAAAAACATTAAGGTGCGCCCTAAGAATTTTTAATTGTACGGCTTTCAATAACCAGTTTTTCCTGTGGTATGGTCCACTTGATTATTGGATCTGCTTTATTTTTGGGTTAATACTCCAAAATGATCTCGAAAAACGGATGGACGGTGTGGATACATAATACATACCTGAAGGTGGGCCCCACCGTCTTGAGTGAGTCCGGGGCCTCACCTAATCCGCTCTCGTACCGCCGATGGTGTCAAAGTCGCATCTTTCCACTTGATGGACAACCTGTCGGGTCCACCTTTGATGGTTGTTGGTCCACATTCAACGAAGAAAAAGTGCATTGATCGGTCTCAAGTGGTAAAATCCTATACGTGGCAGAGCCATCTCTACAGGACACGTGGCAGAAGGGCTGACAGTGGGTCAAGGGTGTAAACTGACCCAACACGATTTTGAGGTGAGATAGCCAGATAACCTGACCCAACTTCAAACTCAAAAATAAAATAAATATAGGTAAATTCTTTTATGTCATTCTTTATTTTTAAACCTTAGTTGGACCGTTTAATATTGGTGGGGTTAGTCAAGCCCAACCCATTTACTATTAAATGGTGTGGTCAGGTTGGGAGCTTGATGAATTTTTAAGTGGGTTGGGTTGAGTTAGTGGATAATGGTTGTGGGTCGGATCTAGGCAAGAATTTTTTGGGCTGGGCATCCGTCCAAGCATCATGGTGGGCCCTGCACATCGGCGGACCCAAATTGAATCAAACGCCTTGCGACATTAGGCACTGTAATATATCATTTAAAATTGAATTTGAGATAATTCTCTTCCAGGAACACTCAACTCACATCTAAGTGGAGGGATACCCATAACTTATAATATAACCTCGCCACTTTGTAATTTAAACACTTGAGCTTCTGCTCTGATATTATGATAAACAATCACTGCCTCTAAAAATTCAAGTTGCTAAAGTATGACGTATTTATGTATATCAAGGGACCTTATAAATAGTTGATGGTTGTTTAAACCTGGACAATCATAAGGTGGTCATGGTTCGGCCAATTGGTCATGGTATGGAGAAATCACTAAGTAGGGACTTGAGAATTTGAAATTGAACTACTTCAGTGTGAGCAAAAGGCTAAGGTAAATTTGATTTATCTTGTTTTCCAGTACAATATTGCAATAAGTTTGAATTGATTAATATAATTTTGGTTTAATTTCTGCACTTCCGTTCAATGTATCCGCAATTGTTGGAAAACTATTTTCGGCATCATGAGAGTTTAAGATAATTAATTGTGTGATCTCATGCAAATCTTTTTTACCCTCTATTTATATATAACTTTTCACATTTACCCATGTATAAAAAAGAAATATCTCTATTAACTATTGTGATTGTGCATACTATTTCAAGCCACGGTAAATACTTTCTCCAATAAATCATTTGACTGTACACAATTTCTTAAGTCATTACTTTAATTGTGATTATTTTAATCTCACCATGTGTTAGTTGAAAATATTATTGAATAACCTCTTTGTTGGGATTTTGTATTTAATGTTGTGCTGGAGAATTGATCTCTTGCATTTAATACTTTATAAGAGAATTGCTCTAGTTGGATTCTTGCTTTTAATGCTTTCAACATGGACAATACATTGTTGCCATCTGAAATATCAACATGTGACCCTTTTTGAACATCTGATATGATTTTTTTTATTTTTTATTTTTTTACACGCACACACACCCCACACACGCACACCGTAGGATTTCACCACCATGGGTACTCGAACCCTTGACCCAGTGTTGAAACTCCAGGGAGTCTACCACCCAGGTAAGAGTGAGGACCCAACCATCTGATATGATTGATGGGCAGTACATTGTTGAAGCCTTGCCCATGTTCTCCTGGTTATTTCAATCCAAAGCATTCTTCACACGACTTCCTACCACGTGGCAATTCATGATGGGGCCTACCAAATGCCATCCATCCACAAGCATACAATGAAATTATTGGAGGGGCCCACCAGATCACATACGTTCCATAATGATGCACGAGTGCCATCCAACCCATCAATTAATGTGGTTCCTAATTTTAGGCATATATAAAAACCCAGCCTGCTCCAATAATCAGGTCGGCCACACCAAAGGGATCGATGGCCCACATTGCGTATAGGGCACCAACTATAGAAACCCATATGCTGTGTTGTGTATATGTCATCCAACCCATTCATCAAGTGCACTTCATCTGATGAAGGGACACCAAAATACCACCATTCGAAAATTTAGGTGGGCCACAACCAGTGATATGAAGGTTTTTTTAAAAGTGTGATTGCACATTGCTCCTTGTGGTGTGTGTCCCACTTGAGATTTTGATAGCGATGGTTCATTGGATGAACGGTACCAATGAGGAGGCCCACCCAGATGGACGGTTTGGATTCCATATACACACCACATGTGGGTCCTCTAAAAAACTAATAACCATCACTCAAATCAAATGGTAGAGAGTGAGCGCCTAACCTCATGTTGCGCATCATTACCATATGAAGTCCGCTTCTTGAAAGCCTGTTTGGCTGACCCCAAAATTGGAAACTTTTCACATTGTACAACGATGCGGATTTTCAGATGTGCCAAACACTCTTGGCCAACAAATGTGCCCTGGACCGAGATAATGACCAACACCCGTCATCGGTTGATTCTTGTTCAATTAGCAGAAGTATGCATGCACCGTTTGGCTGACCAAAAGCCTACTCACCTTCAAGTAGAGGCATAGAAAACATCATCCAAACGCCATAACTTAAAAACTTCTCAGCAAGAGTCTACCTGTCAAGGACCAACCTCAACGCATCCAAACAAATCTTGCACATGGTCAGGCTGCACGTTCTCTAAATTTTAAAAGCTTCTTTAGAGCACAGAGTATGAATTAAACAAAATCTAGAAACCCATGCAAGCTTTTCCCTTCCATATTAATTAGATTCACATCTGAAAGAGTGTTTGGAGGTTGATTTACAAATTGACAAATAATAATAATAATAATTAATTCTTAACTAAAAACTGTTGAAAATTAATGAAATTTTTTTTAATTAAAAGAAATTAAATTAACCAGATGTTACGTATGCCTAATATTTTATGTTTATGAGTATATATTATTCTTAATATCAGCTACACTTCTTCATTTATTTTCAAAAAATAATTGATTTTTTTAGTATAAAAAAAAGTAATTAAATTATGTTTTTAAATAAATGTAAAATATATTGTAGGATAGTTTGGTGCACCATCTTAAATGGTATTAGATGAGATTGAATGCACAAAATCATTTTTTCAAACCTAGCCATTGTTTGGTTATTACCTTAGTGGGTGTTGGTTTAAGGCTTTGAAAACCAAGCTGAATAGAAATTTGAATACAAGGAATTTTTCTAATCCCACTTGATTTATGGCTGCCGCATTGAATCTCTATAGGGATTTGAGAGAGAAAAAATAGGAAGCTAATTGCAGTGTATTGATGTTACCGAGTTATGTGGGCCACAGCATGATAAAAGTATTATATCCATACCATCCATTCAGTTTTCAAGATCGTATTAGGTCATGAGATAAAAAATGAGACAGTAGCAAAGCTCAAGTGGACCACACCGAATAAAGCAGTGGGACACCTTAAACTTTCTTAGGGTCACAATGATGTATATTTGTCATCGAAGTTGTTCATCAGGTCACACAAAGCTAGATGAAGGGGAAAAAAACAAATATCAAATTGATCCAAAACTTCTATTGCCCCCAATAAATTTTCAATGGTAGATGTTAAATCTCCACTCCTTTATGTGGTGTGGCCCACTTGAACTTCAGATATGCCTCCTTTTTTAGCTCATGCCCTACAACAATATCATAAAATGGATAGACGATGTTAAATCCCCACTCCTTTGTGGTGTGGACATGATACATACATCATTGTGGGACCCACAACTTGTGACATAAACACACAGTTCATGCGTCTCCATTATAATTGAAAATCTCCCATAGTTTGGAAACATGAAATGGAGGGTGATCAAAATTTTGAACTCCATGACAATTCCCGTCTACTCCTAATAATTCCGTCACAATTAATCCCACCTAACCCCATGTGCCAAAGTAGGCTTGTTGGGATACGACCAAATAAGTTACTTTTTAACGAGTGTCAGGTCATTATATTACTTGTTTCACTTCATTAAGAGAATAGCCTCAAGATCTCTACAATGTTCTAGAGTTCTCTGGATACAATGTTCTAGAGTTCTCTAGAAGAATCTGAAAAGTTTTTAGCCAGTGATAATTGACACATTGCATCATCTTAACCATTCATGCAAAACTTCATAAATAAATAAAATAAAAAGAACAAGACGAAGAAGTCTGGAATGTATAGAAAGAGGGGGAAAGGGCTGCTCATTTGCTCTCCTGTTACACTGCAACACGAGTCCTATTACTTTGTAAACTACTGTGCTCTCCTCTAGATAAGCTCCACAACTGGGCAGCAGGATCTCTACTGATGCCCGGTCTAAAAGAAAGGACTTGGGCCATGATGATATAAAACTCTGCAATGAAGCCCTCACTATCCAAACATGAATCTCCAGCTGGAATTGCAATTGTAGCGGATAAATAAGACGAACACTAACATGCAGCTCCCTCCAAATAAAGCAACACACGTATGGCATGCAGCCAGACTGGATGCAATAGGAACAGTTGGGAGGAGCAGATTCTAACCAGCAAAGCTGATGAAGAATGCAATTATTGCAATTTATAGTAGACTCACTGCAATTTTCGACGACATGGATGACCAAACAGATTGAATCATTTGTAATTATGTTCAACTGAACATCCATATAACCAATACTTTCCACACACAAGAAATGAATGTGAATATTCAGCTCACTCGAGAGATGAAATTTTTGTAATAACATAATATTATTGAAATCAACTATGCATCCAAACAAATCATCTATTTCAAAATTAAAAGCAGCTTGCTTTTCAAGTACAAACCAAAGTCGCTTAATAAAGAGAGCAGAGCAACCATCATATGGTAGAGGAAGGGAAGCAACCAACAGCAAAAATCAGGTTGTACATGAATGAACTTCCCCAGGCAACATATACCAACGCACATGCCAGAGAAACAAGGATAACAAAGGAAGCTTGAAATGGAAAAGAAAAAGAAAATATATGAGTTGAATAACCGACCATAGATAAACATAGATCAGGATAACAAAGGAAGCTTGAAATGGAAAAGAAAAAGAAAATATATGAGTTGAATAACCGACCATAGATAAACATAGATCGCTGTATAAAGTCAAACTAATCAAAATGAATTGAATTACAATCTCATACTCAAATACAATAATCTAATAACCCAGCACAACAAAGCCTTCTTTTTCAGCCTTCTTTTTCTCAAGACAAGTGGAATTACACATGCGACAGAATGGTGATGTTTAAAACTGATGTTTTATATTATAAAAAATAATCAGCACTTCAAATGCATCAAAGAGTCAGAAACCACATGGACAAAACATCGCAAAATCCAATCATTTGAAGAAGAAAATAACAAAGATGAGAGAGAGAGAGAGAGAAAGGTTTGCATAACAGACATTGATAACATAGATACATGCATAAAGTAAAATCGATTGCAATGCATTGAATATCTGGCACTTGAATGCAATAATCTAATAAACCAAGCATCAAGAAACCTTGTTGTTTTTCAACCTGGCACATCATAAGTAGAATTACATGCACATAACAGCAATGGAAAAAACCAGTGTTTTATACAAAAAAAATAAATAAATAAATAATAAATAATAAAAAATCACAACATTTCAAATGCATTGACTATTCAGCAAGCTTGTCAAGATGACTGTAGCCAAGCATCATGAAACCCAATTCATTTTTTTTTATCCTGAGGGACCCAATAAAAGGACCCATGCATGTGAAATCATAAAGCAATTATGAAATCATGGAAGGACAATATGAAATCATAAAGCAAATACATAAAAGTAAAATCAGACAAACAGATGTAAGACCAATTACACAACAGGAACCAAATATATATATATATATATATATATATATATATAAAACCAACCAAGAACCCCGCGGCAATTCTCTCACATATCAAATACACCTCGGTTTCCAGGAACAAGGAGGAAAAAAGAGAGACCACTTCAGTGATAGAAAGTTTCAGGACCCACTAGCTTTGAAATCTGTAACCGAGGCTTCCTTTGATCTAACACACGTTGATAGGATTTTAATTTTGCAGACGATGAAGAACCATAATACAAGTTCCAAGGTGACCAATGTCCAAAAGGGAGAGGTTATCCGCCACAAGGGTTTCTCTGTCATTTTAAATTCAATCCTTAAGGTGATTACGAGAACAGATACAAAAGGAACTGCAATTCGACCATCAGAAGTTTAGCCACAGGACACCCACAAAGGCAACTGGGAAGCATGAAGTTGCTGCCATAAATCATTTTATCACATGCAGCTACCGAAACAAGACGCTCTTAGTCTTCTCCACAACAAGAGAGCATGACAGAGAACAGAAGAACCGTAAGAGAGCTACCCCAAATAGCTGCCGAACCAGCAAAAGCTTGCAAAACAACCTGCAGCGTTTTACACAGAACAGAGACCCTTCCCCCAACCAAAATCATCAAAGCTGGACCGTGGTGTTCCATATGGTGCATTTAAAATTCCACATAGCTGTTGAAGCTGCCCAAAGAGAGCTTTTCACAATTTTAATTTGTAAAAACCGTGTCTCAAAGAAACCCAAGCATGCATCCAAAAAGATCATAAAGGCCAAATCGTAGCCTGCCAAAACATTAAACACAATTAAAACCATTTCATCGGGTATATAACAAAGAAACTGGCACACAAGATTATATGGTAAGTAATGAAAATTTACCGCGTTTCTTCCCGTCAATGACTTGTAAGAACCCATGGTATGGAGAGGCATTGATCTTACAGTAGAAACTAGCCACGAAACATGCATCAAGAATACACCATACCAAGAACCCAGAACCTCTATAATTAGGCAGCAATAATGGGTATTCAAAGAGTAAAAAGACAAAACCCCAAGTTCATGTCAAGCAAGCTACGAAGGTAAACCCTGTCCAAAACATCATATGACCATATCTGACACACCACAAAACAGTCGGTCCACAGATAATTCTGCCAACTGCCCAAGTCTTAAACAGGGAAATGGAGGAGACAGTGAAGTAGATCCGCCAGATTTGAAACGAATGCATGCGTCATTTGGAGCATCTGGTAACAAGGCCCACAGTCACCATTTCGCGCAGACTAGCGGCCGCACAAGCTTCAAGGCTGTAAAAGGTCATGAAATTATTCCTGTTAGTTTGTCAAACCAAAATCATAAAGAGTTGGCAATAAGATTGTTTTACATAATGTTTGTTCAATGAAATCTACCACCTGATCAAGATCGATAACCTCCGGAGCCAGGGCGCTCATATGGACCAGAACGATCACGATTGTATCGGTCACCACCAAACCCCCCACGGCCACCCCCATCCCTGTTGCGTCCCCCATAACGATCCCCATTACGATCAGGGCCATAGCGACTGTTACCACCACCACCACCACCACCACCACCACCATACCTATCATCCCTGCCACCATACCTGTCCCCACCTTTTCCACCTCCGCCGGATGGGCACTCCCTAGCAAAATGTCCTGGCTTGCCACATTTGAAGCACTCTCCACCGCTAGAACCTCGACTGCCACCGTAATCACGATCGCGGCCACGGTCACGGCCACGGTCATTGTCACGGTCACCATCACGGTCTCTGCTGGAGCCTTGTGGCTGAGCTTTATCCACAGTAATCGATCGCCCATCCAGATCCATACCATTCATTGCACGTATAGCATCTTCCATGGCTGCCTCATCATCAAAAGTAACAAACCCAAATCCACGAGAGCGACCGGAAAACCTGTCCACAACTACCTGTACTTAGCCAGAACCAGAAAAGGAAACTGTTAGAAAGCACCCACCAAAAAAAAAAAAAAAAAAGAAACTGTTGGTAAACCCTAAATTGCCCCCAAAGAGAGCAAAGGAGCCATAGAATTTTTTTAAGGTGACAGGAATTTTATGAGAAAATAAACATAAGTAGAGAACAACTGAGGGACCCATGGTAAGTGATCCTCTCATCACTCCCTCTCCGGCGAGAGAGCCTATGGACCACTTTGTTGGCCTCCCATGAAACAATACAGAATGAGGCTCCCAAACTAGAAGGTAAGGATTTAATCTCCCTAATACACCTAGCAAGCCTCTAAAGGTCCAAGTCTATCATCCATAACACACTGAAAGACATTTCCAGCATCCCTGTAAAAACTGAGCTACAAAGGATATCTGATAACACATTTCAACTTCCAATTCCAAATTACACTGCTTTTAGGAAGGGTAGTCTTTAGCATACTGTATAGTCTGTATTGGCATGAAGCATTCATTGCCTAATACCCGATTTGTCACAGTTGGGGCAGTCAAACTAGGCCCCATCTAGTGGGTCCTATCTGTGGATTGCCCATGGTTGAGAATTACACTGAACAACTGCATTCAGCCTTCAGATGGACAGTAAAGATGAAAATGGTTAATGGCAGACATTCAACAAGAAAGATGTCCGGGATGTCCAGTCTGTGCAATCTGCCCACCACATAGATGGTCTGGATCCACTGACTGCCTTCCATGCTTCAGGTATGGACAATGAGCATCCCTAGCTTATCGCAATGAATCGAAGACAACCTCCAAATTCTATTTAATGATATTGTGTTCGCCAAGGTAGAGATTTTGAAGTATATTGTTGTTTTCTTGGTTGAATGAATAGGCAGTAAACCTAAATGGGATTGCAATCTAGAGATATACTTTGCTTAGCTGTACTTGGGAACTCTGCTCCTCCAGTATTTGTGATAAAGGTTGGACCACCAACCACCTAAAGGACCGAACCATGACCCATTCCATAGGAAGTCCAGTCAGACCCGCTCCAGCCCATTTCAGCCGAGAAATTTAATTACTCTAGAAGTATAGAAGTAGAAAGAATTAACAAGTATACGACAGTTATCATAGTTAGAACATTTGATTACGAGTAGTTCCAAGATTCGACTGGTTTAGTTGCACCTTTTAACAAAACAGCTTCCCACTTAATTGGCTCGGGTTTATAGTGACCCAACAAACTTTTGGTGGGCAGTTCCAAACTGCCCCACCGGTCCAGTTGGGCCCGGGTTTTAAAACACCGATTAAAATATGGTCACCAGTAAATTTCAAGGATTGCTTCATGAGAAAGCCAGGAGAAACAATTTGCCACAAAAGAACGGCACCCAACTCAATGTGAAGAGAGAGACAAATGCACAAACAAAGAGAAAGAAATGCTATGTAGTATCTCAAAGATTACCTTTGCCTCAGTAAGATGGCCAAACTTCTCAAATGCACTTTTAAGAACTCTGTCAGATGTTGACCATGCAAGACCGCCAATAAAACAGCGGTACTCCACAGAGTCCGACATTTATCAGATGACTGAACTGCAATTGAAAAGAAATGACGTAAGGAAGCCAATACAGAAAGTCACTGACAAATTTTAAATCTTATATCCCCGAGAATTTTATCATTCAGCTGCTATCGAGCGACACGTATCTGATAAATCATATTAACAGAAATAACAACAAATCACAGAACAGTAATATGAATATGGGGAGACCATTTTAAAATAACACATTTAGTAGATGTCTCAAAATAGCAAACATTAATGACTAGATGAAACATATCAGCAGGTTGTGTTCAGAATGGTATGTCAACAAAAGGCTCATTCAGGATCCTAAATCTTGCTCGGGTGGTAGACTCTCAGGAGTTTCAACACCCGGTCAAGGGTTTGAGTATCCATGAGTGGTGAAATCCCACTGGTGTGTGAGTGAGTGGGGGTGTGTGTGCGCGTATGTAAAAAAAAAAATTAAAAATTAAAAATTTAAAAAAAAAGTCACTTAAAAAAAAAAAACAAAAAAAAAACAAAACAAAAGGCTCATTCCATGATGAAACACATATCAAACACCAGTATTCTGGAAGTCGTATTGGATCATAAAGTCACAAGAGCTGAGAAGCCTGAGATAGCAGGACATAAATTGCAAAACACAAGATCATAGGATTTCATGATATTTTCTGGAGAGAAATATCTAAAATTAAATTAGAAAAAATATAGGTAGTTGTATGATAAAATCTTCCACGCTCAACCATACCACATCTAGATTTTGCAAAACATCAACAAAATACCACAATCCATCGTCGTTTTCGTTTCTTCTTCTTTTTTGAAGAGGTATAAAACCCATTCTTTACTGTTGTTAGAAATTATTTTTTAAAGTATTTTCAGACATCTAATTTCCAAGCTTAGAGTTCCAACGGTAAAAGCCCCAAAGAAACGAAAGCAATGCACTCAAACCTCAATCTATGTCATTCTGTCAATAAACGAAAAAATTATGCCGACATATTCATCTCCAATGTAACCATTATCGATGGAATCATCCATGTATGCCATATTGGTGCAACCCAGTTTTAAATAAAAAGTATACCCACAAGAACAATGGAGTAAAGAGGGAGAACTTTATTGATATCAACCTTCTTTTACACCATCATACCCTCTTATACATCCCAAATGAATCTTTAATTGAAATCCCCCAAACTAAGAGATTGATTTTAAATCAATCACGATTTATTAAAAACCAATCTAATCTTCCTTAAAATGGTAAAAGCCTAATAAAAAGCAAACATAAAAAGTAATTATATCTTTAAATCAGCCCCACATCTTCAGTCATATCAACCACATCCCCTTCATATCTCCAATCACATCTTTAAAACAGAAAAGCCTAATAAAAAGCAAACATAGGAATTAATTATATCTTTAAATCAGCCCCATATCTTCGGTCATATCAATCACGTCCCCTTCATATCTCCAATCACTCCAATCACGTCTTTAAATCAGCCTCCCATATCACCCAAAAATAGTAAATTACAATCCTTATTTAGGATCCCAAATCTGTAAATAAACAGTCAAAAAATGAGTATGTGCTAGGCTAAGGCAGGCTATGCGCCTACATCTTGTTGGGCCATATAGTGCCTATATGGGCCT
The DNA here is from genome assembly GCA_021015155.1 of Magnolia officinalis. Classification (NCBI taxonomy): domain Eukaryota; kingdom Viridiplantae; phylum Streptophyta; class Magnoliopsida; order Magnoliales; family Magnoliaceae; genus Magnolia; species Magnolia officinalis. The sequence continues at coordinate 2,457,112 of JAJHSJ010000018.1, read as the reverse complement.
AAGTCGGCTAGGCCCTACAATGGGCCTAAGTGGGCTATGGGTCTAGATGTGTCGTGGGCTGCATCACATATCCAGAGAAGATTGTAATGCAACCAAATTGGAAGGACTGATGTTGAATTGAATTAGTTCTTTTATTATTAAATCTCCAAAGGAAAGCCCTAAACTTGATAACTAAGCCCAATGAAAGACTAGAGCAGCAATGCTTAAAAGAATTGAAAGCAATTAATGGTAGTAGATATACATGCTAAAGAAGGATAAATCAACACATGCTAAAACTTCAAAATCTTCATTCAATTGAATCACCATCAACTCTCTCGAAATCCATATGTATAGCTTTATATCGTCATTTACATAAATAACCTCATTTAATACCAAAAGTCCCATAAAAGAAGCCTATTGGTGCACACACTTGGACTCTTGTTAAACTCTCTCTAGAGTCTCTATATAAAACTAACTAAAGCATTTAAATCCGATAAAATAACTAAAAGTCCACCACTAAAGACATTTAAACCCATTATGCTTCTCAAAATACAATTTAAGGCCTTTATACACTAAGGCATGCTTTAAACAAGCTATACAGTTTATATAAAGACTATTCGTGATTAAAATTACCCATCTATAAGCCGGTTGGCTTTATACAACTATATTAATGTAGGGACATTTTCACACCGGGCTCAAGTAGGGTGGCCTGTTGGATGCGGGGGCACGCTCGGGGTGGATGGCCCGTGTGAGGCAGTGGCTCGTGTGAGGCGGAACTCATGGATTTGTGGCCCACATTGGGGCGGAACGCCAGAACCCATGTGATTTGCTGCCCACGAGGAGGGTTCAGCTGAGAACCTAACCCCATGGATGTGGGGGCTGGGCTATGAGATAAATGGATTAATTCGTCATGCTCTATCAGTCCAATCAGATCAAGAAGAAGAAGACAGTGAATCAGTTAGAAATATGATGAAGAACCTACCATCATATTCACACATTTATGTCAATATGAAGGAAGAAAAATTGAAGAAGATAATCAGTTGAAAACTCCTAGAAAAAGAATGGTCTCTTTCCAACACTTTTCACGTCTACACTATTCATCACCCTAATTGTGCATCCCACTAGTTTATGACTCACCCAAGACCACCTACACCTGTTAAAGATCATCCAATTCTTTAAAAAAAATCAGAAGTGAAGTTCACCTCAAGGAATAATTCCAAGCATTTAGCATCAGGAAATGTCATCCCACAAGAAGAAATATATGTTCAACAGTCACTCTTCCTAGTTCTTGCCCCACACTGCAAGATTGACTGGAGTCCACTAGTTCATATGATTTAGTTTCTTTCTTATAAACATCACCCTCCCCTAATACATGCACACAATCAGATGGAGCCCCTCAAGGCAGATGAACATCCTTATTTGTATGTGAGAAGTTACAAGCAAACAAGGATTAGCTGAGGGAGGCAACCATTCTTCTAGCACTCCCCTTATGCCTGCTTCCATGGACCCAAATGATTTTAACTTTAGCAGATGCATTTTGAATTTCCAAATCCACATGAGAATAACAGGATACGAGTTGATACTTCTACTTTTATTTTATATTGTTCAAGGTACCCAAGGCTATACTCATGAAAAAAAACTATCCTTCAAAGAACACCAGAAGCCTCAAATGCCCCAGCACTTTCCACCCGATGCACAAATGATCACTAAATACTTGACAAAATTCAAACCAAGAAGCATCCATTACTTCTGGAGAATCATACACAAGGCTTGCAAAGGATACAGAAACCTTACTTGTGAACATCAGAGATACCCATGTCTAGAAAATTGCAATAACATCCAACACCAAAAACAAACTCTTCACACAAAAAACAGTACTCTTGTGAAAAATTTTAATGTTTCAACATACAATTTGCATGTCGGATACCTCCACCCAATACTAACAATACCCATGTTTATAAAACCCAGAGATGGCCAACTAGAAGCAAAATTAACCAAACAAACAACAAAAGCAATATGAAAAATCCCAGGAATCCAACATAAAAGAACATACGAAAGACCCCTTTTTGGGTCCTCTCTGCAAAACACGTCCAAAAATCCAGAAGTTTCAAACCAGGCAATAGGAAAACAAACAGAAAAGAACATGTAAAAAGCCCATATGAAGCCCAGAAAACTCCAACCAGAAGCAAATCCACAGGTGTTTCAAACCAGGAGATTGGATAACAAACAAAAAGCATATCAGATTTTTCCAAAATCGGAAAAAATTTACGAGTAAAAAGCCCATCTGAAGATTGGAGATCGCCTATATCCATGCATAAAAAGCTCAGAAATCTCCAACCACAAGCAAATTCACCATATTAAGAACAAAACACATAAAAATACTTCCAAGGCTTCCATCTTTATCTGCAGTATCCATCTCTAAAACAGCAGAAATTTCAAAACAGAAGCAAAATCATCGCATAAACAACAAAACCCATATGAAAAGTTTCAAACCCATTTGCAACTTTCCATTGTTCCAATACAAAATAGCGTACAAGAACCTCAGAACCACTGCAACATCTATCTACACCAAAGAGAGAAGAACTAAAGAACCAACCAGAAGCAAATTCATCACAAAAACAACAAAACCCATATGAAAATTTTCAAGATACCAACATGAAAACCCCAACCTTCTCTGCAACACCAATCTCTAAAAAACCCCATAAATCCCAAACCAGAAGCAAAATCACCAGAAAGTAAGCAAAACCCATTTAAGATTTTCTCTATACGAAACAGAAAAAACCAGAAGCAAATTCATCACACGAACAATAAAACCCATATGAAAATTTTCAAGATCCAAGCATGAAAACCCTAATCCTCTCTGCAAGACAAATCTCTAAAAAAAACCCAAAATCCCAAACCAGAAACAACATCATCAGAAAGTAAACAAAATCCATTTGCGATTTTCTCTATACCAAACAGAAAAACAACGCAGAAGCAAATTCATCACACGAACAACAAAACCCATATAAAAATTTGGAAGATCCCAACAAGAAAACCCTAGTCCTCTCTTGAACACCAATCTCTAAAATCCCTCAGAAATCCCAAGCCAGAAGCAAAATCATCAGAAAACAAGCAAAACCCATTTGAGATTTTCCCAAAACAGAACGAAACCCTCTCCTCAAATCATCGCAAAGCATTCTATAGTATGCAAAGATCTACTTTCATAGCAGATAGAAGGAATTAGGGCTTGAAAAGACAAGAAAAGACGAGAAGACAGAATAGCAAAAGAGAACTAAAATTACCTTTCGAGATCTGCTGCAGAGAGAGAGAGAGAGAGAGAGAGAGCCGCTTCAGTTCTCAGATCGATAGCAGAAGCGCAATGAAAACCTAGCGACGACCTGAGAAGCATATAAAAGGGAAGACTCTTTGCGTCCATCGCGTAGGTCGGAGTCAATGCCTCTTAAACGACTTGCGTTCCTGAAATCCACATCGTCCATCAGGTGCATCACCCTCTTTCTTATCCTTGATCCCAAAAATTAGGCTGATTAACATTTAGGTGGGCCACCCCATAAATTAATCCTTTAAAAAAAAAAACTATAATTTCATCTGGCCCTACACGAAACTAATGGCAAGCATCCAACCCCAAACTTTTTCTTAGGGTGTGGCCTAGATGAGCTTTTATGGTTGTGATTTCTGGATTTTAAGATGAACATGAGGCAGTGTACCTGATGGACGGAGTGGATCTCACGAAAATTTCACCCATGTGGCTCTCGGAGAGCGAGATACCTAGCGCGATTTACGCTAGCGCCGTTCAGATAAAAGGTATATTCGTATCACTGGAGCTCTGGCAGAGTGAAATGCTTCATACACATGCACTCAGGATTTGTCCACGTGGCATATATTTAACTTAAATTTAAACCGTACAAATTATTTGAACTAACTAAGATGGGCCAGATTTTTGAAAAATAAATAGCATGATGTCTAACTTTCAATTGATTCACATTTAGTGGACATCTGAAAGGAGAGCTATTCAACGGTCTAAATTCAACAATCAAATATCCTTCATTTAAAGGTGCGGATACTTCTATCAACGTGTGGACGGTTCGATTCGGGTTACGTGTATTACACGGGAACAGTCACATTCTGCGAGAGCATCAAATAACTTTAGCCGTACAATGCTCGGAGGATATCTTGTACAGTACGCTCCAGTTCTCAGTTCGTACAAGTGGGGCCCATGGTTCTTGTGATCTAATCCGTTGATTCGATGGGTCCCGAGATGTATTACAAACGGGCCGAAATGGGCCCTGTCCCGAGATTGGATCCATGTCAAAATAAATCAAGCTATTTATTTAATGGGCCGGGTCTGGGTATAGAACCCGGACGCAACCCAAGAGATCCATGAGATTCATGGATAGATCCTGGGTCAGGTCTCAGCTGGGCAAAAGCATTCTCATAGTCATTCCTATGTGATGGACGGCCTAAATCTCATAAAGGTTTCAAGTAGTTCCATGTGTCATGAAATTCCCATTCAACTGAGTGACTGGACCGAACGATTAGAGCCGTCAACGGCCGGCCCTGGGTTGGCTTTGGCCTGGATTTTGAACTGTTCAAACTGGAGATAGCATTTCTAAGACATTATCCTTTCCTCTTTTCTTGCATAGATAGATAGAGAAATGATCACATATAACCTTTTTTCTTCTTCTTTTTTCGAATTAATTTAATACAATGTTTGTATGTAAACTTTCCCATCCATCCATTTCAATTCCGCCCATGTGCCATTCGGAGAACATCCAATCTTACCTATTTTGCATCAACTAATTAACTAGTGCATTATGATCTAGTGTGAGGTGTTTACACCCATCTTCAATCTATCGATGTGGATCAATAAGAAGTCGCCACAGTTTGATATTACGGGTTCGATGTTGGCGAAAATCATACTTAAAAGGCATCTTTAGTTGATCTTATTTTCAACCATATGCATTTCATTATTAACGCACTGTCACATACCCTTATGCATGCCTTTTGGGGGAGTGAAACTTTGTGTGTCACATGGCCAACTATTAACGAGCTAATCAATACGGTAGCACGTCCAACATGTTTATAAAGAAAACCCATCAAGGGAAAGAATCCTATCAAAGATCTGATTATGATATACCTGGTAAATCTCTCTCTCACGGTCTTTTTAAAATATGAGATATTCCGAAAGAAGTTCGGCAGTTTTGTAGTAGTTATGGAGATTTTGAATATTCAAAGATCAGATAGATATCTAAGCCGATTGGTTATGACATAGACCCAAATCAAGAGAAAATGGACACCAAGCAATTCAAGTCATTGGTCATACATCAATCGGAATAAAAATATGAGAGAGCTGTAACTTGTGGAACCAATCTCACCAACTCTACAATAAAAAGGAATCAGGATTGTTGACAAATGTTGAGCTAGGTGGTTTGATTGGGTCATTCAAATGCATAAATGGTCATGATCAATTTGACATCTATGATCAACGGTATAGGTTCTCCTAATTAGATCCAAGATCTATATGTAGGGTCATGAAGATTCAAATACGATTAGTCTATGTAAAAGTAAAGATATGAAAACCTATTATTCCATACCTACACGGACCTTCCATAGTCATAATGCATCCCATCAAACATGAAGGATTTAGGATCAACAAAGAAACCTAGCGAGGATTTAGTCGCTTCGACAACCTATGAAAGGAACACACGATGAAGAATTCGGGGGACACGCTAAACACAAATATATCTTCTTTACACTTATCTTTTCACTTATCTTAGCATAGCATAGTCCACTCCTAGCATAGATCACTATTATCTGGCACTTTCGTTATAGTACCATGGGATTAGATTAAATGTCCACAACTTTAAGTTGCTAGATCCCGTTCAATTGAGTTCTTATTTGAACAATCATCCTTCAAGTCACATCATGTTGACCATTCACTTTGGTTCATCTATTCTTACAAACAAATCAAATATTTATCTCTCGTTTATTTTAATACTATGTCGATCATAATAAGCTTCATTCAAATATAAATGAAATCGGCATTATTTTAGACTTCTTTTAATTTATTTATCTATCTTCAATACTTTGAGAAATATTAATTGTAATTACTGGTGAAAGAAAAGTCCTAAAATCGTAAGATAAAAAGAATCCACTGAAGAGAACTAACCCCTAGCCAACCCATGACTGACTCAATATCTTGATTTCTGAATCCGATCCTACATATTTGTTTCGGTGCATGGTCACTAGCGTTCAATCAAACATTAAGTCAAATATGCCCACACATCATACAATCGCACACGAAATCTAAATATGGGCCCTTAATCATTCGTGGCCTTGTGTTTGATTGAATGACACAAACAAGGAGCTATTCATGTGCCATGGCAAATCTGTGTCAAAGACTCAAGGCATTTGGAATAAGTTCACGTTTTGCATTCCCTCAGTTTACATCCAATCCAAATAGATCGTATTGCAATTTTGCATACTTTAGCTGCTGGATCAGGGTTCCAAACTATTTAACAGATGGTCCTCACTACCGGTGGATGATACACAACATAATCTTCAAGATTGGAAGATCCTATCAGTTGTCCACAAATCAACAGATAAAGGAAATGCTCCATATCAAAGGAAAGAGTAAATGATCAAAGCGTTGAAAATTTCCAATCTTTTTTCTTTTCTTTTCATTGATGCTCAATGCCTCCATCCAAAGAAAAGCCCTCAAACAAACGGTTTGGATCTTTATTGTAGCAAACCTGGATTGCCTACAAGGATAAGTAAAAGTCCATCCAGTGACATGGTTCATCTGAACGTTGCCCACAAGATGGACTGTCTGAATCACTGTTCACATGTGAAATGTTCAATTTGGAGTCCCGAGTATATCACATCTGGGCTCTCAAGATAACATTATTGCTCCAACTTATGAACAAGACTGATTGCCATGAACAAGCAAATAACATTAGTCCCTATTTTTTGTGAGTAGGTTTTTGGACAATCCGTATGACAGGAAACATGGATGAGATCTAGACCTTTCATCAGGCAGGCACCTCCCAGAATAAGACAAAAAGAGTTCGATTTGCCTGTCAAGACACGGTATCCAGAGGGTGTCACCCTACACTGGAACCCACCTGCTGAGTGGTTTGATGATCGAAGCCATCCATGTTATGAATTACATGCTATTTAGGCTACCTGAACAGATGATTGTGACCATCACAATCTGTGGATGAATTTAAACAATACAAAGAAGATTTTCAATGGCTCGCATTCGACTCTAAAAAAAAGGTTTAGGATCATCAATGAAGCATTATTACAGGAGAATAGTGGAGAATAGCTTATTTATGGCTGTAATGAGAACGTGGACAGTTCAAATCATTGGATCATTTCAACACATGGGCCCCGGTGGGTGGCGACATGGTGGATCCTGGGACGCCACAGAGTCAATACAAACCCATAAAAAGAAAAAGAAAAAGAAAAAGAAGCTAAATTCATGCAAGCAAAACAGACATCAAATTGTATTAAGCTTTATTTACACACTTCACATTGCCATCGATTGAGATTTTTTTGTTTAACAAAAAAGGAACTCCATTATTTTGGAAAGAAAAAATGTTTTCCAGTTTGCCCAAACCCGAAAAGCTTGTAAGTTCTTGTAGCTCTAAAAAGCAAGGAATGAAATCACGGACGGGCAATTTACCTTACTACCTTTCAGATGAAAAATGATTTAAAGAGCAGATGGCCTAGGCATCAATCCAATATTGCTATGACCGCGTCAACAACTTCTTGGGTGGTGCTGCTTCCACCAAGATCTTTGGTCCGGTACTTGCCTTCTGCTATCACGCGCTTGACAGCAGTTTCTAACCGATCAGCAAAAGAAGGGAACTGCAAATGCCGCAGCATCATCGCAGACGACAGAAGCAAGGCAACCGGGTTCGCCTTCTTCTGCTCCACTATATTCTCATTCCCCACATTGCCTGCCGAAGCACCTTGCTCGAATACAGCATGATCGGCACCAACATTACCTGCGAAAGACAAAATCCGCAGATCTAAGAAACTATATATAGAGGCATCCATACATCATCATCATCATAGCAGCAAGTTCAAGTCAGCTATACAAAATACCCTCCCACATACACACTGGAGCAAATCATGAAACCATTTTGCATCCCCTTCCCAGTGTTTCCATGGATGGCCCACCTGAGTCGTGGATTGGCTGATTGTTTTGCCCCATGGCCTAATGTTGTGAGGCGCACCTGATAGACAGAGTAGATGGCACACATACAACCCGGTAGGCTGCACAGAGCTCGGGTGTTGTACCAGCTGCATACCACAGGTGTTATAGAGGATTTCGGACCAGTCAGTCCCTGAATCTTTAAATCTTTACCAAACATAAGAAATCAAGGATATCATTCTACCATTTCAAAATTTATCGAGTAAAAGAATTGAAGAATAATCGGTGGAAGGGAATGGTCATTAATGGTGTCATTTGCAATTTGGTTGGTAGCAACTTGAAAAGAATAACCAGAAAAGCTAGAAAACATGGGTCAGCCATCTCCATCTGAGTGAATACATATGTGCACTTCATATTCTTCATATCTCTTCTGCATTCCTGAGTTCTCCTACCGACCCCTATTGGTTGGGATACAACTTAGATGATGATCGTGATTCCTGAGTTCCCCTCATTACCAAAACAAAATCATGAATGAAAATTTGGCTTTTAGAAATCCAATCGATCAACAAAATCAGATGCTAATTACATCATGATGTTTGTTTATTTACAAATCACTCCAGGAAAATACACAGAAGAATTGAAGATAAGAATGAGTGGGTTGTAAATACCTCCGGGCATGACACCAGTGCCTCCCGCAATACCTGCTGCCGTGTTTGCCACCAGATTTCCATACAGGTTTGGCGTCACCTGCAAACGTAAATAAAAGTGCATTAACTAATGTCTTGATTAGTTGTGTATGCTGCACTGAAACAAAGTCACAGCCAGCTGAGCCTGGACAATTATATGATAAAATTGGAAGATTATAAATTAATGAAATGCTCCAGGGTTTTCAGAGCACTACAAGTTATGGTGCTCCTAGTTGCATTGGTTTACTTGGACAGCTCAGTTAATCAATATGTACCGTCTATCAAGTCTAGAACACATTTCATTGATTACCATGCAAAAATCGCACTGATCAATGATCCAATCCATCCTTGATATGGCCTTATTTTCTACAACCATCCCTTTTCCAAGCCATGGATGGGATGGTTATGATTGCCTTAAAAAAGTTACTCTAGAATCATAAGAACTCCATGATGAGCCCTAACAGATGGATCAAATTGTTGATTGGATGTATTTGCATAAACCATCATGGCCGTCCATATTAAAGGTCATCCTTCAAATGGTTATTGTCTGTCAGATTGGTGTGATGTTTGCATGGTAGTCCATGAAATGTGTGTTGGAAGTAGTGAACGGTCTGGATCAATGGATTGGTCTGTGTAAGTGTCCCAATGTAACTACGAGCATTACAACTTATAGTGCTCTGAGAGTACTGGAGCATTTCTCACTAAGTTATAGAAGAACCCATTCAAATAAATAAATGTATAAATAAATAAAAATAAAAATAAAAATAAAAAAAACCATTCTCCAAATACATATAAATACAAAGAGTGCCAACCTCAATTAATTTGTATAAGGTTTAGATGATGATAATATAAATACAAAGAGTCCAAAGTTATGATACATGAAAAATGGATCATAATCAGTAAGATTTTTGCTTTACTAAAAAAAGTTGATATAAATTAACTATTTGAAAGGTTATGGCAAATGTAACTGTATTCAAACAATTGGCAACAATATTAACATTCCTGGCACTGAGGTAGTGAAATTATTAGGGCATTTAGACACTTGGACATGGGAAGTAGGTCAGCGTCCATTTAGAAGATAAAAACAGATTTCATAATCTGAAACTCATGAAATCTTATACCTTTCACCTTTTAATATGTCAAATGACCAATTTATGTTTTGTTAAATGGTATTGAGTGAATCAAATCATGATTTTTAGCAATGAACAGTGTTTCCTTGACCTCACTTTCTCCTTGCACGTTACGGTTGCGCGGTGGTTCAGAAAACGTAATCAATTCAATTCACTTTATGTGACATGCTTTTTCCCGGAGATTTTTTTTCTATGGATTCACAGAGATTTCAGATCAGTGGCATGGTTGGGACTTCCTCTCCTTCTTCGTGTATCAACAGACCAAATAACCAATTGATATACCATACATCTTCCAACAGAACAGTGTTTCCTTGACCTCACTTTCTCCTTGCACGTAATGGTTGCACGGTGGTTCAGAAAACATGATCAATTCAATTCACTTTATGTGACATGCTTTTTCCTGGAGATTTTTTTTCCTCTTCGATTCACAGAGATTTGGGATCAGTGGAATGGTTGGGACTTCTTCTCCTTCTTCATGTATCAGCAAAAGCACGAGAGGAAATAGGTTTCCAATACAAATATCTATGCGTGCTCACTGCTTTAGCAAGAGAAGCTTGCTTCAATGGATGCACTAAAAGAAAAGGAAAACAAAATATTTATCATAGATGAAAGCTCCATGGCTCTTCAATCTCATTCCTAACTCAGCAGAACAAGTTCACGACCTTCCACTATTAGAGTCCTCGTAATAGTGTTGGGAATAAAGTGCGAGTGTGCAACCCTTCATGGAGAGCCTTTGCATCATAATTCTAAACGATTGCATATGCAAATGCATGAATCAAGAAACACAAGATAATATCTTAATATCATGGAAATATTTAGAAACCAAAAGTACATAAGCAAACAAATTTAGATTCAGACATGAATGACAACGGATATAAACTGACATCAAAGCTTCCATTATAAAATCAAATCCAACTCAGTGGCAGATCCTTCGGATATAACAGAACAGAATTAACCACCAAATAAACGACTAGATGACGTAGAAAACTGTCTGAACAGTAAAATAACATACCATGACATCGAATTGCTCAGGCTTCGAAACAAGTTGCATGCAACAGTTATCCACAATAATCTCGTTATACTTTATCCCAGGATACTTTGTAGCAACCTCTCGACAAGATTCTAGAAAGAGACCATCTGCAAGTTTCATAATGTTGGCCTTGTGTACGGCTGTCACTTTCTTTCTGTTGTTAAGGTAAGCATACTCAAATGCATACTTAGCAATTCGCTCTGAACAGAACTTTGTGATCACCTAACAAAGCCATGAATGAGAAACAGACTAATTTCCAGACTAGGAACCTCAAAATAATATTAAAAATGACTAAAGAAAAAAAAGAAGAAATGTTTCTATTGCCAACCCTCGCAATAGAAACTAAAAACAGGCATATGTCACCACTGACTTACTGATCTATTGTAAATATATCATTGAGATACCATTCATTAGCTAAGCAGGTGATACTAACATCAAATTCACAATTTAGCAATGAATGGAAAAAATCAAATGCTGCTAGCAGCCATGGAACATAAATGTTTGTTACCTAAAGGACTTATCATGGTGCAGTCCTGGCGTCTACCATTTACAGTATCATACTACTCGGAAGTTGAAAGATAAACTAGAACCAAAATTTTCAGAAAGCATGTAGAAGGCAGGTTAACTCTATCTCCATGAGTTAGCCAAAGGCTTGGAGTACTATGTTATTCTGAACTAGTAAAGCTTACTCATCGTTGTCATTATAGCCTTGTCCCAGTCTGTTACTTATTTAAGCTTGCTGATTAAAGAAAGAGGAGAAACATCAACTTGATTTTCAGTGGAGATGACACAGAAGCTTGTCGGATTCATGCAAATATCAGGAAGAGATTTGTGATGGAGCTAGGGGGTGGGGGCACCTAGGAGTGGCAACAGGTCGGGATCAGCCAAGCCAGGCACATTTACTGAAAGTGCCAAGAATTGTCGCCTGAACGCAACACATTACCCTGTGGCCTGACCCGAGCCACTTGAACTCTTCCAAAGGCATGCACAAGCCAGCCCAGCCCAACTAGTGTATACATACAAACATACGCACGTCATGTGTGTGTATCTCTACTTATCATCAATCAATTTGTTTCAGGTATTGGGCCGGGTCGGTTAGGCCATCTTGCCCAGCCCATTAGTAAGGTAGAAGGGTCAGATTGAGCTCAACTTGAACCCAACCCATTTCCTTAAACTGGCCCAAGAATGATGAATTGTATCAATATCCGGATTATTTTGTATATATAGGAAGTTAAGGATCCTTTTCTTGATTTGTTTTGTAGAGATTTCACAGCTTCAATCAGTTTTTTATTCATAGTTGTAAGTTCCCACAGTATAATAGATTGGTGACATGACATTTGCAAAAGAAAAAAAGGCAGGAGTCATTTCAATATTCCTTGATCTCAAGGAGACATTATCAATCATCGAAAAAATCGGACAAATAGAGAAAAGCCGGCTATCAGAATCAAACCGAACAAACTTTTCTTCTTCTTTTTTCTAGAAAGGGTACCTACACCCACAATGCCCGCTCGCACACACAAATACTTCAACTCAGCTGGCCTGAATCAGCCAAGTCAGCCTGATATGCAGGTATCCAACTCAGCAGTTTAAACTTGAGGGAAATTGCGTGGGGCCCACCCATGGTGTTCATCTGACATCCATTCCATTCATCAGGTACGACCATCTATTATTAGCATTTAGTGCAAATTTTAAGCAAAAATTGAATTTAGGTGGGCCACAACAATGGAAACAGAGGAGCATATCTCCAATATCACAGTGATCTAAAAATCCTAACCATCTACTTTGAATTGAATGGAGCCAAAATTGGCATTTTAGCCTGTATCAGAACGTATCGGCCGATATGGGCAGTAAGAACCAGTTTCAGCAACAACCAATGCAGCCTCCGAAACCAATTTTTAAACCTTGATCAAGCCACATTTTAACCCAAGCCCAACCCACTATCCAATTAACTCGGCTCAAACCCACAACAGAGCAGTTGGGCCTGTTGACCCGCAGGCTAGCCCGATCCATTGCCACCCCTAGGGGCACCAATAGCTTCTTGCTATGGATATTGATCAGCTTCAAAAGAGCTCATTTCTATATTATAAAATAATAATAATAATAAAAGAAAAGAAAAGAGCACCCACATGCATAAGTTTGACGGACTGCAACCCATCTTAACTCTATCAAAGTAAATCGGAAATTGAGAATGCTTATATAGAGCAACATCAGAAGTTGGTTACAAGTCCAATCTATCTAAATTTTACACAACAAAGCACTGATTATAAACATTGGGTTGCACGCATGTTCATGCAAAGTTTAGGAAAGACCTATCCAAAAGTCCTATGCAAATACACTTTGGGATACTCTACAAGAATTAAGTGGCGCACGACGAAATTAGATATAGATTCTGTGTGTGGTCTAATGATTCCTAGATCAACTATTAATTCAACCATTCAACTACGGTCATGGGAGATCTCTTGGTGCGGTAAGAAAGCCAAATGATGATGGAGATTCTGTAAGGAGTGAGAGGTTCTTTGGAGAAGAGTTGTTGCTTCCAAGTATGGTGGGAAGGAAGAAGTTGTGATCCAAGAGTGGAGGTTATTAGGGGTGACGGGCCATTCATGTAGAGAGCCATCTCAAAGTTTGGTGATTCCTCTTAAGGCGTGGGCAAAATCTTCTCGAAAGATGTGATGTATAAAGTGGGAAATGGTGAGAGGGTTTGATTTACGGAAGATCTATGGCTTGAGAATTCCACCCTTGCCAATAGATCTCCAAGAACTGCTCTGCTCTCAATCAGAATATTATTATAACGAATGGTAGATGTATGAAATGATCTTTAGAGAGAGAGAGAGAGAGAGAGAGAGAGAGTGTGTGCATGGTAAAATTGTATAGTCCTTCAATTTTGTAGAAATCTACGGGACTGTCAAATTGTGTTGGTAGTTAAGTTTCTTGACCTTCTTAAAAGGGGCTTCCTTTATCCCCATGATGAAGATGACAGGGTGTAGGATCCGTTTCCTCAAGGCTCCTTTTCCACTAAGCAATTCCTTATAGCAATTTGTCCATCGGAATCATTTATGCCGCCTGGGTGAAAGTTTGGGTTCTGAACTCCCCAAGTTGAGGCATTTCATTGGCAGCTATCATGAGCAAGATTCTAATGCTATCTTTCAAAGAAGAAGAAGGAGAAGGAGAAGGAGAAGGAGAAGATTCTAGTGCTCAGCTACCCCTCAGTAAAGGAATTGGACCTGCGAACATTTGTGTTATGTCCTGCAACGAACGGGAATCGGTGGATCATCTCTTAATACAATGCAATATAACTTTTAGAGGATTTGTCCAATTTCTTTGGCCTTTTCAAGTCAATTGGGCTTTACTGGGATCGATAAGGGTCCGTTTGGATACCACCAAATAAGTTACTTTTTCTACTTACAGCAGTAGATAAGTGACTTATTTCAGATAATTTTGGTTTATGATTAGTTATAAGTAACTTTTTTACTTAAAAGTACATAATCACTTCAAGGGTATACACATCCTTGTGTCAAGGGTATCCAAAGGCAGCGAAAATCAACTAAAAACTGTTTTTTTTTTTTTTTTCTTTTCCAGAGCGAGTTGCATCAGATCACCCTGAACATGAACCCACTTGTACAATCTGAGGACCCAATGACACCATACACATACCTCTTGACTTTATCCCAAACAATTCATGGTGAGTTATAGGATACTCAGGCAGCGAATGATGCTTGATATACAGGCACTTGGAAATTGTACATGTCGCAAACATTAACTCAAATTAAACCGATTAAATTGTCGAATCCACTGTCACTAAGTCACAGTCCCAAAATCAGATGGTTTCGGTAAACCTAACCTTTGATTCATGAACAATTGTTTGTTAAACTAGCACGATTGGCTTTTTTTTCATTTCTTTTCATTTCTAACCATCCAATAAATGTCCAGCAATCTGATAGGTAAATAAGTAAGCGTAATTTTGGGTTCATGATACATCTAAACTAGGAACCATTAACTAGAAACTTTCGTGTGACTTACATGTATGTGACGTTTGTAGTGTTTAAGGGGTCGTTCGGATGCCTGTAATTTTTTAAGTTGTAAACACATTACACCTAAAAAGAGTTTCAGGTGTAATCGGTTTACATGCTATTCCATCTGGCTTTTAAGTGGTAATATGTTTATGGGTAAATAGATTGTGTGTTTGGCTAGCCTGTAAAGTGTTTACAACAAATAAAGTAGGTATTCATACCATAGAGCTTGGGCTGTGAACCTTTCAAAATCTACAAATCACATAAGAAAGACTTGATTTTTTTAGAGCCCTAAAAGAGCATTAAAACATGCACACACTAAACAAATTGGATGTCTTCCACCCATCACAGTGGCCCCAAATGCAATCTAGAAGTTTTTAATGGTGGACGTTCCATCCTTCCCACGAGTGGTCCATTTGATAATGAACAAGCTGTTGTTTTAGGGCCACGGGAGAGCATCGAGGGAAGTACATGATGAATAGATTGGATGTACCATACACATTACAGTGGGCCCTACATATCATGAGTGTATATTAACCATTGTGTTCTAACATGTGTAATGCTTTTTTAGCTGTAAAGACTTTACCTGTAATCTAAAACATGACTTTTTACTAGGTTTCATATTACAGTCAAAAGTTGTAATCTGTTTACAACCTGTAAAGCCTTTACAGGCAAATACATGCATCCAAATAGCCCCTGTAATCAGATTACTTGTAATCCCTTTACAACTCGAGGATTTTACATGGATTACAGGTAATCTGATTACAAGGGCTGGTTTTACATGGATTACAGGTAATCTGATTACAAGGGCTATTTGAATGCATGTATTTGCCTGTAAAGGCTTTACAGGCTGTAAACATATTACAACTTTTAGTTGTAATCTGAAACTGGTAAAAAGCCATGTTTTAAATTACAGGTAAAGTCTTTACGGCTAAAAAGACATTATACATGTTAGAACACAATGGTTAACACACTCACGATATGTGGGGCCCACTGTAATGTGTATGGTACATCCAATCTATCCATCATGTACTTCCCTTGATGCTCTCTTGTTGCCCCTAAAAAAATAGCTCGTCCATTATCAAATGGACCACATAAGGGAAGGATGGAACGTCCACCATTAAAAACTTTTAGATTGCATTTGGGGCCTACTGTGATGGGTGGAAGACATCCAATCCGTTTAGTGTGTGCATACTTGAAGGCTTTCTTAGGGCCCTAAAAAAAATCAAGTCTTTCTTATGTGATTTGTAGATATTGGAAGGTTCACCGCTAATACATGACAACTAACCACTTGCTCTAAAAGCTTAAACTAATAGCCCAGGACAATTAACTACTGTGATGGGTGGAAGACATCCAATCCGTTTAGTGTGTGCATACTTTAATGCTCTTTTATAGCCCTAAAAAAATCAAGTCTTTCTTATGTGATTTGTAGACTTTGGAAGGTTCACCGCTAATGCGGGACAATTAACCAATTGCTCTAAAAGCTCAAACTAATGGAGCATGGCAAATTAATCCATTTATCTCATAGCCCAGGCACCACATCCATGGGTTAGGTCCTCAGCCGAACTCTCCTCGTGGGCCCCAAATCACACGGGTTCCGCCTCACACGGGCCACCCACACCGAGTGTGCCCCCACATCCCACAGGCCACCCCACTCGGGCCCAGTGTGAAAATGCCCCTGCATTAAACACCTTCGATGAGAAGTCTCGAACACGAGATCTCCCGCTCTAATACTAATTTGATGCAGGACAATTCACCACTTACTCTAAAAGCAAGTGGTTAGTTGTCTCGCATTATCCTGCATTAAAGTGGTTGATGTAGGACAACTAACCACTTGCTCTAAAAGCTCGAACTAATAGAGCACGGCGAATCATTCCCCTTATCTCATATAGCCCAGGCCTTACATCTCCCATGGGTTAGGACCTCGGCCGAACCCCCCTCGTGGGCCCCACTTCACATGGGTTCCGTTTCACACGAGTCACCCACCTCAGGTCACCCTACTCGAGCCCGCTCTGATACCAATTTGATGCAGGACAATTAGCCACTTGCTCTAAAAGTTCGAGCTTTTGGAGCAAGTGGTTAGTTGTCCCACCCACTCTGAGCCCGCTCTGATACCAATTTGATGCATGACAATTAATCACTTGCTCTAAAAGTTAGTGGTTGATGTGGGACAACTAACCACTTGCTCTAAAAGCTCAAATTGATAGAGCATTGCCCCTGCATTATTCACTTCCGGTGAGGAGTCTCAAACACGAGACCTCCCGCTCTGATACCACTTTAATGCAGGACAACTAACCACTTGCTCTAAAAGCTCGAACTGATAAAACATGACGAATCAATCCCTTTTATCTCATATCCCAGGCCCCACCTCCACACCCCCCCCCCCCCCCCCCCCCCCCCCCCCCCGCGATGTCCTGTTGCGCAACCACGTAACGGATATGAGATGCGCGGCTGTGCAATGCACAGAAAGTGATCGGTGTCATTGATTTGGTGGGTGGAAGACATCCAATCCGTTTTGTGTGTGCATACTTTAATGCTCTCTTAGGGCCCTAAAAAATAAGTCTTTCTTATGTGATTTGTATATTTTGGAAGGTTCACCGCTGATGCAAGACAATTAACCACTTGCTCTAAAAGCTTTAACTAATAGAGCATAGCGAATTAATCCATTTATCTTATAGCCCAGGCCCCACATCCATGGGTTAGGTCCTCGCCCGAACTCTCCTCGTGGGCTCTAAATCACATGGGTTCTGCCTCACACGGGCCACCCACCCCGAGTATGCCCCCGCAGCCCACAGGCCACCCCACTCAAGCTAGATGTGAAAATGCTCCTGCATTAAACACCTTCGGTGAGGAGTCTCGAACACGAGAGCTCCCGCTCTAATACCAATTTGATGCAGGACAACTAAGCACTTTCTTTAAAAGCTCAAACCCCCCTCGTGGGCCCTACTTCACATAAGTTCCGCTTCACACGAGCCACCCACCTCAGGTCACCCTACTCGAGTCCGCTCTGATACCAATTTGATGCAGCACAATTAACCACTTGCTCTAAAAGTTTGAGCTTTTAGAGCAAGTGGTTAGTTGTCTCACCCCACTAGAGCCCGCTCTGATACCAATTTAATGCATGACAATTAACCACTTGCTCTAAAAGTTCGTGGTTGATGCGGAACAACTAACCACTTGCTCTAAAAACTCGAATTGATAGAGCATGGCGAAAATGCCTCTTCGTTATTCACTCCTAATGAGGAGTCTCAAACACGATACATCCCGCTCTGATATCACTTTGATGCAGGACAACTAACCACTTGCTCTAAAAGCTCGAATTGATAGAGCATGACGAATCAATCCCTTTTATCTCATATCCCAGTCCCCACATTCCATGAGTTAGGAACTTGACTGAACCCTCGGGCCTCACTTCACATAGGTTCCGCCTCACACGGCCTGCCCACCTCGAGTGTGCCCTTGCATTCCACCGGCCACCCCACTCAAGCCCGATGTGAAAATGCCCATGCATTAACTGCCCAAGCTCTATGGTATGAATACTTTATTCATTGTAAACACTTTACATGTTAGCCAAACACACTATTTGTTTACCTGTAAACAGATTACCACTTAAAAGCCAAACTGAATAGCATGTAAACTGATTACACCTGAAACTCTTTTCAGGTGTATAGTGTTTACAACTAAAATAATTACAGGCATCCAAACGACCCCCAGGTAATTTCTAAATTCATGCATATCACCCATCACACTCTCCCAGAGTATCAAAAATTTTCTCATAATTTCTCTCTTCACAGTGCACAAACCTCAATCTAAGTCTAACATTACCAATGCAACCAAAAATATCCATTTTAATGAAAGAATTCGATCAATCCCACAATTCATTTGCAGCAACGGATTGACCAGTAACAGAGACGAATTTCAAATACCTTGAGGCTCTCAACAACGCCAGGGACGACCTCATGCTCGAGCCCAGAGTACTCGCCCTCTGTGTTCTCCCTGATCACAACGATGTCAACATTCTCGTGCCTTGTCGGGAGCCCCTCAAGGTTGAAGCAGTTGACGAGCGACGCATAGAGGTCAAGCTCCTTCCGGAGCTGCACGTTGAGGGAACTGACACCACCGCCGACCGGGGTGGCCAGGCCACCCTTGAGACAGACCTTGTTCTTCCGGATCGAGTCCATCACCTCCTGCGGAACCCGCGTCATGTCGCCGTGGACATCGTAGGACTCGAAGTATACTGGAGCGTGCATTGTCTCCATCACCTGCTGTACGGCGCCGGTCACCAGCGGTCCGATGCCGTCGCCGGGAATTAGGGTTACGGCTCGGGGGGCTCCGTCGCCGGGGCGAGGCATGTAGGTGACGGATCGGACGCTGGTCTGATCAAACCCTAACCCTAGAGAAGGAGGAGAGGGTTTTTGGAGGAGTTGGCGAATGAGAGGTAGTGTTCTTCTCGCCATCCTAACTCACCCTATATTTTATTTCCTCTCTCTCTCTCTCTCTCTCTCTCTCTCTCTCTCTCTCTCTCTCTCTCTCTTTCGGTTTTTAGGGTTTTATCTTTTTCAGATGCAACGGTTTCGAGAGTGGGAACAACAGCGACGAACGGAAAGAGAAGAAACCATGGGAGATGGTCGAAACTCTCCTTTGCAGAGAGAGAAGGATTTCGTTCTCGTGTGTAAATGGCAGGTAGTACTCGGACTACGTGGAATTGTAGTCCGCCACCTGGGCGATGTGGAGCTAGGGGTACAAATGAATCGGATCGTATGAGTGTCCGACCCATTTAACAATAGCTGGACCCAGACGCAACCCATTAAAATGCATGCCACGTTTGGGTCAGTTCCAAGTAGTCAGCTGGTTAGGTATGGGTATAGAAAGAACCAGACCCGACCATTATGATTCTGATCCATTTAAAAATAGCTGGGGGTTTAAGTGTATATATATATAAATATATATGTGGGAAAAAGTTCTATACGGTCGAGCTCATGGGAACTCCCCCATGAGGTCGAGCTGTGTGGGCCCCACCATGATGTATGTCAAACATTAATACCGTGTATTTGATGGGTCCCCTTTAAATTATATGATATCCTAAAAATCAGCCGTATACAGAACTCAGGTGGGCCATACCATCTAAAATCAGTTGGGTATGTGTATATGAGTCAGGTTTGGATTGAGTCTAAGTCAAAAGTAGCTAACTGATTGAATATGTGTGTGGAGGACCCAAAGCCAATGCATTGATCATCTGAGTCGGGTCCAGGTGGAGTATAGGAATTACAATTGAGTTTTCACATAAATAATATTACAGACCAACCGATAAGATCAAATTGCCAGGGTGGTCCACTTAGTGTTAATTTTTTATATGTTATTCATTAACAATAGGCTCATGATTGATTAACTACTTTTGAAAAGAAAGATGGTGGACCATTATCATAGACTAGCTCCAAAGAAAAAAAAAAAACCAAAAGCTCACATGATTAATTAACTACTTTTTTATATGTATTGGGTTTTGGTGGGGTCCATTAAAGCACGACCTAAATCAAGCCAATTCGAAAGCTAGGTCGAGATCAAGTCAGGTTAAGTTGATTTTTACTGGACCTAAACCTGACCCATGTAGTAATTCAGGTTGAACTTTTGGATGAGTATAGTAGGGCCTGGCTGAACCCGGCCCATTGACAACTTTAGTGATGATCATGCCCATCTATTTTTTGCACGTTTGTGCTATCCATTGTAATTGAACTATAATAATTATGCTTTGATTTATTGGGAGGACATGAATTACATTAGCAATTTCAATACATTATGTCATACTTCTTTTCTTTTTATTGTTGTTGTTCATCTTCATCTTAATGATAGATGTCGATGCATAAATCTGCTCGATCATACCTCACTTCTTGCAAGCCGCTGAATACCTACAATTAATGGAGAAAAGAGAGGGAACTAAATACTAGGGGTCAACAACCGTCTCCCGCCTTCGAGATTCTGGGTCCCGATGAAATTCTTCCCCTCTTCATCTGATAACGACCAGGACCAGGGAACTCTTCCCATCCTATTAGACCCAGGTCCACTGCATTGGTACTCTCCATAGTACACAGTCCTGAAAGAAATGAAAAATAATATCATTGTCAATGACTATGATCTAATTGAAGCTCGACTTCAACCAATCAGGGCGTGTTTGGATGCCATATTGAATCTTATTGTGGTAATGATCTAGTCAAGTAGAAATATCTGAATTGCAATTTCCTTAGCATTTGGATTAAGGGTCTAAGATACGAATTGCAATTTTGTTACTTTCAAGTTGGACCTGGTTTTGAACTCTCTTAAATATTGTTAGTCTTATGTTCATTTTATTTTTATTAAGAGAATTGATCCCATACCATCTTTCCTACCAACTTGCGACTATTGCGTCGGACGTCAATGCGATGAAAATGGTAGACCCCATGATGAAGATCACCTAGACTAATAAAAATAAGGCCGTTTACACAATTCGAACCGATGGGTTAGTTATTTGAGACAGCACAACACCACAAGTGGTGGTGCCATTGCTTGTTGCTTATCAATTCTCCATGTTTAATTCAAACATTTTGCAATTCAATTCACTTGGGCATCCAAACACATCGTTGACGATCCAGGAAATGTGGAACTTAGCCGGATTTGAACTTACGAATCGCGTTTTGGGATTCCCCAATCGTCCCATCCTTGTGGTATGATGATATTGTCCATGAATGTGTAAGAGAAAACAACCGTCGAATAGTCATCCTGTGCTCTTCCTAGATATGCCCTGCCGCTTCCGGTTATTTTACAGTTTGAGAATGAAAATCCGCTCATTAAGGTGGCCTCCGTCCACCTTTGGGCTGTCAGAAATGACACTTCCTTTGCCAGTGAGTTCAAGCAACATTCCTACATGCAATGCAGAACTGGTTAGCATGACTTAATATTGGCATGTACATGTTTGGGTGCCACTAAAAATGAAATATATCATATTCTCCCTCATCCATGCCCATTGGAATGATGTAGAGCAGGTTGCGGACACTTTCATGTCCAGGATGGACCAAAGAAGGCCCAATCGGAGATGGAAGTGATCTGTATAGTCGGAACCTTAAAATATGCGTATCTCACAAATTAGAATGAGTTACTTCAGCCAACCAACCTAGCTATGCCGAGTTGCCCATGCCAAATTTGCAAGATTCCATCATATCGTCGAAAATCCATTTTATTTCCGTTTTTACTATTTGTAGAAAATTTTAGTTTGATTATAACTCTTCAATCTTCATTATTTAAGCTCTAGGAGTTGTGTCCAACATGAAAAATACTTAAAGATATTAGGAAAATAATTTGGTTAAGCTAAATAGGACAATTACTATAAATAGTAAATTAAGTATGAATTTTAGGGAGTTTTAGGTGGAGTTTGATTAGCAAACTTCTTCCAAGGTTTGGTATAACTAATTTAAGTGGTTGCAAAATTTGTTTTTATTATAATTTTGAATTTATTAGTCCAGACAAGTTCCATGGATTCAGAGTAGTTATCCCATTGAGGAAGAGGGTGATCAACCTCATTGCGCCCATCCCTGCATCATGAAGGCATACCAAAATAGATATGAATCTAAGATTGTGGCCCACCTAATCCATGCCTACTGAAAGCATACCAAAAATAGGTATGAATCTAAGATTGTGGCCCACCTAGGTGTTCGGCTGGCTTGAAATTTAATTGGGGTCTATTTTTTGGGATGGGGAGTTGATGGGAAATGATTAACTATGGGCACCAATAACAGAACCTCGCTATTGGTGAACTGTCACTATTTAATGAACTTCACCATCTGTAGTCAAACAACAATACCAGAACCTCACTGTCGGTGAGGGGGATTGGAGATACGATAGTGACCTCATGGATAGAGGTTTGCTAGCATACACCCTATGTATACAATTCAACTCTTCGGGAGTTTAGCCTTTGAGTCTGGGGAAAGTTGTAATGATCCAAACCGTTGATATGATGGGTCTCAGTTTGTGTGGTGGATGGATGTGAAACAAAAGCTATGAAATTGGATTATTTCAGCCATTAATAGTTTCACGCTTAGGCCATCAATATGGACGGACATCATGACCTTTATAGAATCAATGGATCAAAACGCTCAATCTGAGAGTTTCTCTTTGATCCCTTTTGTTGATTTGGTCATTATCACATCAACGGTTTGGATCATTGAAAATAATCTAAATCTAACCAATAAATTCCCAACGTACTTTAGCAAACTTGAGAACGTCCCAAGTCCAACCGGTTGGACCATAACTTATGGTCCATCCAGTGAATAACTTCCAAAATGTCATGTTACTGCAACATCCAATCCTTCCAGTAAGTGGACCATACAATGGAAAACAATATCTAGCCATTGATAAGTAATGAAATACAAGTAGGGTCCACTTGATGAACGGATGGGCTTGATCATTTCACCAAGCAATACTCACGACGCTGAACCTATTGAACGGGTCTGATGTCGCAAGCACATGAAAGATTGGAATTTATTTGATGGGTGAACCTTAAATAATGGCGCACCGGTTGAACTTGAGATGAACGGCTTGGATCCAATGGGAACGTGGGGCCATAAAAAAGGGACGGTGGTGATCACAGACATCATATAAGGATCTCCTAGCTCCGAAGATGAAGTCCACAGTCCCTTGGATGAAGCAGTTGTAGAAGTAATGTAGGCCTCTGTGATCATAGAGAGTGTCCTGATGGCCATAGAAACTGCAACGGTAGAATGCTCCTTTGCTGCCTGATATGCGAAGGGCCACTGCCTGTCCTCCATCGGTGCCAGGTTCAGGGTCAGGTGCTGTATTCTACACACAGAAAACAAAAACAATGGACGGTTCAGATTACCTGGTGCAAACATCGTTTGATCTCTGCCTGTCCATAATGTGGGCCCCACAATGAAGATCTCCTACGTTTGAGGTCCACTTGATGTCGTGTCAGCGATCTTAGACGGATCAGATCGACTACACGGGTTGACACGTTTGCACGTGTGGTAGGATGGACATTGATTTACCATCCAGTCGGTGTAATTCCTCTTTGAGAAATTTTTGACAAAATTAGTTATTTTTTCTAGTTGAGTTATCGATCAGGACTGTCCAATCAATAGGACCTATGACTGATGGCGCATAATTAAAAATTCACAGCTTTCGGAATTACAGACAATGAATGCCGACCTTTAATTCAAATTTTTTTCTGCCGTTGATTTCAGGACCACTGATTCGACGGTTAAGACCATCCAAGCAACATGTAGTTTGAACCACTTAATATCCTCACTAGAGGCAACTAGATGGACGGTCCAGATTCATAATTCACCCTGATACGTGTACTACCGAGATATTGGTCTACCACGTTCCAGAAGCTGATTGGGTGGTGAATGTTCTGGGGCCCATCATGATGTATGTGTTTGATCCACACAGTCCATCCGTTTTGTAAGGTCATTATATGTCATGACTCCAAAAACCAAGCAGATCAATATCCCAAGTGGACCACACCACAGAAAACAGTGGTGATTGAACGCCCACCAATAACAACTTCTTGGGGACCACAGAAATTTTGGATCAAGCTGATATTTGTGTAGTCCCTTCATCTAGTTATTTGTGATCTTATAAACAGGTTGGATTGAATATAAACACCACGGCGGGCCCTAGGAAGTTTTCAACAGTGGGTGTCATTACCCCCACTGTTTCCTGTGGTGTGGTCCACTTGAGCTTTTGATTTGCTTCGTATTTTGAGTCCTCCACTAAAATGTTCTTTCAAAACGGATGGACAGCGTGGATATAAAACACATACATGAAGGTGGGCCCCACAGCCCCTGCCACCAGGCATATCCGTAGAGGCAGGGTAGAGAGAGAGAGAGAGAGAGAGAGAGAGAGAGAGAGAGAGAGAGAGAGAGAGAGACTGTGTAAGTGGGTCCACTTGATTCCCACCACCACTAAAAAAGCCATCATCGAAGTGGGCCCCACTTGATTCCCACCACCACTAAAAAAGCCATCATCCAAGTGGGCCCCACTTGATGTCCCACCACCACTAAAAAGCCATCATCCAGTGTTAAACCAACCAAAGACTAACCGTCCGATCAGGACCGGGCCAATTCCGTAGGTGGGCTCCACTTTTAACAAGCTATAGTCAGTAGGAGCTACCTCAAACTTCATATTTGAGGCAATGAAGTAATCAGCATTGATAGCAACGATTGCACTGTTGAAGTAATCAGCAGATATGATTGGTGGGCTTTCAAAATCCCCTAAAATGGTGATGAACGGCTTTGATTTCGGGATCACAACCTCTTGAGGGGGTGTGTGTGCGTGTGAAAAAAAAAAAAAAACACTAAATATTCTCCCCTCTTGAGGGCTCCCCCCGCTGCTCCTCCCTCTGTTGCGGGACCCACTCTGCAAGGCCACTTGGGGCTCGGGGGCCACCATGTTCGTCACTTCCGCCCCTTCCTCCAAATCGGGGATTATTACTGTCGGGATTACAGTCGAGATAGTCGATGAGGCTTGCCCTTTAGTCTTCGAGACCACCTTCGGCCTCTTCGAAGGACGAGTCTCGAACCGAGTCTCCGACTGCAAAGGGGCCTTCATCTTGGAAGTCGGATGGAGAATAGGTCTTGCCTCAACCATATCTGTATCAAGAAAAGAAGGATGAGTCAAGTAAAATTTAAAGAAAATGTAACCAAACATCCAGAAGTTATTTGTTACGGCCGAGTCTAAACCCACGAGAAGAAGACGTTCCAACTGGAGAAGTGTCTTCCAAGACCGCTCCTCCGGATCCAACACCTTCAGATCCTTGATCCGTGTTAGGGCGCCGACTCCAAGCTTCAGCCTACGCGTTGGGATATCTACAAAACGCGTTTAGTCAGACTCAAAAGACACAACAATGTAAAGAGATAAACGAAAAAATGCATGCCGAGTCACCTGCTTGAGAGAACGCCCGAGGAATGCAAAGTTCAAAAAGTCCTGACTCGACAGTCTCCCAGCAATCACACACCCAGAACTACCTATCTCTCCAGTGCTTGTTGGAGGTAGGAGGGTCGGTAATCAAAGGCCCACCCTTGTTCCGCCAAGCACACAAAAAGTATCAGCCGGACTGCTGCGGATTCGGCCATACTTGATACAGATGGAGAAACTCGTCGATAGTCAATGGGGGTTGCTCTGTCTCAGCCCACAACACCGAACATCCAAACAAGTTCCTCCACCCGTTCGGAGCTATCTGCCTAGGTGCAATCTGGAGTCGTGAAAGCAGATACTGATCAATGCTCTGGAGGGGCAGACACAAGCCGCATTGTAAAGCAACCTGAAAAATTGCAACCATCCCAGCAGGAGGATGGTCGGGCAATTCACTCGGTAGGGGAAGGCGAAGGATGACCGAGTCCGGGACATGGTACTCGTCCCTGATCCTATTCAAGTCCGCTTCGGTTAAAACCAAGAGGACCGAACCCTTCTGCTCATCTCCTGCCTCTCCCCCCTCGGCCGCCGACTCAGCAGCTCTCTTCGATCTCCGTGTGGGGCCCCTTTGATCTCCTCATCCTCTTTCTCCATTTCCTCCTCAGGAGGGTTAGGTCTACCAAGGGCAGTCGTCAGTGACGCCCCTCCGCGAGAGGGACCCACAGAAGCAGGGCACTCGGCCGAAGACCCAGTTACCCTCTCCGATTACTGGAAGGCAACGTTGACATCAACAGCCATCTCCGCCAGCAATGAGGGCGATTCCGAGACATTCTAGAAATGTCTCGCTTCGTCCTAATTGCCAGAAACTCTGTCCCGGAGGCTCTGAGAACCGTGCATTGCCATTAAAATGTAAAATAAAAGGGAGGGAGTAAGTTAACACTCACCGGAGAAAGCAAGGATGATCGAGAAAGAAGCAGAGGAGGAGGAGGTGAAAAATGGGAAAGAAAATGGCGGAAAATGCAGAGAAAACGAAAGTGAGGGAAGAAGGAAGCGCGCGCGAAAATGGGAAAAAGGCGTCCCACTCCTTATATAGCCGGACCAAGTGGCAAAGGCATTTAAGGAGGAGTCGTATCGACGGACGTTTCGACTCCCCTGCCCGACACGTTGCACGCGCCGACTGACTAAGATGTCGCCCTCGCCATGCGTCCAAAGCTCATTAGTTGAAGAAGCGTTTTGACGACTTCTCGCGCGTGCGGCCTTAATCAACGAATCGGCGCATGTTCAGAACGACACACGAAATTAAATGTTCCATCATAATATCGGTCTCCAGTTCAAGCCATTCCAGAACTCTTTACTCCTTAATGTCTATGCAGTCGACGCAAGGAGTAAGGGGGCTTACTGTTGGGGAAAAATATGACAAGTCCAGAGACCCGGTTATGAAATGGACCAACTCTACTGACACTGCCCGGAACATCCGTGGTAACAAGCCCAACCGAGGTAAGTGAACTAAATGCCTAAAGGAGAGACTTAGCTTGTATTGTAGGGGATGAACCTTAACCGAGACTCATAAAGTCGTGCCATAAGCGAAGCATATAAGATGCATGAAGTTGACTCGGTAGACGAGGCAACAGCTTATAAGCCACCTGACCGACCCAAACTGACCCAATTAGGTTGGTTATAAGGTCGGCTATCAGAGTAAGAAAGGATGTCGATTACGGCTCAGCTCCATCTCGTCCGACAGATGACGAACAACTTAATCCTTAAAGCCGGCCGAGACTGACTCGTTATAAGAGTCGGTTAGAACAAGACCGAGCAAAGGAAAGACGGTGTAAATATAAACACTGTCTCAAAAATCTAGTAAAAGGATCCTCGATCCCGAGAATCTCGGGATCAGATGGAGACAAAAAACGAATTGAGATCAAATCTCCAAAATATCAAGAAGAGAATCCCTGTATGCTGGGACCCTCCCATTCCTATAAAAACAGGAATCTCCAAGCTCAAAGATACGCATAAAACTCTTCTAAAAACCCTTCCTATATTGTTCAGTCACTAACTTAAGCATCGGAGGGTCATCGACTCTAGCCAGGGTTTCCTTTGTTTCATTCCTTTGCAGGTGACAGATCGAAGGAAGGCTTACCAGTTTTTTGCATCAACGACACCCATTAATTTCTTAAAATCTCTTTCACTTTCTTCTACACTCCATGAAAGAGATTTTGAAAGGAATGTATATAGAAAGAGAATGAGAAAGAGAAGGTGCATTTGGGTGTTGAAAGCAATGAACAAGCAATGCAAGGATGATTTAGTGAACAAAGCTATGCTAGTGGGAATGGTTTAAATATAAGATAAGTAGTAAAAATGACCTTCTTCATCAAGAAATTCACTAAAATAGCCATGTGGGGTCACCACATTGTCATAGGTCCTATTTGATAGACGCCTAAAAATAAGTTCATCTCATTTTAGTAACCGGAGCAACTGTCTGCCAAACAAGGCCCGGGAACTCGCTTTCACAATTATAAGAAACAGGCCTTGAAAAAACATCGATACTTTGGTAGAGTGACAAATGATACACATGCATTTAGATGTTGCATCCATCATATACAAGTAATCTAGTGTTCAAATTATGGGTCCCAATTTAGATGTATCATGAACAAAAAAATTAAGCTTATATGATTATATAACTATCATATTAATGGTCTATTTTTTTGGACAGATTAATATAAAGACAAAATTCAAATATTGGTGATATTTTAACGAAAAGTGTCCATTAATCATATGCTAGGATTGCTCCACCAATCTAATTTTGGAAATGTATTACAATTCAAAATGTATAATGACCTAACTTTACACATTTCATCAGTCGTCGAACTTTTAGCAAATTGATTATGTTCTTAAAAATTGGTATTAGAGCCAACACCACATACGGCGTTCGAGTCATCGAAGGATGACCTTTGGAAAGACTGACTTAGCCTAGAGCGAAAACCACCATGGTTGGAAAGGGCTACTTGAAAAAGAGGCCAGTGTGAGCACCACCACAAAGTTGCCTGTTGTGGACATCGCTACAGAGCTTGGTGGAATATTACAATACACAAGTTTAATAGCCTAAACGTCACTACAAATCCCAGTGGAATATTACAATACAAGGCTGTAATAGCCTAACTTTACAAGTGTACGCGGGCTCGAACCACTTGCAGTTTAACTCAAAAGTGTTGAGTTGACTTAATGACGAACTCAACAATCAAAAATGATTTTATAAGAGAGGAAATGATTTTCGTATTTTCAAATATGAATTGGAAGTCTTTATATAGACTCAGAAGTGGTGCATAAGCACCATTTTGAAAAGGTTACGTGCGTAAGTGCGAGTATGCTCTCACAAATAAAGTCCCACGAGAACCCATACACACATGCACGCGAGTACACCCGCGCCCGTGCCCGTCCCGTCGCGCAAGAGCATACAGACTCGGTACGGCTCGGCTCAGCTCGGCACGTGCGCGTGTGTGGTCAATGACATAGATTAAAGCTATTTACATAGCCCCCCCACAGGGCCAAATTCACATGCCCCCTGAATGAGGCTCATGCTCCAAGGCAAAAAGCCTATCTTATATACAAGATATTTTTATTTGTTAAATCCAATGTGAGACAAAACCCACATTACAAAATCAACAGAAATTTCAAATGTGGAGGGAAACCAAAATATTTGAAATCCCAAATTTAATATTAATTTTGAAACAAAATACAACAACAAGTTCAATTAGCCACTGGGCTTTTGGCATGCATATCAATAAACTTATGACTTTAGTGTTAAAACGCAAAACATGCATCTACCACTAAGCAATACATCCAAACCACTATGATAGCCATGGTGTAGTGATAAATGTGTATATCCAACTCCATGTGGTTAATATCGTTCTTTCATCACGATTGTTGGACCACTATGGTGTGGGCTGCCTTTTGTGCATTAAAAAAAAATAATAATAATATGTATGATACATCAAGGGTTTTTAGCTAGGGGTGTCAATGGGCTGGGCTCAAGCTGCAAAATCAGAATTTTGAATAGGCTTGGCCCTAAATAGTTCAAAATCTAGGCCAACACCAACTAGGCCCGTCCTGTTGACAACCCTACTTCTTAACACTATTGTCTTAAACAATGGTGTCAGACCTCTCTACGTATGGCACCCACCTGTGTCGATCGGCATGCTCACATTGCATGCCCCTTGGAACTTACTACCAATATCACACTGGTCGATTAGCCAATCCATCCGATGTTGCCTATGACATGAACGGTTAAAATTAATTGATATGGACGGCTACGATCATCCTGTGATCCTAATTAACAGGATATGATCCATTTACAACAGGGTTCGTCGTCAGAATGTCCGGATCTCCGTACATACAAGCCATATATGCAATTAAAAGTCACCACCAAATTGTAGATGAGATCCATACTTTTCATGAGATGGACCACCTCATCATCACCTTGGATCTCAAGAAACCAGAACATCTACAAAACATGTGGGACACATAGAGAACAAGCTGCGATGGAGATGCCTACATTAGTTTTGTATAGAGCCCACTATGGCGTGTACATGTGATCTGGTCCGTTCATATGACGTGTCATGTGAGGATGAAGGGATGTGTTAGAAATCAGGCCATTCTATGTTGGATTATTTGGTTGAATCAAATAAACTATTTAAAATCGAGAACCAAAAAGAAAATTAAAATTGAGATAGAAAATTATAGTTTAGAGTTTTCACAATAGAAGAAAAGATTTTTCATAGTTTTGAAACTGGAACGGAAGTCCTTATATAAACTCCGAAGTGGTGCATTAAGCACTCTTTTGAAAGAGTTTGGTCCGTTGGGTTACCGAATGCTCACATCTCTCTGGTTTAAAATAAGAAAGGCGCAAGTGCGAGTACCCTCTCGCATAAATAAAGTCTCGCGAGTACCCCTACACATACAGCCACGCAAGTACACCAGCTAGGGGTGTACATCTCGGCCACTGGCTGACCTCAGCTCGAACTCGGCTCGGCTCGGTTCGGTCAGCAGCTCGGGCCCGCTCGGGCCGAGTTTGAGCCAAGATCGAGCCAAGTTCGCCATTGAGGCATTTCCACAAACACCTGGACTACACCTTTAAAATCTATCGATTTTCGGTACAACAAGAAAGGCACAAACCTCTTGATCTTGCAGAGCTTGGTTCCTTGCACGAGCGTTTCAGGGTGGAATCTTCTAGCTGATACTGCGAAGATCATCGAGAAGAACAAGATCTGCAAGCGGAAAGACGATTAGGGGCGAAATCTTCTAGTTGAGCTTGGTTCCTTCCATTTGTAAATCTTGCTGGGAGAAATCCCCCCCCCCCCCCCCCCCCCCCCCCCCCCCTCTCTCTCTCTCTCCCATCCATTGTCTAGAAAATCAAACTCGAAAAGAAGATTAAGGGCGTGCTGGACAGGGCGAGCCAGAGAGGAGGGAGAGACTAGAGAGAGAGAGAGAGAGAGAGAGAGAGAGAGAGAGAGAGAGAGAGAGAGAGAGAGAGAGAGAGAGAGAGAGAGAGAGAGAGAGGAAAAGGAGAGGAGTAGAGATTAGGGGCGTCAGGCAGTAAGGGAAATGAGTTAGGGTTTAGGGGCGCTGGTCGTGCGGGTAAGGGAAATGAGTTAGAGCAGTAGGGGCTTTTTTTAAAGGGTATATATACCCCTGCACCGAGTCGAGTCGAGTCAAACCGAGTCAAGCCAAGTTCGAGTTGGATTCGATCCGAGTCGAGTTGAGCTGGGGCAAGCTCGAACTCGTTTTTGAGCTCCAAAAGTCAGCTCGACTTGGTTCGAACTCAGGTTCGAGTCGAGTCGATTCGAGCTTTTTCGAGTCGAGTCGAGCGAGCCAACCGAGCTAGCTCGGTTCATGTACACCCCTAACACCCACACCCGCACCTGGCCTGTCCCGTCGTGGCGCGGTGCGTGCACATGTGGTTAATAATATAGATTAGAGCTATTGGCATAGCCCCCCACATGACTAAATTCACATGCTCCTGAATGGGATTCATGCTCAAAAGCAAAAAACCTATCTTATATATAAGAAGATTTTCTTTATAAATTCAACATGGGATAAAATTCAGGACTCAAAGGCACCAAAAATTTCAAATGTTGAAGGAAACCAAAATATTTGAAATACCAATTTTAATATAAATTTTGAAATAAAATACAACATTTTAAGACTAAAGTGGGCCCGCCAAATGAACTTGAGGTTTTAGCCATTACCCTATTTTCTATGATTTGGCTCACTTGAGTCAGTGTCGACGGACGTAATTCACTATGTGGTTCTCATGCAAGTAAATAGTTCCCGCCACGCACCTTCCACCAATGGCCATGAAAGTCATGCCTCGGCCCTTCCCGACTCGAGCTGCAACCGGAAGATCTTTTGGTGCATGATAGAGCATGAAGATCCATACACATGCACTCAGAAAAGTGTACAGGTGTGATGGATGTGTGATTATTGTAGACCATCCAAATAGTTGAATAAACTATTAATGGAGTAGAACCAAAAAAAAAAAAAAAAAAAAAACCCTAGCACTGATGCGAATGTGAGAAAGTATCTGGACTACCAGTGGTACTGGTACCTTCATAAGCCAATGGTAGTGCGGGGGAAAATGTGTGGTCCACATGATGTATGTAGGATATCCAACCGTACATCAGATGCTTGAACTCATGTTACCTAGATGTATAAATATAGCCCAATTCAACATCAGGTGGGCTACGGCGTGGGCAAGAAGATTGAAGGGAACACCAACCTGTGGTTTGCATCAGGGCTCACATGAGTTGTAAAACATCCAGAGTTTTTTCTGGACCCTTCATCTATTCCAGATGAAAGGTCTGAATGGCCTGGATTACACATAAACACCATGGTAGGCCCCATATTTAAATCAACCGTAGGCATCCACTCTCAACTTGTTATTGAACTGTAGCTCGCCTGAGTTTTATTATCATCTGATTTTTGGGTTCTGAAGGTAACTTGAGGTCACATTTATACATCACATAGGCACATTTCTATCCGGTTCATGTAATCCATCCTTAAATCTAGAGCTGTACACGAGTTGAACCGAGTCGAGTTTAGCCCAGCTCGACTCCGCCAGCAGGCTACCTTACCTCAAACTCGACTCAGCTCAGTCCTCAAGCCTGATTGGGCAGCTCGGCTTGAGTAGCTCGGGCCAACTATAATTTATTTAAATATACAAATATATACAAAATATTTATATTAAGTGAACCCGATCCAGTTGAATCAATTCAAACCGAGTCAAGTTCCGAGTCGAGTCGAGTCGAGTTGAACTGAGTTCAGTCTAGCTCGACTCCAAATTTTTTCTGAGCACAAAAAAGCAGCTCGACTCAGCTCGAACCCCATTTCGAGCAGAGTTGAGTCGAGCTTTTCCGAGTTGATTCGAGCCACTTAACTGAGCTAACTCAGTCGCATGCAATGCCAAAATTGATTGCATGTACTAAGGTATACACTTTGAATTAATGCACCCCAAAACTGCAACACAAATGAAATGGGATTTCCAAAATTCCCATTGCCTTACCCAGATATTGTTATATATAGTAAGAGATGGGATGAACTAATATTGAGTGGCAACCAAACCATTTCAGCCATACTTGTTTTATGGTTTATCATAACCAATATTGTGTTTCACATACACTTCTCTTTCAATTCTACTAATAAGACATGATATATTAAGGGTGTGTTTGGTTGCACCAAATTTCATGAAATATCACAAAATCTGTCCCAAAGTTCATTTTAGCATTGGATATTGATCCGTCAATAAATCCCGCCACTTTTTAACCGCTACAATTTCAGTTAAAAAGTTGGTTGTGACGGACGTTTTCCTTTAACGACGGACTATGTCCATCGCTAAACCTAGCATTCTTTGCAGCATCACAAATTCACAATTTCAGCGTAATGTAAATGATGTTTCCATTAAAATCATGATAGCTTGTGATAAAGTTGGAAAAAATTAAAAACTACCAAGATTTTAGAAATCTCATGTAAACATTATTTAATAAAATTTCTCCAAAAATATGGTGAGATTTTCAAAATCCTAGCCATATTTGTCACGATGGTCAGATCACAACTATGGTAATCAAGCTTTGATTTATTCCAAGGATCATGAATTACATGAGTAATATTAATACATTATTGTAGACCTTTGTGGCCCATCTTCATCTTCATCATAAATAGGAAAGAGGGAGCTAATTATCCTAAGGACCCAACAGCCATCTTTTGCCGTCAATGTAATATGTCCCGATGAATGGCTTCACCTCTTCATCGGTTAGCAACCGGGCCCAATGAACCCTTCCCGTTGAGTTAGCACCGGGTCCACTGCATTTGTACTCTCCATAGTACACACTCCTAAAGAAATAGAAAACAACACCATTGTCACTAACAATGCATTAATAGAAGTTCAACTTTAACCAATCAAGGGATGTTTGGATGCACTATAAAATCAGATTGCAATAATGATAAAGTAGAAATACCCAAATTGAAATTTCT
This sequence comes from Magnolia officinalis, assembly GCA_021015155.1. Lineage (NCBI taxonomy): Eukaryota > Viridiplantae > Streptophyta > Magnoliopsida > Magnoliales > Magnoliaceae > Magnolia > Magnolia officinalis. The sequence goes on along the minus strand of JAJHSJ010000018.1, from coordinate 2,422,697 downwards.
TTAGAATTTAGATCAAGGGTCTAATGATGTAGAGCGGGTCACGGACAATTTCATGGCCAAGATGGACTAGAAGAGGCCCAATTGGAGGCGGAAGTGATCCAGAGTATTGTCGGAACTTTAAAACAGGCGTATCTTGCAAACCGGAATGAGTTATTCGACGTACTTTATATGATTTTGGGGCAGGAGAAGCTACTTTAGCCAACCAATCCTGCTATTTCAGGTTTACCATGCCTAATTTGCAAGATTCCATCAGATCTACAGTCGAAAATTCATTTTATTTCCGTTTTGATCATTTATAGTAAGTTTTAGTTTGATCATAACTCTTCATCCGTTTGATCACACCACGACTTGTAGTGCCATGCCATCTTTCCCACCAATATGCTACTTGTGTTGAACATCCATACCATGAAATGGCAGGCTCCATCGATGAAGCTCACCTAGCATAAAATCAGGCCGGTCCACACCATTCGAATAAATGGTCAGTTATTTGAAGATGGCACAACACAAGTTGTGATGCCATTGTTGTTGCTGATTAATGTTCCCTGTTTAAGTGGGATGTATTGCAATTCATTCCACTTGGGTGTCCAAACACGCGTCAAGGAAATTAAGAACATAACCGGATTTGAACTTACAAATCGCGCTTTTGGATGCCCCAATCATTCCATCCCTGCGGTATGACGACCTTGTCCATGAATGTGTAAGAGAAAACGACCCTCGAATAATCACCCCATGCTCTTCCTAGATACACCGTGCCACTTCCAGTCACCACACTGTTTATGAATGAAAATCCGCTCGCTAATGAGGCTGTAGTTCGCTTTTGGGCTGTGAGAGATGCCACTTTCTTCGTGATGGAGTTCAAGAAGCAGTTCTATACATGCAATACAAAATTCGTAAGTAAAACATATAAGAGTGTGTTTGGATACTACTAAAAATGCATTTTGATCCATTTTTTTCCCTACGGGTGATGAAAAAATGGTTACTGGAGCCTGTCGGAAGTATAGGAAAGGCTGGGATGAACCTATGATTGAGGTCCACCAAGTATCCAACCGGCCTGAAGTAGGAGACAAACTCTACATTGTAATAGTTTTTGTCTCCTACTTCAATGCTCAATTCAAGTATCCAACCATTAATAGGTTTGATCAATTCAAATCATTGAACATGTGATGTAGAACGGGTTGCAGACACTTTTATGGCCAAGATGAGCCTGACTGCCTGAGAAAGCCCAATCAAAGGCAAAAATTATTAGAACTGTCAGAACACTTATGCAGGCGTATCTCACCAATCGAAATGACTTATTCAACATACAATATATAATTTTGGGGTAGCCGGTATGCCATGCCGAATTTCTTAAAATTTATTTCTATTTTTTCTTGTGAATTCAAGAAATGTCTATGAAGAGTCTAGAGAAACTCCATAGATTCAGAGTAATTATCCCTCGAGGAAGTCCGTACTCGACCTCATCACATCCATCCCTGCGTCATCATGTGAGCCAACCTAATAGAGATCTTACATGATGCACTGATCCCATGTTTCGGCAAATAAATAAATTCATAGAGGTTCATCAAGTGGGCCCCACTTTGGTCTAGTCATCATGCAGATTGCAACATGTATGAAAGACGAATATCACATGTGACCCATCTCATCGTTCAATCGATCCAATCTTTTGGGTCATTGAAACATGCCAAGTGGGGCCCTCCCGATGAACGGTCTGGATCCATTAGACAAAGTGGGGGCCATCAAACAAGGATGATAGTAATAACAAACCTCATACAAGGATCTCCCATATCCGAAGATGAAGTCCACAGACCCTTGGATGAAGCAGTTGTTGAAGTAGTGTAGGCCCTTGTGATCATAGAGAGTGTCCTGATTACCGTAGAAACTGCAATTGTAGAATGCTGCTTTGTTGCCTGATATGCGGACGGCCACTGCCTGTCCTCCAATTGAGCCAGGGTCAGGGTTAGGTGCTGTATTCTGCACACAAGGAAAAATCAACGGACGGTTCAGATCACTTAGTGCAAACATCACACGATCTGCGCCTGTTCATAACATGGGCCCCATCCTGAAGATGGTCTGCACATGGGACCCACTTGATGTCGTGTAAGGTGATCTTCATGGTGCAGTCCACGTTGTACACGGCTCAGATCAACTACACGGTTGACACACTTGCACGTGTGGTAGGATGGACGATGATTAGCATCCAGCTGAGTGTAATTCCTCTTTGATTTTAAGAATCACACATTTCAGACAATCACAGACGTCAATTTATCCACTTTCCGACAGTGAATGATCGTCTGCCGTTGCTTTCAGGACCACTGGTCATGTACACGCCACACATGTGCCAGCATGGCACTTGAGTGCGAGATCCAATCCATCCATCAGGTTGATCTGGCCTTGGAAATGGGTGGATGGGTTAGATAATTTTCACCCAAGATTTTCAGAGCCGTACATTTATTTTACAAACTGTGGCCCACTTGATGAGCGAATCAAACTGATTCTTGGATTAGGATATCAATATAGTGTTTTCATTTTGATAGATGGATTGGATCTCAGATCTATTCTGCCATACTGGCACATGTGGGACGTGTACACGAGCTTTATTGCACAAGCGTGTGGGCTTAGCACGAAAAGGAAGGGCAAAATAGTAAATTGGATTTTCAGTCCTGTCCACTCATTCAGTGGGCCCCACGCACTAATGGTACAAGGGCTTGGCCTTCCAGATGGTGGACTGCATTGATTTTTGTGCCACGTCACATATTCATGAGGAAGCCCACCTCATGAACACCTGAGGGGTTCTACACGTGTTAGGCTGGCACATGTGCCGTGAGAGTGCGTGCATGTGAGAAAGGGTCCATGTGGAGCTGGCCAACCTCTATTTTACTAACTACTAACGGGAATCACGTGATGAGAGAGATAGAGAGAGGGCCCCACTTGATATCCAATCACCACTAAAAATCCATGAACCTATCTTGATGAATCAACGGTCAGATTGATCCATATAAGACCATCATCATGGATGAGCACGATCCAGTGTTTAAACATCCAAAACTAACCGTCCGATCGGGACCGGACCATCACGGTAGGTGGGGCCCACTTCTAGAAGGTACCTCAAACTTTATGTTTGCTGCGATGAAGTAATCAGCATTGACAGCAACGGTTGCACTGTGGAACGTTTTCAAAGGTATCCCATCTTTTCCAACTGCCGAAGCTGTGTCGTTTCCTGTTATAGTCGGTGGGCTCTCAACATCCCCTAAAAACGTGATGAACGGTTGTGATTTCAGGATCACAATCTTCTCCCTACATCAGAGGCCCACAAAGAGTTACGCATGTCTTTCATTGAGATATAAAAACAAATGGGTCATGTTCAGGGCTGTCGATGGGCCCGGGTTGGCCCAAACCAAAACAGGCTAGTGTGGGCCCGAACGTCGGCCAATACCTAGCAACGGTTACTACCTAGGGAAGCGGATTGTGCACTGAGTAAAATCTATGTGTCTTATCCACACCGTCCATCCATTTTTTCAGATCATTTTAGGGTATGAGCTCAAAATTAAAGCATACCTAAAGCTCAAATGGACCACACCAGAAGAAACAGTGGGGGATAATGGCGTCCAATGTATAAATTCAAATAGGCATGGATGAAGAGAAAACACATATATATCTAAAACTTTTATGTCCCCAGGAAATTTTCAACTATAGGTGTTCAATTTCCAGTGTTTCCTATGGTGTGGTCCACTCTAGCTTTATACATGGTTCAATTCCCGGCTCATGGCCTAAATTGAGGTGGTAAAATAGATTAATGGGGTAGATAAGATACATTTTGGTGGGCCCCACAAAATTACTCAATATGTTGTAGCCTACTGAGTTACTCATTCAGCAATCGGCCTATGAGGCTGACTGTGAGCAAGGAGTGAGGCCCGTTATGAGTAATACTGGCTGGACTGGCTGGGCTAGTAATTAATTAATGGGATATATATTAAGTGGGGCCATGTAAAGTATGTTTGAAAGTTAAATTTAGTCATAGATATATTCGACCTAACTTATTTTTAACAGCAGTACGTGACCCAATCAAATACTTTCACATCTAGTAGTTTAATCATTGAGACATCAGCTTCCAATATAAATATGCCCTTAAGTGTAAAACATGACACCCGATTGATAAAAAGATGAGAAGGTATAAATAGCCTATTGATGTCTATTATCTAATTCGCGCATATGATAATATCCATATGGGAGAGTATCCGATCATACAAAAGAGAAATAAAGGAAATCAAATATCATAAGTAGGAAAATGAGAAGAAAAAAAAAAATCTAACTCACCAGCCATTAAAACATACCTATAAACACCAGGTCTAATCTCCAAGACTACTCTCCTTGTATTTTTCTTTGGAATACTATCAAGAGCTTCACTTATGCTCATAAAATCACCACTTCCATCTTGGCTAACACTTACTTTTATTCTCCTCTCTTCGGCCATTCTCAACTTCACATCTATGATTCTATGGCCACCGTTTGTCCTGGTAACGGATTTTGGGCCCACGACAGCCTCTCTGCTGTAGTCTTCGATGTTCCATGACAGCCATTTCTTGAAATCTCTTTCACTTTCTTCTGCACTCCATGAAAGAGATTTCAATGGGAATATGGATAGAAAGAGAATGAGAAAGAGAAGGTGTGTTTGGGTGTTGAAAGCCATGAAAGTATGATATGGTGAGTGCTAGTGGGAATGATATAAATATAAACTAAGCTATCAAAATGGCCTTTTTTTTTTCATATCAAGAAATTCACTAAAATAACATTGTGGGGTCACCATTTGTAGTGGAGAAAAGAGGCCGGATCCGATAAAAACTTTTCTAAGATGAGCTTATCTTACCAATCTACATGTGGAGCCCACCCTGACGGTTTTTTTTTTTTTTTTTTTTTTTTTAAATAAAATAAAAAATCGACGGCTAGGATGATAGATTGGAGTCGGTAAAAGGGGATTAGTAGCCCCATTGCAATGGATGCCAGCACTGTTGCGTGGACCCCAACATGATGTATGTGTTTTATCCGCACCGTCCTGTTGGAATACAGGACTTAGGAAAGAAAAGGCTTGTTCTTTTAGAGCCGTATACAAGCATTATTTATATAAGAATGGAAGAAGACAAATATAAAAAATAGTGAAGGAGGATTTATAGAGGAGAGATTACAGAGATGATGGAGTAGAGATTTCAGCAGATGAGCTGGCTGCTGGAGGCGGAGAGATTTTTGCAGATGATTCTGCAGATGAGTTGGATGCTGGATGCGTTCCTTCAACACGTCCGTCCATTTTTCCCGGTCATGTGTCCATACATTTTTCAGCCCATTTTAAGGCATGAGCTAAGAAATGAGGTAGATGGTCGATCCTCTTTCTTTACCTCCCTCTATGAGATCTAGGGAAGTGATTTGCATTGCCCATTGTTGTTGTGCTCGACCTTAGAGAGCTGTCGAGTAACATTGTTGGGCTTCATGTTAGTTGCCCCTAACTCTATCGATCTTGTGCTAGCTCAGAAACTTCATGGTCAGGTGATAGATGGAGACGACGTCCAGGGATGGTCTGCCCAAGATTTTATTGTACACCGAAGGGCAGTCCACCACGAGGATGTCTACAATGGCGATGACTTGGTTAGAGCCTCTCGCGTTGTGATTGGCAGAGTGATACTTCCTTCCAAGGTCACACTCTCTCCTATAAAACAAGGCAAAAGGGTTTGTACGTACGGGTCATATTCACGGCCTCCCTATCCCCATCTTATTAAAGGCAACTAATTACACACAAGATGTGTGTAGAGCTCCCTATATCGTTCAACATTCGGTGTACTTTGTAGTTGACCATAGTCATGGTGACCACTAGCGCGTCATTGTGGGGGTGCCGAATCCCCCTTGTGTCTTCTTCGATGAAGGCAATCATACCACACCACAGGAATATTGCGGTGATTGAACGCCCACCATTAAAAACTTCTTAGGGCCCACTATAATGTTTATTTGTCACCCAACTTGTTAATTAGGTCACACAGATTTGGATCAAGGGAAAATACAAATATTAGCTTGATCCAAAACTTTTGTGGCCACTAAGATGTGTTTTTAATGATGTGGGTATTTAATCAATACTTTTTCCAGTGGTGTGGTCCATCTGAGATTTCGGTCTACCTCATTTTTTGGCACATGCCTCAATATGAGCTGAAAAAATGGACGTACGGTGTGGATAAAACACATACATCATGGTGGGGCCCACAGAGCACCGTCAGTGTCAGTATGCAATCCGCATTCCATTGCAAGTTGCAACAAGACTTCAAGAAAATCCGTATGGTTTGGAACAGTGATATTCCACTAAAGCCATTCTCAGTCTCACTGCACTCGAAGATACATAGTTCCAATGGTAGAAGATTTCGGTGGGGCCCACTACCCATGGATTCTAATCATCTCAATTGCATTGAGTAAAAGTACGACGAATGGACGACGAATGAACGGTGAGGATTGCACTGATTGTGGTCTAATAACTCCAATTTTTTCATGATGGAACTAGTTTATTGTATAATTACTCATAACATAACACTAAAATTACATCATTAACCAATACGCTGTGTCCGTAATAAAAGAGAAATGAAAGGGTAGTTTTGATATTTACATAGTTCTTCTGCCCGGACACCAAAGAAAAGTAGCTTTATGTTGCAGTATAGCTGTCTTCCATTTTCGTTGACCTGATGCAACCTTCCAAAACCTTCCAGAAGGTATGATTCTTTATAAAGTGGGGCCCACTAGAAGAGAAGTGGGCCTTTTAGTAGGTAAAATAGAGGCTGGCCCAGGCCCACTAAATCGTCCCGATATGGCGATTTGCATATCATTCCTTCTACTTAATCCAGTCTCTGGACCATCGAGGCAAACTGAGATGAGAATACATCGCGCATCATTGTCTTGTACCTTGTTATGATGGCCGCACATCCAAACCGTCCATCTATTAGGACGTATTATGAAGGGCCCGTGGTAAGAAAATAAGATCAAATAGTCTTTGTAAACCACTCATTTTCAAGCTTTTCCCTATCTAATGTGAACTTTTGTTTTCGTTTTTTTTTTGTTTTTGTTTTTGTTTTTTTTTTTTGTTTTCGACTGTTCATATGAAAACCATCAAGCCCATCCAAATAAGGGCCCACCATGATCAGGGTACACTGTCTATTTGAAGGCCATCAGACCCATCCAAATGGGCCCATCGAGGTCTGGCTAGACTGACCATTCAACCTCACGTGATGTGGTGATGTGATGAACCCATTTTGGTTCATGGCTAAAAAAAAAAAAAACCCTAATAGGATATTGATTATATATTAATTAATGAGACTCCTAGTTGTATTGGGCCACTAGACAGTCCAATCAATTGATCTAGACCGTCCAATAGGTTCAACACACATTTTATGGGCTACTGAGTAAATATCACGCTGACCCAACAATCATAACCATCTGATCACTGGCCTTTAATACGGACGGTCAAGATTATTTACACAAAAAAGATCCAGTCAACAATTTGATCCATTTATTCGTTGGGAAGCTTCATGGATTGCTTATGATCAACCATCCCATTCATGGCTTGAGAAAAGGATGGCTACTAAACGTAAGACCGAATCAAGGATGGGTTGGACCATCCCAACAAGTGTGAATTTTTCACGGTGGCCCATTAAATGTGATCTGGACTTGATGGACGGTTCAGATTCATTGATTGGACTGTGAATGTGACCCCGTTCAACTAGATGCATTTCTCAGAGCGGTCAAGCGTTTCTCTTAATTAGTAATATAATTTTAAGATTATCCTTTGCGTTTAGTGTGTTAGGTTTAGGACCCTTTATCACGGAATCCTGCCGTTGCACGCGTTCGGTACAGCACATGAGCTCCATCCGGGCAGAAAATGGTGTAGGTGTAGAATCCAATCCGTTCATCAGGTGCATCCCTTGATGCTAGGCACCATGCAGAATAATTATAGCTATTGAAAAATCAGGTGGGCCACACCGAATAGAGGAATGTGAATGTACGTGAATGCTGTCTTTACGGTGCAGACTTGCTATCGTAGCATGACGCCATGCAGTCGTAACCTCATGCTATCTTCTGGATTTGATATTAACACCCACCTTGATTGATGAGTACCCCACCCTTACGGCCCTCGTGCGGCTATATGCTAACTTAAAATCCAATCCATGAAACTGTTGAACCCACCGTGAAGATGATGTGGAGTAGATATAATCATGGTTCACTTATCATATAGACCATATTTTTAAAATAAACATGTGGACGATAGTCTGGCTCGAGTACAGTTTGGACTCTATTAGTGAATTTTTAGGCTGACTCTGGAAATTTTTAATCAATTCGTTAGATCCGATCTTTTGAACGGTCCAGATTTCTCACTATTTTGATAGATGGTAGAAAATTATGTAGCTGAATACGAACTTAGCGTGCAGCCGGGTGTATGTGGTCAGTTCACGGGAGAGAGCTGAATTCCGAGAAATTTACGACTGTACACCTACCTTTTGGGCGCGGATTAGCTACTGGCAGGTTGAGTAGCGAGACTCGCTACTGAAGTGACGTCACCAAGTTCCGTGGGCCCCACCATGATGTATGTTTTGTATCCACACCTTCCATTCATTTGGAGAGATCATTTTAGGGCAATATCCAAAGAATGAGTTAAATACAAAGCTCCAGTGGACTCCAGTATAGAAAACAGTGGGACAGTGACGCCCACCATTAAAAACTTCTAAAGGCCACGAAAGTTTAAGATCAAGCTGATATTCGTGTTTTCCTATATTTTATGTCCTTTTTAACTTTTGAACAGGTTGGATTTAAAATAAACATTATGGTGGGCCTTAGGATAGTTTCAACGGTGAGAATCACTCTCTCCACTGTTTTCTGTGGGGTCCACTACAGATTTTTATCTGCCTAATTCTGTCTCATGCCCTAAAATGATATCTCAAAATGTTGTCTCATGCCCTAAAATGATATCTCAAAATGGATGAACAGTATGGATACAACACATACATCATGGTAGGGCCCAAAAAATTTGGTGACGTCACTTCGGTAGCCGACTCGCTGCTCAACTTGTCAGTATCTAATTCGCATCGGTTTTATCCACCCACCGTCTTTTCCAAACGCTCCCAAAAATTGCAGTCCCAAACTAAACTCTTATGTACGGATTATAACCGTAGCCATTGGAAAACATGGATTTCAGCGTTGCGCCTCGTTGAATTTCATGCTTTTATAGCTACGGGTATAGGTCAAGGGTGCTGTAAGGCGCGCACCGACCTTTATCGCGGTGTGAAGACTATGTGGGGCCCATCGTAATGTATGTGTTTTATCCATGCCGTCCATCCTTTTTTTCATTTCATTTTAGTGCCTTACATCAAAATTTAAGGATATTAAAGGCTCAGGTGGACCACATAACAGTAGACGGTGATAATGACGTCCTCTGTTGAACCTCGAGAAATTTTCAACGGTAGGAGTTCAATTCGAACATTTTCCTGTAGTGTCTTCCACTTGGGCATCGGATCTACTTTAATTTTGGTCTAATGCCTAAAATGAGCCGTAAAAACGGATGAGCGGCGTGGATAAAAAACATGCATTACGGTAGGCCCCACATAGTCTTCACACCACAGTGAAGGGGTCAGCGCCTCTCTACACAGTCCACGTTTTGCCATCAATCGCAATGGTATTGATGTTTTTCAATCTAGACCGTCCAAATCATGTACTAAAGTTGATGGATCAAATCCCAGAAACCACAATGATCCAATTGGTGGTCATCAAATGAATGGTTAAAAAGAAAATTGCCATCTGTCCAAATTCAACGGTCGACGAAATCAGACGGACAAGATCTTCCGACTAGTGTAACTTTTGTTGTATATATACCAGAATTTGAACGGCCTAGAATGAAATACATGTTTACCCTATGGATGGTGGATGAACAACCACCCTCTAACCAAAAGTCACAAATGCGCACTCAAAAGAAAGAAGAAACCCGTGAGATGACATGCAAGTTGAGATGATGGCACCCATTCATGCATTGAATGGTCCACAACTGAAGTGGGCCCCAGATCATGTGACATGTAAAATGTCTTATCGAAATGTCATACATGATAATGTGTCACGTGAAGCCAGGTGGCATGTCCATTTAGGATCTTTTTAGTGCACTTATAGGTCAACCGTTCATCATTTCAGATGGCCCACCTCTCTCTACATAGTGCCATATATCTGGCATTTGGTTGAACCCTGGCTGTATACAACTAGTCTTATGTGCTATGTAACACCTTAGGACCGAAAAATCTCATGACACGGAAATGGGACTTTTGCTGGAAATCAGCTAAGTAGGCTCTTATCGTACTAAGTAAACTCATTTGGGCCCACCTTGAATGTATGTGGTTTATCCACGCCGTCCATCCGTTTTTCCATATAATTTTAGGGGTTGATTCAAAAATTGAAGCATATCAAAAGATCAAGTGGATCATAGCACAGGAAACAGTGGGGCTAATGATTTCAACCGTTGAAACATTTCTAGGCTACAAAGTGATGTTTATTTGGCATCCAACCTGTTCATAAGATCATATAGACATGGATTAACGGAAAACACAAATATAAGCTTGATCCAATACTTCCGTGCTCCCCAAGAATTTTTCAAGGTTAGAAGTTCAATTCAATTGTTTTCTATGGTGTGGTCCATTTGATCATTTTATATTTAATTTTTGAGATCAAGTCCTAAAATTATCTGGAAAAATGGATGGACGAAGCAGATAAGATACATAATTCATGGTGGACATCATAGAGATTACCCAGTACGCTAGGCTTGTTTGGCTGGGCAGATTGGATGGTATTGGAAGGTAAATCTCATGGGATTGCCAAACAGATTTGGGATTCTGATCCCGGGATATAGCAATCCCATGGGATTGCCAACAATCCGGTGACATCATCATCATTACCTTAAAATCCATCCAATCCACCCTAATCTTATTCATTTTTGCCTTGGACGTGTTTAGTTGGACGGATTGGAATGTGCAATCCTAGGATTGGATGGGCATGCCAAACAGACTGGTGATCTAATCCCGAGATATAGCAATCCCATATATCTTGCACCAATTTAATGACGCAACCATCATTACCTTAAAAGTAATGTCATCCACCCTAATACCATTCAATTCCTTCCAATCCGTCTGGCCAAACACACCCACTACGCAACCGCTTAATATTGGACGCGTATTGCCTGCTGACCCAGTCACCAGGGATATCCCTGATGACCTGATTCTGTGGGCCCTACCATGATGTATGTGTCTTATCCATGCCATTCGTTTGATTTTCTAGATCATTTTAGGGTATGAAATAAAATTTTAAAAAACGAGGCAGATTCAAAGCTAGAAATCTATTAGTGGACCACACCACATGGAAAAAGTGGGCATAATGATGCCAACTGTTGAAACCTTCATAAGGCGCACCGTGATGTTTATTTACGATCATCCAACATGTTTGTAAGGTTGCACTGACCTGGATGAAGTAAAAAATACAAATATCAGCTTCATCCAAAACTTTCGTGGCCTCCGAGAAGTTTTCAACGGTAGGCATTCAATCTTTATTGTTTTCAATGGTGCGGTACACTCTATCTTTAGATCTACCTCCTTTTTAGGCTAATCTCCTAAAATGAGCTGAAAAAACAGATTGGTGGTGTAGATAAAACACGCGCATCACGGTGGGCCCACAGAGTCGGGTAACCAGGGATCCATGGGGTTGCGTCACCAAGCAAACGGATTGAACAGAGATATACCTGTGAGAGGGGCTGTGTGGGGTCCACGGAGATGTATTTGATAAATCCACTCCATCCACTTATTTTGAAAGATCATAATAAGACACTAATTTAAAATTCAGTCAGGTCCAGAACTCAGGTGGGCCACACCAAAAAACAATGGGAACAGAAATGCTCACCGTTGGAATCTTGCTGGAGCTGACCATGATGTTTATACGACATCCAAACTGTTCATAGGTTTACTAACACTCAGATAAACTGTACTCACAAATATCATACTAATATAAAACTTCTGTCATCCCAAAGGTTTAATCCTATCCTATCCTAGTCTTTCAAAACAGATGGACGGAGTGGATTTGTCACGGACATCTCTGCAGGCGCTAAACAGCTCCGGGCACAAGAATATCCCTGTTTTTTTACCAGGAGGTGATACGTCGTAGAGATGTGTATCAATCAGGTCCGTCCATCTAGTGGGATCTATCATGGATGATTCATAGTTTAAAAATTACACCAATTAGATTATTCTGTTCATCATATTTTCCAATTTACCTTTATGAATATTTGACCATTAATTCTTCTCATCTCACACTGTCGCTTGGAGGGCCACCATTCAGATTTTATAGAATAATTGGATATTTATGTATTGAGAAAATATATCTATCTAGAGTAGAGGTAACTAGATGGACGGAATGGATCGGTTTATTATCCTAAAAAATAAGTTAGAATGTATTACAAAACAAAGATGTAATGCATTATGCACCCGCTGAGTTATGAAGTTAATTATTATTAAATAAGAAAAGATATGTTTAATGACAGTTACTACTATAGATAGAGTGCGACAATATTAGATAAATTCTATCACTCTTGATCTCTATTTTCTTAAATTCTATCACTCTTGATTTATATTTTACTAGATTTCTTAATCTATTTTTCTTACATTCATAATATCACGTGGCGTGGCGAAAGAAGAGTTGAAAACTCTATTTGTTTACATTCTTAGTTTATTTTTGTTTGTTGTTGGCATTTGGATATCTTGAGCATTCACCGCTAGCCACATGAGACCCACTGTTGATTTGGATTAGGATGGAAATCTCGACAATGGAATAATCTTGGACCATTAAACGATTAGATGAATGTGATTTGCTAATGAAGAAAATTTTCATTTCTCTTTTTGTACCTAAAATCTCACCATATAGTAAAAAAACTCACTCTTTGTCAATTAAGCAAAGACAGTTTAATTCATACATATGCATGGCTAACCTAAGTCATGAATAGTGGGCACAAGGTACAGATCATCTTAACTTGTCCATAATATCCAACCCATTATAGTAAGAATGACTAACTCATTAAGTCCAAGTCTCATGTGAGTGAATTGCTACATTCTTCTTCAATACAAAATTAAAAGATTCTATACAAAAAGTAATTTGTTATCTCCTTTTTCAATGTAAAATTAGAGCATGTTCCATAAAAAAGTGGTAAGTGAATTACAACTTATCTTCCTTACTGTTATAAAGATTATTGGTTAATAGATGAATTGAAAATTGTTAGTATTTTGATTGATAATTATGAATTATTAAATCTTAAGATATGCATGATGAATCATTAATATAATATATAATTACAAAATAATAATTATAATAATAATAATTACAAAATAATAATTATAATAATAATGATGAATCATTAAATTGAAGTGATTAAGGGGACATTTGGATCCTAACTTACTTAAGGTAAATACAAAACGTAAAGATACTGTGCCTATCCTCCAGCCAAGGATCATATAATCCCTGTCCTCCTATTCCACACGCGGATTGCCTGAGACGCCCTCCTGCGGTCGGAAGCTAGGTGGGGCCCACCGTGATGTTTGTGATAAATCCACACCGTCCATCCGCTTTGCCAGCTCGTCCTAGAATATGACCCCAAAAATGATGTTATGACAGAATATTACGGTTTATACGCATGAGCTTAAAGTTGTACACGTGGCATACCTATAACTCCAATTAAACCGGGATCGATGGAACGATCCTAACCTTTGATCAACGGATATTTCTTTTGTTGAAGTCCAAGGGTCCTACATTATGCACGACTCAGATGTCCCAATCACGGTGCAAGGTTAGCACACGTGCTGCGCGTGTGAGGTTGCGGATTTGTGGGCCAGCGTTGGATGCATGTGTGCGATTTATGGAAGCGGATTGCCTGATGACCCTGCCAGCATGGACATCTCTGGTGGTAGTCGATGTGGGGCCCACCTTAATGTATGTCTTTTATATCCACGCCGTTCATCCGTTCTGCCAACTCATTTTAGGGCATGGTCCCAAAAATGAAGCAGATCCAAAGCTCAAGTAGTCTACAGCACAGGAAACAGTGGGGATAATGACACGGACCGTTGAAACCTTCCTTAGGGCCCACCATGACGTTTATTTGCCATCCAACTTGTTTATAAAGGTCACACAGGCCTAGATGGATAAAGTTTAAGTACAAATATCAGCTTGATCCAAAGCTTTTGTGGCCCCAGAGGAGTTTTTAATGGTGGGTGTTCAATCGCCACTGTTTCATGTGGTGTGGTCCACTTGAGCTTTGGATCTGCTTTATATTTTGGGCCCATGCCCTAAAATGAGCTGGAAAAACGGATGGATGACGTGGATAAAACACATACATCACAGTGGGCCCCACAGAGCCTGCCATCAGGGATATCCTGGTGGCAGGGTCACCTCGCAATCTGGTCCGACTCAACTCGGACTTGGTTGGGACTAATCAGGTCCGAAACCACAAATCACCAGGTGAGTCACCCCAACTCGGCCGAGTTGAGGCTACATACTCGAACAAGTCAGTCCGGGTCCACAAGCAGATCTGTACACGAGTTGAGTTAGCTCGGTCAGCTGCTCGATTCCACTCAGAAAAGCTCAACTTGGCTCGGCTCGAAATTAGATTCAGACCAAGTCGACCTGGTTTTTGGAGCTCAAACAAAATTTCGAGCCGAGTTCAAGCTTGCCCGAGCTCAAATCGAACATCAACTTGAACTGACTCGGATCGAATCATTTCAGTGACTTGGTTATTTTGATATAAATGTTGCTCGCCGAAGTGTTGGCGAAGAAGGAATGGATACATCAGCAGTTTGATTTTAACGATGCTCACCGAAGTGACTCAACGAAGTGTTGGCAAAGAAGGAATGGATACGTTGGCAGTTTGATTTTGATGATGCTCGCCTGTGTGTTTGATTTTGATGCTGCTCTACAAGTGTTTGATGAAATACTTGTGAAATAGTGTTACTGTTTTACATTCTACGAGAAATTGAAGATGCGTTTTACCTGTTTGAGAAAATGCCGAACAGGCTCGAACTCAGATTGAACTGGCCCGGGCTGCTGACTGAACAGAGCCGAGCTAGCAAGACAAGCTCGAGGACGAGTTGAGTTCGAGCTGGGGTTAGCTACTGGCCGATCCCAGCCATGCCAAGCTCGAATCGGTTCTACTCGTGTACAGCACTATCCACAAGTCTTAAATCGAGGATGGGGATGCATCGTGTAGCAGTAACCCTTCGACTGGCCAATACATGTAGCCTCCAAACAACGGATTAGGCGCAAATGCATGAATTGGCCAATCCGGACTGACCAATATAATGATCCAAACGGCCTATTAAATTATTTAAAATTTTCAAACAGATAACCACAACTATCATAATTTGCAAAATAAGTGCACATGTTCACCAATCAGGACCATCCAATGTTTAGACCACCTCCTAGATGGGTCATATGACAAAATTTAAATTGAACCATCGATTCTAGCATATAGTATACCATGAAAATGGTGGGGCCCACCATGATGATCTCCCAGTGCAAAAATCAGGCTGACCTGCTCACCAGGCTTGCCACACGATTCCAATCGATTGACAACCGACGGTCTGAGTCAATAGACTGGTATGGCCTACCTAGTCATCCAATCAACCTGATTTTCAAGAATGGTGATCTTCATGGTGGGATCCACTGTTTTTTCATAGCATACACTTCCTACACAAATGGCCTGTTGTAGGGAAAGATAGTACAGTACCAGAGGCAGCACCATTGCCTTACATGCCACAACAACAACAACAACAACAACAATAAGAAGAAGAAGAAGAAGAACAACAACAACAACAACAATAACAAAAAAGCCATCTAAAGTTACAAAATTTATTGGTGTAACCTGTAAAATACCGTCCTCGAATAAACGCGGATCAAACTCTGAGACTTCAACATTACAACGCCCCCACCTGAAACATTGGCCAAGAAAAACCGATCTTTCACATCAAGCAAGACAATGGGACACTGCTTCACCCTCCAAACAGCTGTAGGTTGCATTTAGGCAGCACCTCTCCGAAAGACCTTCCCATCGTGTGAGGACACTGAATCTCAATGGGTTCATCCAAGATGAGAAAATGACATCTCCTGTGTTACAACTTCATATAAAGCATTGATTTAGGACCTTATTTCATACTCTCCAGCACGCGTAAGAGCTCGGAATCCTTTGTACGGGCGACTCGGCATGTTCTTTATATCCAATTTCTCTATCTGCAGACCTGAGAGAGCAATGCCCATTATCTTGAAATCCACTTGAAAGGTAGGAAAAACGTGCAAACGATCCACGCCTGTCTCGAGATATAGGGTTCCTGTGAGAGATGGAGTTTTATCTTTGGGTATCCGCCCAATGGACCAAAAGCAGGCCTGCAAAAATGTAAAATAGCTCAGGAAAAAAAAAAAAAAAGTGATGCTTAGAGAGAGTCGTCTCGGGCACGTTTGGATCCTCAAAAGGTGGTTTCAAGCCTGCCTTTCAGCCAACCCGGCAAAAACCGAGTCAGCCTTTTAACACCTATTTTGTCGAGCACGAGATGAGATAAGCGGCTTTAGATGTGCATCCAAATGCACAACATCAACACAAGTTTGGATCAAAACGGCATGTAGGTCTCAAACACTCTTTTGGAGGGTGAGTCAAACAGGCCCCTAAAGCCTCCAAAGTTTTTGCCCCTCACTTTGTTCTTATGGATGAAGTAGTGATGATGAGCAGGACTGTCAATGGGTACCTAGATCCATGGATACCTGAGTCAGCTGAGCCAGTTTAATTGGTTATGGATCCAAATTTTGGGCTCGATTAATAATCAGGTCGAGTTTGGGTCCACAGATTTGGATCCAACCAGAATTGTTTTGAATACCCAAATACATGATTTTTAGCTCTATCCTTTATTAATAATTTATTATTTAAAAAATATAGAAGGCAAGTTTCTAGAATGGATCTAAATCCAGATAAGAATATCAGACTGGATCCAATCATAGACCTGATACTAGATCCAAACCCCATTCTGAATTGTAATTTGTGCTCGAACCAGACCCAATAGGGTGCCCGAATCTGACCTGATTTGGATCCCCGGTACCTTGTGTGGTACCCATCTCCAAACCCGACAGACCAGAATCCAATCCCTTGGTTTGGGACACAGAAACACCTATACCCGAATTTTACCTTGTTGGCAAGGATGTTTACTGTTCCATGATTCGAAGTCAAGTCCGCAGAAGCAACACAAGCAGGAAGCTGAAACTGCACTGTTATAGAGTCGATTGTCTTTCCCGGATCATTGCGCATTCCAACTAATACGTTGACACGGCATGTTCCCGCATCAGACGTTAGTTGCGGCTTTACATAAATTGGAGTATTCTTCAACTTTTTAACCCTGTTCAGGATCAAAATTTAACATGGGTGATTGAGAAAAAAAGATATACAGCTGAGGAAGTGGATTAAGGACAAAGCTTACAAAACAGACCTGTAACACATAAGCTTAAACTGCCCATCTGGAGGCACAAATGACAGAACTTGATTTGATTCCCAAGGCCGAAACCGAACACAAGGATGAAACCTCACATCATTCAGAATGGAAGGGTTTGAAAACGAAAGAGTCAAATCAGGAAGACCAGAGAGGTGAGAGTTCACTTGAACTTCACCATATACTTCACATTTTGCAAGAGTCCCATCTCTGAACAAAAGGGAAAATTGATTAGCTGCAGAAGAAACAACACTGAAAATGAGGAGTATGGGAAATGTCTGGCAGAAATGAAGCAAATGCAACATAAATTAATACAAAAGAGAGCTTGTGCACCCAAACTCCAATGCCTGAAACGAAGTCGAACAAGGCTCGCTTTGACCAAGCAGAAATTTGGACAACTGACTGAAACAGTAACTGAATGACAAGGAAAAACAGTAATCTACTTATTCTCTTTAAATACCCTACAACCAAGAGACACCCTTTAGACTGATATGTTTTCTATGATATGCCATAGGGCTGCTTTTGAACTTCTGAGGTTGTTGTTTATATGTGATTGTTTCAGGTAATATTCCATCAAACCATTTGGGACCAATTGACATTTTCTTTATCTTTTATCTTTTTACTTCTTCTTCTTCTTCTTCTTCTTTTTTTTTTTTGTTTTAAATGGTAACGACCTATTGGCATTCAATAAAAGTAAAGAAGAACTTGGGGTATGACTCCAGTCTACAGGTTTGGGTTCTTTTCTAGTTAAAAATTGCATTGAGTACAGTTCCAATTGTACGCATGGAAAGTATCCCATGCAAATAAGTGCATTACTTGCCAGACGCTTTGGTGGTGTAGTTAAAGGTTATTGAATAACAAATAGTCCTGTGTTACAAGCTCAATGACAAATGTCTGATAAGCCATCTATGGGGATTATCTTTTTCCTTGTTGTCTTTTTGTTTTATTTGTAAACTGCTTGTATGGAATTGATGCACTTTTATTTTCTATATTTATGCTTTCATGAACTAATGTTTATATATAAATATATCTTTACCTAGTTTCTTTCATGTTTAACTGATATATTGCATACATCATCATAGCAATCTACCAGCTATCTTGGCCGGTAGTAGAGATCTTTTTCTCCAACCATTTTAAAAACAGAAATTTTCATGATTGCAAAAGTTCTGTGAACAGCTGCCCACCTGACATCAACTGTTCTCCTTTACCCACACTTGGCACCAACTGGCACATCACTTCCAAGCAAAGCTTCCATTATATTATTACATACACACCACTGTAGTAGCAAATGATAGTATATTTTATCAAATGAGCCTTGCTAAGCCAACACGCGTGTGAAATAAAATAAATCTCATGTAAATGCCACACATGTGCCTGCATGGCATGATAGGTCCAAGAACAGGACACCACTATATTGATGCTCTAGACCAAGAATCAGGTTGATCCAGTGATCAGGTGGGCCACAGTTTGCAAAACAAATGTATGCCTCTGAAAAACTTGGCTGCAAGTTTTCTAACCCATCAACCCGTTTCCAATATTGGGGCTCACATGCTGAGTGGACCAGATCTTCTTTTTTTTTTTTTTTTCCGGAAAACATGTAGAAAGCCAGACCAGCCTGATGCTGACATGTGTAGCGTGAACGTGAGCCTTATTGCACGTGTTGGATTAGCAAAGCTCTTTATCATATAATTGTAATGTTACCATGTGGGTTTCTAGGGTCCCTGAGTCTGGCAACTCGTGTCTATGTCAATGTTACATTGTTTGAAAGGTAGTCTCCACAGTCCAGACTCCAATGAAATTGTAGCAGACCAGGAGTTTGAACTAAATGGTGATCTTACAATGATGGTCAATGTTACCCATGGGCTTAAAGAGGCATTGAGAATGGCAAGGATCAGGTTCCACAGATCCTCAAAGTCCAAATTCTCAGTATACAGGTACAACAGGAATTCAAGTTGTTGCCCAATGGGTACAATTCCCTATAAATCCTAAATAACTGAAAACTCTTTAGTTCCAAATCCAGCTAGATATTTATTTCAACATCTCAAGGAAGGGGATCCCTTGTCGTCACCATTAGAAAGTTATCCAAGTATCCAGCTTGGGGTCCTTTTCTGAAGGATCTAAGTATCAAAGATGATAGTGTAAATAGAAAATGAAAAGTAACATAAAATTGTATAACATTGCGCCCTTTAGTTAAATACCTAAAAATGAGTTCATTTCATTTTTAGTTAACAGTAATTATGTATTAGAGATCTTTATCTCCAATACACATTTACTGTTAACATCAACTCATTATGTAGAATAAGCATAAAAGGATTCATGTAGCCGACCCCAATTAATTGGTATAAAGCTCAGATGATGATGATGATGATGATGAACTGATTATGTATTAAAGATCAAGATCTAACACACAATTACTGTTTAAATGAACTCATTTTTAGGCGTCTACCAAACAGGGCCTGAATATCCGAATTGCACAAGGAATAAATTGAGAAAAGCAATCAAGAATGTCAGGCAAACTTCATATATGGACCTGCTCACAATTGCATCCATTTCCTCAACAAGATCAACATAAACTTCGTTGTTTGCATGCTTTGGATCAGTTGTTCTCCACGGAACACTAGATGCTGTTGCACCTGGAAGGGTGTTGCTTACACTAGAACTGCTACCAGTTACAACACTCAACATTTTGCTGACAAGATTTGGTGGAGCTATCATCTCCCTCAGGACATTTGGTTCTGTTGTGAGAGGGAAACCATTGTCCATCATCTCATCCAAAAGCTGCAATTGTGCCAGAGATTGCTGTCATTGTTCTATATTTCACACAGCTTCAAGTGACGCAGAGAAACCTAAAAGAAAGCACAAAATTCAAGATATCGCTAGCATGAAAGAGAAAAAGAGATGTTTCAGCATATAATGCAATCAACATCAAACTACTTAAAACGAAGAACATTTTTGCAACAGTAACTCATTTGGGTCTACCCAAGTCTCTACCAATCAAGGACCTTTTGTCTGTAAATAAAAGACAGACGGAAATATGTCAAACATTTCACAAATAGATTTTATTTTATTTTTTTTAGAAGCAACAAAAGAGAAACTGCATTGAACTAAAAGGGGGGAAAAACAAAAGGGCAACAAGAGGAAAGGAAACAAAAACAAAAACAAAAACAAAACAAAACAAAACAAAAAAAAAAGAAGAAGAGAAGAAGAAGAAGAAGAAGAAGAAGAAGGATGGAATCTGCTGAGATAGCAGAAAACACCTAGCCACCTAAAAAACTAAAATCGACAACATTCAAATCCCTAACATTGCCCGCCCATTCTATCACCATCTTCTTAGCCCTGGAGCCCACAGCCTTAGCAGAGGAAGAAGTATCATTGAAGCATCTGTTATTCCTTTCTTCCCAGACAGCCCACCAGATAGCAAGAATAGCCAAACGCCAGATAATCAAATTTATCTTACCAAATTTAAGCCCATTCCAGTGTAGCAGCATCTTCCCAGCAGAATCTGGAACGCACCAACTAACTGAGAAATGCTGACAGAAATCTGCCACAATAGTAGAAATGAAGGGGCAATGAACGAGCAGGTGATTCATAGATTCCGTGTGACGCATACAACAAAGGCAAATATTAGCGATCTGCATGCCTCTCTTGGCCAGATTATCAATAGTTAGAATTCTATTATGGACCACCAACCACCCAAAACATCTATACTTAAGAGGGGCCTGAAGCTTCCAAATGAACGACGCAACTTCGCCCCGGGTTTCCACCACAGGATAAATATCAGCATAAAGGGATTTGACAGAGAAAGTAGCTGTCTTTTCCAACAGCCAATCAATGCTATCCGGTTGATGGCTGTCGATCGTAAATCTGGAGACGCAATTCAGGAGCGCTGTGTACTCGGACGCTTCGCTATCATTAAGGTCTCTGATGCATCTAATGTCCCAAACAGTGCGGACATGAGTTGAGCAGGCACATCGACTAATAAGGATATCTTTGAAAGGAGAGAGCCGATAGATTTGAGGGAAGAGGATCTTGAGAGGCCTATCCCCAACCCATAAATCTTCCCAGAATCGAATAGACGACCCACTACCCAGAACATACCGAGAATTAGCAATGACGGGATTTTTGGCTTTGAGAACCCTCTCCAGATGTGAGAAGCCTTATAATACGAAGAGTCTTTAGGCCACCAGCCTTCCTGAGTCGATCCATACTTTCCTTTAACAATTGAAACCCATAGAGCATCTTTTTCCGTGGCAAATCTCGAAGCCCATTTTCCCAACAGCGCCGCATTCATAAGCTTCAAATTCTTAACATTCGCACCGCCCTCCCTGAACACTTTGCACACTTCTTTCCATTCGATCAGGTGGAATTTGCTCTGGTTTTCCTTGCCAAACCATAGGAAATCTCTTCTAATTCTATCGATAAACTTACGAACTGGACCTGGGCATTTGAACAACATCATATAGTAAAGGGGAAGATTGGAGAGAGCTGCTTTGATGAGAGTTAACCGACCCCCCAAAGACAAATATCTGCATTTCCATGAGGCTAGATACTTTTGAAATTTGGTGATAACCCTATCCCACATACTTTTTGGAGGGGAACCAATAGAAAGAGGTAGACCAACGAAAAAAGTAGGGAAAGACTCTACCCTACACCCAAGCGTGGCTGGCTGCCATGTTCTGAAGAGACGTAGAAGGGACGTTGACTCCGAGCAGCTTCGATTTACTCATATTGATTGTGAGACCTGATACCGTTTCGAAGCAGCGAAGAGCTATAAGAAGGTACTCGATTATTTCATCTGAAGCTTCAGAAAAGATAATAGTATCGTCTGCAAACTGAATATGGGTGAAGGGAGATGACAGACCCGGCATAGCGATGCCATAGAGAAGACCATGCTCCTGCCCACGCTTCAACATTTGAGATAGCGCCTCGCCAACTATAAGAAATAGAAAAGGGGAGAGGGGATCCCCCTGCCGCAGGCATCTCGAGCTTTTGAAGAAACCGAAAGGAGTGCCATTTCAAAAATAGAATTTAGCAAAAAGAAAAATTAAAAGATAGGGGTACTTTCCACATGACTTTTTGTCCATGCATCACTTTAATAAAGTGAGGTGTATAGAGAATACAAAACAATTGAAAGGACAAAAGGAGTTACAACATGAGATTAGCATCCAAATGACTGCCATCTCAAAACATCTTTACTGGGACTGAGAGAAACTGCCACCTGATTTGTTTCTTTATGGATGCAATACTATGGTATCAAAAGTGACACAAGTCCATCTAATGGCATTGAGGAATGCTTGCCTCTATTAACCATCTGATGATGTTTAGGGAATCCCATGTGCCATGAATGATAAGACCAAAAAAGAAATCAATAACAATACAGATCCGTTGGAAAAAAGGATATCCACAACTTTTTTGAACTCAATAAATAAAGCATATTTCAAACCTAAAATTGTGGCACAGTAAGAACAAATCATTCAGTAAATCAGCAAAGACATGGAGAGGATGGTATGTGCCATTGCAATTAATCATCATGTCGAACATAGAATAGCTTCTTCTTCTTTTTCTTTTCTTTTTTTTCTCTTTTTTGTGAAGAACTTCTGTGAATATAACTCAGCACAAAAAAGAATTGATGCAAATACCTCATATACGATAACAAAGTTATCCTTGATTAAGTCTTCATTCAAGCCTCCAAGATAATCTGAAAGAACATCTGCTACCCTACAAAGGAACTAACAAAACAAACGGTTAAAGCTCAGAAGCCCTTGAATCTTGAATGTTATGCTCAGGTACACAAAAATTGCACATACTACTAGTTTAAGGAAATATTTAATTAGGGAACTTCTTAAGGCCTGCTTCAGTGACAAGCTTTATCTGCAGAAATGAATGTAACTGACTGAAATAAATAAAATAAATAAATAAATAAATAAATAAAAAAGCCTTCTCAAGTTTTTCATGAAAATGAGCTTCCAGATTGAGGTTTTCTGCCTGCCCGCACATGCAAAGACAGGTACTAAATGTGCATCCAAACCGTTGAATAGGTTAACCATCACATGACCATATCATGCCTCAGAAATCAATAATATCCACCATGTAAGTGGGCCACATAACAACTGAGGAAGAGGCAGAGGCAGATAGCTATAATGCTCCGGTGGTCCAAAAAATGAGTAACATTGATTTTGAGCTGTCACCTGAACAGACCCTTACAATCAACCATTTAAGAAATTGTCCAGTAAAAGCTTGAGCTAAGATTGGCGTTATGGAGCACCTCCAAAGGTGGAGGCATTCGCTTGGCTAGTGGGAAGAAAGGTGTTAACAGTTGGTAACCTTATCAAGCGGAAGTTGATTCTCCCGAATGTTTGTTTTTGCTATCAAGATGCGGACTCAGTGGATCATCTCTTCATTCACTGTTTGTTTGCAAAAAGGTTATGGGATTTTATTTTATTTTTCAACTTATTTGGAATAGTAATGGTGATCCTGTGTTCTATTGAGCAATTTTTTTTCTGGAGTGGCATGGTGGGGGCATAGGAAGATTGGGAAGAAAGTGTGGCATCTTTGTTTACCTGCAGCTTTATGGTTTCTTTGGCTAGAAAGGAATGATCGATGCTTTAGGAATCAAAGGGAGAAAGTTATGGAGGTGTTTCAAAGGGCTAAATCTCATACCGTAGAGTGGGTGTTAGCATCAAGGATTCCCACTCAGTTTCCTGTTAATTGGGTTGAGTTGTAATTTGATTTTTAGTTTTAGCCTTTGTATTCTTTGGTTGCGGCCTAATCAATAAATATCACATTGTTTTATATATATATATATATATATATATATATATATATATATATAAAACTTGAGCTAAGAGATTCTTTTGAACAAAAAAAAAAAAAGAAAAACAGAAAAGAATAGGGAAAAAAAAAAAAAAAAAAAAAGAGGAGCTAAGACTAGTGGAGTAGGTTGAGGTCAGACTATACTCCGCTATAAAGTTACAATTGGATTTCTTAGTTGATGTAGCTAGTTTTTCTTCCACGGCGATTTTCCTAGACTATTGAAGAGTTGTTGTCGTCATCATGTAAGCCTTATCCCAACTAATTGGGATCGGCTACATGAATCCTTTTCCACCATTCCACTCTATCAAGGGCCATAAGGCCCATAACTTCAGTTAGACCATAGGTCAAGTCTTTTCTTACGACCTCCACCCACATCCTTTTGGGCCTTCCCATTACTCTTTTAGAGCCTTCGACTTGTACCAACTCACTCCTAACTGACACAATTCTTGGTCTTTGTTGCGCATGACCAATCCATCCAAGTCTACCTTCCCACATCTTATTACTTATTGGTGCTACTCTTAAATTCCCTCAAACTCATCATTTTTAATTCTATCCTTCCTTGCCTTGCCACTCATCCATCTCAACATCCTCATTTCAGCTACACTCATCCTATGAAAATGTTGTTCCTTAACTGTCCAAGATTTTGTCCCATAAACCATGGTTGGTCTTATAGCCATCCTATAAAATTTCCTCTTTTAGTTTGAGGGGTAAAGACAATCACATAAAACTCCAAAGGCACATCTCCATTTCTTCCACCTCGCTTGAATTTTGTGGGTAACATCCTTCTCAATCTCTCCACTCTCATGAATTATCCACCCAAGATATTGAGAGTGGTCCTTCTAGGAAACTTCTTGGCCAACAATCTTAACAAATTCCCCGTTCCAACTCCAAATGTTACTAAAATTGCAATCCATATAGTCCATTTTAGTCCGAGTAGTTTTAAATCCTTCAAATTCTAAAGCATCCCTCAATGAATCTAGTTTTGTGTTCACGCCCTCCCTTGTCTCGCCCTTTGTCTTGCCAATTAAAACTATGTCATCTAAAAAACACATACATCATGGGATCTATTCCTACAAATGCCTCGTTAACTTGTCCACAATTAATGCGAAAAGGTACGGGCTCAAGTTGACCCTGTGCAAGCTTACAATAGTAGCGAACTCCCTTGTCTCTCTCTACTAGTGGTCCTCACATTTGTTACTGCACCATCATACATATCCTTAATCATGTGAATATATCCTCTTGAAACTCCTTTCTTTCCCAACACCCACCAAATTAACTCTCCAGGACCCCTATCATAAGCTTTCTCTAAGTCTATAATGACTATGTGGAGATCTTTCCTCCTCTCCCATATTTCTCTATCGCTCTTCAGTGGTAGACCTCCCTAACATGAAACCAAACTGATTTTCTGGTACATTCGTCTCATGCCTTAGTTTTTGCTTAACAACTCTTTCCCAAAGTTAAAGAGTAGCAAAATTAAATTACAATACTATATCATAATTCATATGACACACCTAATGAATCAGAAATAACAAGTTAAAACACAAGAAAATAGTTGACAATTATTAACAAGCGCTGAGTACTTTTTTGTTAAATATAATCCAGCAGACTCGTCTTTGCAAGTAAAATGAAGTAGTTGGGCTTAATTATTTTATTGTGATTCAAATTTCACTGCAAAAGCCATTTAAAAGAGAAAAGGCAACCCTTTTAGCATTTTGATGAGGGGAGATACTTCCTTGCATGAAGTTTTGAAAATTTTCAAGCCACAGTCCATAGAAGAAGGTTGTAACTTCATCTTGAAGAATATCTAC
This sequence comes from Magnolia officinalis, assembly GCA_021015155.1. Lineage (NCBI taxonomy): Eukaryota > Viridiplantae > Streptophyta > Magnoliopsida > Magnoliales > Magnoliaceae > Magnolia > Magnolia officinalis. The sequence goes on along the minus strand of JAJHSJ010000018.1, from coordinate 2,396,527 downwards.
TGTGTATTAGCTTCCACAATAATTTTATGGCAAAATCAACTTGTATTTTATTGCTAAAAAAAGAAATATAAACAAATTACATAAGAGAAGCCACATTAAAGAGCCCATCCATCTTCCCAGAAAATTGCCACTTTAAAATAAAACTCCTGGAAAATGAATAAAAATGTATTTTGCAATGTGGGAAGCTGCATTATAACTAAGCATGTAGAAACTGACTACTGACCTCTAATAGCTACAAGAAATTCACAGAATCCATCTATCTGTGCAAAGACTCAAGTGTAATCATTGAAAATGTACTTTTGAGTCAACAAATTCACAAGAATGACTCACCTCAATTCCCATCAAAGGCGGCATTTCAACCTGTGTGCATGCTAAGAACGTGATTCCCTCACGAACGATTTGGAAAAGATAGTGTGTTGGTGAAGCAATCACTGGTAGAAGCTATAACCCATAAAGAAAGAACATAACCAAATTAACTGGATGGAAAAAGCATTGCACAAAATGAAATGTAATTAAACCTACCTAGGATAAAATCTTCAAAAGATTTATGTACGTTATCATACCAATACATGCAATAAAAATGAGTTGTTGCTCTTAATACAGGACACACAATGTTGTCCCAGACATGTCATTTTGTGAATGCAAGGCAAAATACATAGAAGCCTTGATGATACATACTATTATTGTCGAAAAATATCGGCATACAATGAAAAGTTTATAAAGTGTGTTCACCACATTGATAATCATAACTCCTCTAGTCTCCTTTTAAAATAAGAGAAATCTAAGCATAGCTTGTGGTACCCTATCTGCTGCATACCAATCGACAAGTGGCAAGACAATCTGTGATGCAAACCATTATGAGCCCCACCATCGGGGTTACCCGAAATTGAAGCATGGTGCCGTGTGTCATGTGTCGTAAAAGTGTCCAATACAGCAAATTCCAAAAATCTAAGCATGGGATGCTTCCAAACACAAATAAATGTTGTTTACTAAATAAATATATCAATAAATAAAAGAAAATAATGAAAACAATAAAACCAATGGATTGTCAGATAGAAATTTAAAAGAATATTCACATTATTTCATTTATCAGCAAGAACATTCACATTGCTATAAGCAAAACCAATTTGTACCAGACTGAACTTAAAAATAAAAAAATAATAAAAATAATATAATATAATATAATATAAAAAAACAAATATTGGAAATCATGCAATAATCATGATAAGAAATAGTTGTTTGTATAAATAGAACAACAAACATCAATTAGCCTCTTAAAAGAATCACATTCCTGCAAAAGTACAAAAAGAGCAAGAAGAACAAGACTGGTGATTCTCTTTTTTACATGGACCATTAACAACAAAATGAACTCGAAACCTATAGTATTAGAGCGAGTCCATACGAACAGTTTCTTCAAGACCGAGAGAACAGAGGCAAGCTTGAGGGCATAGAGCAAGATATCTTCTGCTTGACAAAAGAAATTTACATAAAAAAAAAAAAAAAAAAAAAAAAAAAAAACAAGATACTTTTTTAATGAAACTTGAAATTCAATAGAAGAAGATTGCAAATCGAGCAAGTGAATATATCTACACAAGTGTCCAACAAGTGGAAGTTTTCAATAACATCAGGAGGACACTTTGTACATACAGATTTTGAACTGCCGTGTCATGTCAAGGAGTGCCCGATTGTCCCAAGTGTCTGGCACGGCAAATAACCAAAAGCATTGAACAGGACAAGGATCCAAGGAAAAACAATTACATCGGTTAAGGTTTTCGAATCCATCTATTTTTGGAGAGTGGCCTATTGACAAGAGGTCCCACCCAATGAACAACAGGTGTCATGCTTCTCTGCAGTGCACAACTTAGAAAAGCTCTTCTAAAGTATTCACACAATATTAATCCGCATGGACAAAAATTTCCCAACCTTCGTTAAGCCTCACTACTATTCAATTTCTACAGAAATGAGAGATTGCTTGGCATTATAAGATTATTATTTCAACAAAAATTATTTTCTTGAGCCATTCCATGCAACTAATCACATTTGTACAGAGTTAACATCACGCACCTTAAATGATTCCCCTTGAGCAATCACATAGTCCCAAAACCATGCGCATATCGACCGATCAACCTGATGCCCTGTTAGCTGTTTCTCAAGCATTACCTCCCTGTAGATTCCACATTGTGTAAATGATTCCATCAAATCAGACAACAGAACTAATAAGAGAATTGCGAAGGTGATCCATGCAAGGAGAGACTGAATGAGTGAATCATGGGAAATACAACCACATGGCGTGTGTCCATGGTGAGATGTGGGCCACATGAGCATGCCCTGGTCCAAGATTCATAGTCATCAAGTATGCTACAAGCACACAAGAAAAAGGACGCTTGGAGTGGGTAAAAAAAGGAACCATGAACCATATTCAAAATACACATTTGACCCACTTGATGAATGGACCTGCTAACCCTTTTGGACTAGGGCATGTCCACAGTGGGCCATGTTTGATGAATGGCCCAGATCTAACACGTGTGGCATGTGCGCCACACCTCTTCTGGCAAATTCACCGCGCACACAGTGAATTATTCAATGGGTTTTGCGAAGAGTGAATCAAAGGATCGACAACCTGAAGCCTCGCACATCATATGCAGGTTTTCAATTCTAACAGGGTGGGGCCCATGGTTCCGTAATCCAGACCGCCAGTCTGTTGTGCCCCCACCATTGATGGACAATGCAACACAAGTCTCCTCAACAGGACAAGCACAACCTTTCGATTTGGGGCCAATAAATAAACGGTTACGAAGAGTAATACAGCAACGGATCCATATCCAAATGAAAACTTTTCCAAGATCGGCAGATACAATCTTCCAATCTCGGAGATTTTTACGGAATAATCTACCACAGTGGAACATAACAGGCCAACGGTCTGGATCACCGAACCACGGCCCCGCTTGTCGGAATTGAGAACCGGCGTATGTTGTGCATCCTACAACCCCTCCATGCTAAGATACGCCGAAAGAATTCGTCTGCTAACCGACGCCGGTCGAGGGTGGAAGATCGACCCGAAACCGGAAAGAATAGAAGTAAAAAAACAAAAATTGGAAAATGGAAAATCTGATTTCTTGAGTATTTTGAAGGAAAAGAAGGGTTAGGTGAGACGAGTCAGAGCTTACCCTGAGTCTGACAGAAGGAAAATACACTGCAACATTTCTGTGTAGAAATCAATCTCAAAGAGAGAGAGAGAGAGAGAGAGAGAGAGAGAGAGGAGAGAAGACGAAGAACCAAATGTCTTACAGGTCGACGCGTCGGACCGGAGTTTTGATGGATGGTTGGCGAGAGTACACGCACGTTTGTGGAGCCGCACGTGCTACGTTTGCCATTTCTCCAGCCGAAAGGGCGCGGATTAGCTACTGACTGGTTGAGCAGCAATATCGCTGCTGAAGTGACGTCATCAGGTTTTTTGGGCCCCACCATGATGTATGTGTTGTATCCACACCGTCCATCCATTTCGAGAGACTATTTTACAGTATAAAAAAAATTTTGAGGCAGATCCAAAGTTCAAGTGGACCCACCACAGAAAACAGTGGGGATTGAACGCCTACCATTAAAAACTTTCTGGGGGCCAAAAAAGTTTTCGATCAAGTCTATATTTGTGTTTTCCCTTCATCCATATCTGTGTTGACTCATATACAGGTTTCGCATTAAATAAACATCATAGTGGGCCTAAAAATGAATCAACGGTGGGCGTCACTATATCCACTGTTTTCTATGGTGAGGTTCACTTGAGCCTTGGATCTCCTTCATTTTTTGGCTCATGCCATAAAATGATTTATCCAAATAGATGGACGGTGTGGATACAACACTTAAATCATGGTGAGGCCTACAAAACCAGGTGACGTCACTTCAGTAGGGAGATTCGCTACTGAACCAGTCAGTATCTAATCCGCGTCCCAGCCGAAACTCTTGCGTGGGTACGTGGGGAGCGTGCCTAGTTCGAACGACTTTACATTAATCAGATCCACCCCGTTCATCAGGTACAAGAAACCATTTTAGATCTTGATCCAACAAAAAAGAAGCTGATTCAAGCTCAGGTGGGCCACCCCAGATGGGAATTATACCTAAAACCTCTAAATTCCAGTTTTATGGCTCACATGGGATTTGAAATAGCGCGATTTTGGGCGAATGCTTTCATTCTGATGAAGCAAGTTAGATGAATGGATTGGATTAAATACAGAAACCGCGGTGGGCCCTACGCAAAGCTAATGGTGGGCATGCCATCCCTACTTTTTCCTATGGTGTGGCGTACCTGAGCTTTATATCCTCGTGAATTCTTGAATTATATGTAAGCGAGAGACAGCGTACCTAATGAACGGATTGGATCTCATTAACGTTCGACCCACGTTGCGTTACATACACTTACCGCGTACCTAAGCAAGTAACGCTGCTCCACTCCTGGGAGAGTTGTACCATACTCGACTACAGTATTACGGTTGATAAACAGGCACTTGTTTGAAGAGTCCTGTCCTCTGATTCTTGGCTACTTGTTTTTGGAAATAAGACCATTAGATACTTTTAATTTTTAACTGTCCAATAAACCACCAATCTAAATGGGAGTAATATTTTAGACAGTTTATTTGACTTGCATGCCACGTGTATTTTATAAGTATTTTTCCATCCTTTTAGCCATGAGCTCAACTGATTATTGTTAAATCGATGGTTAGGCTTGTGCATGATAGATTGTAATTGAGTCAGGTCCTTGCTAATTCAAGGCCAGTGAGGCCCACATGCAGAGATGATCTCTTCAGTGCTACAACAAATAAGCTATGGCCCACCAATCAGGTTTCAAGGATGATGTATACCTTCTAATTCTAATGTTAATAATCTACCCATTTGATCAAGTGGGCCACACATGCACACAAAAATAGACATTCTAATAGAAAGCAAAAAAATGATCGATTGATTGGAATGCCATATTTGTGGGATAAGATCAATCCACATATAAAATCAGATCCGGATGGGCTAGGTAAGGATAATATGACTTGAGCCCACGACCCGAAAATCGATTGATTCTTGCAAGGGCCAAAACCAGCCCATGGGCCAAGCAAATGGGTCCAAGCTCACACCACATTGCCACTCTTGCCACCGGTGATTCATGTAGCTGTTTTATTCTTCTTAACCATCCGTCTGCAGCATAGAGACCATGAGGTTTTAAGAATATTCTGTCACGAAGATATTTTAATATGGTCCATCGAGTGCAACACAACAGATGAATGGTCTTGATTCGGGAATTACACAGGTCCCACTAACCCATGTACACTGCAAAGAAACAGGCAAGCCAGATAGTGGATCCAAAAGACCTCCATCAATGGTGTGGATGACCTGCTGAAGAGAATTATGTGCAAGACTGCTTTTTTTAAAGAACTCGTCCATGCATTTTCCATGGAGGCGGCTTCCATGGAACTCAGATTTCTGTAACATCACTACCCAAAATGATCATATACAACAGATTACAAATTCAATTCGAGGGTTTAAGCTACTTCCAAAAAAGAAAAGAAAAACAAAAAACAGAAGTCATTGGCTTGGATCTTCCATTTTATGGAGTTTCTTTTTTCTGGTTGTTTGTTCAGTACGTGGGCCATCCTATCAATGGTCTGGATAATTGAACCATGGGCCCAAGTGTACAAACCAATACTGAGAAAAAATACAAACTCATGGCCTGAGAACTGTTTGATATGGCTTACAAAGAACCTTAACAAGAGTACTCTAACAAGCTACCACAAACAGTTTTCAGTTCCTTCAGATGAAACCTCGTTTTACAATGCTGAAAGATGGGAAAAATTTTCACTACTAAGAACCCTATCAGCCAGAGGATACAGTAGCAACAGAAAAAAAATAAAATTAAAATTAAAATTAAAATTAAAAAAAATGCTTGTTATGTATCCTATTTCTACAAATTGTTGGCAGAATGATGCCCAGAATCAACCAACGTTCGACCCGTCAAGACACAGGAAAAGGTACTTCCTGAAATGTCGAATTGCAGTGTGGTCTTATTTCTCTCCTTTTTTCTGTATAAACTCATACAACGCTGAATGCTGACTGTAGTGTCGACGAAACATGAGAAGCAATGGTCTGAGAAGCAAATGCTTGAATCTGTTTCTTGGCATCTGGATTGAAAAGAAAAAAAAAAAGGGTGTGAATGTTAAATTAAGACAAAATTATATTTCAACTGCCTGTATTAGATTGGCATGGGATGAAATTTTAGTAAACAGATGCAGAACTTAATGGTTGGAAGCAGCAGCTCTCATCAGCTCTCATCGAGGTTTATAACAGATAGAGAAATATACACTACCAGGAGACTTCAATGAAAGCTCTAAACTTGAAAAGAAACCAAGGAAAACATTTATTTATGGGGAGCCCTCACATGGTACCAGACGAGTGCCGAGTGGGGTACCTGTGTTCGTGATGCCCAACATGTCCAACTGGTACAGCCCTACATGATGTGCACCCAGCACAAAACACAAAAAACTTTGATACTCTGGCAGAGTGTGATAGACGATGTGCAGGCACTTTGAAATTACTTGGGCTTGGCTAGGCCTTATCCCAATCAATTGGGCTTGGCTACATGAATCCTTTTCCGCTATTCCACTCTATCATGGGCCATAACTTCATTTACATCATAGGTCATCAAGTCTTTTCTTACTACCTCCGCCAACTTACTTTTGGGCCTTCTTCTTGCCCTTTCAGAGCCTTCAACTGCTACCATCTCACTCCTAACCAGCGCACTTCTTGGTCTCCGTCGTACATGACCAAAGCATCGAAGTCTGCGTTCCCTCATCTTATTACCCATCCTGTTTGGTTTTCCAATTTCCTATGAAATGCAAAGTAGGCGAGCCACCATTATCATTTCCAGGTGTTTGTTTAAACTGGAATTATGGCTCATAAATCAAGAGTCAAATACACTTGTAAAGTAAAGTAAATTGTAATCATTATATTTTCACATTATAAAACTACCATTTTTACAATGATTTCTGGGTGAAACAAATGATGTAGTAAAATCATCATTGCAGTCAAATGTAAGTGATGTCACCACACAATTACAAGAGTAAATAATCATTACCCATTTACAGCCATTTACCATTGTAATTGGAAAACCAAACAAGCCAAGTTCCCTCGAATGCGTTCATTTCTAATTCTATCCTCTGTGTTGCCACTCCCCCATCTCAACATCCTCATTTCATCTGGCACTCTTCCCATGAAGATGTTGTTCCTTAGCTAACTAACATTCTTGTCCCATAAAGAATTGCTGTCCCATAAAGCCTGAACCGAAAATTATGCTCATTTGCTTAACAGACTATCAGATTGGTGGACATTCATTTGAATGTTAAAAATTGAAAATATCCCATGACCTTTTCAGCAAAGTGGGCGTCCACAAATCAGAGGTTAAGATTGTTAAACCAACCTGATTTCGGGACTGTGACTTCAACAGTGGGTTCCACAATCAATCATTTTAATTTGAGTTTATGTTTTCCATGTGCACAATTTCTGACTGCCTGCATATCAAGCGTCATACTCTGCAAGAGTATCAAATATGAAATAATTCCTCATCAAGCCAATCCACAAATTAACTTTCACCATTTTTCCTGATGAAACTGAATATTCACAATTTCACTTGGCGGCATCCATCATCGTCCAACTTGTCCCATATGTATCATAAAGAGACAGACGTACCAGGCAGTTCTACAAGGGCTAGACTATGATGCCTGTCACATTCCACTTGTCAGTGGCTTGCTTTTTGCACACTTAGCAAGTTGATGGCCATACCAGAAAATCACACAGACCCAACAATCTGCCTTCTATGGGAAGACTTCTAGTAGGAGAAAAAAGATAATTAAAAGAAATTTAACAAAAAAAAAAAAGAAAAAAGAGGGTAGTTAGCCAAAGTCCCTTAACCGTCCATTTTTTTAAAAATAAAAAATCCTCCAATAAAACAGTTGCAATTGTAAATCAGTGAGAATCTTCGCATATGGTCCATTCAAAGTAGGACCTACTAGATGTATGGTCAAGATCTCGTACTTGTTTGCCATATCTATGAACAAAGAATCACTGACAAGTTGAGAAAAAGAATGTGGAAATGTGCTAGGTTTTCTCATTCTAAAATAGCTTCCTTGTTTTCTTTTTTCTTTTTCTTTTTTTTTTTTACTCTTTTTTTTTTTTTTTTTTTTGAGAGGTAACAAAAAAAAATTATAAACAAAGCACGAAAAGCGTAAGAACAATACAACAGGAAGCCGAAGCCAGCCACCCAAAATTACAAAAAAAAAAAATAATAAACTCAACCATGGTGTCCTTGTTACATTGATTGTTGCGACAATAGAAATGAAAGCCATGAAAACAATCATGAAAGAAACAGATGATGAGGCCCTGCTATTACTTTATGCAACAATAGGCTTCCAAAAGGATTAAAATGAAACAAATGCATACCTTTGCGGCATTTAGTGAAGCCAACAATATTAGCAATGCTGAGACTTAAGCAAACTCCAATAACCAGAAGATAATCAGCTTGGAATCTTAGGAGTGAAAATATTCCAAGGAATATCCACGCAACTGCCTGCACGGTGAAAAACTCAATGTTAGAAATAGATGCCAAGCTATAAGAAAAATCCCAAGATATCTGTAGGTTTTAAATGTTATTGCATATTCTTCGTTCTGCCATAAGGGCATTGTTGCAACTTTCTGCAAATGCATGGCCCATGATTTTCTGACTCATTGTAACTCTGCTTATATATACCACCTTTTCTGGTAGGTAAAGAGAATGGGGCTGGTGCCTAAACGTGCTTGTGTGAGGGTGATACGCATGTGTATGTAAACATGTAAAAATACATATAACATGTGAATCATGCTTCTGTGAGTGTATGCACATGTATATAAACATGTAAAAATACATATCAGATATGTAGTTGTGTCATACCTACACGTTTGTGTACATGTGCACAACTAAAAGATTGCAAGTCTTAAGAAGTCTTAAGAATAACGAACTACAAGATTGCAAGTCTTAAGAAGTCTTAAGAATAACGAACTAAAAGATCTTCATAATCTCATCACATTTATGCTATTATTATAGCCACGACTCAAGGCTGTGTTTTGCTCCTGGCCATTTCAAGATCAGAGAATTATTTTTTTAATTTTCGAATTGCAACTCTTACTAGAATTTCAGGATTCCTACTGTTAGTAGAATTACAAACTGGGGCTATTTTGTGTTGAATTGGAAAGAAAGAGCTCTTTGACATCCACACAAGTATCATTTCATGATTTTTGAAATTCCACTGAGTAGCAAGCCCAGCAATCACGAACCATTATTCTTGTGGCATGAGCCAAATGCAGCCTAATCTCTAGTAGATTGCAAGCCCATAACTCAAGTTAAAGCTTCGAACAATATCTACAAGTGGATTTACTTCTGAAAAGAAGGCAAATGTCCAACGAAAAGGGCACCTCTTTCACTAATTGATGAAGGTTGTTAGGAAGGATAGAGAGGAAACACAGGCTACTCTAGTCAGCAGCAAAATTACCATACATTCTATCATAAATGCTTATGCATATTACTTACCGTAAGGTAAAGTGTCCACCAAAAGAGCCATGAATCCTTCTTGTTCATCCGAGCCAACGACTATAAAAAATAAATAAATAAAAAGATGACATAAAACATGATATGCATAAACATCCTCAAGCCAAACGCATATCAAGGAAAATTATAACGATAAAAAAATAAATGACAAAAACGAGATGCCCATTCTAGCAACTTCCACAGCAGGTTTGGCACAGCTAAAATGAATGCATTCTCAAAAGAAAAATATGGAGGACCTCTTGATCAAGGCACTCATACTTCCACACGCTTTCCCCTTGCTCGTCTATTTCATTCCACCACCTTAGACCAACCAATATCCGTCCACTGACGTTCTTGACTACCCAAAAATCAAGAGCTGCGAGAAGAACAGTAACCACGAAGATGATGACAAAGCTGCTAACAAACAGCGCCGATAGGATGTAGAATGCTAAAGCAGTGGCCTGCAAGGAAAAAAGTATTAAAAAAAAAAAAAAAAAAAAGGTAAGTACACTAAAAAGGATTCAGGCAGTGGATATCGGAAATGCCTAGAATGGTAAAATACTAGACCTTGAAGAGAACGTGGAAGAAACATGTCTTTGGGTTGGCATAGTTTTCCGCTACATTCTGCACATAGCAAGACCATGCAATGTTTAGAAAATGTGTGTGTGTGGTGTGTGTTGTCTGTGGGAGCACTCGCAGTTGAAACTCAAGAGGGCCTCCATACACAAGGCCACCCTTGATCCTGTGATAACCCGATACAAAAGTTGCACAATTGGACAATTGTAACTGTCCAAATAATGGACTTTTGTGCAATGAACGTGACCTTTGGCACACTTCAACAATCTTAACTGTCCAAATAATGGACTTTTATTTAGTGCATGTGGCCTTTGGCACTTGTATATATCCATGTGCAATCTGCTGAGGAGCCCACAGGATAGGCAGGCATTTGCATGGGATGAAAAGCTCCATTAGCAAGAACGGGCCTATTCAGGGTAGACTTGTGAACTAAAATTCGGAGACTTGCACAGACTGCCTGCCGTTTTGCTAGCAATGAATGAGGAATATCCACTGAAAGAAGAAAGCATAATCATCTAGACCTTATCCCAACAAAGTGAGGTCGGCTACATGAATCTCTTTCCCCCATTCCACTCTATCAAGGGCCATAATTTCAGTTCAACCATAGCTCATCACGTCTTTTCCTACTACCTCACCCATGTCCTTTTGGGACTTCCCCTTGCTCTTTTAGAGCCTTCCACAGTTCTTAGTCTCTGTTGCACATGACCAAACCATCTACCGTATACTTCCCTCATCTTGTTACCTATTGGTTTTACTCCTAACTTCCCTCGAATGCATTCATTTCTAATTCAATCCTTCCTTTACTGGCCACTCATCCATCTCAACATCCTCATTTCAACTACACTCATCCTACAGACATGTTGCTCCTTAACTAATAACTAACCAACATTCCGTCCCATAAAGCATGGCTGGTTGTTGGCACTGGAAAATTCACCTTTCCAAGTTGTGTCAGGGCTGAGATTAGTATGGTGGTTCTAGTACACTCAATCAAGAGTTAAAGTGGGACAAATGCTACAGAAGGCATATTTTGACTCAAATGTTGACAAATCAAATTGTCTCGGATCAAGGTGGTTTATGGCTCATTGGAGAACTGGTTATCTTTCCAGCAAGCCCAAGTTTGCTCCAATCCGAGGTGTAACGAAGAAGTTCCGGTCTGTTAATGGAAATTGTGCATGGCTAACATCGCGAGCAAAGTGAGACACGCTAGCAAGGACTTTGGCCCCACTTTTGACGGGTTAGATGGTCTCCAATTAAAGTGATTTCGATCCCATTTGAAAGCTTATTGAATTATTTTTCCAATGAGCCCGAGATCATCCCAATCTAACTTATAACAAAGAAGCTATGGGTGTTTTTAATAAAGCTGCATAGTGTTGCTAGACTCTAAGCACGAGACGAAATGAATATTCCGATCCGAACAACGAGATCACAACACGTTCCTCTTTGCTAAGTGTGATACAACCGTCACATGAGAAGCTCCTTCATTGCCTATAAATACCCTTGAGGGAAGCACATTTGAGATCAGATTGGACAGAGTTTCAAATATCCACCTTTTAGGAACGTTATGGACAAATGCTCCTCCCCAGACCTTCCTGAGGTGCCTTCCTCAGGAAATGCGACCCTGTACGCATCATCTGTTCCCCTTGAAGAAAGTGTCAATTGGTGTTAAATCACCTTGAAGTCTATAGAAGATGGGGCGGTACGATGACATTCCAATTTGAAGATGGTCGCAGTCAACACCATTGCATCAGCAACAGATGCAGCACAGCCCAGAGCGTCGATTAGATAGGCTACACTGAACATCTCTTGCAAGTTGCAACAACTATCTAGGATGACAAGACCTCAACACGTGTCCATTTGCATGAGAAAATATCTAAGGCTTTCAACACATGTCTACAACATGAAGAGATGTGCAAGACCGCAACACCTGTCCATTTACATGAGATGATGTGTAAGGCTTTCTACGCATGTCCATCCACATGAGGAGATGCCTAAGACTTCTAATACTTCCACGCATCTTGAGATCAACACCATTCATTACATCTTTTGATATGTGTCAACCCAATCTTTCCATCGTGATCAACATCACCCAATTGTCCATCACATGGGCCGTACCCATCAGCACTGCCCATGCCCAACGCCCACATATCCATCATCTTCATATCATGAATAAAAAATATAAAATCTTCATATAATGTATGGCTCACATCGCCAACACCTTCATGTCATGGATGGCCCATGTGGTCCGCACCTTCATCTTGTGGCAGTGCCTTAATGCAAAGAATGGTCTCCATGCATGTTGGTAGTCTCACTCCCCATGACACGCATGATGCTTTTTGTCTTTATGCAACAAGATGGCCTTTTGTCTTTATGCAATGTGAGGATCTCACTCTTCATGCTACGTGAAACCCCCTTTCTCTCAGTGCCCTCATCACAGTGGGCCATGGGCTACACTCTCAATGCCATCATTACCAAGGTATTCCGTAACGGTAACGGTGGCCGTAACGGCCACCATTGTTACCTTTACAATACGGGCACTAACGGCCGTTATGGCCCTCGTAACGGCTATTACAGTCTCCTTTTTTTTTCTATTGAAAAAAACCTGAAAAACCTATATCGGCCCCGTAACGGGCCGTTACGGGGCCATTACAGCCTTTACGGGTCATTTTATCCGTAACGGCCGTTACGACCTTTACGACCCTATAACGTGTAACAATTGCCACCGTTACATTTACGTAATGGCCTTTACGGCACACCATGATCATTACTCACATTGTCCATTGGTGACACCCCGTGATTAGTGCCATCCATCATGTGAGCCATCGTCAATGCCTTCCTCACATGGCTTCCAATTGGCTTTCTCATCGTCATGTGGCCTTCGTTTACACCTTCACCCATCGATATGAATATGGTATCGTATTGGCCGATACAATCGTATCATATCCATATCGGCACGAGACGATACGCGATACATGACAGCATGTATGCCAATGTGCAAGCGGGCGCAGTATTAAAGCCGTCCATCAAGTGGGTTTGACCATATAGATGTTCTTGAAAACTTACTCCAGTCTGCATAACAGGTGGGCCACTATGTTAGAAACAAGTGAATGGTTTAGGAAAAAAATTGGCAAAGTTTTTTCAGCCATACTTTTGTTTCATTAGGCCCACCTGACTAGCAGACCAACCCGGTTCTTCAGCTTGAATGTCAACACAGAGGGCCCCTCTTGATGAATGGACTGGATCTCATATCTATGCATAATTTAGGCATATGTGCTGCTGTGTGCAATAACTGATGCATGCAAGCATGCAGGCTTAGTAAAGCAGCTGGATTTATGCAAACTGGTTTAAGAAGAAAACCGAATGGTAAAGTAACAGTTCGATGAGGAAGAGAAATATGGTGAATCCAACTGTGACTTAGGTCGCTCAACCTAAATCAGAGTTTGAGAGTAGCTCTGGCGATTTAGGTAACTATGGGTTGCACTATCACGTTGAATTGCAATTGCTGGTCTATAGTCCATTTGGATGTGGACCAACCTGATCAAATCAGAAACGATATCCCCAATCTCTTTCGCTTCAAGGGACGGAGAGGAAACAAAAGCAATTGGAAAATGGTGCCTATTTTGTGCACTGTCCATGTCTGATGGGAATGTTATGGAGAATCCAAGTGTGCTGCTCTTAAAAATTTTGATGCATGAATGTCTGAAAAATAGCCCCTACATAAATGGAATACATAAGTAAATACAAATTCTTGCATTTGAAACCATGAAAATACTTTGGATTAGTCCCCTATTGGAAATAATTTCCAGCAAAAGAGATATTTTGAAATTCCTTGGAGGAGAGTGCTTGCAAATTCCAGGGTAATAACTAATGAATGTATTAACAAATACTAATTCTTGCATTTGGGCCTCTGGAAATACTTGGAATTGGTTCCCTGTTGGAACTCATTTCCACCAAAAGAGACGTTTTAAATTTCCTTGGGAGGAGATTGCTTGCAAATTCCAGGTTAATGAATACATAAGTAAATACAAATTCTTGCATTTGGGCCTATGAAATTACTTGGAACTGGTACCCCTTGTAACTCATTTCCACCAATAGGGATGTTTTGAAAATCCTTGGGAGGATATTGCTTGCAAATTCCAGGGTAATTAATTCCCTGCAATGTATTCAATAATGATAACAATGGCCGTAAGGACTGCTACAGCTGTATAACAATCTTTTTTTTTTTTACAAAGTGTATCAGACCCACATTAGACTGTCATGGGCCCATATCGGCTGTTACAGTTTCCAGAACGGGCATTATATCCCCATTTTGCGGAACGGCTTCCACCATCATCGTTACATATCATAACCATTTTTAATCCTATGATTCCCTACCAACTATCATATTTTTCGAATTCCCTATCCTATGAATATGCATTGCATAGTGTAATTCATGGTGACTCGTTCCTAGTATCCAGACAGTTTCTGGATTCCATAGAATTTTATTCCTAGTACCAAAGCATGACAAATGGCATCTATTTCTCAGGGATTTTTCCTGGAAAGAAATTCTTTAGGCCTTTTTAGGGGTTGTTTGGGTGCTTGTGAAATTCTTAGTTGCAAAGACTTTAGGGGTTGTTTAGATGGTGGTAAATGGGGCAAGTAGTAAATGATTTACTAGCAAATCATTTACTACTTGTGTTTGGATGCTCTAATTGCCAGTAAATCATTTACTACTTGTACATGATTTACTAGCAAAGCCCCCTTCTCATTTACCAGCAAAAAGGTGAGTTTTCATTTACTAGTAAATGAGGAGATGGCATTAGCTCTATTTTTTGAATGAAAGCCTATAAAGCAGATTTCATTTACCATTTACAGGCTATCCGTAATAAATGATTTACTAGTAAATCATTTACAACTTCCAAACAGACAGGCTGTAAATCATCTACAGCCTTTAAGTGATTTACTAGTAAATCATTTACAACGTAAACCATTTACCACCATCCAAACTACCCCTTACACTTTCCCATCCGAATTGCGATTTCCTTCCTAGGTTTCATATAAAGTGTCTCGACTCCATATGGCAATTGCATTGCTATGGAGCCAGACCTGAAAGAAATGCAAACGTAATTTGAGGGCTACTTCCCCATCCCAAATACGAGGAGACAACGTCAACTTTTATTTTTTTCCTATTGATTAAACGGAATTCTACAAAATCACAATTCAATCCACTTGTGCATCCAAACACTACCAAAAAGGAAGATCAATCACAGCAACGAATAGAATCAGAAGTCCCACAAAATTAATATAATTTACAACCAAAAAAAATTTTCACAGGAAGTATAGAACAATATCAGTTGGCGTAATTACAATATGCAATCGACGAAAAGGATATATCATTCGAGATACAGTTTCGAGATCGGGTCGAAGCGTTGAATCGATGGGAATGAAATTTCTAAAAGAAAAGAAGGGTGCATTTGGTCTGGTCGGAGATTTCATGATATTTCGTGAAATTTTGGTGCATCCAAACACACCCGAAAAAAAAAAAAAAAATCATCAATAAATTGATTTTGTTGTATAAATGGTGATGGGATCTTGCCCTAACCTGATCCATTTCGAGACGATGATTTTTGCCGAGAGGGGGTTGGATTGAATGGATGGTATAGATTGAATGATGCTGAACGGATGGCCCAGATTATGAGAGAGAGAGAGAGAGAGAGAGAGAGAGCTTCTTTGCCTCAGCGCTGTTGAGCTGATTTCATTTCTCGCGGGGAAGATGATAGGAATTATAAGATACGCGGTCGGTGTCTTTGTACAGTATACGCGGGTTTTTACTTCCGAGAAGGAGGCTACGGGTCGGCCATCCGGACCATTGGTTTGTTGAGTCGTTGCGTGGACGGACTATGATGGACAGGACCTAGCCAGAGACGGACGGTTCTTTAAGGGGCTCTTTGGAGCCCACCGTGATGTATGTGTCTTATCCACGCCGTCCATACATTTTGACAGATCATTTTAAGGACATGAGATAGAAAAAGAGTCAGATTGAAGGCTCCAAGGCTCCAGTGGACCACACCACGGGTTGCATCGAGGATTGAATTCCCGCCGTTGAAAACTTTCTAAGCCCATCAAGATGTTTATATGCAAGACATCTTGTTCGTAAGGTCATGTACACCTAGACAAGGGAAAACATAAACATTAGCTTGGTCCAGAACTTTTGTGCCCTGATAAGTATTCAATGGTACGAATTCAATCCCACGACTTCAATGTGGTGTGGTCAACTTGAGCTTTTGATTTATCTCATACATTGGATTCATGCTTTCATTAATTCTTCCTTTTTTTTTTTTCGTGTAATTTTATAACTTTTCTTTTATGAATAAAAAGTAATTAAATTTCATGAAATGAACAATTTTTTTTAAATGGATTAAAAGAAGACTAAACAATACTAATTTTATTAATATTTGAATTAAGCTCGTTACAATCTATACGATATCAAAATAAACTATAGAAATAAGCAAACTAGAGATAAATACTTGATCCATTTATAAGGATAGATGATTGAAGTGGGTAGTCAACAAGATGTGACCAATAAGATATACGCCTACGTAAGAATTCAGTTGATTGGAATCCAATAAAGTGGGGTTATACATATTTAATCTAATCATATGGTAGCGACGGCACTAGATAGTAGATATCTATATTAAGATAAAATAAAGGATATGCTAGCTTTGGATACAAATAAACATACATATAAAAGATAGACAAAATGTATTTAGCGTGGACCTCAAGCTTATTTCTGTGTACTCCTTTTTTATTGGTCATTAAGACGACTAAACCCTTGTTGGGTTTCCTTATTCATTCAAGAGGCCTTTGTGTGCATCCAAGACCTTGTGGCTTTCAAATCTACATGTATATAGTCAGTCTATTGATGTTGCGTCTAAAAATAAATCAATCATGGGAACCTCTATTGTTGATCTCAGACTTCAAAATAATCATGGGCATTAATGCATTTGAATAACCCAATCAAACCACTTCCTGCATGACCTCTAACTCTCCCTCCCTTCTGACCGTGGTCCTGGAGAGGTTAGATGAGCTATTGAGCTCTCTTGTTCTAGATGAGCTATTGAGCTCTCTTGTTCTCTTAATTCCGACTGATATACGGCCAAGCCTTGATTCACATGGTGTTCGTTATATGCTAATTTAGGGTTTGATTTGCAATCAGATTTTCCTTGAATATTAATTCGATATTCAAATATCTAGAATCTTCGTAACCGTTGCAAAGTTTTTGAACGTCTTTAGTATGATCTTCCATTTTACATTTTATAATGATTGTAAGAAACAACTTCATTGAGTGAATCATAACTATATTCGTGATATGATTCTTTCCCTAAGTGAGTCTTTATAAACGTATTAGGCACACTGCCTCATTAACTGGCTTGTTAATCATGGCCACGTGGTAGGGAACATTTCGTTCTCCAAAAAATATGCGTAAGGGTATGTGTTATTATACTAATGACAAAATGTGTATCGTCAAAATAATATTAGACGAATACACCTTCAAGTGCGAGTATGATTTCCGTGAGTACTAAACCCATAACATTGATATTTGACGCCTTTTTATTGTTCTACATCAAGATGCCTAAAATGAGTATAGTCACTTTCAGCTATACTATGGTTTTAAAGCATAGTGTTTGTACACGAGATTAACAATATCTAATGGCTCTATTTATGAAAAAAATGCAACTTGATCATTCAATCAGTGAGTCGGTTTGGGCCATAAGAGGATGGTGTCATACAACACATATAATGGATTAATTAGATATCATACACATATCGTGGTGAATCCAAATCCATATGCATATGCATTGTCCATTCCACCAGCCTAAGCATGAGAGAGAGACCTTTGATATGCTGGGAGTGTGTGATGGATGATACACATGCACTCATAAATTGCTCACGAGGCATACAAGTAGCTAGGTTAAACTGTCCAAATTATGACTATATATAGATGTATAATGAAATCAAAATAAAGTACTAATTTTTTTAAAATTTTTTTTTATTATCAAACTAGCACACTTATCAGATAGCTAAGGGTGGGTTAGGTTTTATGTATTATAGTGTAATTTAAAGTAACTGAGTCATCATTATCTTTTTTGACGTATTTTGATAACAGAGAGTTACAATACAATAAGTGAGTGTCAAATAGAAGTAAAATAAATACACGTATTCATTATATTGTCCACATATTAATTGTAAAACAAACAATGATAGGGCCTGTTTGATTTTCCAGCTCAAGTGTAATTACCATGTAAATGGGTAATAATTATTCACCTAGGTAATTACTAAAGTAGATGTGACAACTTACCTTTTGAACACTTAATTTTACCATGTAAATGGGTAATAATTATTCACCTAGGTAATTACCAAAGCAGATGTGACAACCTACCTTTTCAACACTTAAATTGAGAAATTTACAACATCAATGTGGGGCCTATTATGATATATGTTACTTATCCACACCGCTCATTTGTTATGCCAACTAAATTTATGGCATGATCAAAAAAATGATGCAGATCCAAAGGTTATGTGGACTACACCACATGAAATAATGGGAATCGAGCGCCTATTATTAAAAACTTCTTTGGACCCTTAAAAGTTTTGGATCAAACTGATATTTGTGTTTTCCCTTTATCCACACCTGTGTGACCCTATGAACGGGCTAGATGATGAAAAAAAACGTCATTGTGGGCCCAGTGAAGAAAATAACTTTCAATGGTAGACAAATTAAGGCCACTATTTCCTTTCATGTGGGCCATTTGAGTGTTGGATCTGCCTCATTTTTTGGTTAATGTCCCAAAATGTTCTAATAAAATAGATGGATGGTGTGGATATATCATATACATTATGGTGGAGTCCACATATTTAAGTCAACACTTTTGTTTCAATTTTCAAGGCGGAATTACTCTCATATTTTCCAACAAAGGGAAAAAGTAATAATGACTTGTTTACATGTATCATGGAAAATCAAACAGGGTAATTATTGTAGTCACTACACAGTTACAAGGAGGCAATGATTGTCCACTTTCTACTAATTACTTTTGTAATTGGAAACAAGCTTTC
Source organism: Magnolia officinalis (assembly GCA_021015155.1). Lineage (NCBI taxonomy): Eukaryota > Viridiplantae > Streptophyta > Magnoliopsida > Magnoliales > Magnoliaceae > Magnolia > Magnolia officinalis. The sequence goes on along the minus strand of JAJHSJ010000018.1, from coordinate 2,377,269 downwards.
CAAGCAATACCTAAAAGTAAATAAATTCAATAATCATAATTTCACTTAAAAGTAAAAAAATCCCATGATCTTATTTATAATTAAGTGTTCGAGAAACAATGGTCAGGATTGTTCAATTTTGGCCTATTAACTTAGTGGTGGTGGGCTGTACAATCTGAGTATTGTAGCCAATTCAATCAAAAAAAAATATCTTGCTCCCGGAAATTCTGGGCCCCAGCTGGGTTCTAATGGTGGGCGTTTAATCCCCACCGTGTCTTGGTGTCGCCCATTTGAGTATTGGATCAATCTCGTTGTTGGGCTCGCATGCTAAAATGATCTGGATGAACTTATAGACGTACATCTCGGTGGGCCCCACACTGGGTTACACGAGAGTGGATTGGCTAGTGACCCTGCCACTAGCCAATGGCTAGTAGTCGGTGCTCTGTGATCCTCACCATAATATATGTGTTTTATCCATGCTGTTCATCTATTTTTCTAGATCATTTCATTGCCTTAGGAATACATCTAAGGAAACAGTGTTGATTGAATGTCCATCATTAAAAACTTCCCGGGGCACAAAAGTTTTGGATCAAGCTGATATTTGATTTTTCCCTTCATATAGTTATGCATGGCCTAATTAACAGATTGGATGTCAAATAAAAAGGACAGTGGGGCCTAGGAGGATTTTAATGGTGGGTATTCAATCACTACTGTTTTCCTGTAGTGTGGTCCACATGAGATTTGTATACTCCTAATTTTTGGTATGAAGCCCTAAAATGATATTTTAAATTGGATGGACGGCATGGATAAAAGTCATACTTTATATTGGGGCCAACAGAGAATCGACCACTAGCCACCGGGCTACGGGCAGAGACACTAGCCAAACCGCGTCTGGCTACACGGGCTCGGTGCATCAGGGGTTACACGCAACTCGTGCTGTCTGTTTTGAAAATCTCTTACTAGAACAAGAAAGCTCAGGCAGGCATCTCGGTTGCTATCTCGCAGAAGCTGAAACACCTCTCGCTCTCTCTGCCTCTCTCTCGTTGGGGATTTTCAGAAGAGGAGAAGATAGAGAAGAAAGATGGTGAAAGTTCGCATGAACACGGCGGACGTGGCCGCTGAGGTGAAGTGCCTGCGGAGTCTGATCGGAATGCGATGTGCCAACGTCTACGATCTCTCCCCCAAGGTGGGTCCCACATCGATTCTTCATCTCAATTCCAATAACTAAAACCCTAGATCCAACGAGCTCAAATACGCCCACTTATTTGTTCGATCAGGAATTCGTTTCTGCTTTTTTTCTTTATTCAATTGACTGTTTGATGCTTCTGTTGGAATCCTTCAATTTGAGTATATACGATTTTTTTTTCCCGAAGAATCAGAGCCACGCAGAAGGCGGGTCATGCCATGAATATCACCAGACACAAAAGTCAGGCTAGTACACTAGTCAGGCATGCCACACCGCACGGAAACTATGTAGGTTTTGAATACGCACATCGCCTACCTGATGAGTGGACCAACCTGATATTTGCACTGGGCAATTCGTTGTGTGGTCCACCCATCATCTATTCAGGTTATTAGAGTTGATTTTCATTTTTGAGAAATTCTTGTAATAGAGAAACTTATCCAATATAATATCCCCTTATTTGAGAAAACCGAATTATGTAGTTTTTCAGCGCAAACAATGTATGGTCCATTTGGGTGTACCCCAATTTGCAAGTGCGATGAATATTTTAGTGTAGCGGATGGTTATCAATTCCGTTATGCGTCTGTGGCAGCTTATGAAATGGGTCCTTGTTGTGTGGAGTACCACTTTTCCACCTTATCTGCCTCAAATGAATAACTGGAACATTTCAGGTTAGATTAATTCAGGTGGAAAAGCAATCCCTTTGGCTGACTTATCCGGGACACATCCAAATTGTAGTATCATGTCACTATCCATGTATGGCTATAACTAATTTTATTTATTTATTTGTTTCTTGCGATGCCAATTGCTCAAAGCTCATGTAGTGCATTCCTGAGCTGTTCTTCTTGCCTCAAAGGGCATGCTCGAGATTTCATTGTTGGGAAAAAGGAACTGTACGGGAGACGTTGAATCTGTGGACCACCTGTTTATTCATTGCTCATTCATGCAAACAGTGCGGTCTAGCCTTTTCAGCTCACTATGTGTGTCTTGGGCGACGTTGGACACAACGGCGAGTCTGCTCAGGGACTGGCACGGAGTGAACCTCAGGAAGGAGGGGGCTGAGTGGAGACTGGCGATGTTGGCCATAATTTGGACAATATGGGGGGAGAGAAGTGGAAGATGTTTCAATAATATCAGCAACTTTGCACCTCAAGTTATTTGTAGGGCTAAGTTTTGTTTGGTAGAGTGGGCCTCTTGTAGGAATATAAGGATCGTAATCTTCTGTTTGCTTGAGTGGGTTGTTTTGGTGCACCATCTCGGTGCTCTTTTAATAAAACTTGCATTGCTTTCAAAAAAAAAAAAAGAAAAGAAAAAAAGAAAAAGAAGAAAAAGAAGGTAACTGGTAGTTTGTTTGGTTCTTTGTTCCTTTGCAAGTTCTGCTCTCATAATGGATACCTTCCTCTTTCTTCATGGTGCATTTGGACGTATACCTCATCCAAATTCTGGTGGAATGGATGGTTCTCTATTCATCTATGTAGTTGGGTGGCAGGGATTTTGGGAACCACACAGTATGCAGGATCTCATTTTTCCACCACAAATCAATGTCCCAGACATTTCACATTAAACCTGAAATGCTTTGGATATTAATTTCGGTGAGGAGGCACCCCACCCGTCCAACCTTTTTGGGGACATCCAAATGCAGCAGCCTTGGAAGAAAAGAGCTATAAATCTTTAAATTGGCCTACTGGACTGGTATTGGGCTTTTGGATGTAACATGTTCTGTCTCCTATCTATGAATGCTACATCTGATATTTTCTTTAAAAATATTTTTTCAAAATTTCCGCATTTTCTTCTCAAAGTTGATGCTGTTGAGCGATGGGGTACTGAAATTTTGGTTTTACCAAATTCCAACTACTGTTTGTGAACCTGAATTCCATCTGATTAATTTGAAAGTCTTGTGGACTACATTAACATTGTCTGCTTTCCTGTTGGCATTTCTTTATCTACAGACCTACCTATTCAAGCTGATGAACAGCAGCGGAGTTACTGAATCTGGAGAGAGCGAAAAGGTTTTGTTGTTGATGGAAAGTGGTGTAAGATTGCACACGACTGCATATGCTCGGTGGGGCTCAGATATATCTTTGGCATATAGTTTTTCTTCATGGAAGTGCCTATTTATGACTATGAGGCTCCTTCTACTGTGCTATATTTGTTTTGACTTCAAGAAATTTATGATTTTGCTATTTTTAGGGACAAGAGCACAACTCCTTCTGGATTTACTCTTAAACTAAGGAAGCACATACGCACAAGAAGGCTTGAAGACGTGCGGCAACTCGGATATGATCGTGTACAGCCCGTGGAATTTCTTTTGTTCTTCCTAGATGTTTGCGGTGTTGAAATAACTGATTGTGGCTACAAAATCATTGGAAAAAACTTGCTATGCTGGATGCTCCGTTGAATTGAATTGCAATTACTTGCCCAATAAAGTTGACATGCCGACCCCAATTAATTGGGATAAGACTTATATGATGATGATGAGCCCGATAAAGTTGACATAACTGAACTTGAATTCCTTTCTTCAAATTCATATCATGGGTTTTTGCTTCAATTGCAATTATGTTACTTTTAAGTTGGAATAGAAAGGAATATAACTCCAATTTGATAGGTAGAAACATCATTAATTTTTGTCTTTTCTTATTGACTAAGCTGAATGTTTGCAATTCAATTCACTTGCGCATCCAAAAGTAGCCTAAGTGTATTTTCTCTGTGAGAAGAAATTAATTGCTTTTGTCCAATTCTTTGGCTTACTGCTGACTTCTTTTACCTTCTCTCATTGTGATTAAACTTTTGACTCATTTGCTTTTTAAATTCTTTCCAGATTATTCTTTTTCAGTTTGGACTGGGTGATAATGCTCATTATATTATCCTGGAGTTGTATGCCCAAGGAAACATACTTCTCACAGATTCTGAATTTGTTGTCATGACACTTCTCCGATCACACAGGTTTGTGATTCACATCGTGCTTGATATTCATGTCTGATTGTAAAGTTGTAAAGTACATACTCTAGTTGCACTAATATCTGGAAATAGTAATGAAATCTCTTTACATGATGCCATGATGGTAGTGACAAAAAAAACGAGAACTTCTACATGATGGTTGAAACCATTTTCATTAGCTGCTTGAATCCCATTTAAACAACTGTGCTGTAGCAGGTTTTTTTTTTTTTTTTTTCCTTATAAAATGCATGTGTAATTTTTAAAGCAGACCAAACCTGTATGGACCATCTATTAACCCTTGTAGCAATGTTTTGGGTCAACCTCAAACATAATACCTGCCCCTATTCCGATACCCTTTGTTTCTTATCATGCTTCTTTTATATACATGTTTCCCATATCATACCTACGCTACTTGCAATGTTTCCCTGAAGCCTGAACAACCCTCACATGCCTTTGCTTATGTAATATCATTCGGATATCAAATGCAGAAAGAGACCAACATATATGTTGCCCCAGAATAATATAGGAATGCTAACAAGATTGTGCTTTATTTATTTATGAATTTTAGTTAGTTAGTTAGTTAGTTAGTTAGTTAGTTAGTTAGTTAGTTAGTTAGTGTGTGTGTGTGTTGTGTGTGTGTGTGTGTGTGTGTGTGTGTGTGTGTGTGTGTGTGTGTGTGTGTGTGTGTGTGTTGTGTGTGTGTGTGTGTGTTGTTGTGTGTGTGTGTGTGTGTGTGGTGTGTGTGTGTGTGTGTGTGTGTGGTGTGTGTGTGGTGTGTGTGGTGTGTGTGTGTGTGTGTGTGTGTGTTATACACTGTATTGTAAATGCACGATATGCTTGATTTTAGATGCTTGATTTTAGGGTTGAAATGCCCATCTAACCTTTTCTTGGAAGCACAAGAGAGCTCAGGTCTCAAGCTTTGATGTTTATTCCTTCATGCCATTCTTGTTGTAAAAGCTAGTAAGATATTTTGTTTATTTGTGCTTGACTTCTTCTGTGATATCATTGTTACATGGGTACAATGGTGTCTTTGAAGATTGGGCTATTATGTTCTTTACTGAGTTTGACGTAAATGATATAATTTCACTCTAGCTTATCACCACTAAGTTATCGTTCTCTAATGTGAACTTGTTAACCATAGGGATGACGATAAAGGGTTGGCAATTATGTCACGCCATCGGTATCCAGTTGAAGCTTGTCGTGTTTTTGAGAGGACTAGCATTACTAAGTTACAAACAGCGCTTACTCGTTCTAACGCATCTGATAGGAAAGACATATTAGATGCTGAAGAAGGCAGGGGAAAAGTTTTTGATGCATCTAAAGAGCAAGATGGCAGCAAAAAGGGCAAGTCGTCCAATTCAAATAAAAAAACTAATGATGGCGAGCAGACAAAGAAATCCACATTAAAAGTCATTCTAGGGGAAGCATTGGGTTATGGACCAGCACTTTCTGAGCATATTATATTGGACGTTGGGCTGATACCAACCATGAAAGTTGGAGGTGATACAAAAATCGATGATGCAGCAATACAGCTTTTGGCACAAGCTGTTGCCAAGTTTGAGGACTGGCTTGCAGATATCATATCGGGTGACAAAGTTCCTGAAGGATACATTCTAATGCAGAATGGAGCTGCTGGGAAGAAGGGAATGGTACCATGTCAAGAAGGAAATTCAGATAAGGTTACTCAAATAGTTTTTGTGTTGTACCTGTAGTTACTTAAGTGATACTCATCTGGCATGAAATGTTGAGATAGCTTTTCCATCAAACCTTATTTTCCGCTTGTATATATTTGTTGGCTTCTCAACTAATGTAATAGTAGGAAACGATGTTTTGTAACTCATTAACTATTTTCCACCTGGCCTTGCTTTGTTTCTGTTCATTGACATCAATCCTGTTACTTTCTCAGGTTTGGCTACCTTGCTAAACTTATGAAATCCATTCTTTCTGCATACACCTTGTGTTCTTGCATCACTAGCCACTGTTTTGTATCTCTAGAATTCCTGTACCAGGTTCAGGCCAATACTTGCAATAGTGGTGCAAAGGGTTTTGCATAGCTTAGCTCTTTCAAAACAATTCTGATCTACTGTTTGGGTATCATGTTGTCATATACTATTCATCTCCGGAGTCAACAAAAAGTTGTAATAGACGGGTCTATTATGTACTTAAGAGATACTGATTAGGCGAACCACCTCTTCATGCATTGTCCTTTCCGGATGAGGTTTGGATGTGATTCTTAAATCTGTTTGGAGTGCGTGGAGTATGACTATATTGGTTGATGGCCTTATGGGAGCATGGAAGGTTGGGTGTTTTTTTTTTTTTTTTGGGGGGGGGGGGGGGGGGGGGTGTTGGCGGCAGCTTGTCGAGTCCCCATTTCTTGGTAGTGGTGTGGTCTGTGTGTGCGTTCTGTTTGAAAACAGTGCAATAATAGAATGTTCCAAGATAAATCTGAGTGTGTGAGAGTGATGGAAAAAGCTGAAGGGAGAGCTCTTTCATGGGCTTCAGCCCGCAAAGAGTTTGCAGGATTTAATTGGGAGGATCTTTGTAGAGATTGGCTTTGGAAGTTCTGCTACAAGGAGTGCTATGTATCACTAAATGTCTGCATTGTTCTCTGATTCTCTCTCTTTCCGTTACTAATAATCAATAAGCATTTCAAAAAAAAGGATCCACTGTCTGCTGACAACCACCTGCCATTTTGTTTTTGCCACTGGGATTCTATCAGACTGTTGCAAAGAATGTTAGTGGGCATAATGTGTTGAGTCTCCTTGCTGCAGCCTTATAAAAATCCAACAATGGCATTCTTTTTCCCTTCTGGGTGTCCATCAGGTCCCCATTATTTTGAATGCAACACAAAATGCCATCTTGACTTGGTTTATGTTTTCTCATTCCATATCTTGGTTTGCATGTGCAGATCTACGATGAATTCTGTCCCCTTTTATTGAATCAGTTCAAGTCAAGGGAGTTTATGAAACTGGAGACATTTGATGCAGCGTTAGATGAGTTTTACAGTAAAATTGAGAGCCAAAGGGCAGAACAGCAGCAGAAAGCAAAAGAAGGATCTGCTATGCAGAAACTTAGCAAAATCCGCTTGGATCAGGTTCAGATTCCATCATTGTATTGTATTGTGAAACATGCATGTCCCTGGCGATATAAACATTCATGTTTCTGTAATAACTTTGTGCTAAATTCATTCCTAACAGTTTCTTTATGTTCATTCCAAGTGAAGTAAGAATTCCCTGTGAGCATACAGTAATATGTCATTGCTTGGATAGGACTTGATAAATTCCAATTATATCCCTTGATTTAGTTGAAGCCCTGAGATTGACTGAATGCTCGTTGCCCCATGGTTGGTGTCAATTTACATAGGTCTGATAATAAAAGTTTGCGAGGCATACGCATTCATGATTGCTGCTCTAATTTTTTTCCGACTGCTCAGCTGATGTTGGCATTGCTTTCAATCTCAAGTTTCGTGTTTATCTCTTTTTGTAATCTATTTGAAACATCTTCCAAAGGGTATCATGTCTCCTGTTAATTAGTGCTCCAAAAATTGGCCACTTTTCTTGCCTTTAAAAAAAGTGCTTTCTATTCTGCGCTTAGCTTTGATACATTTTAAAAGGGCACATGGTACTATGATCCAGGAAAATCGTGTACAATCACTGATGAAGGAAGTTGACCGTTGCACGAAAATGGCAGAACTGATTGAATATAATTTGGAGGATGTTGACGCTGCTATTTTAGCTGTTCGAGTAGCACTTGCAAACGGTATGGATTGGGAAGATCTCGCTCGAATGGTGAAGGAGGAGAAGAAAGCTGGAAATCCTGTAGCTGGGCTTATTGATAAGCTTCATCTTGAAAGAAACTGCATCATGCTACTATTGAGCAACAATCTGGATGAAATGGATGAGGATGAAAAAACACGCCCTGTTGATAAGGTATTACCTTAAGATGCAATTTTGGATGCACATTATTTTACCATCAGTTAGATCATTACTTATTAGAGCTGTTGTGTTAATATGATTGCTTTGCATCTGCATGCATATGTACACTAACCTACATACATCTGTGTATATGCATCATATATATGTATGTACGTATGTATGTACGTACATATATTCATGTACACACACATGCATCTGCATTGCATGCAGGCATATAAACATATAGTAATAGACATGTACACATGAATTGCTACAACAAAAATCTAAAAAAAAAAATTAAAAAATTTACAACACAGACATGCACTTGCACATATTCAAGTGCACATACATGCGCAAGTGATGTAGGATGATGGAAACTATCCTAGGATGCAAGATGAGAGATCAATTACACATTAATTTCAGCAATTAACATGTAAAATTAAGCATATCCACATAATAGATTCGGAAATTCAGATTTATAACACGAATATCCTCGGTTATCATTTACGTGGTGCACGAAAATATAAAATAATTCAAGAGTGGTCCACTTGGAAGTAGGGACTTCCAATCTAGCGTGAGTAGTGCAACAACTATGTAGATAGACAAAGATGTAAGCAAAATTCTGGTTTGGGGAAAGTTTCATAAAAAATCAAATTTTCATTAGGGTTTTGTATTCATGAATGGAGATTTAAGAATGGGATTTTTAGGGATTTAAAGGATCTAGGGATTATGGAGTTTTGAAGGAAAATCAAATGAGGGTACACGTGACTGCCTGTACGGACACACGTGTGTGCGTGCGGGTCCATATGTGTTTAGGTAAAGGAGAAGAAAGATGGGGGATTGAGTGGGGTTTTGATGAGTTTAGAAGGTTGTAATGGAAGGGGAAAGAAGAAGACAAGAGAAGAACAATACCTTTTGAAGAAGAGAAAGAGGAAGGATGTACCTTGGGGAATTCACCACCAAACAAACTTCTATCCTTCCACAATTCAATTGGAAGGAGGGTTTCTCACAAATCCTAAAACACAAGGAGGAAAATTCGTTCACGCAAGAGAGTTTCTTTCTTTTTTCTTTCTTCTCAATAACACCACTAGGGTTGGACATCCACTCCCTTGTGTTTTTATAATTAAAAATTCAGAATAATTACAACTATGTCACTTAAGTGAAATGTTCCATCATCCAAAATAAGAAAACTAAAACATTTATTATCAATCTCAACCATAAAATAAATTCTAAAAATAATAAAAAACATAAAGGAAACAAGATCATAGTCCAAGGCGCTCAGATCTAGAAGATTTGGCACCCTGATGGCCTAATTGATAAGATCCAACAGTCGAATCGACACGAAATAAAAAAAATCTTATTACTAAAATGGTCTCCTAAGTAGCTCACATGCATCGTCCTAAAGTGGGGTCTTCTTGATACCCGTCCAATGCATGTTGGGGTCTTCAAAATGGCCCAGCGAGCCCTGGAACTCGTCTCCTAGCCACAAAGAAAGTTGCACTGATGTGGTGGTCGCATCCGTCTCTGATACACCCGAGTAGGTCCCCCGATGTTCTCATTAGCAGGGCAACTTCATTTTGATACACAATGTAACTCCTGATTAGTTTTCAAGAATGTAAGAATTTAAGTAGACTTAATTGTGCTGGGATTCACATAATTTATAATAACCAAGAAATAACCAAGGGAGGGAGGGAGGGTTTGGGGGTTTGTGGTTTGGGTTTTGAGGGTTTAGGGGTTTGGGGGTTTTAGGGTTTCAGTCTGGGGTTTCGCGTTTCGTGTTTTGGGTTTCGGTGTTTGGGGGTTGGGGGTTGGGGTTTGGGGTTTAGGCAGATATCGTGGACATTTATTCTTGTTGGAGTTTGTATTTTGTGAACAGTTATTCTTATGGAGATTGTATCCTTATATTCCATATTTCAAAGCACATTTTTATGTTTCCTTTCAGGTAGAAGTTGATTTGGCACTTTCTGCACATGCAAATGCTCGCCGCTGGTATGAACTAAAGAAACGACAGGGGAATAAACAGGAAAAGACTGTTACAGCACATGAAAAGGCTTTTAAAGCGGCTGAGAGGAAGACTCGTCTCCAACTTTCACAGGTGTTGTGACAGATTCTGTTAAATGTTCTTCTTTATTTTAACTTAGGCTATACGTGTGTAATATTCCTGCTAATACAGGTACAAGATTAGTTTATCAAGCTACAGCTTTGTCCTTCCTTGTTTGTTCTGATTTTAAGATTCAAACAGTCAAGTAAACATTCTGACATTCTGCACATGATAATAGTCTTTATTTTCTGGTAATGGTCCATGTCCACGAACCTGCCTGTTCTGATGGATCCACCGCTATGTCTTCTTGTGTAAGACCTTGTACCTTCTTGATAATTAAATTGTAGCAGCTGTATACATGTCCTGTTTCCTTGCAGTAGATATCATGGTCGCACCCTGTAGTTTTTTCTGCAGTGAAGCTGTCGATATCCCACTATTTTGCATCTTTTGGTGACAGTGGTGCACAATGGTCCTGTGAAACTCTTGGGTGGTTTATGTCACTATATGATGTGGGTTTGGCAACTTAAAAAACTTAGCTGGACTCAGTTATTGTTGACATCTAAGCTGTATACCAGGTAGGATCGTCTGAGTTATGTGCATAAAAGATAATCCCAATTGTGAAAACAACTGAACATATTAAAGCTCACTGCTAATCCCAATTGTGAAGTGGATTGAACATATTAAATCTCACACTAATAAGCGGTAGTCCTTACTCCTAATTGAAGAATTGGTTAAATATATTGCATGTGAAAGCGTATGATGCTTGAGTTTTGTTTATACAGTTTGGATTCCTTAATTATAGCATCCAATTAAATTGTCAATGTTTAGTTGAGAAAGAATTTGTTTGGGACTTTGGGAAGTGCTGTTTTACTTGAATTGTGGACACCAATTTGTACAGTACCACCCATTTGGTAACCAACACTTTTTCATATCTGCTGTAATTTGCAGGAGAAAACAGTAGCTGCAATCTCACATATTCGCAAAGTTCACTGGTTTGAAAAATTCAATTGGTTTATCAGCAGCGAAAATTATTTGGTAATCAGTGGCCGCGATGCTCAACAAAATGAGATGATAGTCAAGAGATATATGTCTAAAGGAGATCTGTGAGTGCATATCTTATTCTTTCCTTTTGTTTCTGCTCTCTTTGTTTCCATGGGTCACAGTATCTGTTCAAGATCTGTGTTGGAAAATTTGGTGAGTGTGGTTAAAAATCACTGTGAAGTTTGGAAATGTGGTATGGTAACTGAAAGATATCTTGATGGAAATTATGACCCCAAAAATTTCCGGTATCAGATCAATCAGCATAAGTTACGCATAGCAGTTTTATGTTATTTATTAGTTGATTGTCTCAGGTGACCTGTAGCTTGCAGATACTGTATCTAGGTATATTTTACAGATGTTAGCCGCTCTCTGTTAGACTTTTGTTCTTTTTTAAGGGTAAAGATATTTTTATTACACTTGTGTTCTATCTCTAACAACAGATTATTCCACAGCAAATTACTGCTTCTAGTTGGGAACTCAGTCTAACTCTGTACTGATCTGGTAAGTACTGCAAGTTCAACATCATCATCATCATCAGCTATCCCAACTAATTAGGGTTGGGTGCATGAATCATTTTCAGCCTGTCCACTCTATCAAGGACCATATCTTCAATTAAATCATAGATCATCTCATCTCTTCTTACTACCTCCACCCACATCCTTTTGGGCCTTCTCCTTCCCTTTCCTTTCTTGGTTTCCCGTGTTTTTGTTTTGACTGTTGCCTAAAAAATTTCATCTTTCAAAAAAAAGAAAAAAAACCCCTCCTCACGCCTGACAGATACATCTACTTTCCCTCTTCTTATTACCTATTGAGGCTACTCCTTACTTCCCCTTAATGTGTTCATTTCAAGTTCCTTCCTCATCTTGCCGCTCATCCGTCTCAGCAGCCTCATTTCTGCAAGACATTCTATCGATGTGCTGTTCCTTCCCTGCCCATTTGGGGAAAATTAGGGCAGTTGCCTCCTGAAATCAAGTTTCACTGATGTCCTTTTGCTTGAGAGCCATTACTAAGCTTGAATTGTCTTTTCGTCTTCTTCACACAGTGGAACTCTTTACTTCTGGTAGTTCTAACTTATAAGAACTGCTTCAGGAATTGTTAAACTTCTTTTGTGTAGAAATTGATAAATTATGACAGCTATTTGATGCTATATTTTTGTACCCTATTCTTCATCATCATCATCAACGGCTATAGAACTGAGGACATTTTTGTTGGTCATTGTGGTGTTTTAGCACCCTAAATGTGTGTTTGAATTGGTGTGTTCCTTATCATCTCAACAAATCAGGTGAGTTCTGTTTATCAAATATCAATAACCTTTTGGTTTGTGACGAGGTCGATAATAGGAACTATTTGTCATTCAATGCACCAGTAACTGCTCAATAAGGGTTATTTAGTACATGCTTCCCACTCTTACTTAGCCTACAAACTTCTAACCAGTGTTTGAAGTATCGTTATCTCTACAAGTTTCACTGGTCGGGGGATACGGAAACAATTTCGATATTGTCGATAATTATCGCCGATAATTAGAAATGCGGGAAAATATTGGGGAAACATGGGGAAAGCAATGGAAAGTTTTAGTGAAACTTCAGGAGATGCTAATATACACATATTTGCATATTTAGGAATTAAAAAAATTGCAAAAAGAATGCATACATGATAAGTTTCCATTTAATGGGGCTCTAAAAGCATGTGTTGTTGTATGAAATCAGTCCAACCATCCTATCCATCTCATCTATCGATCCATCCATCCATCCATTGATATTTCAGAATATTGACAACATGATATTTCACGAGAAATTGTCGACAACTGGAAAGGAAACGAAAGATTGTGGTCTCGATATCGCCCATGTTGCGATAACTATAATATTGCAATATTATCAATATTATTATTGACAATTTGACCACTGCATACAACCATGTGCCCATAAAAAAATTTGAAATGGAAATTTTTAATAAATAGATTTTCTGAAATATTGATATATTGGCTATATTATCAAAATATCGTCGATACACTGGGCGATACAAGTGACACTTGGAATTTACACAGTCGAAAATATCGGCAATACATTGGCGATACTTAGCGATACATCGCCGATACCTTGAATTTCTGATACTACCAGTGTTATTGGTATCGCTACTAGTGTTATTGATAACGCCACCAATATTATTGATATCGCCGAGCTAGAGATACAAATAATATTGGGGATACTTTGAACAATGCCTCTAACCACCAACTAATTCATTCATGTATAAGACATATCTTATTTGGGGAGCTTGACAATCAGTCGTATGGCATTTTGCTCATAATAAAGAGATTAAAAAAAAAAATCACATGGCATCCCATGCCTTCATAAAGAAGATATTGCATTACTGCCTCCAAGAGAAGTCTCTTTAAATAGCAGGACTAAAAAAAAAACTATTATATGCCACTACTTGATGGTATGGTTTGAGCATCTTGAACTACTTATTTATCTGGTACTATTAATAGAGTGAAGTAGCTTAGTTGCCTAAACAAGTCATATGATGAGCCAGTATGGGAATTTAGTTTGAAATTATGAAAAACAATAAGTCTCAAGTCAAACCAGGAAATTATCTAATACATGTTACTTACATTGATTGAACCCACTATGCGTGCTATATTTCATGGTGGAGGGTATTGAATTTGAAGAAAAATGAACAGACATGACATGGATGTCCTACGTTGTTGTCATCTTCATCATCATTATCTAATGTTTCTCCCAACTAAATGGGTTTGGCTACATATATAAGTATATTATTTATTGGTAATTTTATCTATTTACTTAGTTAGGCAGAGTCCAGGGGCTCTTTGACTTGAGATTTTTGCTGGCATGCTTATATTGTATGGAAATTTATGCTTTAGTTCATCTTGCTTTAGACCGATCTAAAGGATTTTGAGTTTGAAACAGGTATGTCCATGCGGACCTACATGGAGCTTCTAGTACCGTGGTCAAGAATCACAGGCCGGATAACCCCGTACCTCCTCTTACTTTAAACCAAGCAGGATGCTACACTGTAAGTCGTTCAGCTACATTCATAAAGTCTACATTTGTATTCATATTTATGGTTTACCACATCTTTACCAGAATATGAAGTGATTTACTAATTTCTTTCACTCTATAGGTGTGCTACAGCCAAGCATGGGACTCAAAGATTGTTACAAGCGCTTGGTGGGTGTATCCTCATCAAGTCAGTAAAACAGCTCCCACAGGAGAGTATCTTACTGCAGGCAGTTTCATGATCCGTGGGAAAAAGAACTTCCTTCCTCCGCACCCTCTTGTTATGGGATTTGGCATTCTATTTCGCTTGGACGAGAGCTCCTTGGGATCTCACTTAAATGAAAGGAGGGTGAGAGGTGAGGAGGAAGGGCCCCATGATATGGGAGACAGTGTATCTGTTAATGAAGAAGCTAACTCTGAGTCAGATGAGGAAGTAATCGATAAAACAGTAGATGAAGTCGAAGAACCAAGTCACATCTTGGATATGACAACAGATCGTTCTGAACTGAAACCAGATGATGCATCTGTATCTGGTTTATCTAACAGTGGGTTACTTTGTAAAGCTGTTGAAGCTAGAGAAGATAGTGGTGGAGACAAAACCATACCAAGTGACATTGATAATGGAAAGTCCTCTGACATGGCTGAAGAAAATGGATCCTCTGTCTCATCAGAACTTGAGGTTCTCATGGACAGGGCCCTTGGGCTCGGGTCTGTTAAAGTGTCAGGGAAAAGTTATGGGCTTGATGCTCCTCAAGTTACTTCAGTGGAGGACCATGAGCATGAAGAAAATAAATCTGTAGTAAGAGAAAAGCCTTATGTATCAAAGGCAGAGAGACGAAAACTCAAGAAAGGGCAGAAAAGTAGCAGTGATGCAGCTGATGTGCAAGAAAAAGAAGAAGGCAATGACAGTAATCACTCAGGTACTCAGCAAGATGAAAGTGTTGGGAACTCAAGGCCAGCAGGTGGAAAGATCACACGCGGACAAAAGAGCAAACTTAAGAAGATTAAGGAAAAATATGCAGATCAAGATGATGAAGAAAGGATGATTCGTATGGCTTTACTGGCAGTGAGTAACATACCTTTACAATGTATAGAACTTTGATTGATTAACATATGAAGATCCATCTACAGCTTATACTGCATGATACTGATTGCATTTAAAAAATTTCAGTCTTCTGGGAAAGCACTAAAAAATGAAAAAGAGTCGCAAGAAAGTAACGCAGCTGCTAGTAAACAGAACAGACCAGTCACTGGTAATTTACTCAACTTCTATCCTAGTCAGAATAAGAACATTGCCACAATCATTATGGATGTTTTTTTTTTTTTTTTTTTTTTGGGTACCTTATATGTAAATATATTGTGTAGCATCTTCTTGAGATCCCATTACTATATGTATGGTAATTTTTATATAATTCGGCTTTCTAAAATCCTTCTTAGGTGTATCATAGGGATAAAAGACAGTTGTTAGAACATGCTGACCTTAAGAGATGGTTTACGAGTCCATTGAATTCAATTATCATTGCTTTTATGTCTAAACTGCCACATCTTGTTTTAGAGCACTGATCACATACATGCAATAGTAGCACAACTTGTGTTACCATACCATCTTTCCCTGCCAACATGCTGCTTGTTGCAGGACATTAGGACATTAGCACCATGAAAACAGTATGGCCCACCATGAAGATTACTCTTCTAAAAATTCTGGATGATCAGGTCATTATGTGTGCTACACCTACACGTTAAGTCAGACCGTCGGTTGTCCATTGATTCTAATGGTGTGGTCCACCTGATGAGTGGAACAGCCAGGTGATCTTCATCGTGGGGCCAACCATTTTCAAGGTACTGATGCTTACACAAGTGGCATGTTGGCAGAAAGATGGTATGGTACCACCAGTTGTGGTACCTTGCCTCTAAGCAATCAGTTATTTGGACAAAAGTCACTAGACATTTCTATGGCTTTTTCATTGTTAATTATATGATGGTTTGGAATCGTAATGATCATCGTATATCAACTAAAACACATCACTCTTTCACATTTTTCTTCTCTTCTTCTATAACATTTATGGGGAGGTATTTGATATTCTGGCTGTGTATGGAGCTTGATACGCAGGCATGTAGATGGTACATGTGACATATACGAACTCAAATTAAACCAACTAAATTGTGGAACTCATTGTTGTTAAGTTACAGTCTGAAAATTAGATTCGTCGAACAACCCCAACCTCTGATTCGTGGACACTTGTTCTTTGAATCAAGATCATTGGATATTTGTCATTTTTAACCGTCCAACAAATGTTCAGCAATCTAATAGTTAGATAACCATGTAAGAGTAAGATATTGTTCATTATACATCCATACTCGTGCCCATAATTTGGATGGTTTATTTTTAAATACTTAAATGCCACGTATGCAATTTCTTAGTAATTCCGAACTTCCTGCATTTCATCCATCACTGCCAGAGTATCAAAGTGTTTCTCTAAATTTATTTTGCTACAAATTATTACTTGGAAATCATATTTGAGTTATCTACATGTATTTTCCAGAGTTGAGAGACCAGGTTGATTCCTCAAAAATATGCTATAAATGTAAGAAGGCGGGCCACCTTTCTCGGGATTGCCCAGAACATCTAGATGGAGCTGATCACAGTAAGGTGGCTGCAAACAAGCAAGTAAATGGGAATGCTCCTGAAGGTCTTCGAGATGCAGATTTGGATAAAACCACTGGTGATGAGGATAGAATGACTTTTGAGGAGGAAGATATTCATGAGATAGGCGAAGAAGAGAAGGAAAAGTTAAATGATGTAGATTATTTGACTGGGAATCCGCTGCCAAATGACATTCTACTGTACGCTGTGCCTGTCTGTGGTCCCTATAGTGCACTCCAGACATACAAATACCGGGTGAAGATTACTCCAGGCACTGTTAAAAGAGGAAAAGGTATGCTCTGTGCCCGTTTTCATGGATATTACTTACTGGCGACACTGAATAAGAGCTGATCTATAGTCTCTCATTTCAATATTTTCTCGACACATTCAAACAAGGACATGATACATATTTGAAATTGCACGGAGCTGATGTGTTACTCTGTCCTTGTCTGCATGTTACACTCCTAGACATGGGTCAAATCAGAAAGAACTTTTTGTGCTTAGTTATTGCCATCTTTAAGCTTCCAGATTTATTTATTTTTAAATTTTTTGCATGATATAGTTGGTTGTGGGTTTATTTTTTATTTGTTGGATTTGTACATGTAAATAATTGCTATATGAACCCTCATAAATAACAATTGCTACATACTATTAAAGAGAAAGTCTAAGTCCAACCGGTTGGACCACCAGTTACAGTCCTCCCAGCGAATAACCTTCAACCTTTCATGCGTGTGCAACATCCAACCCGTCCAATAGGTTGGCCACATCATGAGGATCGCATTTTGCAAATATCAGCCACATCCTCTCATCGAGCCGACATTGCTTGTATTTTTTATAGTTATCAATGGCTATATATATTTTTTCTATGGTGTGGCCTGCCCGATGAGCGGAAGGGGCTGATTTTTTCACTAAGTGATGCATATGGTGGGCCACCTATTGGAATGGTTGGACATGGCATGCACTTAATGAGTTCGAAGTTATTTGCATGGGAAACAATATCTTGCCATTGATAAATAGAAAAATACACACATTATTCACTCAATGAGTGGATGCGGCTGATTTTTGCACAAGGTGATCCTCATGAGGGGGCCAACCTTTTGGACCAGTTGGATGTTGCACGTGTCATCCTCTGGGTGGACCATAACTTGAGGTTTAACAGGTTGGACCTGAGACCTTCTCTGTAACATTTTCTTATTTAATTGCATGGACATGTCCCCGAATCTCATGTTTAAAAGCTGCCATGTCTGGCTCTATATATCCATCTCTGACACTGACAAATGCATCAGTGTCCAAGTCACGTAGCTTGTCTTAATGCATCAGATTCCACGTATTTAAAGTTGCATGGTGAAAAGGCTGTATGTGTATTTATAGATATTGAAAAAAAAAAAGAAGTTTGAAAACTCAGTTTCCTTTTTCCAATTTCATTATAATTGTGCAAACTTCCTGTTTACTCACTCTGTCTATTCTCTTTCGTGCAGCTGCAAAAACTGCTTTGAATTTGTTTAGTCACATGCCCGAGGCAGCAAATAGGGAAAAGGAACTTATGAAAGCATGTACAGACCCAGAATTGGTCGCTGCGATTATCGGCAATGTGAGGATCACGGCGGCAGGCCTCACTCAACTGAAACAGAAACAGAAGAAAGGAAAGAAGACTAGCAAGCAAGAAAACTAGTATGGTACGGACGAGTTTGTTCCCAACCCTTTTGATCTTCCATCCTTACCCCTAATCTTACAGTTTTGGATTCTTCCATGATTTCCTTTGCAAAGGGTTGAAGGCTATGATCTACAAAAGAGAGACATTGTGTCCCCGTTTCAAGCTAGCAGAATCCTTCCCTATCAAATGTAAAATCTGTTCATTGCACATAAACTCCACACCTCTTGAGTTACTTTTCATCTATACTAATCACTGAATATGAGCCGTTATTTTTTTCCCCCTGAATTGTTGATTGATGAAAGGTAAAACCGTACATTGAGGGCCCGTTTGGCCAACTGCATTAGGTGGGATTAAGGTGGATGGAATTGTAAAAGTAACAATAATTGTATGTGTAAGGTATTGTCCCTGGATTGGGTGTATCCCATGTTTTCCAATACCATGTTTGGAATGTATGCAATTAAAAGTAAATCCCGGGATTTCCTTTCAAATTACACTTGGGTAAAGGAAAAATTCATCATCCATGGGATTTGGAAATCCCATCTCACACTTTCCAACACAAGGCTCATTTTCCAAAGCCTATAAAATTAATTTTAATCCCATCCCACACTCCTTCCAAACATGCCATTCCCAATCTCGAGGTGGGCTTAGCAATGCAATTCCATTTAATACAACTTAATACCAGTGGCCAAACAGGCCCTGATTGATGTCCATCGCTTGCTTACATCCACCGGAAGCATGTTTTTTTTTTTTTTTTTTTAACGGGGGAATTGATGAAGCAGTTAGGGCATTGTCTCTCTAAAACGTGGTATAAACCATTTGTGGTAGTACAGCAAAGGAAAGAATCTCAGCCAAAGATGATCAAAGCCATTAAAATTCCAATCCCTTTTGTGGCTGCACATCAGCCATCACACTGCCAGTGTTTCAAACCTCTCATTGGTTTTACTATTTTCCTTTTGGAAAGAATGCATCCTTCTCAAATTGAAGTTGCCCTTTGCTCATAAAAAGGCACAACAGATCACAAGCACTAAAAAAAAAAGAAAAAAAACAAGATCACAAGCACTAATCCAGCCGACCCATCTGGATGGGCCATACTCCAAACAGTCACGTCCTTTTGAGTCATTGATTACAAATAGGAGCTTAAAAAGCCGGTGTGAGCCGCGGCCGGTGGTCCAAATTTGGGTAGTGAATGTCCATGGTCTTATTTATGCAATTTTTTGAGCTATGGTTGATTGGTGATGAAACAAGTACCTGAGGCAGGTGAATCATGATACTAACCGTCCATTAATGGGACCCACCCTTGTAGTAATAGTTGGTGGATAAACTTTTTTTATTTTCCTCATAGAATGCAGTACCATTTCTAGATTATCTTCTAGGGCTCACTGATAGAGCACTGATTCAACATGCATGATTTATTCGATAGATGTGATTTCTCAGCCACTGTTATAGCACTGATTCAAGGGAGAAGGCCATCTGGTAAATGTGACAAAATGGGATTTGTCATCGTCCGTTGGACCTATCACTGAACAGACCAGATCATGTTCATTTCTATGGTCCAGATGATGCGCAGGCACAAGCTTGTCATCTTTTGTTTCTTGTAAGTGACAGAACAGGGTCACGTGCTTTGGAGGAACCGGAATATGGAAGGGCGTCTCTCCACAATGCATGGAGCCGTCTGTAGTATTGATTGAGAACATACATACAGAATACCCTATCATGGCTGGTCCATATTTCAGAAATCACACGTACTATGCAATCCTAGCAATCTAATCAGTTCCGTACATTGAATGAAACCATGTTTCCTATCATTGCTGTGAAGGGCACTGATTGGATGGATCTGATCATCTATTTGGAACCATTTGCCACCTGCAGAAGGTAGGGATGAAAAGGGAACAGATTAGCCCATTTGATTAAAGGTTCTGGCCCAGTATGGATTTAGGCGGAGCTGTTATGGAGGCCCATGGGTCAGATATAGACCAGATTTGAAGCCCAATTGATAAATAGGTTAGGTTCCTGCCTATATTTTGCAAAATTTCCTTCAAGGCCTGACCCAAGCCCGGGAAAGCCAGTTGCGACTAGAGGTGTACACGAACCGAGCTAGCTCAGTTAGCTCGCTCTCGGCTCGAAAAAACTCGATTCGACTCTGTTCGAAGCTGAGTCGAGCTGATTTTTTTAGCTCAAAAATGAGTTCGAGCCAAGTGCGAGCTGGCCCCAACTCGACTCGACTATGATCGAACCCAGCTCGAATCGAACTCGGATCGAACCAGGTTACTTTGATAATGATGTTGATCACCAAGTGTTTGATGAAATGACTCAAAGAAGTGTGGCCGGTGGCAAGGAAGGCATGTATATGAAACCAACACGCTTTTTTTTTTCTTGATTTTTACGTTGCTTAGAAGGTGTTTGATAAAATACCTGTAAAACCATTGCTGCTGTGTCAAATATAGAGAGATTTTGAAGGTGCAATCCAGGTGTTTGTGAAAATGCTGCAATGGCGAACTTGGCTCGAACTGGCCCAAGCTGTTGACCGAACCGAGCCCTGGCCAGTCAGTCTCGAGGAGCGAGCCGAGTTGAGCTGAGGTCATCTAGTGGCTGAGCCTCAGCTCAACTTGGTTCGACTTGATGTACACCCCTAGTTGTGACTGACGTGATCAGGCACACTTGGGCCTGAATCAGGCCCGTTGCTAAAAGGTAAGAAGCCCAGACCTGATCGGTTGCCATCCCAAATGGCACGGCCAGTAGGATGGATGTTTCCGATTGTCCCATCTCCCTGCCGCGTGTACTGCATAGGAATGGCTTTACCGTATTCCTCTTCTTCCAGCTCTGCCTGCAACCTTCTTGCAGGGTCCTGCCGCATGTGTAGAGATTTTGGGACTCCATCCATGTGGGGCCCATGGTTCAGTGTCCCAAACCATTGGAGTGATAGGTCCCACTGGGGGTGAGAAATGCCCTGGAAACGTTCTATATTGGAAGACCCCAGCATTTTGATTGAATTGAAAAGATGGCAAAATATTGAAGGGCTAGGATCATCAAGCCTGGTAGGCATCAAGAACATTTTCCATTCATGATGTGGCCCATAAAAGCAACAGTTTGGATCATCGAAGGGCTCCACATTCATGGGATACTGCAAGCAAGCATCTGTTTTCATGAGATTGTTTCCACACCTTGGCCGGGTAACCATTTTGTCCAGCAATGAAGTGACTGGCAGCTGATCCGAGGGCCAGGTCCTAAGGCCGAGCAAAATCAAAACTTCAAATAGGTCCGGCGCGATCAGTTAAAAAAGAAAAATCCAAATACAAACTAGTCCCAATCCCCACCCGTTTATAGTTTCTAGGAAAGAAGATTCAGATGGTATTTTTCTTGATGAACAGCAACAACACTTGAATTTCAGTTTCACAGGAGGCTCCTTCCAGAGTTAGATGCACATTGCCAACACTCCAATGATTCAATATAATGTGAAGAAGATGAAATTTGCCTCGTCTCCGCAACACGAAAGGGAGGGTAGAGAGGCTGTGGGGCCCTCCCAGGGGTTGAATTTCACTGTCATTTGAGCCACATGGGATGCTGATCAAAATGTATAATGTAAGTCTGATGGTGATGCCTTCCATTAGTTCACCATCGACTGCAAGAAAATACATATAAAAAGAAAAGAATGGAAGAGAAAAAGAAGAAAAGTTTTTTTTTTTTTTTTTTTTTTAAAGACCTCTGTTTAAATTTACCATGAAGCTCTCTTTCATTTAAAACCAATGATTAAGGCGCGGCAGAAACCAATCTATGTAACACCTTTGCAGGCTTCCTTTGCATGCAAGAGAACTACATTACAAGAACCAATCTAATATACCTTGACAGCATATGTTATATTTACGTGTCTTCAGCTGCAGGGACATCACTTAAATCTAGACCGTCGGCAGGCAAGTCCTGTGTAAGTGGACCTAAGATACCCTCTGAGCTGAGAGTCAATCCGCTCTGAAAAAAAAGGGTGGGGAGGAAAAAAAAACCATTAGGCTCAAACCCAAGATGTGGCATCAACGCTAAAACACTTGGAAGCTTGAAATGTTCACATAAAACCATTGTAACAAATATTGACGAGATTTTGACAATATCATGATATTTTCACAAAATATCAACCAAGTGATTATTATCTTGATAACATCACGATACTTTGGAAGTCTCGGCATTTTCTTATTTTCTCATGATTTAATCGCAAGCTTATGGTGAAATTATCATGATTTCTTAGTTAATTTTTTTTTGTCATTACATTATATAAATATATATTTCTTTAATTTCAAACTTATTTATTATCTATAGTAAGATTTTTTTTTTTTTTTCCTATTTTAGCAAGATTTTCCTGATAATATCCCCGAAAAAAAATAATTCAAAATTGAAGTTTCCCAAGAAATTCCAGATCCAAGAATTTGCTGAGAATGAGACTAGTGGCTACCAATAAAACATCTTACAACATGGTGTTTGTCATTTTCTTTCCCATAATTCATTGGCAGCTTGTTTTTCGTGCATGTGGCAAATGTGAACGTGAACACGACTCGAACGCATCATTAGGTAGGCCATACCTTGGATTGCTCATAAAGAGCTCAAAAAACAAACAGAAGACTGGATAGGATAGACAAGTGGGGTGAAATACCTCTGGCTGAAATCTCAGCATGTCGGCACGGGCCATTGCTTCCGCTTGAGCTATTCTCTGCCTGAAAGTCTGAGCCATCTCGTCCGCCTGTTGAATCACAGTCATGAAATAATAGTATCAAATCCTGCATTCACACAACTTCAGTGAAAAGAACAGATACAATTTTCAAGAACTACCTTCTCAAACACAAGCTTTGGGTTCCGGATCATATCACCCGGCGTGGGCTCTAGTTTCTTGGTAGAGAGACTCACACGGCCTCTCTCGCGATCATGGCTCAGTATCATCACCTTTTCAACAGAAAAATTCCAGTAATTAGCTTTCAGAAATGGGCCCAAAAGCTTTCAACAGACACACAAACGAGAACTTGTACCTTGAGAGTGTCACCAGGCTGTAGGACAGTCCCGATGTCGGCAACACGATCGTGGCTAATCTGGCTAACATGGAGTAGGCCATTGATTCCGCCAATGTCAATAAAGGCACCATATGGTTTAAGGCTCTGAACGGTTCCGGTGACAACTGACCCAATTCCAAGCTGAGCTTGACTGTCTGCCATGGCCTTGCGGTTACTAAGAACAAGCCTAGAGCTTTCTTCATTGACCTCTACAAATTTCAGTGGGAACTCCTTATCGAGGAGTTCTTCTGCAGTCGATTTCTGGTACCCAAATTAAAAAAAAAATCCGGTTACCACTGAACAAATAATATTTTGGGCTGTGTTTGGATGCACCGTCGTATCAAGTTGTAATAATCAGTTCAATTAGGTGGTGGAATTGTCTGAATTGTAATTATGCTTTCTAGTATTTGTATTGAAGGAACAAATACTAGAAAGCAGGCAATTACGATTTGGTCATCTCCACTTAATTGAGCTATTACAATTCAATTTGGTAGTGCATCTAAACCAAGCCTTCAGCTGCGGATTACATACTGTCTCAACCAATAAAAGAAGGGGTTTTAACATATAGCACCTTCCCTTTTGGCCCAAAGACAAATAACACCCTCCCTTATGTGTATTACTAAATAACCACTACTGTTTTCCATTTTCAGGAAAAAACCACCCTGTGGTTAACATCCGTTGGCAAAACACGAATTAACCATGCTATGGTTGTTATAGTTCACTGTGACAATGGAAAAAGAACTTTTTGAACCCTCATTTGTGGGGTTAGGATTAGGGTTTGGGAAAAGAGAGGAGAGGTTACAGTTAGGGTGGGTTTGGGGGCTTTGGGAGGGGTAATTGTAATTTTAAAAAAGATTTTGCTAACCTAACCATGGTTAGTTTTTCCATCCAAAAAAAATAATGGTGGGGTGATTTTTGACCATATTTGGAAAATGGATGGTGTTATTTGGGAAAATGCATAAGGGAGAATGTTATATGTCGAAACCTCAAAAAGTAAATTGTGTCTAAAATACTAAAAAGAAACTAGGACTGCTGCAAAAGTTTCAAAATTCATAGAAGAAAAAGGCTGAAGGGGGAATAAGGCATTTTGCCTGATAGAAATACTAGTAATACCAGATGCAGCCCATGTCAATCTCCTGTGATGCATTTTTGGTTTTAAGGCCAAATCGCCTCATGAAAGGTTTGTGTGGAAAGACCAACTTAGACTTCACGAGTTATAACACCACAACACAAAAACAGCGCACAAAAACCAAGTTGAAGAACCAACCGTTGATATCTGTGAAAATGGAACAAACCCACGAAGTCCCTCCACAATGGCCACCACTCCTCCTTTGTTTGCCCCAACAACCTGTTTATATTTCATGGTCAGATCAAAGAAAAACCTGAATTTTCCGACAAGTAAATCAAGCACTACTAGGAACAGCAAATAGCATAACCAAAGTTCACCAAATACGGAATAGTGCAGACAAAGGAAGCTAACTAGTTAAGGATAAGTAACATTCATTTGTAATTACCATTGATTTTAAACATCCCAAACATCATCCTTGTAACCATTACATCTCAACTTAGTTCACCACTGATGAACAATGAAATGTATTTAAGCTCTTGTGCCAGTATCATGTGCATAACACAATGAATTGCGAAAAGAAGATATTTGTACCAAGGATTAAAAAGATCAGTATTACTTGTCGACTCGTTCTCACAACTCAGATGAGACTTCTCCTTTTTTTTTCTCTCTCTTTTATCTCTTCTCTCTCTCTCTCGCTCTTTTTTATTTTTTTTCTTTTTTATATCGAAAAATCTCATAAAAAACATTGTGGGTAATACTGGGATAAAGGTTAGAAAACCAGAGGCTCGGCTTCAGTTTAGTCAGCCAATTTGGATATAGACGAGTCAGCCAGGTGACTCAGTAGGTTATCATAACTTTAGACTTGTATAATTAGAAATATTTTTTTTTTTTTAAATGAAAACAGTAATAGAATGGAATACTGTGTAAATAACATGATAAATTTGTCGCATGTTTATTTTTTATCACACGCATGTATGGTGATGCATGCACGCCCATAGCATTTAATGCCTCTTTTTGAAAGCTTGAGCATACAAAAAGAGATTGCAATCCCCCTTCAGTCATTGCAAAAAGAGAGGAATGGCAGATGCTTTCGCAATGTTAGCCGAAGCATTGAGTGGGTTGTTAGTTATGTAACTTATGTTTGGGACATCGTTGTAGAATGGGTTGTAAGGGTTGGTTGGAAAAGTTGTAATTTCTCTTTTTTTGTTCCTTTTTTTTTTTTTTTTTTTTTTTTTCTTTTTGCTTTATTTTGTTGTTTTTTCTTCATGCTTCCTCAGAGCTTTTTTTTT
Organism: Magnolia officinalis; assembly: GCA_021015155.1. Lineage (NCBI taxonomy): Eukaryota > Viridiplantae > Streptophyta > Magnoliopsida > Magnoliales > Magnoliaceae > Magnolia > Magnolia officinalis. The sequence continues at coordinate 2,351,477 of JAJHSJ010000018.1, read as the reverse complement.
TTTTTTAAATAAAATAAAAATAAAAATAAAAATGAAAGCCCTCGTTATCTTTCAAAAAAAAACCCTTCAATCATTGCTTGCAAAAAGACTTTCTTGCAAAAAGACTTTTAAGAAAGAAAAAAGAAAAAAAAAGTTACATCCATCCACATTCAACAGACAATAGGCCAAAGATCGGATGAGTAGTATCTATCAATCCAGAAGACTTGCTGAGCATGGTCTAACCACTGTCAAATCGAAGGACTCAAACGTAGAACCATAAGACCCAATCTATAGCTACAGAGGAACCAAGAGTACAATACATATCCTTGCTTAGATGATCATATACTTTGGCAGGAGGTTTAAGGCCAATCCAAGACTAGTCGGCTGATTACCTAGTTGACTTATTGAGTTCACCATCTCTGAGATTTTCTTTTTTTCTTTTCATGGAATTTCCTAGTAGTTACAGTTGTGCTTTGGACACACCCCAGATCCATAAAAGGCTGCATCTGGCTCACAGCCATTTCTGCAGCAGAGAAAAATAGTTTGCAACTTGGAATCTCCACTCTTAGTAGAATTTCCAAAAATCATGAAATGGGTCTCTTTTAGATTATATTGGAAAGAAAGAGCTCTTTCATATCCACATGGGGTTTTTTTTTTTTTAAAGGTATATCCACATGGGTATTATTTCACGCTTTTTGGAAATTCTACTAAGAGCATAAATCACAAAAATTGTAAATTATTTCCTCACCACCCGATCCAAAAGCAGCCAAATCTTTTGCTGAGTTTTCTATGCTATTTCAACTCAGGCAAGTACCTTTGTTATTTAGAGTCTAGACTCAATTCCTCAAAAAAACGGAGGTGACCTTGACAAGTATTCAGTTCATGATTCATAGTCACAGTTAATATATGGAAAAGGCTCAAGCAGTTACTTTTGAGCTTTGAAAGCTAACATGAATTGTTAAACCTTATTTCAGCCAGAAGAATCAAGATTTTATTCATTTATTATTATTATTATAAATATTCTTACCAAGGACGTGTTAAATTAAGGGCTGATTTCGAACCGTAAAAACCACTGCAGCTAAAAGAATGTGAATCTTGCATCTGAATGAATATTGGCATGAGCTTACTGAATTAGTTGAAAGATGATATGAGCTTATGGAATTTCATAGCAAGAAATGCAGAAGTGAGAAAAAAAAAATGTAAATCAGTGAATGGTTTAGTGTTAAACAAGGAGACCAAACAATCCAGACTAAGAAGAAAGATAGCAGCATTGGGTATGCCTTTTTTTTTTTTTGCCCTTATGAGTAAGCAACTTAAGAGATTTTACATTAAAAGTTAATCAAAAGGCGAGATATCAGGTACGCAATATTCCCACCTTACCCTTGACGACAACATCCTCAGCCTGGAGCTGTCTACACCTTTCCCATGCAAGGTCATACTGGATTGACCGCAGGCTCAAAATCAAGCTATCATCAGCTTCGTTTTCGCCAATAATTACAAACTCTTCTTGGAAACCCGGAACTATCCCTACTTCTTGTACATGCTTAATTTTATGAATGCATGCTTCCTGGACGGGTAAGAATGCTGAAGACTTTGCTGTAATGTCAACCAGTGCTCCGTTCATATCTGTATTAAAGACTGTTCCTTTGACCTAAAAAAGAATGATGGATCAAACCACAATACCTGATAAAACAACCTCAAAATCAAACAATCCAGCAAAGCCAGGCAAGTGGGTCAACACAACACATGTACTTAATTAAGTTCAGGAAAAGCAATTTTAAGACAGTTCTCAGGATCCCCCAACCAAACAAACTACTTCTCAAAAACCATAAGGGCCTATCTGGTAGACACGTAAATATGAGTTCGTCTCATTTTAGTCAATCGTAATTAGGTGTTAGATATCATATTTCTTTTTGGTAATGTTTAAAAATAATCTTGATAACCAACATTCATGATCTCTAATACATGATATTGATTAACTACAATGAGATGTACTCATTTTTAGGCATCTACCAAACAGGCTTGCTACTGGAAAAATGGGTATATGGGTCAACCAAGCTACCTGATTGCACAGCTCAGTAAAAACTTTCCTCAAAACCCCACTGTATGCTGACAGGAAATTTTGTATACCGATCAACCGATATTCTTAATTGAACCTAAAGCAAAAGAATTCAAAAAAACCTACCCCTGGGCCGGGCTGCACCAAGACAGGGAAATCATGTATATTGGTTCAATATATTAACTCAATTTATGTAAGACAGTTCCCAGAAGAGGTGTGATATAGTGCTCAGATGAAAAAACATGAATTTTTTTTTAAAAAAATTGAGTCTGGGAACCAGAAAGGTGGCCTCCATCATCATGGTGGGCATCCATGGGCCCTCACCTCGGGAAACAATGGGTAACCATTGAAGAACCCCAAAATGATGTGGTGGCGCGCATGATGTTTGTATCAGCCTGATCTTTGGAGAGTCCAGCTTCCATAGTGGCGTGACCCTAGGGGTGTCAATGGGCCGGTCTCAGGCCTGAAAAATCAGAAATTTGAATAGGGCCAACCCGACGGCCCGGGCTGAGACCTACCCCTGGCCCGGCCCATTGACAGCCCTAGGTGACCCTGATGAATATGTTGGATGCCGTGCCCACACCTCGGGCCCCATTCACGGCACCCAATTCAAATCCTCTTCCATGTTTTTCATCAGCCTCAACACTATTCGGACATACAGATCAATGAATAAGCTTGATCAGAATTCAGACATCTTTTTTTTTTTTTTTTTTGAAAGATAACTGAAATTTTATTAAAGAAGAGAAGCAAAACAAAAGAAAGACAAAACAAAGACAAAAACATAGGAGACGCCGAGCAGGCAGCCCAACTACATCCCTAGGAAGAAAAGATTACAGCCCTTCAAATTTAGATCGCAAGAAGCCCATTCAATAACCAATGATCTGGCCTTTTGTGATGTGCTTTGAGCTGGTTTGCTGTAATTATTGAAACACCTAGCATTTCTTTCTTCCCAAACAGCCCACCAAATTGCCAATAATGCCATTCTCCACAACATTCTCTTCTCCTTTCTGAAGCCCACTCTATGCCAAGCACCCAACAGAATATCAACTGATTCTGGAGTGACCCATGAAAGCCTAAAACAGCCAGAAATTCCACCCAAATCTGGCTCACATAAGGGCAATGAACAAACGGATGATCAGTCTCCTCGTCATTCTTACATAACTAGCACATGTTGGGAATCACCATTGCTCTTTTCTGGAGATTGACAATAGTGAGGACTTTCTTTCTTCCTATCAGCCACCCGAAAGCAGCAAACTTCGGAGGGGCATTAAAGCTCCACAAAAATTTGGTAATCAGACGTCTATTTGAAAGCTCGAAATATCAAATCCTTCCAAACAAGAAAACTCAATAGTCGAAATACACTACATATAATCAATACAGCAGATTCAAGCAAAAGGGTGTCGAGAAATCCAATCAGTTCTAAAACAATCACTCATTCAAGCTCACACCCAATGCCCAATTCGCATCCGTTTCTATGCTTCTTCTTCTTCTTCTTCTTCTTCTCTTCTTTTTCCAATCGTTCGAAGAAGAATGACAGAAAACTAAACCAATTCTAATACTCCCCATTCTAATGCGCCCCCAAACAGCATTTTTGCGCATACAGATCATTGAATAAGCTCGATCAGACGCTTATCTCCAAAAGCCCAAACTCTCAAACCCATGAAAACCCAATCATCAAAATACACCACACATAATCAATACAGCGGATTCACGCAAATGGGTATCGAGAAGTCCAATGCCCAATTCACTTCCGCTTCCGCGTTTTTCGTCGTCTGAAGAAGGACAGAAAAATTCGATAAACAAGAACACTCACCTTGGTTCCAATTTCGGAATCGAAGTCGTACTTTTCGATGGCGGAGTGGAAATCCTCGACAGTGAAGGAGACGCCTTCCATGGGGGCGGTGCGGCAGCGCTCGTAGGCTTCTTCGAACATATCCTTGAGCTTCTGGCGCTCTCGGGTCTGGGCATTGGAGATGGCGACTGCAGAGACGATTGTGGTTGAGAAGGAGGCTCTTCTGGACTTTGAAGAGGAGGTGGGTTTCGACAGATGAGAGGAGGACAGAGGCGGGCACCTGAGACCCGAGAACTGCTGGGCCAAAGAAGCCATTTTTACAGAGAGAGAGAGAGAGAGAGAGAGAGAGAGGGCTCTACGCTGTGGGGGTCGGATAAGGGAGGGAGAGGGAGAGGGAGAGGGAGAGGAAGAGGGAGAGAGCGGATTTCACACGTCGGATGGCACACGTGTCAGAGAGCGGGCCAATCATTAGTAGGCATGTCCGTCTGCGGGGCTTTCGGGCCCGGTTCGAGATGGGCTTGGGTTGGAATACTCGGCCCGCATAGGGACAGGCCTAAAATTTAAGCCCGTTTGATAATAAGGATTGTTTTCGGCTTCATTTAAGAGTGGAGCCCATTATCAGACCGTGCCCATTTAGGACTTCAAGGGCATTTTTGTCATGCATCATGCCCTCAATGGGCAAGGTCAGCCATGGGCTTTTGGGCTAGGCAACTATTTTAGCTGGGCTTGGCCATATGCCTTTTAAGTTAATCTTAGATGTAAAAGCCCGAATAATATTAGGCTGAGCTCAAGCTACTGATAGCCCAGCCCAATCTGGCCCGCACACACACACACACACCACACACACACACCCACACATACATATATATACATTATATATAGGGTTGTACATCGAGCCGAGTCAAGTTGAGCTGGGCCAAGCTCGGCTTGACTCGTTCGTTATGTATTTTAGTTCAGGCTCGAGCTCAACATTGAAGCTTGGTTGGTTCGTCAAAGCTTTCGAGTTAATCTTGAGTCGAGCTAGTGGTTCAAGTCGAGTTGAGCTTGTTTATGCTAACCCAGGGCCTAACCTGACCCAACCCACACCCGACTCAACTTGGTGCCCAACCCAACCCAACCCGGCTCAATCCAGCACGGTTGGGTAGGATTTTTTAGTAAAAATTTTAACTTTTTTTTTAATTTTAAAAGTTAATCATATTATATATATAATATAATATTAAAATATATTACTTGAGCTTAGTCAAGCTCGATTTCGAGCTTCGAGTTGAGTTGCACCATGGTCGAACTCAGCTCCAACTCAACTCGAACTTTAGAAAACAAGCTTGACTCAGCCCGAGTCGGCCTTTCAAGCCGAGTCAATCCGAGGCCGAGTTGAGCGAGCTTTTCGAGCTAGCTCGACTTGTGGACAACCCTAGATATGTACATATCAATATGTATATACGTATGAACGTACATAGAGTAATGCTTATCTTGGAATAGGTTCTCATGGGGACTCGCAAGCAATTTTCGAAAACTCATCTCACATGATAAGTCATCTCATGAAACCCTTACAGCCCAAAACTTAGCCAAATCCAAAAATCTAATGAACCATGGTAAAGTGAGAGAAAATTTAATGAAATGAATGCCCACTCATTTTCCCATGGCCCCACCAAACTACTGAATCAGGTTACTTTTTTTTTTTTTTTGTTAAGATTTGTGCTCATATCATATGACAAAAAGTGCTCATGAATTCTCGTGATAACTGGTTCCTTTTATTTATTTATTTATTTTATTTTACACACGCCCACATACTCACGCTTGTGGAATTTCACCACCCATGGATACTCGAACCCTTGACCGGGTGTTGAAACTCCCGAGAGTCTACCACCCGAAGCAGTGTAAGGATCCTAAGTGTGTGTGTATAAAGAAAGAAAGAGAGAGGAATGCTCACTGCGCACCTTGTTATGTATGTGAGCACTTTTGCACATGTGTCGTAGGCATGGAATCTAAATGGTCCACTTGATGCCGCATTCCTTGAAACTTATGAGCCCAATTTCTAACCTAATCCAAAACTTTAATGAGTCATATCAAAGAGAAATGCAAATCAATAGAGGAGATTGTTGCATTTTGCCGTGGCCTACCGAAGTTTTGCATCGAGCTGAAAGTAGGGCTTATGAGGTATGTTGAATCTCACTCACATTAGTCGACACCTTCAGCATCTTCTGTGTCAGACCTGGCCTGAATCTCACTCACAGTAGTCAACACCTTCACCATCTCCTCTGATGTGTCATACACTTCAGGCACATCAGTTCCAAATCATTGAAAAGAAATGAAAAACTAATTTCCTACTTATCCAAAATTTCTTTAAAATTGTATTTTTATTTTGTTATGTTTTCTCCATGGCCAATTAGTTGTAGCCAACGGATGGACGGTGCGGATAAACCACATAAATTCATGGTGGGCCCAGCAGAGTTTATTCAGTACCATAAAGCGAACCGAGTCACTCAGTACGCAAATTCGCAATCCGATTTCTCCTAGCCCATTCACCCTATCGGGTCTCAAGTCGACTCGGCCGGGTTGGGGTGAATAGGTCCGACTCGGTCGAGTCAGGGCTCACTCATGGTGTTGAAGATGACCAGTCATGGGTTTAAGACTATTCCCAATTGCGTCCGACTCGGTAGGACTCAATCCAGCTCGACACCATGAGTCACCCCAACTCGGGTGAGTCGTGGCTCAACTCGAGGCTGAACAGTCGATCCGAGTCACTAAGTCTTTTCATGGGATCAGCCGATCAAATCCAACTGAGTCGAAGTTGACTCGGACGAGGTGGTCAATCCACTTGCAACAGCGCAGGCACTTAAACAGAAGGATGTGATATGTTTGGAATGAGAGGCTGTGGATATAAACGAAGTGGGCCTTGTCTTATCCTTATTATGGGGGAGAGAGAGAGAGAGAGAGAGGGAGCTATCTAGCTACCTTTTTACAAATGGCCCAAGGTCTTCAATTCATCTCAACCAACCAAATTTCAAAATCCTCAAAACACCAACAATAGTAGTAATAGGGAAGAGCACAAGAAGAAGGAAAAGAAGAATAATAAAGAGAGAATGGCAAGGTTGGTGGTGGTGCAGCAAAGACACCCTTTCACTCACCACCCTTCTCTTTCTCCACCCTTTTCTCTCCTCCCTTCTTCTCTCTCTGACTTCAATGGCATTAGATTAAGCAACCCAATTCAGGTAAGACTCCTTCAGTGAAATTATACAATGCTTAGATGAACACCCCACTTTTTTTTTTTTTTTTTTGTGTGTGTTGTATTTTAGAGTAATCCAATCAAAACTTGTGTTTTTTTTTGTATGATCTTCTGTGGGATTTGTTGGATTTTCATAAGCTGATTTTTCTGCTACTAATATAAGGAAGTTCCATCAAATTCCTCATTGCTTTAGCAAGATACTGTATTTTCTACATTAATCCAATGAAAAGTTGTATTTTTCTATATAATCCTCTGTGGGTATCTGTATTTTCATATGTTGATTCTTTCCTACTAACATAAGGAAAATCCCATCAAAATTCTCAATGCTATAGCGAGATATTGTATATTTTAGAGCAATCCAATGAAAACTTGTGTTTTTAGATATATAATCTTTTGTGGGTATTTGTTATATTTCCATATGTTGATGTTGTGCTAATAAGAGAAGCTCCATCAAATCCTAATTGCTTCAGCATGAATTGTATCTCTCAGATTAATCCAATGAAAAGTAGTTCTTCAATGTATATTCTTTTGTGGGTATCTGTTACATTTTCATATGTTGATGTTTTGCTATTAACATGAGGAAAATTCCATCAAATTTCTCAATGCTGTTGCAAGATATTTGTATATTTTTCCAACGGAAAGTTATGTTTTTGCATAATATTTTGTTGGTATTTGTAAGTTTTTTCATATGTTCATAAGTTCCATGACACTCATCTCTATTTTGATTCTGTGGGGCATTTTTTCATAAATATAAAGTGCTTTTTCCACAAAGATCCAATATGAGCATATCAGTGATAACTAGCTCCTATGATTCAAATACAAATCAATTCACGAGTCCTGCTGTTGTCTGATACATTCAAATGGTCTTTGAAACTACTGATGATGTCCATAAATGACTTTTTGTAAGATATGAACATTACCGTATCTATATTTGAAATCCATATCCGAAATAAGGATGCTGAAATAAGGAACGACAGCCAATACGATAGAATGGATTCCAATGAAATTGAGTGGATTCTCTGGTGATCTTTATATTGGAGTTTCAACATATATGGGCAATAGTGGAATTTTAATGCTAAAATGTTACTGTCTCAATCTCTGCAGTTTTTCTAGTATCTTGTTTGTCTTTGGATGCACACACCTCTTTTTTCTACTTTTGGTGCTCGAGTAGCACCAGAAAACAGACAATTCCATCACCAAAAGTAGAAAGATGGGCGTGTGAATCAAAAAGTGGGGGTGCAAGTAGTGGGTCCCTTTCTTTAATTTGTAATATCATTTTGTTTTATTTTTTCTTACTTCATTTTCTTGTACTTCTTGTAGAATAGAAGGAAGGTGTGGCAGTCAAAAGGGGCATTGCAGGTCACAGCTTCAAGTGCCAAAAAGATTCTAATCATGGGGGGCACCAGATTTATTGGTGTGTTTCTATCAAGGCTACTTGTCAAAGAGGGACATCAGGTGGGCCTTGTCTCTTGTTCTCACTCACTCTGTTTACTAGAATTCGAGGATATTTATGTCATTCCCAAAATAAGATAAGAGAGATCAAGTGCTTTTTTTTTTTTTTTTTTGCGTGCATGATTCTTGATGATTAGAAAAATAAAGCAAGTTTATTATGTGTAATTTGGAAGAAAATCATGAGTGAAATTTTTGGTGAGCAGGTGACCTTGTTTACAAGAGGAAAAGCACCCATCACTCAGCAACTTCCTGGAGAATCAGACCAAGAATACTCTGAATTCTCTTCCAAGGTGAAGAAAATCTGTTGTTTTCCTTCTTCTTCTTAATTTTTTTTTTTGTTTTGTTGAATGATGATGGTGGTGGCAGTGATGGTAATTCAATTAATGGTTAGGGGCAGTTTGGAAATGATATAAGAAGTTACCAACATCCAAGAGAGTGATACGATATGTTACCTTCCATCAAAACCGTTGATTTGGCTCACCTACAAGATGTCAGCATGATTTGGACTGTTCATGAGGTGGGCCCCACCGTAACTTGGGAAAGGACAATCCATGCTGTCCAATTTGAGGATTCTTGCACGCTGAACCCAAATAATTGATCTTATATTCTCTGACCATCCATTCACCAGCCACTGGTTAAATGGTTGTGATTGTCCAATCAGAGCAGCTCTTGGCAATGTTCAATCCAATTTGTGGGGTGCTGGGTGAACAGTCTGGATTGCGCTGGCCCACTTGTGATTGGACTTGCTACTTCCAATCTTCTAGGCCTGCTCCTTCAATTGCGTCTGGTTGTCTGATGAAAACATTCTATTATGATTTATATAGGTCTTGCATTTGAAAGGAGACAGGAAGGACTTTGAATTTGTGAAGTCTGCCCTTTCAGCTGAAGGCTTTGATGTCGTCTACGACATAAATGGTACAACTTGATTAATTCAATGGACCCTTCTTATGACGCGCAAGGTGCTTAGTATATTTCCCTTCTGCCATTCTTTCAGGACGAGAGGCGGTCGAGGTAGAACCTATATTAGATGCCTTGCCAAAGCTAGAGCAGTAAGTTAATATCATAACAATTTCTTAATCTAGCTCAGTTTGGTCCAAATCTTATGGGTGCGTTTGGATGCATTATTGAAATGAGTTGCAATTACTAGTCTAGTAAGGTGAAAAAAAAACCAAATTGTGTTCTTCTTAGGGTTCATATCAAGAGATTGGGCTCCAAATTGCAATTGCATTACTTTTGAGTTGGACTTAATAATATAAAAAAAAGTAACCACAATTTCGAGGCCTACTCCAACGTCATTAATCTTTGTCATTTCTCGATTAAACTGAATGACTGCAATTCAGTTCACTTCGTGCATCCAAACACGGCAAATGTCTATACTCAGAAATTCAATTTCGTTGAACTAATGCTCAAAAAGATTTATGTATCAGGTACATATATTGTTCATCAGCTGGAGTGTATCTCAAGTCTGATCTGCTACCACACTTTGAGGTGAGTCTGTGAGCGCATGTTTCCATTTCATTTGTGTTGATTTCATTTCGTTGAGAGGTTTAAAACAAAAATTACATGCTAGAATTCCTATTGTTTTGGGGAAACCTGGGGGAATCATGAGTAATTTAACACCTGTGAGAATGACTAGTAGCAAAGACTCATATTTTTCTTCCCTGCTTCATTTCTTATGATTTTTTTTTTTTCTTTGATGATAGATTGATGCAGTTGACCCAAAGAGCAGGCACAAAGGGAAGCTTGAAACCGAGAGCATGTTGGAATCGAAGGGTGTGAATTGGACTTCGATAAGGCCGGTCTACATCTATGGGCCCTTGAATTACAACCCTGTAGAGGAGTGGTTCTTCCACCGTTTGAAAGCGGGCCGCCCAATTCCCATCCCCAACTCTGGAGTTCAAATAACTCAACTAGGCCATGTTAAGGTTAGTAACAATGTCCCAAATAATGTTATTTATGCATACCAAACATCATACAATATGTATTAAAATGTTATTGATGTATGAAAAAGTCAAGGACAATCACATGGGCGGCTAGGATTGAAAGAAATCGTGCTAGAAGGTTCAGTCCAAGGATCTAGTGCACATTATAGCCTCCGACAGCCATAACTTTGTGATCGATTATCCATTCTGTATGTGTAATCTGTCGTTGGAAGGCTATCAACGATCTCTACATGCTGGCCATTGCCATTGGCCCCTAAACGGTTTTCCAAAATAAGGTCATTTTAGGGTTATTTTTTTGAGTATTAAGTTAAAATTTACTGTTTTTAGTAAGTTACAGTTTTTACTACAAGGGTATTTTCCCTTTTTAGAGAGTCCTGAAATAGCTTAAATTCCTTGTTTTGGTCATGGGAAAGAGTTTTAGTTGGTTTAGAACTTGTTTACTATTTTTTTGTAATTTACTATTTCGTGAAAGTTCACTATTTGGGGAAAGTTTAGAATTTAGGGTTTAGGGCTTATAGAAGTCATATGAGAGGGTTTTGTAAACAGACTTTCATCAATAATCTCTCTCTCTCTCTCTCTCTCTCTCTCTCTCTCTCTCTCTCTCTCTCTCTCTCTCTTCTTCTCTCTCTCTCTCTCTTATAAGTGATTTATCTCTCCCCTATGGATTCAAGGGCTATTCTAGAGAAGAAGATTTTGATCTCCTTTTTAACCACATACCCGCTATGCTAGTTATCATATGATGCATCCACCTATGTGCACTTAGTTATATATATATGAATATGAGTCAAATAATTAGTAATCAGACCATTCAGAAGTACCACCAAAGCAGACTGTTTCCACAGTTAGAGCATAATATGTTTGCTTTGTATTCGAGGCAGCTCAGAAAATAGAAAGCACATTAGCCATTTATCTTGGTTCATAATGTAACAGATGCACACACGTGTTTATGTGGTCTTGCCACACCAAGACCACAAGATCTACACTTAATGCATACCAGCAACATTTTTTTAAGGACAAGAAGCACCAAGAACACCTTCAACTCACTACAATACCTCAGGCAATAAAAACATCGCATTTGGTGACTTTCATGGGCCACCGTGTTTTTCAGGACTACATAAGTACACACACACACACACACACACACACACACAAGATCTACACTTATTTCCCACTTGTTACAACCCAAATCTCAATTCATCCATTTTGTCCAAATTGAGATTTGGGGCAGAGCACTGATAGCTATAGATGGATTCTTTCCATGTATAGATGATCCTAGATGGTTCTAAGTGTTATTATCCATGTATATCGATTACTTTCCTTGTATATCATCTTTCATGTATATCGATTACTTTCCTTGTATGCACATTGTACTCCTCTATTTAAACCCTATTTGGGTAAAGCAATACACATGAAAACCTGGGAAATTCTTCAAATCTTCTCAAGTTATCAAGCACATCCCATCCAAAGCTAGAATTGGGGTTTCTAAGAGATCCCTTCATGAAAAATTAGTTCTTGTTTTAGAACTTTTCTAATAATGAAATACATTTCAGGATTTGGCGAGGGCATTTATTCAAGTCCTTTGTAATGAGAAGGCAAGCAAGCAAGTATACAACATCTCAGGATCCAAATATGTCACCTTTGATGGATTAGCAAAGGCATGTGCGAAGGTAATTCCTACAGGAATCCTGAAGAACGGTTCTCAAAATTCTGTCCTATGAATAAAAGCACCCATGATTTGTAATTTCTTGATTTATTTTTCTTTTAGGCTGGTGGATTTCCTGAACCGGAGATTATTCATTATAATCCCAAGGAATATGATTTTGGTAAAAAGAAGGCATTTCCGTTCCGTGATCAGGTATGTACCCATGCACTAGCTTAGTTGCACAAACCTTCTAATAAGGCTGTTAATGGGTTGGGTTTCTATAGCAATCGAACCCAGGCTAATCAGTTTCTGGTCTTTCTGGGTCCCGGTCTCTTTCTTGAAGACCCAAACCCAGATCCGATCGAGTGTGGGTACCCATCAGGTACCCATTGGATCTTTAAATCTAGGTTTCTAGTTGGTTTGGATCAAATAAGAGCATTAACATGGTCATGCTCTCTTGATGGATGTCTTTAGACCATACATACATGTGTCCTGATGTGTAAATGGGCTACCTTGCATACCCTATGGCTTGGGAAACCTTATTCCATTGCTACAATAAACAATATATATAGTATCATTATTAGAACTAACCAAACCCGACATGACCTTACCCAACCCGATTTTCTAAGGTTCCTAGTTGATGTACCCGACTTGAACTTGATTGGACCCAATTTTAACCAGTCCCGAAAAGCCGAGATCCGAACCCGACCTGATTACTTGAAGGATCCAAAAAGTTGGACTGGACCTGTTAAAATTGGGTTGGGTCCATCGGGTACCCATCGACAACCTACCTTATATTCAGGTGCTGCTCGTACTTCAGATAATGCTTCAGACTCACACTGCTTCCTAGCTTTTCTATACTTGCTAAAATTTTGAAACAGACAGACATGTTCCAGCTCCCACACTAGAATTTCCCGTCGCTTCCTTCAAGTTTCATGCAACCAAATGCACTAACATTCAATAAAAAGAAAAAGAAAAGAAATTGGTGTGAAGTTATCATAATTTCTTAAAGAGATTTGGTGCCTACACTAACCATGATTGATACTGCACCCCTTTTATTCTTTTTGTAATACAAAGGTACAACTTTATACTGTTGTATTACCAAAAGTATAGAAGTTGGGTTGTGCTATCAATTGGGTGGGTGTAACCTGCTTTCTTCTCTTAAAATGTGAAATGCATTCATTAATTTCAACTTGATTTTGTTTTTACTAACTTTCATTAGTTTTCATGAATATGAAAAATTGGAAAACAAATCTCTATTTTTCATGAAACATCTATGCAGTGTATGACAAGATTCTGAGCCAAGTAACTAGCATTGTCAATGTGACTCGATCTCGAGTTGACGAGACTCGTCTAGTCAACAAGCTGACTGGGTCGACTCGATGTAACTCAAGCTGACTCAGTTGGATTGATGGGTTAATACAATCTATAAAAAATGAGAAGATAGTTTTGAACTCTCTTCTGATAATGCATTTGCTTAATTTTGCAAGTTATATTCTTTAATATTTATAACTATTTTAAATATTTATACCTTATTTTACCAAATCAAGTCGAGTGAAGACTCATTCGAGTCTGAGTCGACGAGATAAGTTTAGTTTTTGAACTATGAGGCTGATAAGATGTGCCAGCATCAACCCAACCCCTTGTATGCATTAACACATTTTCTTCCCCCAATGAAATGCAGCATTTTTTCGCATCAGTCGACAAAGCTAAGAGCGAGCTGGGGTGGACACCTGAATTCGATCTGGTTAGCGGTCTTGCAGACTCCTACAACCTGGACTTTGGCAGGGGAACATACAGGAAAGAGGCAGACTTCACCACAGATGACATGATCCTCAACAAGAATCTTGTTCTCCAGAACTAGATCCCTTTGTTTCTGATATTTCTTTCTTTTAAGATCTCTTCCCATGTCCATGTGAAAAGGGTCCCATGCGTAGGACGGGATGTCCGATGGGTGGGCCGTAGGAAGCCCATTGAAAGGGCCATGATGTAACTAATTGGGCTGCTTTGGGACATTGGCTAACCAGCCTTGAGATTGTAAGAGAGGATATCAAGTTGAATATCATCCATGAAATTTGTAGTGTTAATATTTGCATGAGCATTTTCAATTTTTCTAGTCAGCACAGGTGGGCCCACCTTACATTAAGCTAAGCTGTTATCTAGTGGGCCCGATCGTAGGATGGATCATGCCCTTGCATGTCACCTATTAGATGAAAATGGACATTACAGCCGGTGGTCTAGATTGGATGGGGATCAAAATAGGCCATTTCAGATCATCTGATTGGGGAGATTTAGGGAGTGTCTTCCATCCACCATGTAGCCCACTATATGAACGGTTTGGTTCAACGTAGATGGGGCATAATTCAAATCACAACAAACTACTAATGCAGAAGTCAGAATCACTCAACCGTTCTGATTTTGAGCCTGTGCCCCATCTGAAGTGGGCCCAACGATTTGAACGGCTCATATTTTGAGGTACATGTATGCCATGCAGTTGATGGTGGTTGTGAGAATGGATGTGGGTCATTTCTCTCTGCCATGGATGGTCCATGCACCAAAAGTCTCCAAGATTAGAAGATCCTGGCTGATCGAGTCTTTGGCCTTTTCTCCTGTTGGCCTCCCATTGAAAGGTTGTTTCACATGGACCTGATCCAAACCCGATCCAAAGACCTGATGGGCACCTGAACGGCTGAACCTGATCAATTCAAATTGCAATTTCTAAAATTGAAATCTGAACTTGAAAGGACCCAGAGCTGGCAAGACACTGACTGACCCGAGCCAACTAGCTGGTGTCAAAGCTCTGTGGGCTCAACCATGATGTATGTGTTTTATCCATGCCGTCCATCATTTTAAAATTGAAGCATACCCAAAGTTCAAGTGGACCAGACCACATAAACAGTGGGGATAAATGACATCAACCGTTGAAACCTTCCTGGGCCCACAATGATATTTATTTGTAATCCAACCTGTTCATAAGGTTACAAAGACCTGGATAAAGGAAAAAAAAACAAATATCGGCCTGATTGAAAACTTCTGTAGCTCCCAGGAAGTTTTCAACGTTCAATCTCTTCTGTTTCCTATGGTCTGGACTTGAGCTTTGGATCTGCCTCATTTTTGGGCTCATGGCCTAAAATCAGCTGTAAAAATGGATGGACGGCGTGGATAAAGCATATACATCATGTGGGGCCCACAGAGCATTGATACGAGCCAAACCGTGTCCCATCCCACAATGCCTGTGGCGTGCCCCACTTGAGTTTTCACGAGTGGATAAAAGCCAGACAACCTGGTGGGCCGCAGGCCGACCGAATCGAGAGATAGGAGGCGACTCTACCCGACTCGTCCGGGTCGGGACCGACACAAGTCGACCCGAGTCGCGCAGTCCTTTTTAACCAATGCAATGGGCGAGAGAGAGAGAGAGAGGGAGAGAGAGAGATGGAAGAGGCGAAGGGGTTGGTGAAGCATGTACTGTTGGCGAAGTTTAAGGACGGCACCCCACCCGATAAGATAGAGGAACTCATCAGAGGCTATGCAAACCTTGTCTCTCTCATCGAACCCATGAAGTCTTTCCACTGGTAAGTCCGCGTTTGGATGTACCATTCTACAAATGCCTACTTCTCATTTTACACTATTAAATCGCAATTCAATTCGTTGTTGCGTCCAAAC
>JAJHSJ010000018.1:2230650-2335621 GCA_021015155.1 Magnolia officinalis | reverse complement strand
TGTAGATGAAACACATACATCAACCCTGCCTGGCCCGATGCAATCTGGGTCAGGCAAAAACACACAAGGAACTGCAAATGATCCACTGGCCAAAGTGTATGGAAACCCTCCCATGCACATAATTGCATTTGGACTCCTTGGTATCCACATCACCTATCTGAACCGTCCATTAGGTCCAAATCACTCTTCATGGGCTGCCGTGAAAAAAAAAAATTCATACTGATCGGATGATTCAAGCCATCCAATCAGCAGCATTCAAAATGAACGTACAAGATACACTGGTGAAAGATAAGTCCAGTCGTGGATGTATATGGTCATCCATTGCTGGAGCTAATGATGGAATTCCGATAGGTGATACTGATATGAATGCCAACAAGTTCCAATGCAACCATGTGCATGATAGGTTCCATGCATGTAGCCACTTATCTTTACTCGAAATGAGAGTGGAGAGGCGTTGCCCTGGTCCCTGCTCTTACTCGGGTGGCAGACTCTCCGGAGTTTCAACACCGGGTCGAGGGTTGGAGTACCCATAGGTGGTGAAATTCCATTATGGCGTGCGTGTGTGGGGGTGTGTGTGCGGGTGTAAAAAAAAAAACTAAAGGATGCTGGGTGGGCCCCACTGAGATGTTTGTGAGAAATCCACACCGTTCATCCGTTTTGAGAGTTCATTTTAGGACATGTGACAAAAAATGAGGTGGATTCAAAACTAAAGTGTGGTTCACTTGATAGTTGGATCTGTCTTGTTGTTTGGCTCGAGACTTACGACGAGCTCTCCGAATGGACGGACGGTTTGGATATAACACATTCCTCGTGATGGGACCACAGAACTTTGTGACGTCAACACACCAGCCAAATCGGTGTTGTGTGGTACACTCGCTAGTCCGTTTCCCTGCAACAGGCGTTCCGGTCCGTCCAATAATGTACGGTCGAAAGTTCATCGATTGGACATTTAATATTAGCCATTTGCAGGAAGCCCATCCACTGAGGGCCCACAAGATGAACAGCGTGGCCAAGCCGATAGGAAGCGGATTAAGTGGATCATACCATAGGAAACAGTGGGGTTAATGCTTTCCACCTTTTGAAACCTTTCTAGGCCCTACAGTCATGTTTATTTGTCATCCAACCTGTTTAATAAGATCATACAGACATGGATGAAGGGAAAACACGAATATAAGCTTGACCCAAAACTTCCTTGGGCCCCAAGAATTTTTCAACGGAATACATTAAATTCAACTTTTTCCAGTGTTGTGGTCCGTTTGAACATTCTGTATGCTTCATTTTTAGGTCCAGATCCTAAAATTATCTGATAAAATTGATGGAAGGAGTGGATCAGATACATAAATCATGGTGGACCTCAAAGCGTAGTGAGTTACTCACTACGAAGTGTTTAATGGTTAATGACAATTTCTTCATGTGGTGTGGCCTTCCTGAGATTTAGACCTAATTTATTTGGGGATCATGTTCCATCATGATCTGTTGAAAGGGATAGACGGCGTGGATATGATAAAAATACATCAAGATGGGCCCCACAGTCATGGATCCACCGCCGCGTCAGCTCCCCTGCGTGCCCTTGGTGAAAATGGGAGGGGGGGTAGATTGGTCATTTTCTCCGAAATCCCAGCAGAGCCCTAAACTGCAATCCCAGCAGACCTAGTGAGTTCTCATCAATGGCGTCCCTTCTTCCTCAATCCTCTCTCAGCCTCTGCAATTTCCAAAATCCCTTTCTGGGCTTTCTTCCTCTCTCAAAATCCCATCTGAGTTTTTCAAATTTTAACCCAGTTCATCTGATTCCGCAACCAAAACCATCCGCAATTTGAAGAAAGAAATCAGCTAAAAATCACCCAATCACCCTAGAAAAAAGAAGAAGAAGAAAGGCAGTAAAAATGCTTTCAAAAATCTCTTCATTCCAATCTCCAAAATGGTATGCTCATTCCCTTCTCTCCCCAAATTTCAAATTCCAAAATTCCCTTATTGTCAGACTCTTTTCTTCTGAAAATTCAGACGCTGAAGCTGAAGTGAAAACCATTTTACATATAATCAATACCTCCAATTCCAATCAAAGCATGAGAGGATCTCTGAAAGAAAGCGGAATCTTCCTATCGAATGATTTGATAGACCTAGTCCTGAAAAGGGTCCGCTTCAGCCATTCGAATCCCATGCAAGCATTGGAATTCTTCCATATAACAGGAAAAAGAAGGGGCTTTTACCACACACCATTTTCATACGATACAATGCTATACGTTCTCGGAAGAAGCCGGAAGTTCGACAAGGTTTGGGAAGTCCTGGTTGAAATGCGCCGGAAAGATCGGAATTTGATAACTACCCGTACTCTTCAGATAGTTCTAGCTAGAATTGCCAAAGTCTGCTCTGTCCATCAGACAGTCGAGAGCTTCCGGAAGTTCCGTAAGCTGTTTGTGGAATTCGATACTGACTGTTTCAATGCCTTGTTGAGAACCCTCTGTCAGGAGAAAAGCATGAGAGATGCAAGGAATGTGTATCATGAGCTGAAGCATAAGTTCCGGCCGAATCTACAGACATTCAACATACTTTTGTCAGGTTGGAAGTCGTCGGAAGAAGCGGAGCATTTTTTCGATGAGATGATGGAATTGGGTGTTAAGCCGGATCTCGTTTCATACAATTGCTTGGTCGATGTGTATTGCAAGAGTAGAGAGATGGAGAAGGCATTTACGACCATCGAGAAGATGAGAGACGAGGAGATTTATCCAGATGTCTTCACATATACGAGTATAATTGGAGGGTTGGGATTGGTGGGCCAGCCCGATAAGGCGAGAGATGTTCTTAAGGAGATGAAGGAGCATGGGTGCTATCCTGATGCTGCAGCTTACAATGCTGTGATAAGGAATTTCTGTATTGCAAAGAGGCTCGGAGATGCTTATCAGTTGATGGATGAGATGGTGAACCGGGGCTTGGACCCAAATCCGACGACTTATAATCTGTTCTTTCGGTGTTTTTACTGGTCGAACGATCTGGGGAGTGCGTGGAGCATGTATAGGAGGATGATGGATGCTGGGTGCTTGCCAAACACGCAGTCGTGCATGTTTCTTATTAGATTGTTTCGTAGGCAGGAAAAGGTGGAAATGGCGCTCAAGCTGTGGGGCGATATGGTGGAGAAGGGTTTTGGGTCGTATACATTGGTGTCGGATGTGTTGTTTGATTTGCTTTGTGATATGGGGAAGTTGGATGAAGCAGAGGAATGTTTTCTGCAGATGTTTGAGAAAGGGCAGAAGCCGAGCAATGTCGCTTTTAGGAGGATCAAGGTTCTCATGGAATTGGCAAAGAGGCATGATAGCCTCAGGCATTTGGCACAAAAGATGGCGGTTTTTGGGAATTTAGCAGAAGTGGATGGAGCGGGTGAAATAACAGAAACGGCATCCTACTGTCCACAATAGTGTTGAATTGGATCCTGCTGTAATTCAGTATCGTTTGGTATGCCTTTTTCTATTGCTGTTCTTTTCATGGTCACGGATTAGTGGATTTACAAGACCTTATCTTTTGAATTTAAGGGCTGCATTTGGATGCACAACTCAATCGAATCGGGTGTATTCAGTTCAGCTCATTTGACTCAATTTCTTCCCAAATGCAGTTACATTCAAGTTCGGCTCCAAACTAATGCCATTGCAATTTGGGTGCCCCGGCTGTCAATGGGCATAATAAGGAAATTACAATTTGGTTATTTTCCACTTCATTGAATTGTAATTACAACTCTAAAGTAGTGCATCCAAACACACCCTTGAAGACAAAATGCCCTGGGGATGCACCCTTCAAGGGGGGGGGGGGGGGGGGGGGGGGGGGGGGGGGGGGCGGCTCATGGTTTTGGCCTGTCTCCTGATAATCATTTTGATCAAAGTGATTCTGGGGGGGATATGCAGTCAATGGTGGACCCACACGATGGACAGTCTTGACCATTCATTTTTTAGCTAATGTTTGAATAATTTGAATCATTCGAGCAATGTGATTATTGAAAGTCATGTGTAATTTAAAAAAATTGGGACTCCCATGATGGATTGTATAGATCAATGGCCAACCTCTTGCAATATTATCGATTTGGGCCGTCCATTTCCATGGCTTTCAGTCAGACGAAACATGAGCAACTATGGCCATGAAGAGTGAATGTATGGAAATCTCACACTAATTCAATGTAAATTCAAAATGAATTCAAACAAACCCATTTTTGAATTTAGGCCGGCAACTCATGCTGATTGTTAAAAGTAGCAAATTGGAAAAACAATGGTCCTGAGGGATTTTTATATAATACTGTAACCTATTTTTTTCAGCAATTATTCCCATCAATCTTTCTTTTATGTTCCTTTTTTTGTGAATTTCCGGAATACTATTCTATCAATGCAGAGACAGCAAATAGGCATTCGTTTTTAACCGTATTCATTTTGAAGAGGTGTCCAAATCAATCAATTTATACACCAAGCTGACTGCTAATGGCAGAGATTTATGGTTATTATAGCCTTGAGGCAAATTGCCAAAGAACCCAATTGCAAACTTATGTTGTGTCACTAAGGACCCATTTGGATACCATCAAGTAAGTTACTTTTTCTACTTACAACAGTAGATCGGTAACTTATTTGGGATAAGTAAGTCTGGTTTATATTAATTATAAGTTACTTTTTTACTTAAACTTAATTATTTCGGCTAATTTTTTTTTATAGCTTTTTTACTTTTCATAAGTTACTGAAGAAGGCATCGGGAGAGGCCGGAAGAGAGGAGTTGCATCCGAACCGAGAAAGAAAAGCATCGAACGAAGACCAGGTGCTCTCCCTCCCTCCCTCCCTCCCTCCCTCCCTCCGTTCTAGATCTTGTTATGAGCTTTCAGGTTTTTATTTGGATTTATGCCTTTTCTTTTGATTTTTCATGCTTTCTTTGTAGATTTCTACATTGATGTTCAGAAATTAGGGTTTGCAGTTGCTAGGGTTTGATTTCTTAATGATTTCGGATCTTGATCTGTTTCTTTCCATTATTTCTTTTGATTAATTGTTCTGTAGTTGTTTGATTATTTTGATGCTATTTCTGAGAATTAGATTTTGCTGATTATTTCCAAAATGTGCTGAAAATCCCGCCATTTGATCAAATGGTCATGGGTATGTAAATTTGGGGGATGTTGGTGTCACCAAAGACCCGTTCAATGAAATGTGAGAGAAAAATGCAGTGTTATGAACGGCTATGATTGCAGGGTATGGGAAGTGTGGAGTATGTGAAAAGTGCCTGTTGGGTGATCGATGGAGCACTTGTATGAGATGATCTTTCCAAATAGGCAGGGGCTTAGAGAATTCGAATTGAGAGCTTCTCAAACTTTTCAGGAAGCTAATCAGGCTGCATTGTTCAGCAGACATTCCAGCAGCATTTCATCTTGTGGATGTGGAATGCATCTCGCTATGTTGAATGAACATCTAGCATTTAGATACTTTGTTGTATGCCTTTATCATACAGTCAACAGAATAGCAGCATTCATCCTGTTCATTACAGGAGCATGGTTAATTATCCTTGCAGATAATATTTTATCAAAGTGGAAATCTAGCCTGAGTGCAGATAATTATCCTTGCAAATAATATTCTTGCAGAGATTTCCCCTTCACCCTGTAGACCATTTCCCATAAACTCAATTCCCTATTATGGGATGAGTCTCTGTTATACCACCCGCTACCCAGACCCCATATTTCCTTTCAGTTACTTCCGTAGTCTTTCGTCCTCCACCCTAATTCTCCATAGCCACTTCCCTAGTACTAATTTTTGTTTATATCTTCATTCATTAGCCATTTTTCATTCCTGCAAGGATGTGGTTCATCTCCTTACCCCTTTTGTCAGGTGAACTTCTCGTACTTCAAAGCAGGAGAAAACAAACTGGCTCTCATGAAACTTGTGGGTTGCAAGAGGTAAGTTGCTCTGCATCATGCTTTGGTCATGCCTTCCACATTGTATTATGGCATTGAAGAAATGCTATTGGTTTTTTTTTTTTATCAAGCAACTTTTGACGGTTTTGGCATTGAATATTAATTACTACTTTGAATTATTCTCTGCCCATTTCTTTATAAGTTCCTGAAATCATTACCATTTTACAATGCTTTAATAAGCTATATAAAAGTGCTTTCTTCTTCTACTTGTGTCGCATTATTTTTCAGAAGGCAGAGGTACTGTAGCGGATGTGTTTGATGCCAACTCTTTGGTCTTGTTTCATTCTTTATTCCATCTATTACATATATGTGAATATCACAATCTGGACTTCAAGTTAAGGGACCATTTTGAAAGGGGATGAATCCTGAGTTTTTTGGAATTTTTACCTGAAAGACTTGTGTTCAATTTCATCTAAAAATTCCCTGCACTGAAACAGAAGCTTGTTAGAATGGGCTCCATTTCCAGTTTGTTGCTTTCCATTGGCTGATACAAGCTGATTCAATCAGAGCTGTTCGCATGCAAACAGGACCTAAAATTTCTTGGCAGGTGCTAAGATAGCTTACCAGTTGTTGGGGTACCTCTCTCTACCTTACATTAGCATGGAATCACTAAAATGACTCCGTATTTATCATCCATATAATCTTTTCACCTGCAAAATAGATTTACTGAATGCTTTAATCATTCATAAGTATGGGAATAGCCATGTTGGGTAGGTGATCTCTCTCTCTCTCTTCTCTCTCTCTCTCTCTCTCTCTCTCTCTCTCTCTCTCTCTATGCCTGTGACTCTCTTCTTCTTCTTTTCCATCTTCTAAAGTATTGTAGGAATAAATATTTACAACCCTGATTGATTTTTAGTACACCCATTTTAAATTTGTGGAATTGAAAAACTGCAAGAATGAGGCTGTATTCAAAATGGGGTGTTTGCTAGTGATCTGCAATGGAATTGCTTCAAGGTTCAGGTACATTTGATATGCATTGAAGCTTGTATGCAGTCGGATGCTGCATATATTAGTGATTGTTTGCAACTGGTTTGTAGTGGAATAGTCAGTTGTAGGAGAAAGGCAGTGTTAGATCCATGCAGGTGCAGAGCAAGGGTTGCTTCAGAGCATAGGTGGAGAATGGTTTCCAGCTGGAAATTAGGCCTTATGCTGCTGAATCTTGGGGTTTATGCCTCTACTGCTTGTGCAGTATCTTTTGTTGGGCTGGATGTTTTCTAATTGTAGGTGCTTTATGGAGGCTGGATTGACTTAGTCCTCTCAAGTCTGTCAACAGTTTGCAAATGCTCTTTGGGTAGCTCGGGTCTGCCTGGTGTTTTGGCTGGTGTTTTTGGTCTGGTTTTTCTTCTCTATGGGACCCTTGGGGATGCTCCTCAGTTGGGACATTTTTTATTTTTATTTTTGGCTTTGGTGTTTTCTTTTTCTTTTCTTTTTTGCTGCATAGTGTGTATAGGTAGAGGGGCTGTTGGATGTTTTTCAGAGTTTTGAGTGGTTGGGACATATGATAGGCGAGGCTCAGTCCTTTTTGTTGTGCCCACCCGGTAATTGTATGTTTTCTTTTTCAACAAAGTTCAGGTGGGGTGCTCCCACCTTTCCTCTTCATAAAAATAAAAATAAAATAAAATAAAAGTCTTCTTCCAATATGTTTGTTGGAGGTTATGATGCATGCACCCAAAGAAACTCTAGTCTTATTCCTCATAAAGTCTTCCTCCTATATGTTTCTGCTTATATACATTCTCTCTCACCTCATCTTTTTGTTTTTCTTGCAGGCGGTCTAAATAGCTGCTCATTTGCCAAGCAGAACTGACAATGAAATAAAAGAACAATTGGAACACTGGCTTATATCTGATAGTTATACAGTCTAGAAGTTTTTTTTTTGGCGACTTTGTATCTCTACACTGCATTTTTTTTTTTTTTTAACACACGCACACACACCGCAACACACTCATGCCGTAGTGGGATTTCATCACCCATGGGTACTCGAACCCTTGACTAGGTGTTGAAACTCCTAAGAGTCTACCACCCGAGCAAGAGCAAGGACCCATCTCTACACTGCATTTACCTCCAGATATATAGTTCAGATGTCATATACGTATAAAAAAGCAATTTTCAATTGTCCACACCAACTTGTGGGTCATGGATGATTTCAATGGCTGAGATTTGACTTGTGATGATGGTGACAGGAAACTAGTTGTTGATCCTTTCAATGATGTAATTGGTTTTTCTTTTCATTTGGTCTGTTTGGAATTGGAAGTGACTGAGAATAATATGTTACTTATCACATGCAGATATTTGAAATTTTCTTTTAAGAAGTTACTTATGAATATGTTATTACCAAACATGCTTATCTACCTATTGGCTGATAAGTGTGTTGTTTACCAAACATACTTGTATGCTTAATAAGTAGAAACCAAGATAAGTTACTTGAAGTATAAGTATCTTAAGTAAGTTACAATCCAAATGCCCCCTAAGGGCCTGTTTGGACACCACCAAATAACTTACTTTTCAACTCACCTTAAGTCATCAAGGGGGTGTTTTGATCGTAAGTTTGGATAAGCTACTTGTGCCAGAAGTAACTTATCTTGGTTTCCATGTATTCAGTCTATAAGTATGTTTGTCCCCCTCACATAAACTATCCATCATATGGGGCCAACCTTTGATGTGGACCATTCATTGTATGGCCCTCACCTTAGATGCGAGCGGTCCATCATATGGGCCCCACATTGGATGTGGGTCATTCATTATTATGGCCTGACCTTTAATGTGCAACATTCATTATGCAGGGCTCACCTTTGATGTTGGTCATCCATCAAGTGGGGCCTACGTTCAATATCCACAACCCATCATATGGAGCCTACCTTTAATGTTGACCATCCATCATGTGGGCCTCACATTTGATGTGTGTTGTCCATCATGCAAGGCCCGCCTTGGATATGGGCCACTCATCATTGATGTTGACCTTTGATGTGGACTGTCCATAATGTGTGGTCCCACATTGGATATGGACTACTCATCATTAGGGCCAACCTTTAATGTGGACCGTCCATCATGTGGTTCCCACCATTATTAATTGGCCATCATATGGAGGCTACCTTTGATTTAGACTATCCATCATGTGGAACCCACCATTATTAATTGTCCATCATGTGGAGGCTACCTTTGATGTAGACTATCCATCATGTGGGCCCCACCTTCAATGTGGTTGTCCATTATGCAAGGCTTGCCTTGGATGTGGGTCATTCATCATTCAGGCTGACCTTTGCTGTGGACCATCCATCATGTGGGCCCTCTTAATATTGGGCCATCCATCATGTGGTGCCCAGCTTTAATGTCCACTACCCATCATTTGGAGCCTACCTTTGATGTGGATCGTCCATCATGTAGGCCCCACCTTTGAAGTGGGTCGTCCATCACATCAGCCCACTTTGGATGTGTGCTTTTTATTAT
This sequence comes from Magnolia officinalis, assembly GCA_021015155.1. Lineage (NCBI taxonomy): Eukaryota > Viridiplantae > Streptophyta > Magnoliopsida > Magnoliales > Magnoliaceae > Magnolia > Magnolia officinalis. Next base: position 2,326,257 of record JAJHSJ010000018.1, on the reverse strand, counting down.
TATGGGTTGACCTTTGATGTAAACTATCTATATGTGAGCTCACATTAATATTGGATCATCCATTATATGGGGCTCACCTTTTATGTGGACCATCCACTGTGTGAGCCTCACCTCTAATGTGGACAGTCCATGTGGGGCCTCCTTTGATACAGGAGGTGAGAGGCATTGGAAAAACGTGACTGCAAAATTTTGCTTTTCTACCTCTCTCTCACTTAGGCTCCATATCGAAAGAGGTCCCACATGATGGACTGTCCACATTGAAGGTGGGGACCAAATGATGGATGGTCCACATCAAAGGTGTGCCCCACATGATTGATCGTCGAACTTAACCTGGGCCCACATAATGGATGGTCCGCTTCAAAGTTCGGCTCCTAATGATAAATAACCCACATCCAAAATGGGTGGATATGATGGACAACCCGCTTTAAAAGTGGGGCCTACAAGATGGACAATCCATATCGATGGTGCGTTCCACGTTTAAGGTGGGCCCCTCCATGATGGACAATTCATATCAAAAGTCAGCCCCTAATGATGAATGGCCTACATCAAAGGTGAGCTTAGTATGATGGGAACCCACATTAAAGGTGGAGCCCACATAATGGACGGTCCACATCAAAGGTGGGCTCCACATGATGGGCAATTAATAATGGACCCCACATATGGATAATCCACATCAAGGTGGGCCCCACATGATGAACGGTCCACATTAAAGGTTGTCCCTAATGATGAGTGACCCATATCCAAGGTGGGCCCGTATGATGGACGGTCCACATCAAAAGCGGGCTCCACATGATTGGTGGTGCATATTGAAGGTGGGCCCCACATGATGGATAACTAACATCAAATGCAGGCCCTACACAATAGACAATGCACATTAAAGATCGGCTCTTAATGATGAATGACTCACATCCAAGGTACGCCTCACATAGTGGATGACTGACATCAAAGGTGGGGCCCACACAATGAATGGTCCACATCAAAGCTTGGCCCCACATGATGGACGATGGATGTGAGGGGGACCAAAGACTTGAGGGATGAATACTTATGATGTTGGAAACTAAATATGTTTTTCTACTTTTTGGCATTTACCAAATATATTTATCTGGGCAAGTAAAAACCAAGTTAAGTTACTTATATCATAAGTAGCTTATATAAATTAACTAATGATCTAAATGCCTCCTAAAAGAATGATGTTGATTATCACTAATATGATTATGTTACCAAATTGATTAGGGGTCAAGTTGGGCTCAAGTCATAATGGGGGTGCGTCCAACTCAAACCCAACCCATTTATTACAGGTTGAAAATATTAAACACCAACCCAATTAGTCTATAAATAGGTCAAGCCAAACCTAACCCACTAGCCCTTCTTATTTTAAAAATATAAACAAATAAAAATATTATTATTTTATATAGATGTAAGATATATAAGAATTTTAATCACATATTTAAAACTCTCAATTAACATAAAATCAAATCTTTATTATAATCTATTTTACAACCACGTAACCTAATTCACTACTATTAATATTATTTAAATAAATAAGTTGATGGTCACCCATCACATATAATGTAGAGAAACAACACTGTAACACGAAACCATATTCATAATCCGTCATATCCAGCAAGCAAACCCAACCTATTCCATTTAGTTGACATAACACAACCCTAACTCAATTCATATGGGAAGCCTTTGCTTTACATAAATAAGCTTTGTTGAGCTCTTGATTTGCTTTACCCATCTCTAAAATATTTAGTACTCTCTTCTGCAATGTGCTTTACCCATCTCTAAACTATAAGAAGAGCACAATACAGAATTGAGTCTAAGCAATAAAACAAGCCCCACAATAAAATAACATGTATGTGGCACGACAGTTGTGCAACCATTTAAATTATGGAAATGTGGCCACACCTTCTCCTCCCATGATAAAGCTCCCTCAAGGCCCATAAATAGAGTCTATCTGCATTAGAAAAAATATTAGAAATTCGACTAAAAACCAATACCTTATAAGCTCAACCTACATGATAATGCATTGGAGTCTTGAAACTTCAAATCTAAAATGGATCTATGGTCCGGTCGAGTTCTAGACACATGTGTCACGCGTGCCACTCGAACACGGAAATTGTTATAGAAAATACAGAGTCATAGCCTAGAAGAATCTAAGGTACAAATGCCACTTTGATTTAGCTATCCATCCAGGCATTTTATTTGTGTTGAGCCACTCTGTAACCTACTTCAGAAACGGGGGAAGCTTTATATTTTTCTTTTCTTTTCTCTTTTATTTCTTCAGGTTATGAAGAATATAGAAGAATATCAATTCCTAAAATGTTTATTTAAATTTATTGTGGACAACTTACCAATTCCACCAGCCTTTCCTACCTTTACTTTCCTTACCTACTTCCACTAATTTCAAAGGAATCTTAACTCTTCATTATGGACATCCTTACCAACCTTTACTTTCCTTACCTATTTCCACTAATTTCAAAGGAATCTTAACCCTTCATTATGGACACATGTCATCATCTTATTAGCTTCCTCAATGCTCTCTTATCCCCATAGTGCTTCTATGCTCTATATATAAATGTGGAGATGGTCTTTAATTTAATTTGCATAGTCTCTAAACAATTTAAGTGTGAATTTAGAATTGAATAGAACTAGTTAAAAGGGAAGATGAGCAGGGTATTTGATTTCCTTTTTACTTTGTTATTATATTTTAGAAATATTTCAATATACTTAGTTCCTATGTTAATGAAATGTATTTTTACCTAGGTTTATGATTGCTAATTTTGGGATAAATATACAAAATTATTAATTTACAATTCTTTTATGAAATAACTAAGATGTTTTAACTTTTATATTTACTTTTGTCTTATAGGACATGCATATAAAAAAATTTATAGTCAAGTGAGATATTTGAGAAAATTGATAAAGGTAAATCATACCATATATTCATTATTTAATTTTAGTTACAATTTTTATAATCTTTATTACTGTTTTGCAAATTATTTACATAATATCATTTGCTTGATAATATAATATTCTTTCCCTTTATGTTGGTATCTCTCTTTGGAGAGAACTCTTGTCATGTCTTTTTCACAAGGGACATGAAAATGCATTTTTGCATAATTTTTGTAAGAATTGGTTTGATATACCATGTCAAAAAAATTGTATATTTATCATTTGCCATTTGGTGTTTTCACACATATTCAATGCCATATCAGCCTATTCTCCAGTAAGAATGTTGTGTGTTGACTTGACCAAATGAGAATTATGGTTTAATGTGTGAAGGAAAATTAGGCTCATAATTCCATCTTTCATTGGAAAAGATGGGAAAGGGTATGATTGTGTCTTGAGATATATTAGGGTTAGGTTTATGGCCAGAGTTAAATGTGACAATTGTAATTGATACATGACATTCCGGGTTTTAGGATTTGGGGAAAAAATGATTGTCTAGTAAATTATATCAAAGTAAGGGAATTTAAGGGCAAAATTAAGATTTTAGTTATGATTAAGTGGGGAAGCAAAAGATTAATAAATGGGGCATATCAATTGGGTGATCCATTCTCTTCTCTAAATGATAAAATCATTGTTTGAAAATTGGAAACTCAACTTTGTATTTTTTTTTTCATAAAGGCAAAACTCGCACAATTTCCTACAATTTGCAGGTCAGAGACATGCAGGCTACACATGCATATTCAATGTGGATATATTATATTTCTACTGCCCGTTCCCATTTGGAGATGGGGAAAGTAGGACGCAATGGCAAATAAACATTCTGGTTGCCTTCCAATAAGTTTTTTAATGGTGGGCGTTCAATTGCCACTATTTCCTGTTGTGTGGTGACTTGGATTTCCTAGAGTAGTGAATATCACCGGGATGTACTGGTTTGGTAACATAAAAACTCTCTGGGCTCCACCATGATGTATGTGTTTTATCCACACCGTTCATCTAATTTTTCAACCCATTTAAAGGCAAAATCTGAAAAATACGGCAGATTTAAGTCTTAGATGGATCACACCATAAGAACAGTGGTGATTGAACGACTATAAAAGTTTCAGATCAAGATGGTATTTGTGTTTTCCCTTCATCCAAATCTATGTGACCTAATCAATAGTTGGATGACAAATAAACATTACAGTGGGCCCGAGGAGGATTTTAACGGTGGGCATTCAATCGCCATTGTTTTATGTGGCCGAGAATTTTATCTACCTTATTTTTGGGCTTATATCTTAAAATGTGCTGAAAAATTGGATGGACGGCGTGATAATACACATACATCATAGTGAAACTACATAGCTTTTCCAGCACCACAGTGGGAAACTACATAGCTTTTCCTGCACCACAGTGCGGGTGCTGTGTACTATACAACGAATCCGATTCCGACTGGTACCGAGAGGTGAGAATTATTGTACGCGGTTTCCGGCCAAAGGCTTCCGCAGGAGGTTTATGCAGTGGGAATATAGATGGGGTCCATCACTATGCTTTTGAGAAATCCAACCGTCCATCTGCTTTGAGATCTCATTGTAGCACATTCTACCAAAAAAAAAAAAAAAGAAGGAAAGATGAATCGAAGATAAGCCACATGAGAGGAAATAATGGTCCACCGTTGAAATATTTTCATGGCCACCTAAGTTTTTTATCAGGATAAGATTTTATTTTATTTTATTTATTTATTTATTTTCAATCATGTTAGTGGAAATGACCTTATAAATGGCTTGGATGGCACATAAACATCAAGGTGGATCACAGGAAGGTTTCGACTGTAGTCATTTCTTTCCCACTTTTCCTTTGATTTAGCCCACTCAGGTCTTGGATCCAGATCATTTTCTCTTAAATTTACTAAAATGAGCTTAAAAAATGGATGAAATTCTTCTGCAGGCTTTAGCGAGACCTTCCCGCGAAAGTTGTTATTGTTAGCGTCATGACATATATCCCCATTATTGCAAGCACGAGGTAGCACAAGGTGTTATTCCACCGTAAATTGGTGGACCATCCAATGACTCCTTTTATAAATACTCATGTCATTCATATATAATGTGATCGACAGTATTTCTCAATGTAAATCGGTGTGTTAGCCGCATCATCGCTCATCTAACGGATGATGTGTTGATTAACATACTTTTTAGATTGTAAAATTTCTCATATGATTCAAGTGCATGTCCAAAGCATGAGTCTTTGATTTCTAACCCTTCTGTCCAAGGAATTTTACCCGTCCGGCCTCTTTTACAGTTTCTATATATTAGCCTGCTAAACACCAACAATGTTTCAATCAACAACATGGGTGATCTTAGTTTCTTTTCACACCATCATCATCATAACTTCTGCGATGTCAATTACTGCAATGGAATGCTGCTAGGCTAAGTTATCTAATTTGTAACTAACACTATACCACTTACTATGTAGTAAATCCAGATACAAAGAAATGTGCTGCGCTGCCTCAGTCTCCCAATTAACATGCCCACATGGTGGCACACATGAATCGCATGCTAGCATTGGCGATTGGGTCCATTCTAAGTTGCCACAAGAACTAGCCACTCAACCCCAACCAACTGCACATTGTTTTCCTGTCATCTCAACAGCATGAAGTTGAAAGAGGTACTGCGTTTAGATCCAGTGCACTTTGGAACATACTACTGGCAGAATGTCAACATTTCTCACCCCATCTGACAGATTTTTATGATTCTAAACGACAATAGAAAGTATCTGCTCTTATTTTGTTTGCTTTTTAAACTTATTTTATTTTCTTAGATTATGATGTGATTATTGAATGGCACATTAAGAAAATGATGTGATGTTTTCTTTTTAGACTAGTTTTATTTTCCTAGTTTATGATGTGATCATTGAAGGGTAACCTTAAAAAAATGATGTGTGATCATTGCAATGGGAAGAGATTGAACTGAATGTCATGGCCTTATTAATTAAGAGGTTTTGTTAACTAGTCTTTCTTTATCCACATCACTTATCCAATGTGATTTGGATTTTTAAATCTAGTGGGAAACAATGTAGAGAATGAGCCAAAGCCTATCAAGTAGATGTTTCAAACCATCTTAGAAATTGATTTAGGGTATGCTAAAGGATAGGTAAAATGTTTTAGTGTTAACAAAAATGCTATTTCAATTTGTGGAATTTGTCTAATGTATTATTAGGACTGTAATAAGAGTGACCTTAAATAAACTGTTGAGACCATCCACATGTGGCTGAATAAATGAGTGATCCAAATTAATTTCGATACAAGTTATATCTATGCAGAGTTTTTTAAATTTAATTGAATTATTTTTATTAAAAAAAAAAAGAAAAAGAAGCTCTAATACTCTCATAACATAAGTTATAGTGCGCTCCTAGTTGCATCAACTCATTTGTACAGTCAATTATCCATTAGGTCTAGAATACTTTGATGGTTATCATGCAATAATCATATTATAGATGAGCCAATCCATTCTTCATTTGGACTCTTTTTTTTTTTTTTTTTTGTACACATTCTTTTTAAGCCATGGATGGGATGGCTAGGATTGCACCAGTAGATGGACGCAGATGGGCAAATGCGGTCATTTGGTTGATGGTAAACATTGGTTGTCAGAATCAATGTAAAATGGAATGCAATAAAATAATGTGGATTAGAATTATCTCGAAAAGCTAAAGAATGGGATGTAAATACCAGAAGAGGTCATTTTTAAAACTGACCCCACTTTTATCGTCAACCTCATAATTTCCTTATTTTTGGTCAAAATATATATTTCAATTAGCTTATTACAATTATTATGTCAGATATGGGCTTCCCAACCATTGAAGGACCATAACGCTTGCAGTTACTAGCTGGGTTAGAGACTGAGCAGTTGGGATAGAGTTTGGGACTAGGCACATAAATGAGATTGGCCAGTCCATTTAAGGCTTGGGTTGTTGCAGTAAGTCTGAAAACTGACAGACATCGCACAAGCATCTTGTATCCAGTCTTATTTCGAATTTTGGCTGCGAAAACCCTCCATTGTCTAAAATAAGCACTAAAGCTTTTCTTGTTACTTAGACTAAGACAACAAGTCTCCATATCATATATTATAACTCATTTTTGTAGCATGGGTAACTTGTTTTCACTTTACTACTAAGGTATCATTTGATAAACTGAAATATAAGCTCTGAAAATTATTTTAAGTGTTGAAAACTTTGTTTTGAATTGTTTTTGAAATAAATTTACGGAGTTTTGGTTAAAAGTGAAAAGAAAATTTATGCACCACCACATTCAGCACTCAACATTCAATATTAAGTGAGAGAAGGGAGTTGAGAAAAAGATACATATTTTCAGTGAAAAATAAGTTGGATCCTCAAACAATCTCAATCAGTAATAATTACTGAAAATATTAAATTTTAGTGATTAAGTGTTGAAAAGAAGTTCTATCAAACAACCCCTAGTGATTAAGCATTGAAAATAAGTTCTATCAAACAACCCCCAAGTAGCAGAATCTCTTGAAACTTTTTATGTATTTTGAGATAACCCAATTAATGGACGAGAGAGTAATAATTCTGCAACTAGTGCTTGAAAACAAATGAAGGTAAGATATTGAGGCCCCCTACATCCACTATTGTTGGTGCTTCACCGATTTATTATTATATTTATGCTGAAGTTTTAGAGTCAATATATATGATTGCAAGTATGTCCTTATTTATAACTTCTATAACATATATGAATATCTGTACTCACATTTATAAATTAACATGAAAGCAAACTAAAATAGAAATTTGTTTTGTTTTTTTTTTTCTTTCTTCCTTTCTTTGCTAGATATTATTTATAGAAAACAAGGACTCTTTAAGGAAGAGTCAATATATCATTATAGTTAATCCGTGCCCTTCATGGCAGTCATGACAGGTTATTTTTGACAATTTTCTATTGTTACTAATATTAACACATCACATCATACCAATATCGAAATTTGATATTTTACACATCATTCGCATATTGGCAACAGTGGACTGTGTTTTGCCAATTGTTCCAATTTCCTACACCATCTGGTCCACATACATGAGAAATTTCTTAACAGGTTGAAGATGATCCATACACATTCATATGAGTGATTTTCCTTGAACTAAACAATTTATTTGATGGATAACTTCTATTAGATATTGTTATCGCTTAAAAATCACAATCAAAGTAGGATCATGCTTGCAAACTAAATGAGATCAAGTGTGGTTTAGCTACCAAGTTCAAATTCAATAACAAAACCTCCACTAATAAGAGGTTAGGATATAATATAATTATTCAATAACAAAACCTTCACTAATAAGAGGTTAGGATATAATATAATTATGCAAGTATGCCTCATCCAACTCTTTAATGGAGCTAATGATTCACAAAAAGGATTGAATACCACCCACTTGTCCAGAGCTCGGCACAGGCAGGGGCTCTGATTGGCCACCATGACGTATGGATTTTATACACATCGTCCCAAATTATGTTTAGTATAATAAGACCAGACTGATTTTTGCATGTTCACGTCCACCTTGTGGATTGCTTGCTCACAGTGTAATTGCCCAGGACAGCAATGTACTTGTATCGTATCACTTGACCTTGTTGGTTCCAATGTGATGTATCATGACCCATAGAAAACTCTAAAACTCTCAAATTGGAATGTACTAGCTAGTGGTGGCAATGGGCTAGCCCATTCAACCATTTATGCCCAGGACAGGGGCCCTAAACTTGGCCTGAGGCCATGGCCAGGCTTGAATCCTAGGCTTGTGCCTGGGCACGAGCCATTGATGAATGGTCCAGTTGATTCATCAAGTGGGCCACCATTAAAAACAATAAAAATAAATAAAATAAAATAGAATAGACGGTTCAAAGACACTTGTTAGTGACCCCATTCGACGTACATGCAGAGTTTTAAAGATAGGGTCATGTTTTGATGACCCAAATCCTTGTTGTGGCATGGAGGATAGCTAAAAGCTTCCCAGACTTACTCTGATCATTCAACTCTTTTCCTTACAGGGCTGGCCCTGTTTGGTCATGGCCATCACCATGGCAGCCTGGTCCTGATAGCCTAATCCTAGCCACTAATTACAGACCCTTTCCTCAACCGAATGAGGACCACTGCTATCTATGTCTTCTTAACTGTGTATGCTCCATCGTTTGTAAGATTTCAATGACTTCATCCAAATGCACCTTTAGTGGCTGAAATCACTTAAAGTAGCACAAACAATCCTATTCAAGAATGCCACACAAAGCTCACGCCATTTCTTAAACATGCTGAGTCAATGAAATCAAAGCTGTCATGTGCCTAAGATGACGGAAACCTAAGAACAAGACACGCCAACATGGCAGGCTTGCCATACAAGCAGAGAACAGGACACTACCCACACCACAGTTCAAAACCTGAACTCGATTGGGTTCAATTCCAACTCTTGTACTTCTAAACTTTATTAAAAACACCCTTCACATGGCAAGTGATTCGAGTCATCGCTAGTCTTGTCGAGTCGACCAAGTTAGTGAATAAACTCACTGAATCTCTCCAAGTCAGGGCTGCCATAACAGAATTTCATAAAGACTCGGCTCGAAACTCGGCGAAGGAAATTGCCGCCGAGTTTCAAGTTGAGTCAGTGAGATTTAAACTACAACCTGCACCTTGGATACTCAATATGCACATATTCTTCAAGATGCCCAATAAAAAGACAAGCTAATCCATTGAACTGATATCTGAAAACAAGTACATGGAAAATCTCATTTCTAGATCCCCTTAATACATTCGCAGGTTCTTGTTCATCTCCCTATCAAAGCAACACGATCCTTCTGGATTGCTTGCGAAACGTTCAGGTCAAATAGTTCACATCGGATTGGCATTTCCATTTCGTAGAAAGGATTCTTAAGGACATAATCTGTATATAGTTCATAGATGAGTTTCAGAAGTCCTTCCATATGCGGTGACCCAGGATTGCAGACAACAAAGAATTTTGTTCCTGCAAAAAGAGCATGAATTAAAGTTGCAACATCTAAAACTCGTATTTGTGACAAATTCCACCAAGAATTACCAATAGAGATGCTTGAAATAAAGTAAACAAAAGAATGTTAACAGTAATAACAGCCAAGGAAAGTGAATTTGTGCTTTTGTATCCAAACCCATAACATAAATGAGTTTTCTTTTCAAAGGCAACAAAAAAAAAAAAAAAAAAAAAAAAAAAAAAACACGTGTGGAACAGAAGGGCTAATGGTAAGTCATCATCTCCTCGCTCCCTCTTTCAGGAGTCTCATTGGCCACTAGTTAGCATTAGCATCCTCTAAAACATATAACACTTTGCTTTCAACTTGGAAACTAAATACTAATCTCTTGGATAGAGGTAAGCTTCCATGGCCTCAGCTTTTCAACCATGGCTTGCTGAATGGAATTTTACGTCCCCTTTAGTGATCCACTTCTTGGAGAAAGAGGACATGATTTTGTGAAGCCCTTTCTTAAGAGCAAAGACCTTTGCATAGTTCTAAAACTCTGTAACTCGACTCGAAACTGGACCAAGTCAACTCGACTCGGCCAGATTTCAAGCTGATTCATCATGAAACTTGGTTGTAAGTCTGATTGGACTTGACTCAGTATGATTCGTTGAGTCAACTGTCTTATTTGGTGTACTTGACTCGACTCAACCCAACTTACTCGCTTGTGAAGCATTTTTAACCCAAAAAAAGAAGTAAGAACTGCTTTCAAACCCAAGACCTCAAGCAGAAGGAGGAACATTCTAACCAACAGGCCAGCATCTTCTGTTCGCTCATCTTTCCTTTATTTATATATTTTTATCAATATATAACTACTTAAAATATTCAAAAACAAATATTAATTTAATTATTAAATATCAAGCCTAGTCAAGACTCGTTCAACTGTTCAAGTTAACCTGACCTGACTAGACATCGAGTCAAATCAAGTTTTCAAGTTTTTGAAGTATGGACCTCTGTGAGATTTGAACCCACCTCCCCACAGGCCCAGAGGAAGGCATCAGGACCTCCCTGTTCCATTTCTCAAGAAGCCACCGAGCCCAAAGGGACCTGGGTTTCCTAGAGAACACCCGCACAATTGAGTTGGGAAGCCTTTAGAATAGAGAACACCAACCCAAGTAAACTAGGTTAGTATCTAGAGGGCCCATTTACAAGAATAGAGAAGGTCATCAAAGACATACACTCTATGATCCGCTGAATCCATGTTGAACCAAGACCCATTCTAAAGTATTTCAGAATATCCAATCCGGGTAATCGAATGCTTTTTTCCATATCAACTTTCCATCCGCCAGCACCACTCAACTTGATTGTGGAGTCTATGAATTCATCCACCACCAGGATAACATCTAGAATTTGTCTCTACTTGATAAAAGCTCCTTGAAAAGGAGAGATGGCAGGAATCATAACCTCTCTTGGATGAAATGAGAGGGTCTTTATGAGGATTTTGCAACCTTCCCCACCCAACTAATCATCTGAACTTCTTAACTTGTGTGAAGTCCCCCCACCAAACATATAAGAGTTTAACTAGCTTCTAAAGCATCAATAACATGTAACTCTGGGGATTTATTATTTTATTTTTTTGGTCTTTTTTGTCAGATGGCAATGGTATGACAAACACCGAGGCCTGCCTCGAAGTTGGGCTCTTATGCGTGTCTTATGTTTAGTGTCTCTAAATTGTGCTATACACATCAGATTCTTACGAAATTGGAATCAACTGTTTTTTTATCTTCTAAACATTGCGGTCACATTCACTTGTTGAAAGTCGACTGGTGTTATGTTTTATTTATTTATTTATTTACTTTCTTTTTTTCTTTTTCTTTTTTGAAAGATGAAAATTTTATTAGACAAATCCAAGAAGAAAGCAAAACAAAAGAAACAAACAAACACAAAACAGAGACAACAAAGGAAAACATATAAAACTAAAAATACAACCACCAACCCCTGGTTGGGACACCCAGGCTCAGACTAACGAGCCCAATCTCTAAACAAGCCTAAAACCCTACAGAAAACCCCAGCTGGAGTTCCGAAAGCATCGATTGTTCCTCTCATACCATGAACTCAATGTCGATTTATTTATTTATTTTGAAGGTAACATGGGCTCAAACCCATGACCCCAATGTTGATACACAACATGAAATAGAACCAACGTAAAGACATTGTCGTCTTATACAACTCACTCAATCTGAGAATATGTATGGTTTGCTTGGATTTTTCAGTTCGTACCAGCAAACCCATTTTCAATGGATGCCCCATGCACCAAAAATATCCATCAGTGACAAAACACATGCTATCAAGTTTGAGTGAATGGAATCATATCTACACAGTAAGCAGAGTCTCTAAGTTGTAATTGTTTCTACAAACAAATTATTATATTGTTCTCACGTGTACCTGTAAGTGACTGAAAGCAATGGAGATCAAATGTGTCGGCCTCCAGGAGTTCAACGCCAGTGCATCCAACAATCGGAGACAGTTGTTGAGAGATGGCGTGCATCGAATGCCATAAGCTCGCCAAACGCAAGCTGTCATTCGTGTCCATCCGTCCTGTCGACCCGTAATCCTAAAATTGAATAAAGAAAAAAAAAGTTTTATTGAAGGGAACAGGCATCTAAACCCTTGCTTGTTGATTTGCAGACACCCATTTGCCAACTTGGAAATTCAAATGGTACAATTCCAATTCCCAAAATGGAAAATGGGTATATGGAATAGACACTAAATTGAAATTTTATCAGTAGATTATTCAATTCTAATAATAATTCAAAGAGAAAAAAAATGGAAAAATGGGTGTATGACATAGACAGAGAATTGCAAATCTATCAGTAGAATTTTATTCAATTCTATTCATAATTCAAAAATTCAAAACATGGTGTGGAAGGGAATTAATAGTTACCCTTGTTGATTTGCAAAAACCCATCTTCAATTTTGGGGAATTGAAATAGTAGAAATGAGTGTGTAAATTGCAGATAAATCTTTAAAAATTGGGGGAAAATGACCTTGTAGAAAATCAGTCCGCCGGATTTGTTGATGATTAAAAGGCTGTAAATCGCAGCCATTGGGAATGATTCTTGGAAGAATCTGTGGAAGGAAAATATAGGGTTAGATCAATGGTATTTTAGGAATCAAGAGAGAGACTACCTGCTACTGGGGAATTAGGGATTTGCGCGATTGCAATCCGGCCTATTTTGTGATTGGATTTCTCGTAAAGCAGAAGATGAAAGAGGTTTGCTAATTCCGCACGCGTGGAGCCCTGCACATCCGTTTGTGCAGGCACACGTGCCAATATGGAACACGTGCGGAGAGATCTGAGTTTTCCATCTGGTTGGAATGCTTCAGCCATCAGGTGGGCTGCAATTTACAAATCATAGTGACAGTTAGCAAAGGACGCGGTTTGGCTACTGGCACATGGGTGCGTATGTGTTAGTTTCTATGGAAGTCTATAGCGGGAACACAAGGTAGGCTATTAAATTAAGATCACTAGTTATTGTTGGTTAACCGACAGAAAATCAACTAAATTTATTATGGGAGCCACCGACACATGTGGAAAGTACATGCGTTAGGTTCTTTTGTATAATTGTAAATGTTAGAGATAAACTTTTTGAAAAGTCTTAGGATAGTGAAAACTTGAGGAGTGCGTTCGCCGAAGGTGAAGTAAGAAAATTGAACCACTATATATATTTGTATTTGTAATTATCATTTAGGGGCAATTCTATTTTTATTTATGTGTTTGATTAGTTAAAATATATGAATACTTGAATTGAATTATATGCTAGACACTTAACTTGTAAGCATACACAAACTCACTATCTCTATTAAATTGTCATTTCATTAGTGCGTCATTTGTAGTCTATATAATTTAACCTACTTTGGCTTAGAATCCTTATTATTAATTTGCCACATTAATTTTAATTAGTAAATTAAATTATTAGACAAAAATTTTTAAATTAATTATATTTACTCTTTTTAGGACTTAGGCATAATTCTAATTTCTATTAAGCTTTCGCATACATGGCGGTAGACAATTCACACAATTTTAAACCATACCATCAAAAACAATAATAAATGATCATTATCATTTTTTTAAGGCCTTTAAAGTTTTAGATCAAGCTAATCTTACTATTTTATCTTCAGGTTTTCTTCAACTTACTAACAAGTTAGATGGCAAAAAAATATTTCAAAAACCTTAGGATGGCCCTTTGGAATTTTTAATGGTGAAGCACCCCAGCACCACTGTTTGGGGCCCACAAAAGCTTTGGATCGTTCCTTCTACTTTTCCTTTTTTTTTTTTTAATTTTTAATTTTTAATTTTGGGTTAGCTCGTTAGTACACCCAACTGTCAGTTCACACTTCACGGTTAGCCACCCCCACTAGGATCGATACCAAGACCTCAATGTTAAAACGAGGTATCTTTCACTCAGTCTGCCACTTGAGCTATGGATCCCGGTGTCCTTCTACTTTTCCTTCAACCACGTCTTCTCGACGTCATGACAAATAAACATTTCAAAAGCCTTACACGATGTTTTAACGGTGAAGCACTCAATCACTACTGTTTCTTTGGTGGGGTCCACCTGAAATATGGATCTGCTTACTTTTTTGAACCACATCCTAAAATGGGCCGGAGAAATGGATGGACCGCGTGGATATAAAAATAAATAAATGAATAAATAATCATCAAGGTGGGTCCCACGGTAACACCTAATCATCTCCCGGTTGACGAGCACATCACGGAGGGCAATTTCCTCTTGAGGAAATTAGGACTATGGACCCCACCTTTTAGCCAGCTGGTTTTATGAAAAAAGACCAACCTTCTTTTGCAACTTAGACCTCCACTTGCGGGGGCAGAATTTCTAGATGAAAATACCCCTCCTTTCACGGAAACGAATTGGGTACTCCCCTGCCACCACGCAATGGTGGATGTTCAGTGGTCTTTGAGCCCAACATGATGTATGCTTTTCATCCATGCCGCCCATATATTTTTCCACATCATTTTATGGTATGAGACAAAAAATGAGGTATATGTAAATCTCAAGTGTACCACATTACAGGAAACAGTGTTGAATGAGCATCAACCATTAAAAACTTTTTGGGGGCCCACTATGATGTTTGTGAGAAATCCTCCCCATTTAAGTTCATTCATAAGGTCACAAAGACCTGAATGAAGAGGAAAAACAAATTTCGTAATGATCCAAAACTTCTGTAACCCCTAAAAGGGTTTCAATGGTAGACGTTTAATTCCCCACTGTATTTTACAGTGTGGTCCACTTGATAGTTAGATCTATCTTATTTTTCGTCTCAAGCCTTAATATGAGCTCGCCAAATAGATGGACGGTTTGGATATAATACGGATATCATGATGGGACCCATAAAAGAACACAACATATATATATATATATATATATATATATATATATATATATAAAAAAATAAAATTTTAAAAAAAACAGCAAAGACTGTATCGATATATCGACGTTACATGATATTTTTTGGTTAAGTCGTTGGACAAATGAGAACTTAATTCGATATTATCGACCATATGTCGATATATCGTTAAAATCAAGCATCGATATATTGACATGTTGTCGATATATCGACGTTAGATGGAATTTTTTGGTTAAGTCGCTGGACAAATGAAGACTTAATTCGATATTATCGACCATATGTCGATATATCGACAAAATCAAGCATCGATATATCGACAATATGTAGATATATCGACGTTACATGGAAATTTTTTTCCCTCGCCGATTTTCTAGTTTGCCCCGCCGTTTTTCTAGTTTGCCCTGTCGTTTTTCTAGTTTGCCCCGCCGTTTTTCTAGTTTGCCCCACCGTTTTCTAGTTTGCTTAGCCGATTTTCTAGTTTGCCCCGCCGATTTTCATGCTTGCCCCACTGATTTTCTAGTTTGCCCCGCCGTTTTTCATGCTTGCCCCGTCGATTTTCTAGTTTGCCCCGCCGTTTTGTAGTTTGCCCCGCCGATTTTCTAGTTTGCCCTGCCGCTTTTCTAGTTTGCCCCGCCGTTTTCTAGTTTGCCTCACCGATTTTCTAGGCTACAGATATGGCTACGGTTATAATCCGTAGTTATAGATTCTTTTTTCTTTTTCTTTTTAAATTTTTTTATTTTTATTTTTTTTTTTTGCTGTTGTAATTGTTGGGATGCCTTGCACAAACCTTAGGATCTAACCTCCCGAAACAAACCAGAATTATGGATAATAAAGCAATGAAATAAATCAAAGCATCAATCATACACCACACAAGAGATTTTTACGTAGAAAACCCTCAAAGAGGTAAAAACCACGGGACCTCGTCCAGATCAACAATCCACTATGAAGTAGAACGTTACAACCTTCTTCACTCACGCAGGAGTGGATAAACAATAAGAGAAATAGAGAAAACGGAGAGATCTAACCGATTATGAGGACATAGAAGCGCTGAGATATAGATTGCACAGTAGAAAACCTCCACGAGTAGAACCTCCCTTCTATAAGCTTCCTCTCTCTCTTTCTCTTTCTCTCTCACATTTGATAGCCCTGAACCCTTTAGCAAATCCATTGTAAAGCTTTAGGAAACCCTCTTGTCATACCTAGAAAACCCTAGGCAACCCCTTTTATAGTTTTGGAAAACTCCTTTCCGCATTCCAGTTGCGAAAGAACTCAAATCCGCAGTTTCACGCAAAATCGCGGAACAAACTGCGTAATCTTCGACTAGTCGAACCTAGTCTTCGACTAGTCGTAGGTCCCCTTCGACTAGTCGAGACTTTCCTTCAACCAGACGTAGCTACAGTAAAAAACAGCAAAAATACTCGCTGGACTTTGAGTCAAAGTCACGACTCGAACCTTCGACTGGTCGACCACCAGCCTTCAACCGGTCGAGCAGGGCTCACGACCGGTCGAAGATGGGTAAAAAAAAACCCATCAGTAATCCCACCGCCTTTTGTGGGTCCCATCATGAGGTTTGTGTTATATCCAAACCGTCCATCGATTTGGCGAGCTCATATTAAGCTTGAGACGTGAAATAAGACAAATCTAACTATCAAGTGGTGGGCCCTACAAAATTTTTAACGGTGAAAATCAATTTTCCCGCTGCTCTTTGTGGTGTGGTCCATTTGATCTGGATATGATTTTTTTTTTTGGATAATGCTCCGAAATGATTTCTAAATATGGATGAATGTTGTGGATATAATAAATACATAGTTGTGGGGCATGTAACTTTGATCTCTTTTGAGCCGTTCGTACAACTCTTGGATGGAGGAGCGTTAGCGCTCGGCTTCGAAAGGGAGGGGTATTTTCGTCGTCAAATTCGTTGTCCGTACGCACACGTCTAGGTTGAAAAAAGGTTTGTCTTCTTTCGTAAAAACAGCTGGATAAAAAGTGGGGTCCACAGTCCTAAGTTTATCTTTCCTCCTTTAAAACGGCGATGGACCATCACGACATCCAACCCGATTTATTTTCTCACTAATTAACATCAAATGACCAAGCCGCCCGTCACGTTCGTTATGAACCGCACCACTGTACCTCGCATAGGTACACAAAGGCAACCTCGCTTAGGTACTTGTGCTAACTGAACTCCACCTGGGTTCAACTTTCATGAGATCCACTCCGTCCATCGGGTACAATGTCTCATCTTCTCCATGGATCTAAAAGATCATGATGATCCAATACCCAAATTAACCATACCATAGGAAAAATTTTGGACGGGAAGTTCACCATTAGTATTTTCAGGCCCCACAGTGTTGTTTATAGATCATCCAATCCATTCATCATCTCTATCTTATCAGGATGAAAGGATGACCTAAAAATTGTAGTGCTCCAAAACTCAGTGGGCCATACCTCGAGAATTTATATTTTTTCTATATAATTTAAACTGGATGACGTTGAATCAGCCTCATTTTCACCAAAAAGGCCAAGATAGTGATGGGCCACTTAATGGACGGTCAGATTTAATACAAGTTAAGTTGTTTTCCCACGTCAAGGACACGTACCTACATTAGGTACGTACGCGAGGTACGCAAGAGTTCTCCTTTCGTGTTGTGTGGAGAAAACAGCAGCCAGCAAGCGAGCCCCGAAGTAGGTGAGACGAGTCTCGCCTCCATTTTCTCCGTTAAATGATGGTGGCCAGAGAGAACGCCTTTCTCATAACTCGATTCTCCAACCCGGTCCGACTCAGTACCGAGTCAAAACCTCGACTCAGAGTCCGAGTCTTTTCATTCTCTCCAAAACTACGAGAAGAAGAAGAGAGATGATGGCAGCAGAGTCGAGTAAAGCTAAGATCACCAACGTCGAAATCAACAACCTCAGATTCACCTATCCAGGAATCGATGGCTACCCTCCGCCCGGATCCGCTCCTCTGATCGATGGTTTCTGCCTCTCCCTTGATTCCGGAGACCGGTATCTCCTCGTCGGATCCAACGGCGCAGGTTTGATCTCGAATTGTTGCATATCTGAGAATGTTTCATCTCGTCCGTCGATATTTATATGGTGACGTTGTGGATTTTCAGGGAAGACGACGATTCTGAAGATATTGGGAGGGAAGCACATGGTGGACCCCACCATGGTTAGGGTCCTGGGGAGATCGGCTTTCCACGATACCGGATTGACGTCTTCCGGCGATCTCTGTTATTTGGGTGGAGAGGTTTGCTTTTAGGGCTCTGTGTGTGTGTGTGTGTGTGTGTGTGTGTGTGTGTGTGTGTGTGTGTGTGTGTGTGTCCGTCTCTCTCTTCTTTGTTAGTTTGCTAACATACGCAGAGGGTGTCAATTTGCTTAAACAGTTCCCTTAGAAACCTGTGGTTAGTCAAGATGTTGCTGAATTTTGGAGTTCTCTAGTGCTTTTGTTTTTTCCTATTTAAGCTAACTTGAACCTGGGGTGTGATGGGCTTATCCTACACTTATGAAATAACTTTATAAGTTGGGTGTTGTTGAATTGTGGAGATACTGCGAGATGGAAGTGTATAGATTGAAAGGAAGTTATGGTTTATCTTATTGAATTCTCGTGTGCTTAGGTTAGATGAGTGCTTTTGATGGACCTGATTCTGGTTTGGTTTGGGTCAATTTGGCAAATTTTCTCGCATTTTTTTGTTGCGGGTTTTAGTTCATATCCTCCAATTGTGCAATGTTACATTTTTTTATTGTGTCATGAGTCATGACTAACACTCGAGTATTTGATTGGTTGATTACATTGACCCCACAAACTGTCATTTCAAGCCTTATTTTTTCAGTGATCCAATTCCAAACTGTTCGTATGATGGGCCCATCACGGATGGGAGACACCCCAGGATCTCCCTTATCAGATTATCTTAACCATCTGAGTGGGTTGATGTGGACCATGAGCTGTAACTGGCCATTTGCAAGCAACCAGTGGGATGGCTGGGATCATCTGATGGGCAAAGGTATGGAAACATGCTTCTTCCCATGATGGGGCCCATCAGGTGGATTGCCTAGATTATGAAAGGCGAGCCACTTATGTACCATTGCATTCATGCTGACTTCTAAAGGACAGTCACTGCAGGCAAATACAAAAGCATTTCTGAAATTTCTTGGCAGTAGTCTAGTGTCCCATTTGGCGGTATCTAAACACCAATGGATTTTCCAAACTATTCCCAACTTAGCTTTGACTATGGTTACTTTTATTTAGATGGAGTGTGGCGGGCTTTTAAGCTTTTCGTTTTGAACCTATCAGCTTTCTGTTTTTTGTATTTGGATAACAGTTTTCTGTTTATAAGCATTTCTTAGCAGTGTTATGTTTTATGCAGTGGAGACGGGATGTCGCTTTTGCTGGTTTTGAGGTTCCGATACAGATGGACATTTCTGCTGAGAAAATGATTTTTGGAGTTTTTGGCATTGATCCAAAGAGGAGGGATGAGCTGATAAAGGTATGATGATGCTTCTTTTGAACAGAGATACTCATTGATGTTTAGATTGTGTAGTAAGCTCCTCTTGTAGGTGTGGCATACAAATATGTAATTTCATGTACTTCTGTTCGTGGGTGTATACAGATGTACATGTGGATGTTTGCTCATGCATTAATGTGTAGTCATCTGCTAGACCCTTATTATCACATTGTTGACCTTTGCATGGAAGTTTATGAACCACCCAAACAGGCAATGTTCTTCAGAAATATATTCATCTATGGATGCTTTTGCCTGATGTTCAGATTTTTGGATTAAACTTGGAAATGGATTTTTTTTATTGCAATGTTCAATTTGGATAAGTCAATGAAGGTGGATCCAAGACAAAAGTTTCTAGGTTAAGGTTAACAAAAGTTCTATGTTAAGCATAGGGCTGTACACGAACCGGGCTAGCCTGATTAACTCGCTCGACTCGGCCCGACCCGAAACTGAGTTCGGGTAGGGACGGGCCATTTTCTTCGCCCCGAAACTGAGTTCGGATAGGTTCTAGTTCGGACCGACTCGGCCCGAAACCCGACTCGACCTGGCCCGACCCGGCCCGACTCGGCCTATATATATATATCCTAAATTCTTATCCAGTTACCCTAACCATTTACAGTAATCCAGGCCGTCCAAATCGTGGGTCCCTTTGTAGATGGAGCAAAGTCCCAAAAGTCTATGGCAAAAGCCCTTCCCAAAAATCAAGGCTGTTCAAGTTACCTGCAAAGCCCTTCCTATGAAGTAGATGGAGCAGAGTCAAAAAATCAAGGCCGTCCAAATCGTGGGTCCGAAACTGGCCCGAACTTGCCCGATTGCTGACCGGGCTGGGTTCGGGCTGGACAAGTTGGCCTGGTGACCGGGCCGGGCCGGGTTTGGGCTGGTTTGGTTGGTGACCAGGCGAGGCCGGGTTGAGCCCAATTCTACTCGGTTCGGCCCGATGTACACCCCTAGTTAAGCATAACATACAAATCGACATGGGGGGCCCATTGTGATTTTTTTATGATATCCAATATGTCCATCATTTGAACACCCTAATTTTCTGCTTGGTGCTAAAATCAGGCTAACTCATGTGGGCCCCACCAAAGAGAACAATTGGGATGGCAACTGTTAGTGGGGCTGACCATGTTTTGTATGTGTGATCTAATCTATTCAGAAGATGCATCTGACCAGGAACTCAGGTTGACACAAAACATCATTGTCGAAGTTTTAGGCATATTTAACATAGTGTGGCCCACCTGAGTTTTGGATTGATCTGATTTTTAGGATCCAAGGAGAATGGGAGTGGGTGCATATGATGGAAGGATTGGATGTCATGAAATCATCATGTTGGGACACATTGGTTTGTGCATTAAGCTTAAAGTAGAAAATTTTGAAAACCCCTATGTCGGAAATATGGAAGTTCGGAGCTCCTCCAAAGGTGGCGGCGTTTCGTTGGTTAGTAGGGAGGAAAGGAGTCCTCATAATTGATAATCTCCAGAAGCATGGAATGACCCTTCCGAATGCGTGCCTTTTTTGCCACAAGCAGGCTGAGTCGGTGGATCATTTATTCACGCATTGCAGTTTCTCTTTGGCTATTTGGAACAAGGTCCTGGCTCTTGCTTCGGTAGTGTGGATCATACCACATTTAATCGAGGATCTCCTTCCGGCTTGGCATGGCGAGGCAAGGATGAGGGAAAGCTTGGGAAGAAGAAGTGGTGTATAGCATTGCTAGCGGTGTTGTGGTCCGTCCGGGCTAAAAGGAACAATCGTTGCTTCCGTAATAGAGGAAACTCGGAGGCGGGTTTTTTTTTTTAGGGTTACCCAATTTCTGAGGGACTGGGCCCCTTAGCTAGTTGTGGGGTTTTCTCCCCAGCGTAGGCGCTGACTGTTGTTGTACTTTAGTTGTAGGTTTTTTCTAGTTTATGTAGGTTTGTTTGTTTTCTTTGTTTCTGGCTTCCTTTCTTGTGTTTAATAAAATTTTCTCCTTCCAAAAAAAAAAGTAGAAATTTTTTTATTGGATTGGGCCTCTAGGTCAACTAAGAACTCCTGAATTTTAGAAGAAGTTGGCAAAAATCAATGCTGGAGCCAATTGATAAAAAACTTACAAATTGAGTTGGACTCACTTCAACTAGCCCAACCAGGGCAATTTGAGTTGATCTTCTGAGTTAGCTGGTTTTTTAACATCGTTTTTGCGCTGCTTGTCAGCTATACTGTACCTTATCTGGTTATCCAAATGCTGACCTTTTGAAGTCTTGTAACGATTTGTGAATCTTTTAAGGCTATTAATCTATCTCTTGGTTATCGGTAGCTCAGGTTTTGGACATTGATCTATCATGGCGAATGCACAAGTCGTCAGATGGTCAGAGAAGAAGAGTGCAGATATGTATGGGCCTCCTCAAGCCATTTAAGGTTATTCCTCTCTCCCAAGAAATGTAAATTCTCCATATAATCATCAACATCTGAAGACATTGTTTTGATCAGATATACACTTGCCTTTTTTCTTTACCTTTGCTGTAGGTTCTTCTTCTTGATGAGATCACTGTTGACCTAGACGTGCTGGCAAGGGCTGACCTTTTGAAGTTTCTTCGAAAGGAATGCGAGGAGCGAGGTGCAACTATCATATATGCAACTCATATATTTGATGGTCTTGATGACTGGCCATCACATATTGTATGTCAATTCCTGTCTCTGTACTTTACACTCTGTGCTTTTACAGATACTTCTTGCTTTTGTTCATGCAACTTCCATGTTAACAGGTTTATGTTGCTCAAGGGAAGTTGCAATTAGCATTGCCAATGGAGAAAGTTAAGGAAATTAGTAATCTGTCACTGATGGTGAGTCTCTTCTCTTCTCCTAAAACAGTTTCGTCAGTCAAATGATTGTAAGTTTAAATCTTTGCATAACATAACCGCACTGCATTAGAATATAACATATTTAATCTTTCGTTAACTGACAGACACAAAAAAAATTTCCCTCCTATTTTTCCGTGATAGTCAGATGGAGATTTGAAGTCTTTGCTATGGCTTCTATTTGGTATTTACAGTTTTACACGAGCGGTTCCGTGAACTTGGTGTCTTGCACTCAAAAGTTATGGTTATCAGAGCGATACTCAAAAAGTATATAGAAATGAAATTCTTAGTGATAGTTATTGGGCTCTTTGGATTCATGCAAAGTTGTGTTGCGATTAACTCTCCATGGCATGCTGTCTAGGCTAGCTGTCATGGAAATGCTGTTGCCGACTAGATGTTCTGTCTTGTGTTTGTCAAACACCCTTGAACAAGGACTGGATTTGATTGACACTTGTGGGGAACTTAAAGATTGGTTGGTGGCACATTTACACATGCACATGTGCACATTTACACATATGCATGTGCACATTTGACACGTGCCACATTTTTAGTATTTGAAGATTGATGGCGGCACATATGCATGCGTGGGATGCTTGAACTTGGACGGTTGCACACGTAGCATATTGGAACATGTCATGCGCGTGCATAGATAAGTGCGATCATCATGTGCCCTAAAACCATAAAGGTGTCATTAACAAGCAATTCCACCTCTTTACCAAAGACACCTAATCCACAGTCTGACAGTCATGCGTTTAGGATTACTTTTCTAGAAGTGCGTTGGTTCTCATGTACAAGGGAGTTGAAAAACCATGGGCATGTATGATTGTCCATGAGTACTAGTCAGGAAATAACCTTATCCAAATCCCAACAGCCCCTATATGGCACACTCTCCCTCCCTCCCTCCCTCCCCCCCTCTGTGTGTGTGTGTGTGTGTGTGAAAATTTCAACATGTACCAGTTTCTGCACATGTAAATGGGTATCGATAGATGCAATATAAATGATAGCTCATACAAGTATGAAACAGGGAAAGGTACTCCAATGAATATAAAACCATACAACTTTTTTTGGGACCATCCCATCAATTGCGTAAGGTGTCTGATTGGTAGCTGCTTTGGATTGTAGAGAACGGTGGAGAGTTGGCTGAGGAAAGAGAGGGATGAGGAGAGGAAGAGAAGAAATGAGAGGAAGGCGAGCGGTCTATCAGAATACGAAAAGCGGATCGAAGGCAGTCGGGCAACGGGAGACCCTGCACGAAGTGCCGTTCGAGCTATGAACAATGGTTGGGCTGCCGGTAGACTGCACTCTACAGTAGCAGGGGAGGAAAACTTCTTTTTCAGTTCAAATAGTGTTCTGAGACAGTAATAATGCAGATTCTGCATGTTATATTATTTGATCATATCTTTCCATCTTTCAAAAAAAATGATCATATCTTTCCATTATTCTGTGTATTGAGGAAAAAATAATAATAATGAGCATTCCAGGTGAGGGAAAGCTGCTCCAGAATTTGAGCTGGGGCTTTCAAAATTCGAACTCATCAAGTTGAAGCCCAGTGCATTTGTTTGTATGCTAAAAACTAGATTGAATGGAACTAGTTTTTTCCTCGACTTCGATGTCAACATAAGGTTCGCTTCTTTTTTTTTTTTTCGTTCACACATGGGAGGGGGAGGGATTTATATATTCTTGCCAACACCCTACGTGGCTCCCACCTAGTGGTCAGAACCTCCTGCTACTATATGTTCACACCTTTAAGCGTATCCCTCCTATTTTGCCCTTGCCCAATGTTACCTGGACCACAGCTCGCTCTAGTTTGTCGTATGGGAATGGGTATGCAGTATGCAACTTCCTCTAATATGCAGTAGAGGTGGAAGCATGTGGGCTTCAGTTTATACATTTAAGTATATGCAATACAGTTTCATGCAAATTTGTATAATTGTAATTTATATGTGAAATGATGGATTTTATTATTGCGCATCTTGCATGTTTAGTATTATATTATATGCAGACTATTGCATAAATCTAAGTAGAAATATATGAATGCTAAATACGGAAGTGAATCAGAGCAGGCAGTAGCGCTCAACCTCATGTTACAACAAAATTAACACAGATTAAAAATAGCATCAGGATTGCAAATGACCCATAAACGAGCTCAGGTGATTCGGAACTGAAAACTTGGGGATTTGGCAATTTAGGTAACATTCTGAAGCATGAGGCAGAGAGTGGCGTCTTCTGTGGTGAAAAATCCCAAATTTTTTTTGGAGAGATCCCTTCTCCAGTTAGACAGTGGGAGAGGTCTTCTCTCTCACATCGCAGAGAGTGGCGTCTTTCTTGGTGAAAAATCCCAATAAATTTTGGAGAGATTCCTTCTCCAGTGAGACAGTGGGAGAGGGGTCAGCCTTGCACTTGTTCTGTGTTCCTGCCTTGTGGAGTAGGGAAATTGTTGAAACCATGTAAATCTTTAGTGCCTCTTGTCTCTTGTTATTCTTCCGCACCTTTCATTTTAGGTTTTTTATATTACATCAATTGTTCGTGGTTTTTTTTTTTTTCGTCAACAATTCCTTCATTAGCTACTAAGCTGATCTCTATTTCCAAGCACAGTCTTATTTCCTAAACATTCATCAGCATTTTGAACATCTCAATTTTTAGATACCCAAACTACTGTAGGCATATCTCTGTAACTAATGAGAAGAAAAGCAAGCGAGAAGGACACTCGTTTAGAAGTGGAAGGTGTAGACAAACAGAATTTATACAGCCTCAAACGCCACTGGAGATGCTTTCAACTGCACTAAATTCCACCCATTCTAGAAAGACTATCATTCGGAGATTCAGACCATATCTTTCTGCTTCTTTCTTTTTTATAGCTGGAAATAGCGTTTCCCAGTCAAAAACTAAAATCAATGCTAGAAATCAGAAATCAACTGTCTCCTTCTCTGGTGCCCTTGATATTTTCAAAGAGAACTGGTCATCTACTGCAGCACCACAAGTGTTTGTGTTTCCGTCACTTGCACAGGACATTCATACCATTACTGCGGTAGGCCCCACATTCATACCTTCTCACCAATCAGGGTGATCCTTGCTGGGTTGCAACTGTATATCGAGTCAAGACCACCACTTGTCCATTAATTCCAACGGCCACACACCCTTCTGATGAGTAAACCGGCCTGATTTTTATTTTCCAGTGATCTTCATGGCGGGGCTTACCATGCCGTTGGCTTTAAGTGGATCACTCGTCATTTTCAAGACCCTGCTATTATGGTTTAACTTTGATGATATGAAACCAATGTTTAACTAAGGCATTTGTTACTGCTAAAATCTTTTGTGACTTAAAAAATAAAATAAAATAAAATTAGGCACTGTAAGGGCCCGTTTGGACACACCCTCTTAAGAGGGTGCTTGACATGTAAATGCCGTTTTGAGCCCAACCTAGTTCGTGTTGTGAATGAACTTCTCAAACCTCATCTGATTGCCCACTCTTCAAATAGGCACACAAAACTACATGCTATTATAGTTTGACTGATTTTGTAAATACAGAAGTGATCGTAGTGAGAAATCATGTTCTTAGGAATATCTTGGCTGGAAATAACTTGGGAGATATTCAAATTTGGAGGTTTTTCTTGGGATGTTATCAGGAAAATCTTGCCAAAATAAATTTATTTAAGAATATTTCATGTAATTAATTAATTAATTATATATATATATATATATAAACAAAATCCTTATTAGTTTTTTGCTATTTTTATCCATTACATGATAAAAATGGCGGCATTTTGAAAATCTTGTGAAAATGTGGTTTAATTCTGTTTTGGGAATAATGCTTTTTCAAAATCAAGGGGATATTTGTTGCACTGGTTGGCAGGAAAAACCCTTTCATGGAAAACCCTCTTGAGAGTCGCATCCAAATGGGCTGAAAATCTTGCATACCAAGGTAACATCCCTTGCTAACCGATAAGTTATTGTAACCCACAGAAGTCTCTAACATCTATTGAGAACAGGATAAGCCATGGTCGTGGTGGGTCGCATGCACGGAATATAGACCATCCGGACTGTGCCATCTAGTTTTAAGATGGAGTGGACCCGGAATGTACTGATTAGGTGATCTTAACCGTATTAAGTCTGATATTGAATTTAGAATGCTGACCAACTCTATAACTGTTCATTTCGCTCCCACCATCAGCCGGGATCATGTAATCAATGCAAGAGGTCCGTTGGAGTTTAAAAATGGTGTTGGACCCGAAATGGAGGCTAGAAACCTATTGTTACCAGAGGAGAATAATTCCAAGTGATCGGGTTTGGGATTAGGGGCGAAAACGGACATAGTCAGCCTGGCCTTTGGTTTAGCTGACCATCAAACAACCTGGTAGGCACGGCTCACACCCATCTATGAACCAGACACAGCCAGCTGACCCCCAGGCACCGAGTGGTGCAATCTTTACATATTGGGCCATACCCATTGGGGGCCTACACTGCTAATCCCAAACGGACAAGGAAGCTTTTAGGAAT
Source organism: Magnolia officinalis (assembly GCA_021015155.1). NCBI lineage: Eukaryota > Viridiplantae > Streptophyta > Magnoliopsida > Magnoliales > Magnoliaceae > Magnolia > Magnolia officinalis. The sequence goes on along the minus strand of JAJHSJ010000018.1, from coordinate 2,299,099 downwards.
GATCAAGAACACTAACAAGCATGACCATGCACAAGTTGCACAGTGTTTCGAGCTAGCAATGGATATCCGTTTTAACCAATATCCAACTTGATTCAGATATGGGATTCTTCTTTTTTACCAATTCGAAAATTTTACCTGATCGGGCAACTTTTAGGCTGGTTCAATCACTTAAAAGAGTGCATCTTTATAATATATTTTTAAAAAGGCTGAATAGATAGAATCAGCTAACTTAAAAGGTGTTTGGCTCATCATGCATCATCAAGACCTTCCGTGTCAAACTGCATACCAATCCCATAACATTGAAGTTCTTCGCCCCATTTTGGATGGAGCCCTTGAATCACATTGATAGAATGATTCTAACCATCCGGCCAGTGGCCACCAAATTCTAGGGCTGAAAGGTATGTTGTAGATACGAATGCAAATAGATATTCAGATATAGGATTTCTTTCCGCATTCAATTTTTTTAAAAAAAAAAACCTTGACTACGGATGTTATCAGGTCTGATCCATATCAAACCCGTTTACAGCCCAAGTGGAGTTGAGACCTCTAACACTATCCATGTAGTAATAGCCCTCCAATCAGGCAGTGGAAATTTTCAAACAGAGTTCTAGGTCATCACACCTATGGTGAGGACCGCCAAATGAACCACCAAGAGGCGCCCCGAATTCACTAACAAAGCAAGACTCGGGACAAAAAAAAAGTTTTTAGTTGTGCATGGAGTAACCAAATCAAAAGCTAAAAATGCAAAAGCATGAAGCCAAAGACACATTCAATCACCACCACATCACTAACTTCAATTGTAAAATTTTGTATTAAACCCTACTTAACTGGTTTGCATTTAAATCCAACTTAAAAAGGGTTTTTTAGTCAATTGCCACTCCAAGAAATCAAGGGAGGAAACATCTCAATTAGCGATAATCCAACATCGCATAGTTAGGAAATTCATTTGCGAGTACATAGAACGGAAATCAGCATTTATATTTTGAGAGAAATGAGAAATTCAAACCAAAGAAAATGGGAATGGAAAGCAACCCAACCCCCCTCGAAAAAAAAAAAAAAAACAAAACAAATTTCTGGATTATTCAGAAGCTACATGAACAAATGCCATGGGAGTTCTGCATTTAGATTAAACTAAGAAATCAAAGGGGAACAACCATCTCTTTCGCAACACTAAAAACATGATCTGAAATAATATTTTATCTATTCGGGGCCAGCTTTGAATTCCAATGTCACTGAAAGCAACAAATCTCTATGCCTGCAATAAGAGAGGATGACAGAGAAATAAGCGGATCAAATGCATGTCTCGAAATTTCAAACATGAAATAAGCATATGCCTGTAGAATGGTGCTACCCTCTGCAAACGTTATGATGCAGCATGTGTAAACATGTGGCCTGTTTATCAGCACCAGTGTGCCCTTGCCAAAAAACTGGGCCACAAATGTGGACCAGCGGTCAATTTATTTCAGCCATGTTTCTTGATACATGTGTGGCACACACATGATGATCACAGCCTGATTGTTAGGCCATGGCATATGATGGCCCCACTGGATACGACCAGGATCTACAGTTGGCACATGTCAGGAGAGTAGGGTGCTGATACAAGACCTTGTTGGCAATGTTGTTGGAGAGCCAGTCCAATCCCTCGTACAACCCTTCACCGGAAGTGGCACATGTGCTCTGGATATACCTGAATGAAATAACTGATACAATTAGCATCTTAAGAGAATGAGAATGAGAATGAGACAACATAGATGAGGAATAGATAAACCGAAACACTACCAATGGCGTTGGCGGAGGGAGTGAAGGCCAAGCTTATCGGTAATCTCAGCAGCATTCATGGCATTGGGAAGATCTTGCTTGTTTGCAAAAACAAGAAGTACTGCATCTCTCAGCTCATCCTGTCAACCAGACAAAAGTTAAACGAACTCTGATAACATTTGCATTGATAAAGAAGCTGAGTTTAGCTGTTTCAGGTGTCATAGGCTCACAGCAAAGGCAGCATAAGTAGGGACTGTATATAGATGGGGCTTGATTTTTCTCTGGCCAGGCTCTATTCCATGCATGGTTTTACTTTTCCAAAAAAAAAAAAAAGATCCATGCATGGTTTAGAGATAGGTTTTGGCTTAGCGTATAGTTCACCACTGATATGGGGTTGTATTGGTTCATGGACAATAATAAAATGTATTGGGCATCACATACCAGCATCAGATGTTACTTTAAAACCTTGATTCCATGATAAGATAGTTGTCATAGCATAATGAAAGTAGCCAATCTCAAAGCTTTACCTCATTCAACATCCTGTGCAGCTCATCCCTGGCCTCAACAACACGATCTCGGTCATTACTGTCAACCACAAAGATAAGCCCTTGTGTATTTTGGAAGTAATGTCTCCAGAGAGGTCGGATCTGATGTTGCCCATATAGAAGTGAAAAACTTTAATAAATTTGCTAACCTGATGCTTTCCGACTTCAATTAAGTTCAATGAATGCAAATGCTCAAGAGCATAGAATAGAGGAAAATAAAAAAACAAACAAACTCGGCCACGGCCAGGGAAATTACTTTCGATCATGACCAGTCCGGCAAAGTAAAGATATTACTAATCAACTAAAGATAACCAAAAGGCTTGTGTTTCAATTGACTAGTAAGCAACAAGGAGCACGATATGCAAATGCAAGTCAATGATGACAGGATAGTCATAACATTGATGATCTGGACAGTAAACTGAAACTGATGAATACTTTTTTCTTCAAATTTGATTCGGGTTATAGCAGTTTGCAGATTGGATATGTGAATCATTCACCTGTGGAAAATTTCAATAACATGAACGTCCAATTTCAATGCATTGTAAGTAATTTTAATATCTAAATAAATGAAAACAGGATGCATCAAACATGGATGGTTAAGCTACATCTTAGTTGTCCTGATTGTTGCCATAATTTTTCAACATTCTCTGGTGCTTATAAAAGTCCGAAGATATCAAGATATGGGATATATATACCAAATGCAGTTTAATTTCATTCTTACTGCATGGACATGAATACCTCCAAAGATATCAAGATATGGGATATATAAACCAAATGCAGCTTAATTTCATTCTTACTGCATGGACATGAATACCTCTCCAAAGATATCAAGATATGGGATATATATACCAAATGCAGTTTAATTTCATTCTTACTGCATGGACATGAATACCTCCAAAGATATCAAGATATGGGATATATATACCAAATGCAGTTTAATTTCATTCTTACTGCATGGACATGAATACCTCCAAAGATGGCTAGATTTTTTTTTTTTTAGTTAGCAATAAATGAAACTTCTTTATGTGCTCATGTAATAACTGCAACGGCCTCCATACCTTGTCCTGACCACCAACATCCCACACGGTGAAGCTAATGTTTTTATATTCCACGGTCTCCACATTAAATCCTGACCAAGTAGTACACAAAAACCCATATTCAGTTAGATTCATCGGTTGAGATAGAGGCAAGTACAATCTGCTAAGCAGTACCAGCCAACATTCTGATTTTTTTTTTTGGCTAGAGCTAAAAGGCAAGGACTCATATAGGGTACCAATCAGTCATGCATACTGCATACAAAAGATGATTGACATAGCAACATGTTGAAGAAAGAGTGTGGCTTGCTCAAAAAAAAAAAAATGTCATGGAGAGAGTACATTAGAGTCTGAGAAGAAGCTAAAAGTGCATATTTTACAAAACAAATACAAATCACTTAAGAAAATGCAGGTGCTATGAATCACTAGGTTTTAATTTACTAGTACGTAAAACATACCAATGGTAGGAATGGTGGTGACGATCTCTCCCAACTTGAGCTTGTACAAAATAGTGGTCTTACCCGCAGCATCAAGACCCACCATAAGAATACGCATCTCTTTCTTGGCAAAAAGCCGACTGAAAAGCTTGGCGAAAGACAGCCCCATCTTTGTATCTGATCAAACAGATACAAATAAATTCAGAATATTAAATGCTGATGAGTGCATGTGTTGGATACAGTAGCATACATGCAAACCTCCTAAGATGGTAGAATGCATGTGCACATGGTATAATTTTCATATTAGCTTTGTCAAATGGGATCAAGTACATCTAGAAAATAAATAAAGAAACCAAATAACACTTGTACTTAAAAGAAAAGCTAACCACAGATCCCATCTAACCAAAAAAAAAAAAAACCCTTCTCAACCAATTAGCTGCAAGAAGCTGAGCATAAGGAAGTTTATTCAGATTTCGGCCATGAACTTCAACATCATTTAATGTTGTTTCCTTCATAAAGAACATAAGATCTCTCTCCTTCTATAAAGATGAAAATTTCCTATAATAGAGATATTTTTGTAACATATAAATATAAAAGAAAGGAAATTAGAAACAAGCTAAAAAGGAAATTGGGTCTTGTGCACACGTGTGGAACATGCACGTGTGGAATGTCGCGGGATTGCATCACAAAACCAGTACATATTGCTGGTTTGGAGAATATTTAAATACTTGATTTCAACAAATGGTTTAGAAAAGTAAAGACAAAAAAAATCTACATTTTCAGCAGCCCCCTATTTCACTAAAGACTAATCAGATACTAGTTGTTCCTGCACATGCAAAATCAACACTCAGCACAAAAAAAAAAAAAAGAAAAAAAAAGAAAGAGGCAGTGTCTCACAGGAAAATATATATATATATAATAAAGACTTTAAAAAATCCTATCACCAGCATACCTAAGAACATCTGTCTAAAAAGAACCAAACAGAGTCCAATATCTAACTTCATGGGCATACATCTAACATTGAAAATGATAACTTCCATCAATCAAAATGCAGGAAGACAGCAGGTATAAAATGCATCCTATGGCAGAGATCAATTTCCACGCGTACGATAATCAGATCAGCACATCACAGCAACATCTATTCCATAGAAAAACAAAGTAAATGAAACATATGGGAAATTCAGCAGTATAGGCACAAAGAACAATGTGAAATCTCATCCCTTTGGCAAAAATCAATTTCCATCCATCAAAAGTACAAATTAATCAACAAACACATGGAATTCAACCGCGTGAGACAGATAACCCTTTCCAGAACAAAATCGAGGATGAAATTCAACATCAGATACTTCAATCCGGCAATCAAAGCACAATTTCAACAGATCGATATACAATCAGATGATTCCGCCAAGAATTTCAACCAAACAACAACATAACGATAGCATACATCTGAATCCATCACAAATTCTACCTCGTTTCCACAAATCTAACAAGAAAACACATGATCAAGCACGAAATCGAACCATCTCAATTTAAAAACCAATGTAAAACATTAGATCTGAGGGACAAAACCGATCCTGAGGCTCAGAAATCCTAAAAAATAAAAAGAAAAACCTAAATTTAATAGATCAGAGAAGAGAAAGGGGGGGAAATGAAATTGCTTACGTTTAAGAGAGAGAGAGAGAGAGAGGGAGAGCGATTTGCAGATCTCGAGCTGTCCTCGATTTCAACGGAACGAAATCTAGATTTTATAGGAGACGGAGTTGACGGCAGACGTAACGGCCGTTACATCTCCGTTAGTATATTGGCGTTAATTCCACGCTAGGCTTCCAAGATCTCAACTTGCGGATTCCCGACATAGAACCTTCTTTTTCTACGAAATGACGAAAATGCCATTTAAGTTGTAATTAGGAGAAGGCATTTGCATATCATGCATGAATGGTTCAGAGAAACGTATTAACTTGAACAAAATCTACTCCGTCCATCAGGTAAATAGACCGTATTTTGGTCTTGATCCCAATAATCAGAATGATTTAATACCCAGGTGGGCCACCACATAAAATTATACCTAAAAACTTCTAAATTAAAGTGATATGGCTTACCTGAGCTTTGTAAGATGTGATTGTTGGGTAGTTATTTCTGGGTGGGGTAAGGATGAGGATTGCCTGCCAACCCCTGCCATGGAAAGCTAGGTGGGGTCCACCGTAATGATGGTAAGAAATTCACTTGTAATGTGTCTGATTCAAAACTCAAGTGAGCCGCCTGACAGTAAAAGGTAGGAATTGAACCTACCGTGCCATAGTAAATAATAGGAATTGAAAGGCCATCTGCTGGGACCCGGTTTGTTTTTACGACGTGTAGTGTGTGATCTGTTCAAAATCAATACAGCAGGTTGATTCAAACCATACAACTTTAACCCCAAGTATTAAAATAATTAGATATGTTCAATATAAATGTATTTAACTAGAAATTAAGAAGAAGATACTCAACCACTTACCAAATATTTATATTAATTAGGTGATTGTCAAAGGATAAGGGTTTTTTCTTTCTAACAATGAGTTACACCTAGAGGTGGGCATCGAGCTGAGTCGAGTCGAGGTGGGCCAAGCTTGGCTTGGCTTGTCCATGATGTACTTGAGTTCGAGCTCGATCTCAAGCTTGGCCTCGAGCTCAACATTGAAGCTTGGCTTGTTTGTCAAAGCTGTCGAGTCGAGTTCGAGTTGAGCTAGTGGTTCGAGTCGAGTCGAGTTTATCTCGAGTCGAGCTCGAGCTTGTTCGGTGAGAGAGTAATAGATTCTGTTCTTGATCCTCCTCCATTGATGAAAAATTCAAAAATCTTAAGAGAATCAAAGCAAAACCCGATGAAAAAACCAAACAAAGCTTCGAATCAGATGAGGAAACCTATAAGAACCGATCTGTTCTTGATCTTCTTCCACCAGCAGAAATTCAAGTATTAGAAAAAAAACAGAGCAGAATACATATCAGAAATCCAAGTAAGGAGCTCTAGCTAATCAGATCATTGGATTTCCTTGAAGCTCTAACAAATCTGAGAAGAACCCATTTCGAATTTCTTGGGTTTTTCGCCTAAGAAGTAGATCTCAAGAGATTGAAATCATACTATTGTGGAGCTGAAATGAAAACTGGTGGTGGTGGTCGGGGCGGGCGGGCGTGCGACTGGCAGTGGGCAAAGAAAAAGAAGAAAGGGAAAGGGAAGGGGGTGCGTGCGGTCGAGTAGAGACTCTAGGGTTTTTTTTTATTTTTAATTTTATTTTTAAGTTTAAACTTAAACTTATATTAATATTATATATATATATATATAAAATATTTAATATATTTATTAATCGAGTCGAGTCGAGCTCGAGTTCGAGCTCCGAGTCGAGTCGAGTTCGAGTCGAGTCGAGTTGAAATGCCCCCTGGTCGAACTTGGCTTGAACTCAACTCGAGCTTTAAATAATTAGCTTGGCTTGACTTGAATCAGCCATTCAAGCCGAGTCAATCCGAGCTTACTCGAGCCGAGTCGAGTGAGCTTTTCGAGCTAGCTTGACTCGTGAACAGCCCTAGTTACACCTTACCTTTTATAATAAAGAAGTTTTCAACATATCAATGCAATCAAACGAAAGGAAAAACTTATAATTTATTTTTAAGAACAATTATAAGAACGTATCTCTTAAAAGAACTACCAATATTAGATAAAGATCAAATTTAGTATATTAGTGTAAAACTGAATTACAACTAAGGATTATGTTTACTGGATTATCACTACTTTTAAAATGGACTGAGATAAAATTGATATATTTGATTAGGTTAAATTGGTGTGGGACAATGTCTTGCTCTATTGATTTCTTCTGTTATGTATAGATTTTTCCTATTGCTCTTCTCTAGACATTTCTCTCCTTTAATTCATCGGTTATGATAGTTAAAGAGGCTCTTTCTAGATCATTATGTTTAAAATGTTTCTTCTTGATATGTGTCCCTTTGACTGTTTCTCTTTTGCTCGACCGTTTTTCACTTTTGATCGCCTCTTATTTTGCTTTTGAACACCTCTCGACTACATTTTTCCCTTCAACCGCACCTTGTTGGATGCCTCTCTGTCACTTAATTTTCTTTTTAAATACATCTTCATAATTTGTCTTATCATCCTGCCAACTATGATTCTATAAAAAAATACTCTAAGCATCCTAAAGATTTTTAATATATTATATATTTCCCTTACTATAACACGTGTCCATCTCTGATTGGCTACTTCAGGAACAGTTAGAAATTGAATACAACACCATCATTGAAACAATATCGATCACAAAATTTTTGAATTAGGTTAACATTTTTATATTTTTAATTAGTCTCACTCAAAATGACCTTATAAACCATTCGAATGGTATATGAACATTACAGTGGACCTTAGGAAAGTTTCAATAGTAGGCATTTTCCTCCCACCTTTCTTTGTCGTGTGGCCTACTTAAGTCCAGGCTAGCGCCAACAAATGAATGCTAAAAAGAAAGCCTTTGAATCTGCCTTATTTTCTAGCCACGTCCTAACATGAACCGACAAAAGGGATGAACATGGTGGATTTATCACAAACATCCTGGTAGGCCCACCTTTGCAATCCATCTCCAAGAGGCAAATTCAATGAACGGATGAGATGGCCCTGTACGGGAAAATAACAAGGGCAAATAATCTAGGGGTGCACACGGTTCGGTTCGGTCCGGTTTTGGGGTGAAACCGGAACTGAACCGTTCCCTACGGTTCTAGGGATTTTGGAACCAGAACCGGACCTAGCATCTTAGAACCGAACCGGAACCGGACTGTGAAAATCAGTTCTGTTCCACGGTTCTGGGCGTCCTGGTGATTGGGAGTCTGGGACAGTGAGAGAGAGAGAGAGAGAGCAAAGTGACTGAGGGAGGACTCCGCAGTCGGCGAGAGGGCAGGGCTGCAGGGGTAGGGCGCTCAACGAGAGGGCAGGGGCAGGGTAGGGCGAGAGGGCAGGGGGCACTAAAGCCTAAAGGAGTTATGGTTTTTTATTCTTTGTTTTAAACTAAAGCTCGGATCCATGGTTTGGATCCACGGTTCGTGTCATGGTTCGGATCTACAGTTCGGATCAACGGTTTGGCTCACAGTTCGGTTCGGTTCTACAGGGCCCTAAATTGGAACCGATCTGTAATCAACGGTTCTGAAAATTTTGGAATCGGAACCGGACCGTTAGCACCCTAAAACTGGACCAAATCAGACCGATCCAACAGTTCGGTCTGGTTACAACGTTTCAACGGTTCAATGTGCACCCCTAAAATAATCCCAACTTTTGTTAAGATGTGGAGCCACATCTGGGACCGTCTTCGACCGGTCGTGAGCCATGCTCGACCAGTTGTGGACCGGTTCGACTCAAAGTCCAGCGAGCATCGTTTTTTATCCTGAGGTGTTCAACCGGTTGTGGCCCATTCACGACCGGGCGTAGGGGTCGTTCGACCGGTTGTGCAGTCTGCTCGACCGGTTGTAGTTACGCAGATTCATTCCGCGATTTTGCGCGTATTTCGTGTCGCAAGTCCTTTTGCATCTGGGATGCGGAAAGGAGAGTTGCCTAAACTATATATAGGTGTTCCTAGGATTTTTCTAGGTGGATTAAAGTATTAGAATATTGGGGAAATAATTCTAAGGTGTGGGCAAAGGATTTTTCTTTGTTCTTCCAAGGGAGAGGTTAGTACATTACCTTGTAATATTTGTTCTTTATAGTAGAAGTTTGCATCCGTGGTTTTTTACCTTAGATTGGGGTTTTTTCACGTATATTTTGTCTTGTGGTTTGTTTGGATTGCTTTGATCTGTTTCTAGTTTATATTTCTTCCTGTTTATCATTTGTGGGTAAGGCCTAAGATTGGATCTAGGCTCACTGCGTTGTTGGCGTGCTGCGCAACAACTGGTATCAAAGTTATTGGTTTAAGTTCTATTGAGAGCGATAGCAGAAGAAGGGAAAACTAGAATTGAGAAGTTTGATGGTTCAAATTTTGCCTTCTGGAAGATGCAAATAGAGGATTATTTGTATCAGAAGGACCTCTATGTTCCTCTAGGAGGAAAAGAGAAGAAACCAGAAAAGATGACAGATGAAGAATGATTTTTACTGGATAGGAAGACTTTAGGAATGATCCGACTCTCTTTGTCTAAGAGCGTCGCCTTCAATATATCCAAGGTGAAAACTACAAAAGAATTAATGGAAGCCCTAACCACCATGTATGAAAAACCCTCAGCGTCCAACAAGGTTCATCTCATGAAACAGCTATTCAACATGAAGATGTCAGATGGTGGGAGCATGACTGAACATCTAAACGAGTTCAATACAGTCACGAGCCAGTTGGAATCCGTTGGCATTGTTTTTGAGGATGAGGTCAGGGCGTTATTGATGTTATCCAGTTTATCAGACAGTTAGGATGGTTTGGTGATTGCTGTGAATAATTCCTCATAGTCGACAAAACTGAAATTTGATGATGTGGACGGTCTAATTCTCAGTGAAGAATCTAGAAGGAAGGCATCAGGAGTTTTAGGGGATTTAGGGAATGCTCTAAACGATGAAGGAAGAGGAAGATCGCTAAACAAAGAAGGCAATAAACACGGGCGTTCTAAGTCGAGGAAGAAGTCCAAGGGACCGAAAGACAAAGACGGGTGTTGGCATTGCGGCAAGAAGGGGCACATGAAACGTGATTGTAGGGCACTCAAGAAACAAGAAGGAAGCTCTCAAGGTGGGAAGGATTCAATGAATCTATTTGAGGAGAGTGACACAGAAGCGTTGATCTTATCTCTTGATGCGAGGAATGAGTCTTGGGTTATAGAATCGGATGTTTCGTTTCATGCCACCTCATGTAAGGAAGTTTTGCGTGATTGTGTGTCAGGTGACTTTGGGAGAGTCTACTTGGGTGATGATGAACCATGCAGTATAGTTGGAAAGAGGGATGTTCAGGTCAATCAGAAAGACAGAATAGTTTTCAAATTGAAGGATGTCAGACATGTACCGAGTTTGAAAAGGAATTTGATCTCAGTGGGACAGTTAGCCGATACTGGTTATGTGACGACATTCACTAGTGACTCCTGGAAGATCACAAAAGGTGTCTTGGTAATATATCGAGACAAAAAGGAAGGTACTTTGTACGTGACTTCAGGATCGTATAGTTCACTCGCAGTCGCATCAACTGGAGTGAATGGGCAGTTATGACATCAGAGGTTGGGAAATATGAGTGAGAATGGGATGAAAGTGCTATTGTCGAAAGGAAAGCTACCAGGGTTGAAGTCTATTGACTTGGAATTCTGCGAGGACTACGTGTATGACAAGCAGAAGAGAGTAAGCTTCAAGAAGACGGGACGCGCTCTAAAGATGCATTTGTTGGAGCTTGTGGGGACCAGCACAAGTATTATCTCTTGGTGGCTCACGTTATTTTGTTACTTTTATTGATGATGCTAGTAGAAAACTGTGGGTCTATTTCTTAAAGCATAAATCTGATGTATTTGATGTATTTAAGAAGTGAAAAGTTATGGTAGAAAACGAGATAGGTAAAACAGTAAAATGTCTCAGATCTGATAATGGGGGAGAGTACTGTGATAAGAGGTTTGAGGAGTATTGTGCAGCAAATGAAATCAAACATCAGAAAACGATTCCGGGGACACCATAACAGAATGGTGTGGCTGAGCGCATTAACAGAACAATCCTTGAGCGTGCCAGGAGCATGAGGTTACATACAGGGTTGCCCAAGACCTTTTGGGAAGATGCTGTGAATACTGCCGCATATCTCATCAATAGAAGTCCCTCAGCACCATTGGATGGTGGACTACCAGAAGAAGCGTAGACTGAGAAAAAAGTGAACCTTGCACATCTCAAAGTATTCGGTTACACTTCATATGTTCACATTGCTGCAGAGCACAAAAACAAGCTTGATGCGAAGTCCGGGAGGTGCACGTTTATAGGCTACGGGCAGCATGATTTTGGCTACAGGTTTTGGAATGCAGAAAACAGGAAAATCATCAGAAGTAAGGACGTAGTCTTCAATGAAAAAGTGATGCATAAGAACAGTGTGCAGGAAAATAAGGCCGAAGAGAAAGAGTTCGTAGAGCTGGAAGATTTACAGGACACGGGTGTTACAGCGCCACAGGATGATCATGTACAGGAGCATTATGAGGCAGAGCCACATACACCGGTTGTGAAGAGGTCTACTCGGGAGAGGAGACCCACGGTTCGATACTCACCCTCCTTACATTATCTACTGCTGACAGATAATGGTGAACCATAATGTTTTGAAGAGGCGTTACAGTCAGATACACGGGTTAAGTGGGAGTAGGTCATGGATGATAAGATGGATTCTCTTGAGTCTAATCGTACATGAGAGCTAGTCACTCTACCCAAGGGTAAGAAAACTCTTCATAACAAGTGGGTTTACAGACTGAAGGAGGAGCACGATGGTTCGAAACGGTACAAGGCTAGATTGGTTGTGAAAGGGTTTCAACAAAAGGCAGGTATCGATTTCATTGAAATATTTTCAACTGTGGTGAAACTGTCTACGATTCACATGGTCTTGAGTATTGTGGCTACAGAGGACTTACATCTAGAGCAACTAGATGTTAAGACAGTTTTTCTTCATGAAGACCTTGAAGAAGAGATATATATGCATCAGCCGACAGGATACGTGGCACCAGGAAAGGAGAACAATGTGTGCAGACTGAAAAAGAGTCTATATGGCCTAAAGCAGGCCCCGAGGCAGTGGTACAAGAAGTTCGACAGTTTCATGTCGGGAAACGGTTTTAGGAGATGTCATGCAAACCACTGTTGCTATTTGAAGAAGTTTTATACGTCATACATCATCCTTCTTCTGTACGTTGATGATATGCTTGTGGCCGGTTAAAGCATGAAGGACATCTCAGATCTCAAAAGACAACTATCTAGAGAATTTTTCATGAAGGATTTGGGAGCTGCAAAACAAATCCTAGGCATGAGGATAAAGCGTGACAGGGAAAACAAGAAACTAGTTTTGTCACATGCAGAGTACATAGCCAAGGTACTTGATCGATTCAATATAGGAGGTGCTAAGCCGGTTAGCACTCCATTAGCCAACCACTTCAAGCTATCTAATGAGCAAGGTACAAAGACGCAGGAGGAACGGGACTACATGACTAAAGTCCCATACACGACAGCGATAGGGAGTCTCATGTATGCTATGGTGAGCACGAGACCAGACATTGCTCAAGCAGTGGGAGTTGTTAACAGGTTCATGAACAACCCCGGGAAGGAACATTGGGAAGCTGTGAAGTGGATCCTTAAATACTTGGTAGGTACTAAGGATGTAGGGATGTGCTATGGTGGATCGGAAATCAAGCCACAAGGCTACGTGGATTCAGATTTGGCAGGAGACATCGACAGCAGAAGAAGCACTACAGGTTATCTCTCAGTTACAGAAGATAGTATCTATCAGTACGACAGAGGCAGAATATGTTGTGGCTACAGAAGCGTGTAAGGAGATGGTATGGATGCAAGGTTTCATGGAAGAGTTGGGTAAGAAGCAAGCAGAATGCAAACTGTACAGTGACAGTCAAAGTGCAATACACTTAGCTAAGAATTCAGCCTTTCATTCAAGGACCAAGCATATTGTCATCAGATATTACTTCATACGTTCGTTACTGGAAGATAGATTGATTGCTCTAGAGAAGATTCATACAAGTGAGAATTCTGCGGATATGTTGACTAAGGCGGTCACACGAGAGAAGTTGAAGCTCTGTTCAGCTTTGATTGGTCTTCAGGTTTGAAGACTGGGAGATGGTGCACTCCGGATGAAGAAGACGAAGGTTTAAGGCGATGTGTCTCCAAGTGGGAGATTGTTAAGATGTGGAGCCACATCTGGGACCGTCTTCGACCGGTCGTAGGGTCCGGCTCGACCGGTCATGGACCGGTTCGACTCAAAGTCCAGCGAGCATCGTTTTTTATCACGAGGTGCTCGACCGGTCATGGCTCATTCACGACCGGTCGTAGGGGTCGCTCGACCGGTCGTAGTTACGCCGATTCGTTCCGCGATTTTGCGGAGATTTCATGTCGCAAGTCCTTTCGCAACTGGGATGCGGAAATGAGAGTTGCCTAAACTATATATAGGTGTTCCTAGGGTTTTTCTAGGTGGATTAAAGTATTAGAATATTGGAAAAATAGTTCTAAGGTGTGGGCAAAAGGTTTTTTATGTTCTTCCAAGGGAGAGGTTAGTACATTCCCTTGTAATCTTTGTTCTTCATAGTGGAAGTTTGCATCCGTGGTTTTTTACCCTAGATTGGAGTTTTTCCACGTATATCTTGTCTTGTGGTTTGTTTGGATTGCTTTGATCGATTTCTAATTTATATTTCCTCCTGTTTATCGTTTGTGGGTGAGGCCTAAGATTGGATCAAGGCTCACTGCGTTGTTGACGTGCTGCGCAACAACTTTTTCCTAGTGTGTGACCACCCGAGTTCTCAACGGTCACTACTTTTGGTGCCAAGGTGAGCACAAGGCAATATACCCGATGGACAGTGTAGATCTCACAGGAAGTTTTACTCACAATTGATGTATGTGATGTATCCAAAAAAAAGAAATAGCGGTGATTGAATGCTTGTAGGCAACGAAAGTTTTGAATCAACTTGTATTTTGACAGGGGTCGTGCATTAAAACGAGTTGAAAAAAAAATAATGAATGGAACATATGAATATACAACATATACATCAAGATGGGTCTTAGTTGTTCAGTGCATCACCCAAGTCGGTGTTCCCTCTACCTTACCGAATCGCCATGTAAGAGAGGCCGGCAACACATGAAAAGAAAATTTTTGTATGCCCTCCTTATCTTTACAACATTTAAAGATTTACACGTATTTTTTATGACATTTGTATTTACTCGCCTGACTTCTCTTAACCATTGCAAATATCGCATGCTCTAGCAATAGTAAGGAGTGGTGGCTTGAGGGGATGTGAATCCCTTAAATTCCCTTGCATGTTTGGCACCATCAAGTAATTGGAAGTTTCAAATTTAGGGAGTTCCAGAGCCCCTCAAAGGAGTTTTAAATCCAAGGTGAAAGTTTAGATTATATTTAAAATCTTTACAATAATTGTATGTGTAACATGTGTGTCAATAGGTTATTGGGCACATGATCTATTGATGATATCCCAAACAATCAAATTATTAATGCTATCATTATATTTTAATACGAAGTTTGGCATTACATTATATATGTAAGTCAACAGTTAAAAATCATTGGTTAGTCACCACCTGGGGCTTGAAATTTCATCATTTTTAAGTAAGATATATTTCAACCAGCTTATTACAATTATTGTGTTAGACATTATATATGTATATTAATTAAAGATATTAAAGTTGATTTAGTAATTAAATTCAAGCTCCTATATTAAATTATGCACAGTTACTTTTTTATTATCGAGGATTCTGAATCTCGGATGCCAAACACAACAACGTGATTTCAAACAGGGGGTGTTTGGCGCATGGCATTGGGAAGGATTACGTGGGATGGGATTCAAAAAACATAGTTATTACATATGGCAGGGATTGTCCCTGTTGCCATGGGATAAGCTTAATTCTATTTCCCGTTTGTAATATGGTTGTACATTGAATGGATATATCTACCATCATTTGAAATTATTGAGAATAACATATGTTATCTCTAAACCGTTCATTTGTTTTGTAACCTCATTTTATGGCATGGGCCTAAAAACAAGGCAAATCCAAAACTTATGTGGCTCCCCTAAAGAAGTTTTTAACAGTAGGTATTCAATCCCCACTGCTTTCTTTGGTGGGTCCAGTTAAGCCTTAGATCTACCTGATTTTTTGGCCCATGTTGTAAAATGATCTTGAAAAATGGGTGGATGGTGTGGATATAGCCCACACATCATGATGGGACCTAACCGAACTCGAAGTTGACCCACGTGGTAGAAATTTGGTACGTTCATCGGGTGGGACACCCAACAAGTAATAAATGATTTCAAGATGTTGTGGCCCACAGTTAAAATTAAAACTATATCAAAGGTCCAATTTCAACAAAAAAAAAGTATCAACGTATCGGAGGGTCCCTAGATTTAGTTGGTTTTAATTTGAGTTGAGGTATGCCACGTGTACAACTTCTGATTGCATGCGTATCAAGTGCCTTACTCTATTTAAGTATCATGTAACTATACGTAGGATACACGATGCCCGTGACAAATCCACTCCGTCCATCAGTTTTGGACGGCCACACTAGGGTAGGAGTTTAAAAATAAGGCAGATCCAATCCTCAGGTGGGCCACACCACATGGAATTAGAACGAAAACGTCTACCGTTTAAACCTTCCTAGGACCGACCATGATGTTCATATGCAATCCAAACTTTTCACAGGGTTATTACCACTCAAATAAACAGTAGGTACAAATATTATCCTCACACAAAACATCTGTGGCCCCACAAAGTTTCCAATGGTAGGCATTCAATCCCCGCTATTTCGTGTGGTGTGGCCCACCTGAGTTTTCAATCTTCCCGATTCTTGGAATCCCATCCTATTGTATCTTGCTAAACAGATGGACGGAGTAGATTTGTCACGGCCATCCTGTTGGGACGTGGGAGTTGCACACTTATAACATTCCGTTGGATCAGACATTCTGTGGCCCACTCCTGATGTGTATATACAATCCAAACCGTGCATCTGGTGAGACCCCTCGTGTTGATTCTCCATCCCATTTATCATCCAGATTTAAAACTCAGGTGGGATACACCATAGAGAAAATATGTAGTCGCACCTAAAACTTGTATATCTACTCGTGGTGGCCCACCTAAATTATATAAAGTTTCAATGCAATATCTTTATACTAGTCAGGTGGGTGGCATATAAACTCCACGGTGAGCAAGGCATACAATTTTGATGATATTAATGGTGGGATTTCCCATTTCAACGGTTACCCTGTGTGTAGCCCACACGAGTTTTAATCGGCCTGATTTTAAGGCTCTGGTCAAAACATAAGGTGGGGCACCTAATGAATGGTGTAGATCTCATCCAACTGAAGTTCTCCATCCACTCCGGAGGATGACAATGCTTTTTTCTTCTTTTTTTTTTTTAATTTTTTTAGAAAATTGGACAGGTGTAGATCAATCAAGCTTCTTCCTGTCAAAACCTCAAGGGCCTGTTTGCATGGTCGAAATAAAAGGCTTTTTACGTCAATATAACTAAGGTTCTGTGAGAGCTTGTAAATAGCACCACTTCCAAATCTTTTTTTATTTTTATTTTTATTTTTATTTTTTATTTTTTTATTTTAACATCTAAAATATCTTTTTTATTTATTTGAAATGAAAATGCCTCTTAACAACACTTGAGTGTCCTTGTTTATTACAACTCTTCGGCTAACTCTTTTTCTACCATTATACTCTATTTGGTCCTCGTGCTTTCAGACTAATCTTTAAAAATAGTTCTTAACGTTTTACTACTGTCTCTCCCACCTCAAAAAAGTTGCTCTTCAACAATCTCTCACAAGCAAAAACTCCTTTTTAGGAAAATGATTTTTTTTAAAAAAAAAATTCTTTTGAAACAAATAGAAAGTAAAAACAAAAAACTATAACAAAACTTCCTTTTTAGAAGATGAATTCTTTTCTTTCTGTAAATATTTTGCTTAAATGGATGTGCTTAGAAAGAAACTACCGTAAAGAGAGGAGAATTATTAAAAACTTGGGACATTTTACAAATGGATAGATGAGATAGATTTCTTACAAACAATAAGATCATTTGGTAATGATTTATTAATATTTTGAACGATCATGGATTCTATTTTGAATGTCTAGTTTAAATAGGTAGTAGATGCAACTTTCTTGCATGTTCATCAAGAGATCTATAAGGCCAATCATGATGTTCGTGTAGATTAAACTTTGTCAATTCATTTCTTTTTCAAAATTATGTTAGGATAAAGAGCTCAAAATAAGCAATATCCAAGGCTCAAGGGGACGTTACCACCAAAAACAGCTATTGAACCCACACCATCAAAACCTTCTTAAGGCTCACAAAAGTTTTGAATCAAGCCTATTATTATTTACATTTTCCCTCCATCCTAGTGGGAATCATCTTATGAATTACTGTTTTAATGACATCTATGAACATCACGTTCAGCCCAATAATGTTTCAATGTAGGTGTTTCTATATCCATAATTTCTTATGGTGTGGTCTACTTGAGTCCTAGATCTGACTTATTAGTCATAGGGTAGTCAATGACCAAACTCAGGCCTAACAAAATAAAAAATTTAAATAGGCTCCTCTAAGGCTTAGCTCAAACTGTTTATAATTCGGGCCAAAGGCAACCCTAAACCTGACCTAAAATTTGGGTTCTCATCCTAACATGATATAGTAAAATTGAGAGATGTAGCATAATTTCAACATGACTTCATTGGCCCACATAGCTTTGGGTCATCATAATTCTAATGGGCATATCCTCCATTACACTTTATCAAAGTATCATGGTCTTTCTTTTTCTTGGTTTAAGAATCAAAGGGCATTGGCCGTGACTTGACCTTTGCTGACATGGATTGAATGACTTCAAATGAATGAGATTCACGCTGTCTAATAGGTTTGCCATTCTGTATTCGGTCATGAATAATTAAGATTGGTATCCCCACCATTAAAATCATTTAAATTATGTGTGATCCACTTAGTATATATGAACCATCCAATCTATTCATGCTACAGCCCCCACGTAGATGAAGGGATGCCTAGAAAATTGGGCATACCAAGACTCAAGTGGACCCACACAAAATAATGAATGGATCGGATCTCTAATACAATGAATGGACCGAATCTCTGATCAGTGTGGTGTACGTACTGTGGGCCCTACATGATTAATGATCGGAAGTCTGACAAGGGTAGTGTAAATAGGAAAAGGATTGGCTACTCCCCTGCCACTAGCCAATGGCTAGTGGTCGGTGCTCTGTGGACCCCCAACATGATGTATGTATCTCATCCATGCCGTACATTCAATTTTCAAGATAATTTTACGAAATGAATCCAAAACTTAGGTAGATCAAAATCTCAAGTGGGTCACTCTGTTGATTGAACTAGTACAGTCACTGTTAAAAACTCATTGGGGCTACAGAAGTTTTGGATCAAGCTGATATTTATTTTTTGACTTCATCCATAGGACCTAATCTACTGGTTGGATGTAAAATAAACATTACAGTGGGCCTAGGAGGTTTTTGATGGTAGACGTTCAATAACTACTGTTTTCCCGTAGTGTAGTCCACCTGAGATTTTGATTTTCTTATTTATGGGATAAATTATTAAAATGATATATAAAAATGGACGGACTGTGTAGGTAAAACACATGGATCATGGATCATGGTGGGCCACACAGCACCAACCACTAGCCAAACCGCCCACACAGCACCGACCATTAGCCAAACCGCGTCCGTGTAAATATGGCAGTTCCAACACGTGTGAAGTGTAATATTCCCATCTATTCATTTCGTACTGCAACTAAATTCAAATTGGAATCTGTGTTGATTTCAAGTGGGCGGCATTTCCGTCCCTTTACAACAGTGAGGGCATTTTCGCCATTTCACTTACACAAAGGCATGGCATCTTCTTTCAAAGTTAACAGTTGTTAACGGTGACCGCTAGCAGGGTAATTTATAATTGTCAGGAAGGGTAACTGACCGTAAATACGAATGTTACAAATGAAAGGAGGAATCTACAAATGTCGGGGGGATACATACAAATTTATCTAAAGAGGAGGGGATATATACAAATATCATCTCTTTTCTAAGAGTCGTTTTTTCGCTCAGGTGGCCCGCTTCATGAGCAGGTATGTCAGAAAAGGAAAGAGGAATCCAAAAATATCAAAAAGTTGAGGGGATATATACAAAATTCCCAAAGAGGAGGGGATATATGGAGGCAGGTTTCTCGAAAGAAGTTCGGCCACCACGGCTATGTTTGTGAGAAATCCACCCCCTTCATCCGTTCCTAAAGATCATTTTAGGACATGTGACACAAAATGAGGTGGATCCAAAACTCAAGTGGGTCATACGAAAGGGAAAACTGGGGAAAGAGTTTCCTACCATTGAAACCTTCATGGCTCTGCCTTGATGTTTATATTACATCAAAACCGTTTATAAGGTCATCCCCACTGGGATGAAGTGAAATCACAAAAATTAATGCCTGCTACGAAACTTTTGTGGCCGCATGAATGTTTCAACGGTGGTCGCTAAATCCCCACGTGTGGCACATTCTAGTTTTGGATCCGCTTCATTTTTAGTTGTGAGTACTAAAATGATCTCGCAAAACGGATGAATGAGGTGGATTTCTCACAAACATCACTGTGGGCACCACCTAGCATCCAAGTGCAAGAACGAAACCCATGCCGGGATATATACGAATATCATCTCTTTTCTAACCGTCCTATGTGGCCCACTTGATGAGCAGGCTGCTCGAACTAGATGAATGGACTGGATCCCCTTGGCAGAGTGGTTGCACATGTAGTAAAGGGTGCGTGCGTAATGATACGTCTCATTTGTGGATGAGATCCTTGCGGACACTTTCATGTCCAAGATGGGCTAGAGAAGGCCTGATTGGAGGCAGAAGTTATCTAGACTTAAAGGACTTAAAACATCCGTTTCTCGCAAACTAGAATGAGTTATTCAACATACCATTTGTGATTTTGAACTAGAGAAGCTACTTTAGCCACCCAACCCCGTTCTTTTTTTTTTTCTTCTTCTTTTTTTTTTTTTTTTTACGCACACACACTCACGCTGTAGTGGGATTTCACCACCTATGGGTACTCGAACCTTGACCAGGTGTTGAAACTCCTAAGAGTCTACCACTGAGCAAGAGCAAGGACCCAACCTCGCTATGCCGGGTTGCCCATGCCGAACTTGTGAGATTCCATTAGATCGACGGTCAAAAATCCATTTTATTTTCATTTTTATTATTTATAGTAAGTTTTAGTTTGATTATAACTCTTAGTCTTTGGGCTTAAGGAGTTATGTCCAACGTGAAAATTGCTTAGAAAAATTAGGAGAATAACATTGTTAGGCTAAATAAAACACTTACTATTTTTGGCCAAAAACCATGAAGTCTAGTGTAAATCATGATCGTCCGTAAATAATAAGTTTACTATTTATAGTAAATCATAATTTTAGGAAAATTGAGTTGGAGTTTGATTATGAAACCTCTTTCAAGGTTTGGTATCACTATTTAAAGGATTGTAAATGTAGAAAACAGATGTCTTAAATCTATCTTGCGCTGCTCGACCAGTCGAGTGGTTGGCTCGACCGATCGAGGGTCCATTAGACCGGTCGAGGGTCCACTCGATTTGAAGTCCAGCGTGCATTGTATTTGGGTGTCTGGGACGCTCGACCAGTTGAGGGTTATGCTCGATCGGTCGAAGGGGTTCTTCGACCAGTCGAGGGTTACGTAGCCCACGCGTTGACTGCGTAAATTTGATGCGGTTTCCGAAATTTTTCAAACTAGGAGCGTAAGTGGAGTTTTCTAAACTATAAATACGGGTCCCTAGGGGTATTCTAAGGTATTCTAAAACTTCCTAAAAGTTTCCTAAGGGTTTCTAAAATGATTTTAGGGTTATCAAATGGTGTAGCAAGGGTGAGATTCGAGATTGTTCGAATTAGATAAGTCCTCTCTCTTGTAATTTCTTTTTCATAGTGGATTTTTGTCGCTTTGTGCCGTGATTTTTTCTCGAAAGAATTTTCCACATTAAATCTTTGTGTTCTCTTGTGATTGTTCGTTGCTCTTGGATTGCTATCCTATATCTAGATCCGTATGATTCCGCAGCATAAATCCCCAACAGTAAATTTATTTTTATTATCTACCAATCAGAATTCGAGGTATTTATATGAGAAGTCCTGAGAAGCTATTTGGAGTAGTTATCCCCGTGAGGAAGACAGCGATCAACCTCATCACATCGATTCCTTCATTACTTGTCATTGTTATAAATCGGTGTGCCACCATGCATGTGCTTTTGCACAAAAGTGAACCGATATGATCATCCACACATGAAAGTGGATGGTTCAGCAGATACATTCACAGTATAAGTGCGGTCCATGTCACATGATCACCTGGCCTTATGTTTTGCGTTTTGACACATGCCAAGTAGAACCGTACACGGATTGCGTGGTGAACCCAACACCATCCGAGCAACTTGGTGTAAGGACTCTTTGAGGCCCACCGTGATGTATGTGTTTAATCCATGCCGTCCATCCATTTTGTCAGGAGAGCCAAACCCGTTACCCAATCCATATTTGAGCATTAATCATTTTGTGGCCATCACCTCACTTTAAAGGTCCACATATAGGATCATCAAATCAAGTTGGAGTAAATAAATGGACGGTCTGATTTATACATTACTTTGCCACACGTATTATTGAGAGTTCTCTCCCCTTATTCAGGTTCTTCTTACCATAATGGTTTCGAGCTGTTTGATTTGCGAGATTAAATGGTATTGAATTGCATTTGATGGAAGTGATATATTAGCCTTCTAATCCCACATTTGCGATCAAACTCTTTCTTTTTTAAAAAATAATGTATTGAGTGAAACTTAGGTTTGGTGGACATGAAATTGTAATCTAACAAGTTAGATTTCACAATTGATGTTTATAACTTGTATGCATTTGCAATTCAATTGTCATGTGAAAAGGATGAATATGGATAAAACACATGCATCCATGCCGGGCCCATAGATGTAGTGGATTTCGATAACCACAATAAATCCCACTATATCTCCAGCTGGAATTGGATGATATGAATCCAGGATTAATTCAATCTTTTCCATTGTTTTCAATTGCTGGATGAATTTAATATTGGACTAAATGCAAAAATCAAACACATCCACTCATGAAAGTGGACCATACTTGTATTTTTCTATTTATAAATGGCTAGACATGTTTTAAATGGTGTGGCCTACCTGATGAGTAGATGGGACTAATTCTTATGATGGGGCCAACCAATTAGAAGGATTTGATATCACATCTGGAAGTTGTCCACTGGGTGGGTAGCCCAGAGACCTCATTTGTAAAACATCACTAATAAAATTAACTAGACCCGACCAGATTTCCAAGACACTGGACTTGACCCTAACCTAACCAGGTCTGGAAATTTGGACCAGGATATTCAGTGGCTAGTATGGCCCAATGGGTCTGATTTATGGGTTTTCCTTAATTCAATGGCTCATGCTTTGAAAGGCATGGATTGGTGAATATATGCCACATGTGCCATGGATAAGTAGCCCCAATTTATAGAATTGTGACAACCACACACTATAATCTGGCCCACCTTTTTTAGAACATATGGTCATCGTGGACACGTTGAGGGTTTCGCGGAGTTTCAATATTTCTTCCGCTTTCAGATGGACAGACAGTGACGGTCACTTGCTTTGCACAATTTTGGATATGACCCATCATAGAGGTGGCCCATTATTTATGTGTCATTTTTTTTTGTAACGGCGGCCCGCCCCCACAATATGACATGGCATGGTGGGCAGGCACATATGTGGTCTATGGCATAGTATTCTCAAGGGCTTAATATAAACTTACCACATGGTCCTATATATAAAGAAGAAAAAATTCTTCTTTCTTTGCAATGTGAAACTATTCCCACAAATAAACAACCAAAGATGTTCAGAGATATTTATCAAACTTCCTCTCCATCTTTTGTTATTTAAAAAACCATACCAACAAACCAATAGTTATGACCCCGTAATGTGTAACGGATGCCACCGTTACATAAGTAACATACTTTATGGCCCTGTAACAACCGTTGAGGCTCGCTATGCTTGTGTATAGAGCTGGGCATCGAGTCGAGTTGGACCGAGTTAGGGCTAACTCAACTCGATCCAGTTTTGAAATAGGCCTGACCTGAACTCGATCCGAGTTTGGTCTAGCCTGGATTGATCCGGACCGAGTTTGATCCAGTTAGAAGTACCGAGTCAGGTCGAGTTGGCACCGAGTCGGATTGAGAGATGAGGGAGGGAGGGAGTGAAGAGGAGAGAGAAGAGGAGGAGGAGGATGAGGGTGATGGTGGTGGGTGGTTGCCGGGCTTGGAAGAGGAGGATGAGGGAGGGAGGGAGGGAGTGGAGAGGAGAGAGAGGAGGACGAGGAGGATGGTGGTGGGTGGTTGCCGGGCTTAGAGGATGAGGGAGAGAGGGAGTTTGGGATCGGGTCGGGGTAGGGTGCGGCGGTTAGGGTTAGAGAGTCAGGTCGAGTCGGGTTTCGGATCGAGTTGAGTTTAACCGGATTGAGTTTCAGGTCGAGTTACTGGGTAACTCGAACTTGACTCGGTTTGAGTTCGGATTGGGCGAAGCCGACTCGGTTCCGACCGACTCACCCATTTGGTTTGGGTCAAGTCGGATCTGAATGAGTCAAACGAGTCAAGTTGGCCAGATCGAGTCGGATCATGCTCACCTTTGCTTGTGTATGAATCAGTCACATATTCTTCTGAATATATATATATATATATATATATATATATATATATATATATTCTAAAAAGGTGGGAACACACCACTTATAACTTTGTTGATATTGAATAATGAAACACACCACCTATAATTTATTAATATTGAAAAATAAAACACACCATCTATAACTTAGTTGATATTGAAAAATGGTTACACAAACATTCGGATGGGGACCACAAAAAGGGCCGGGCCTCACCTATTGTATAAGTATAATACAAGAATTATACAAGAAGACAATATTGCATGAAAAACAAAACCAAGTCTCTAGACATCAGGCCCCAGGGTTATGAATCTAGATCCGTGCATGAACCTATGCAAACAAGGTTTCAAGTTGGTTGGAGACTTGAGTGGGCCACAATCTTAAGTCCATCTCAGCCATCGATACACTTTCAAGAGAAAAATGCATTAAAACACATTTTTAGTGGCACCTAAACATGCGCTTACTATCTATCTACTCAAGGCTGTGTTTGGATGCACAAGTAACCTGAATAGTGACTTTTCAGTTTAAAACAGAGGACACAAAAAACTATCAGTTTTTTATACAGTTACACTTCTTACATGTCAACTAGAAACAAAAGCAATTGCAATTTGGAGAAATTGCAATTTTGTTATTTTCCACATTATTACACTAATAATCACAATTAAACTCGATCTTGATCATCTGTAAACTCAGAGTACTGAACTGTAGCTTTCTACTGGATCTGATTCTTCAAGCATAGATGCAGCTTGGAAGCAGTCAGATGCATCAGCAATCCGCCCATCGTCTCTATGCACCAAACCCAAGTAGTACCAAGCCGAACGGTTCATGGGTTCGTGCCTTAATGCATCTGAGAGGAAGGTTCTGGCTGCAGGCAATAATTTCGAACCGGCCTTCCACAATAAAATGCCGATCGAGACCATGCAAGGAACATGATCCAATTCCAGAGAAAGAGCCTCGCTGTAAGCAGCCAAACCATCTTGGATCTGCCCACGCGCTTCGTACATTACACCTGATCGGATTACATGGATCAATGCCACTAAGTTAAGGCAATTGACTCAAAAGAAGAGATTTAATTGATTATGAACAGGACAAATCATGAAATCACAATTAAAAGCGAAAGACAAATGCGAATCAGCTAAGAATCATCATTTGTTTTGTTGCAAAAACAAGATTGTTTTCTTTAAAAAGACTGACCAAAGAAAGAAAAAGTTGTGAGGCTCCTTTTGAAAGTGCAAGTGAATTGAATTTCTAACATTCTGTTTAATCAGAGAGATGACAAAAATCAATTCACAGTCCTCAAGTAGGAATCACATTCCTTTTAAGTCGAGTTTTCAAGTTGTAAATTTCAATTCAGATGCTACTCTCCAAATATGAATGCAAAGGAAGGAAATCATGATTAGATTACTTCCACTACACTAGACTAATATAGCAATTCAATTTGATATTGCATCCAAACGCACCCCAAAAGTAGAATGTGCTTCTCCTCCAACTCTCCAAGAAAACTCACCAATTAAATAACATGTTTTTAGAAATCTCTCTCTTATTTATATACCACAAAGGGCCATTTCTATAAACCATGTTAGAAATAACAGAAACAAGAGAGCTCTAGCTCTTTAAGAGGATATCCCATTTATTTTCTCCGTAAAATTCAAAAAGGAAAATGTGATTTCTTTTAGTCCTGTTTGGATTGGTGGAAACCAAAAGGTAGATGGGGAAAGGAAAATGTCATATATGAGGAAAACTAGGGAAAAGACAATCTATAGAAAAATAAGAGTGCTTTCTCAGAAAGGGTGGGAATCTCCATTTCTTAGGTGTTAGAGAGGAGATGAAAATAGCCATTTTCTGAGGAAACCTAAGAAAAAAGAAATCAATTTCTTTCACAAACAAGGAAACCATCCCATATGAGGAAATTGATTTCCTTTCCTCAGTTACTTTCTATTTTCACCAATCCAAACAGCCTCTTAATTTTGCTCTACTCAGCATCATTATCTCCACCTTATCCCAATTAATTGGGATTGGCTACATGAAATCTCACCAAAAAAAAAAAAGAAGCAAAAACTTCAAATCTCTTGCCTTCTGTGTACAACATATCAGCTGAATATTGCTTCAGTGCTTTAGCCTTCTCCAAGCAAATTTCAGCATCTTGCCAATGTTTAAGACTAGAGTACAAACTCGCAAGGCCATGCCAAACTTCAAATTCCCATTCATTGTCCTCCTCCGCCTAACAGAAGCCATAAAATGACACATTACTATTCCATCCCATAGTCCCTGTGATCCAAACGATTGATCTGTTGGGTCCCAAGGTGATGGAGATACCTGAAAAATCTCCCATATTGGAAGATCCTATACCTTTTACAAATAGAAAATTAAGAAAAAAGAAAATAATGCATATTCAACGAATAGGATCCATTGGGGCTGGTGCGACAATGGTACTATTCTAAAACCGGTAATAGAAAAAAGCTAAAAAGGGTGTGTGCTGGCCTGTTTGGATAGGAGGAACCCAAAACATGGGCATGGAAAACCTTTGACCTCAAGAAGCAGAAAACTGTAGAATTTGTATTATGTCGTTTGGTTGGGAGTGCTTTTTCAATGAAAATGATAAAAGGTTAATGTCAAAACAACAAGAGCTGTTTCTTATAACCGTCAAAATCAAAATAATAGTTATTATTATTATTTTTTTTTTATGGAAATGGTTTCTCTCTTTTTAAGGGAACGCTACGAAAAGAGAATGGAAAACCTTTAACCGTGAATCTGTATTCTGTTGTTTGGTTTGCAGTGTTGTTTTCCTGAAAATGATAAAAGGTTAATGGTCAAACAACGAGAATCGTCTCTTATAACTGTGCAAATCATCATAACAATTTTCAATTTTTCTTTCTTTATTTCTTCTTTTTTATGGAAATGGTTTCTCTTTTTAAGGAAATGCTATGAAAAGGAAATGTAAAACCTTAAACCTCAGGAAGTGGAAACCTGTGGAATCTATATTTGTTGTTTGGTTTGGAGTATTGTTTCCCTGAAAGTGATAAAAGGTTCATGGTCAAACAACGAGAGTTGTCTCTTATAACCGTGGAAATTGGCATAACAGTTTTTCTTTTCTTTTTAATATGGAAATGGTTTTACTCACTTTTTAAGGAAATGCTACAAAAAGGAAATGGAAGACCTTTGCCCTTAGGAAGTGGAAAACCATGGAATCTGTATTTTGTTGTTTGGTTTGGAGTGTTTTGTCATTTTCCACAGGAAGTGAAAAACTGTGGAATCTATATTCTGTTGTTTGGTTTGGAGTGTCGTTTCCTTAGAAATGATAAAAGGTTAATGGTCAAACAACAAGAGCTGTCTCTTATAACTGTGGAAATCAACATAACAATTTTCTTTCTTTATTTCTCTCTCTTTTTTTTTGAAAAAAAATAATAATGGAAATGGTTTTACTTTCTTTTTAAGTAAATGCTACGAAAAGGAAATGGAAAACCTTTAACCTCAGGAAGTGGAAAACCGTGTAATTTGTATTCTGTTGTTTGGTTTGGAGTATTGTTTCTCTGGAAATGATAAAAGGTTAATGGTCAAACAACAAGAGCTGTCTCTAACAGTAGAAATTGGTATAACGGTTTTCCTTCTTTATTTCTTTCTTTTTCATGGAAATGGTTTTTCTCACTTTTTAAGAAAATGATACAAAAAGGGAACTGAAAACAAATTTTCTCTTACACATCAAGCGTATTTGTAATCTTTTCCGTAGCTTTCCACCTTTCTAAACAAGCAGTAATGTGAATATCATCTCCCTATATTCTGAAACAAAGGTAAGTGCATGTAAATGAGGAGTTGAAGCTGACCTGAGAATTACTTCTAAAGGATCCGAAAGATTTCCGTTGGGCTTGAACAAGTGCAAGCAAGAATCGGTATGTCTCGACTGCATCCATATGCAAAGATTGAGCAATTTTCAATTTCGCTTTCAATCGAATCAACGGCCCTCGCTCCCACTTCGCAGTCTCGTCCAAAGCAGCATCCACAACCACTTCTGCTTCTGAATACCGCTGCTGCGCCGACAAGACCAATGCAAGCAATCTCCACCCTTTGAGAACCGACCCACCCGTCGCATCGATGAACTTTTTCGCAAACCGCAATGCAGCATTCGAATTGTGGTGTTCCGCATGCTCGACTCCCAGTTCAAACATCAAATCTGGATTTCGGCATTCAAGAGAAACCGCCTCCTCTAAAGACTTCAAGGCTTCAGATTGCAGAACAGTTCTTTCAAGGTCAGACGAGGCGACTTTCGCTTGCTTCCCCAAACAGACGCCTAGCAAACGAAGGCCTACACCCTTTAGATGTTCATCTACACCTTGACAGTTCGCTACAGCCCGCCGTGCATAGCCCACACCCTCAGAAGCAAGAACGCATTCTTCGCTACAGATCTTCGCTGCTAATAACAATGCCAGAGGATCATCTGGCCTTTCATGCCTGTTTAAGGACTTCCTCAGTAAATTCAATGCTACATTGTTCTGTCCTGCCCCACTGTAGCACAGAGCCAACAGATACCATCGATCGCAACGCGGGTAATTCCCAGGCGGGACCTCTTCGAATTGCCTCGCCAGCACCGAAGTCTGCCCGCATAGAGATAGCGCAAATGTAAAATGCTGCATTACCGACGGGTCCCAATCGATCTTTCTGAGGTAGAACTTCCTCAACACAATCATCAAGAGCAGCATTGCCTCTTCCAAGTTGTTTTTCGGGACGTATGAGCCCTCGATCTGAACGGCTAAACTGGGTGGGCCGATTTCAATGCCTCCATACAACAGGAACACAGCAAATCGCTTCTGAATTCTCGCGCAGGATTCAATGTCGAGATTCCACTGGCCAAGGAGTGCACGTCTGTAAGCTGCCATAGTTTCGCTGTAGCAATCCGCTTGCTTCCAAAGCTCGGGGAGGAGCTCGACCGCCTGGATAATCATCTCCTGCAGCTTGGCATCAACCATCACCTCCGGGACGCCATTCGGGAATATCTTATCCACTGCATCGAGGATGGTTTTACATTCATCGGCAGCCTCTGCAACACCTCAAACACCTTAATGTAGTGCCAAAACTAATCAAATGAAGCAAAATGATACAATGGTCATTGGCCTGAGCTTGTGTGAGATGTATCAGGAACTTGAATTTGTACAAGTGGGGCCCATGATTCAGCAATCAAGACTGCTGATTAGATGTACCATGCCTAGAAAATCTACTTGTTGCAATGCAACAATCATAACCCTTTTGATTGGTGTCTAAAATAGACAGTTATGAAAGAAGTAAAGCAATTGGATGGTCATGATCTGTGCAAGCGATTGGATGAGTCTACGATGATGACAATCAACGGTCTTGATCAATGGTGGCCTCACTGGTACAAATTCAAGGCCCATTGATGCTTAAATGGATCGACAGCTCTCGTGACATTCAAAATTCAGTACATTTCCTAAAGGGGGAATAATCAAACAGATGCATTGGCAGATCTTGTGTTCTTCACACACGCATATCGACATATACTACATGTGTGATGTGTCTGGGACCCACATCACAGTCATTCGAACGATCCATACCAGTGATTCTCCCGAGCTTTTGCAGTGACATGGATTTCAAGTGAATGCCTTCAAGCAACAGGTTCGCGGGGTGATGTGAAATTGGTTGTTGTGCCTGTTGATCACTGGGGCAACGGGACTTGCTCTTTCGGGACGGTGGCTTCTCGATCGACGGCTGAAGATTCTCTATCCCAGATTGAAGGTCTACTCCTTCCAATGCTCGAAGAACACCTTCGAAGTTCTCTCTCTCATACTCTAGCCTCCCAAGAAGGGCTCTTGCTTCCTGCAGCAGTTAACATGTAGCAAGCAATCTGCATCAAGAACTGTGATGGCCCACTTGCTGAGTAGCCATTTGAGTGTTACGATTGCTCGCACGTGGCAATGTGGCATGTGTGCGTGAGATATAGGCCGTTCATCTGGTGGGCCTAACATGAGTGGAATTGGTGATTGATTCAAATGGCTCTCATCTGATGACTGGAATGGCCTGATCTATGGATCATGGCACTTACATGGTGAGGCCCATCTGAAGAACGGTCTGGATGGATTTGATTTGGCTGGTTATAATCGTTAATAGTCACAGTAGAGATTGTCTACAGCAAATTTCATTACATAACCATAGCCTTTTCAGTCAGGCTAGAGTTCTATGCAGGTGGGACTAATGTCGAGAGATCCAAACCGTTCATATGGTGGGCCAAACATCTGATGATCGATGAGCTGAGAATTGCATCCATCCAACAATCCCACTGGTCCAGTTGGATCCATTCCTGTTACACGTGGACCATTTGCTATTTGTTTTATTCTTAACCATCCAATTTACAGGACAACGATTGGACGGCCATGATTGCATGTTTTGTGACCGTGACACCATCAGTCGAACGGTGATGATGCAACAAAAAAAAATAAATGAAGTTCCAAGTTATGTGATCCATGTCGCATCTTTGTACAGTGTTTTCAATTCTGAAAAGTGGGGCCAACGGTTAAGTAATCCAAACCGTTGATCTGTTGAGTGTCACCGTCGAAGAAACATGCTACAAAAAAGTTCCACATTGGGAGATGCAGGACACACCCGTTCTTGAATTTTTCCTTTTAACCGTCTATCTTAGATCAGAAACCGTGAGGCTGAGATTGCCCCATCAAAGAGATTCTCAATGCATGGTCCATCCACAGTGGGACAAAACGATCCAGCGGTCGAGATCCATGGTCCCTGCCTATAATGCAAAGATGTGGGCCACCCAACGAATTGGGTTTGATATCGAAAGGTGGGGATGAAGGTTCCCTAATCTAGACCATTGGTCTGTTGAGTCTCACCGTTGATGAAGCACGCTCCAAAATTATTGGGAGATCCATCACTCATCATCATGTCCTTTTTTTGTGGACCGCTGTCGAATTTCTCTCCTTAACCGTCTATCTGTAAACCAGAAATCGAAAGGCTAAGATTGCCCCATCAAAGAGATCATCCATGCATGATCCATCCATTTTAGAACAAAACGGACCAACGGTCAAAAACCATGGGCTCCACCCATCGCACGTGTTTGATATCGAAAAGTAGGGCCCATGGTGCTGTAATCCAAACCGTTGATCTGTTAAGTCTCACGCTGATGAAGCAACCCTCTAACACATTCCACATTGGGAGATCCATCACAGAACCATCATGATCTTTTCCGGTCGAATGTGGACCGTCATTGAATTTCTCTCCTCAACCGTCTATTCATAAACCAGAAATCGAAAGGCTACGATTGCCCCATCAAAGAGATCACCGAAATATGATCCATCCACAACGGAACAAACAAAACCAACGGTTGATAAATGTGCAAAAAGGTGGGCCACCTATGAGGTTGGAGATTGACCTCGTGACTGAGGGACAACCCCTCACGCACTGAATTCTCAGCTTCCTCAAGATTCCCTGCGTCGAGCTTAGCTTCGACGTCCGCCGTCTCCATTGAAAGCCCGTTCACGCACACGGAACGAACGGGCGACGTCGTCTCGTGCTCCTCGGGTGCACCGGATTCCGTAGACTCCATTTTCCGCTCTCGGCTTCGTAGCTTTCCTGAGAGAAATGGCGAAGGAGGGGTATGTTGGGAAGAACGGAAGGAAAAATGAGAAATGGAATGCGTGTAGATGGCGAGTATTGTACACGCCGTATTATTCGTCCACAACTACGGTTTTCTGTTGACCTCTCCAACTCTTGCCTCCGTCGCGATGTAGTATCCATTGTCTGTCGCTGTACATTTGGGCCACATGCTGAGATGGTCAGATTATTTGAACGGTCCATAATTTATGTAGTATTGTAGATGAGGTATTTTCCAGTTTTCATGATTCATCGAAGATCCTAGCCTTTGATTTGTAGAGTTGGATGAAAGCTTGGAAATTTCTCTATTTATTGCTCCAATTCATCTCTAGATGGTAATTGTCTCAAGTCGTTCGATATAATTTTCGTATGACCATATATTTCACAAATGGACGGTTTAGATCATCAGAACACTCATCTATGGGCTCTGCGACATACGATGACGTCATAGTAGAGGGCTAAACCCTGCACTCTAAGGGACTGCGGGGCCCACTAAGATGTATATGCTTTATATCCATGCCGTTAATCATTTTTTACAGATCATTTTAGGTATGACCCAAAAAAATGAAGCAGATCCAAATCTCAGGTGGAGCACACCACAGGAAATAGTGGTGATTGAACGCCTATCAGGTGATCATGGTCATGCCACATCACAAACGCCACACACGTGACAGCATGGCGCACGCACATGTATGTAAGATCCTCTCCACCCATGTGTCCTATCCGAAAAAGAAATAGGCCGACCATACATTCCATCATGCATGTGTGGCCCACCCATAAATGGACGGGTTTAGATTGCATGATCAGTATTTTCAATGGGGTAAACCGCAGTAGGGTACGTCCAATGACCCAAATATGGGTGGGCCCTGGTAGCCTCCAATGTGGAGATTTTGGGGACATTTTCATGAAGGGTGGGTCACGACGGGCCAACGGTTTGGATTAACGAACGATGCGCCCCACTTGTCAGAATTGAAACCCGAGTAGGTGATGGATTACACAATGATAAATTGCAGTGATATCGAGAGATCTGAGATGTCCACTACGTCGAGCACATATTCCATGGCTATCAGGTAAAAATGTGACTGATTCAGCGATCCTAACCATCTGATCAGTAGCCTAAAAAATGGACGGCCAATATTATTTAATAAAAAATTAGCCTAATCAACAGTTTGGGCCATCTGCTCGTAGGATCTCATCATGGATTGCTTATTGTTACAAAGAATCGTTTTTATAAGATAATCCTAGCCATTCCATCCATCACTTCGAAAACGGATGGTTACAAACAAAAAGATAACTTATGGACGGAGAAAATCATCCAACCAGTCTGATTTTCATATTACAAACGAAAAAAATTATTACGAACCCCATGAACGGTCCTGATTGATCGACTGGACTGCCGATGCGTCTAGGACCACTATAACCCACACTGCTCTCAGTACACCGAATCGTTATAGAGCCCGGGCCCCGGATCCACCGCCAACTTTAGCAGGTTAAGCTCAATCTACAACATGATGTGTGCGGTCCACCATCATGTTTGCATGAAATCCAATCGGTCCATCGTGTGATCCTCCTCATGATCTTGCAGTAGGCTGATCCAAAACTCAAGTGGGTAATAACCATTAAAATCATGCTTAAAACCTCTAAAATCACTTGGTGTGGGCATATTGAGTTTTTTAATTGCCTCATTTTTTTTTTATTTTCAATTCATCCCCGTGGGAAGAATCTTATGAATGGATTGGATTTTATGAAAATGCACTGTGGGACCACAAGAAATGGAAGATTTCAATGGTGGGCATCCAAATCCCAGCTGTTCCTAGGATGTGGGGCACTTCAAAGTTTTTGATTTGCCTTATTTTGGGTTCCCATGGGAAGATGTCGTGCCCCACACGATGTGCGGCCTGTTTTTTATTCAAACAATATTACAGTGGGTCCCACAGCCTAAAACCTTTAAAATCATGTGGTGTGGCTCTTTTGAATTTTGGAATTATCTTATTATTATTTTTTTATTTTTCAACTCATCCCGATGGGATGAATCTTCTGAATGGATTGGATGTCATAAAAAGCACGGTGGACCCCACAAAACAAATGAAAGGTTTTACTGCTGAGCATCCACATCCCATGGCCCACCTAAGTTTTGAATCGACCTTTTTTCTAACTTTCTTTGATGAACGAGGTGGCGCACATGATGGACGGAATGGATTTCATTGAAAGAACATCAAGGTGGGCCCCACACAGCACGTTGTACATTAAGCTAAACCTGCGAAGCTTTGCAGTGGATCCGTACTATTCATATCTATGACTATGGGAGCGGATTGCACGTGGGATATCGTATGGCACGACGTGGCCCAAAATTCTGTGGGGCCCACCGTTATGTATGTTATTTATCCACGCCGTCCATCCGTTTTTCCAGAATATTTTAGTACATGAGCCCAAATTTGATACATATCTATAACTCTAGTGGACCACACCACATAAAACAGTGGGATATTGAACGCTCACCGTTGAAAGCTTCTCGGGCCCACTTAAGTATTGGATCAAGCTTATAATTTTGTTTTCCCTTCATCCAGGTTTGTGGGACCTTATGAACAGGTTAGATGGAAAATAAAACATCACGGTGTGACCCAGGAAGTTTTCAACGGTGTGAATTCAATCCCCCATAAAACTCTGTGGTGTGGTCCACTTGAACTTGGGATCTGTATGAATGTTTTTATCATAACATAAAATGATATATAAAAACCAATTGACGGCGTGGATATAACACATACATCACGGTGGCCTCCACAGAGCTTGGGCTATGTCATGCCACATCCCTGTGGCGGGTACCACAGACAATCCTCTTCCATTTCTATCCCTCTGATTGCTCCCGTATCTTCGTTTTTTCTCAGTCTCAGGAATGGCCGGAAACGAAGAAGAAGAGAAAGGAGTGTCCAAAACCCCAGATTTCGTCTACAGAATCAGCACAGCAAAGGAATGGGAAGTATTTCAGAAGGAGGGCAAAATCTTCGGAGGAGATCTCGACAAGAACTCCGGTTTCATCCACCTCAGCAATCTTGATCAGGTTCTTTTCCCGCGTTTGGATGCACCATCCATTTGAATTCTAATAATTTTCGATCGCATTCATTCGCATTCGTATTATGACATTGAGGGTTTGGGATCCGTACTGCAAGAAACTGCAATTTGGGGAAGCGGATTGTGTACTGAGTAAACTATGTGGGGCCTACCGTGATGTATGTGTCTTATCCACGCCGTCCATCCGTTTTAGTAGCTCATGTTAGTGCGTGATCCCAAAATCGAAGCATATCCAAAGCTCAAGTGGACCACACTACAGGAAACAATGTGAATTGAATGCCTACTGTCCAAAACTTCTTGGGGGCCACAGAAATTTAAATCAAGCTGATATTTGTGTTTTCATGTATGATCTTATGAATAGGTTGGATGACAAATAAACATCACTGTGGGCCCTAGGAAGGTTTCAACGGCGAACGTCATTATCCCCACTGTTTCCTGTGGTGTGGTCCACTTGAGATTTGGATGTGGTTCAATTTTGGGCTCATGCAATAAAATGATCTGGAAAAACGGATGGATGGTGTGGATAAGACACACATCCTCCATGGGCCCCACAGAGCTTACGAGTTAGAGAAAAACGTTGATACTCTGGCTGCGTCTGATGGATTATATGCAGGCACTTAGGAATTATGTAGAAATTGCATATGCGGCAAAAAAGTAACTGGTCCAAATTATGGTACCCAGTGGAGATGTATCATGATCAAAAGTTGAGATTATTTGATTATCTGACTATCAGATTCGTGGGCTTTTTTTGGACCAGTAAAAATGGAAAGTATCCAATGGTCGTATTTCGCATATAAGGTCCGCATATTAGAGGTTAGGATGGTTCAACCAATCTGATATTGGGATTGTGACTTGGCGGCAGTGGGATGCACAACCTAGGCAGTTTTATTTTAGTTGTTATATGCTACTTGTACAAGTTATGTGTCTGTGTATTAGGCATCACAAGCAGCCCGAGTGGTTGTTTTGATGCCTATAAAATTTTAAGTTGTAAACACTTTACACTAAAAACTCTTTCAAGTATAAATTGTTGCATGCTATTTAGTTTGGTGTCTAAGTGATGAAGTTTTTAAGGGTAAATAGATTATGTGTTTGGGTAACCTGTAAAGTGTTTACAATATGTAAAGTAGGTATTCACACCACATAGAGCTTGGGATGGTAAATCCCGCCAAAATCTGCAATCACAAAAGAAGGGCTTGATTTTTTTGGGGCCCAGGAGTGCATCAAAGTATGCACATGTTTGACGGGTTGGATGTCCAACGCCCATCACAGTGGGGCCCCACACAAAATGGAAGGTTTTTAATGGTGGGAGTACGATCCCAAATGATCCCTCCCGTGTGGCCCATCTGATGATCAGTTGGGCTTCTTTTTTTCTGTTTTTTTCAAGGTCACATAGGAGAGCATTGAGGGATGCACATGATGGATAGATTGGATGTACTGTATACATCAGTGGGCCCCACATAACATGGGTGTGTATCAACCAGCGTGTTCTACTATGTATAATGTCTTTTCAGCTGTAAAGGCTGTAATCTAAAACATACCCTTTTTCCTAGAAAAGAAACACTGAGTTCATCTATAAAGTGTGTAAACACTTTACAGACAAATTTTGCCATCCAAACGCCTGCTTGTGAAGTGTTTGCCTATAACAGCGTGTGGCCCACCTATCATCATATTTACAAACCTTAACTGATTTCAATAATAGTTGACTTTGAAGGGAACAAATGACTGTTGTGCAGGTAATTGCTACTCTGCGGAACTTTTTCCAGGGAAGGGAGGACCTGTACCTGCTTCAAATTGACACAAAGAAGGTAATAAAGGAACCCTCATTTGTTTTTTTTTTTTTTTTTTTTTTTTTTTTAATAATTTGAAAATCGAAAATTACCTATTTTGTTTCTTAAAAGAAGATTATAGTTTCACATACACATGGACTCGGAAACACCTAAGTAGCTAATGCAGTGTTCTTTTATCTTCTTTTTTTTTTTTTTTTTTCTTTTCAAGAAGGTAACTTTTTCACTATTATATAGAACACAAGTAGCATTTGGTCAATTTTACCCCTGCAATTAGCCAGAGGGATTTGATTTTAAATGGAAAATGGGATGTGTCTGGCCCTTCCAACTGATGGCATTTTTGCCATTTCAAATCATTTATGTGAGTAGTCCTCTACCACCTCTCCATCCCTGTGTGTAGCCTGCATGGACGATGTTATAATAGGGAGCCCATGCAACAAATGCTGTGGGGCCCACCACGATGAATGTGTAACATCTACTGCATATGTCTGTTGCTCCGGCTCATGTTAGGACATCAGCTGAAACTGTGGCAGATCTAAAGCTTGAGTGGGCCACAGCACTGGAAAGAGTGAGGATGGGTTGCCCACCTTTGAAACCATCCTACCACCTTCCTCTCTGTGTAGCCACAGCCTTTCTGTGTCTCTCTCCTACTCTCTCAACATGCACTGTGCATGCTATAACCCCTATTTATAGCAAAAACTGAGAAGAGGAAACAGAGTTTTCCAAAACACAGATGGGCACAAACACCCGACCAAAGACAAAGCATCCACAAAGAGAATACAACCAAGCACACTAAATGTTTAACCTGGTGGGTGAGGTGCTAATCTTCCCTGAAATAACAAAGGAAAGACTCAGAAAACAATCCTCCCCACAAACCCCGCTAATAAGCTCCCCCTTCCTCTCAACCACCTCAATGTGCCACTGATTAAAGTGAGAGTGAGTCTGCCTGTTTCCCTTGGCGCAAGCACTGATGCCAAGGTAAGATTATCAGAGTCGATCGGCCCTGAGAATGCTGCCACTGTTTTGCCTGTATTGTCAATTAGGATCCCTCTCTCACTGCTTTGCTGCTTCATCTCTAGCTCCATCGAAAGAGAAAGACCACTTACCTCATGCTCTCTGCATTCACACCACCCACAGCTGTGTTCGAACACTTCAGCTTGCTCCGAATTATTTCTCTCCATTTGCTGCTGATCTCTGCAACCGACAGCCCTTTAGAGGCTGTGGTTTGACACCCACAAAACCAGACTTGCCTAAATCCTCTCAGTGATTCTCTGCTCCGGCAGTCCCTCATCCTAAAAGATCTTCCCGTTTCTTTCTGCTAGCCAAAAGCTCCCAGCAAACAGCATTAGGCAAAGGTTTCCACAGAATTTTGCATCTT
The DNA here is from genome assembly GCA_021015155.1 of Magnolia officinalis. Lineage (NCBI taxonomy): Eukaryota > Viridiplantae > Streptophyta > Magnoliopsida > Magnoliales > Magnoliaceae > Magnolia > Magnolia officinalis. The sequence continues at coordinate 2,261,049 of JAJHSJ010000018.1, read as the reverse complement.
CATTTAAAAAGACACCTCCTCCAGCTTAGCATACTGTTCTGATTGCTGCGAAATCATTGTTAGTGGGCTTTTGTGTGTACGTAATGTGTTTGGTGTTTGAAGTGGTGCTGAAATCACAACCCACATTAAGTGGGTGCGTTGGTGGTGAACATTCTATGAACAAGCAAAAAAATATTGATTCAGGACAATTAACCACTTGCTCTAAAAGCTTGAACTGTTAGAGCAAGGCGAATCAATCCCTCTATCTCATAGCCCAGGCCCCACATCTCATGGGTTAGGACCTTGGCCGAACCCCCTTTGTGGGCCCCAAATCACATAGGTACCGCCTCACATGGGCCGCCCACCCTGAGTGTGTCCCCGCATCCCACAGGATACCCCACTTGAGCCTGGTGTGAAAATGCCCCTGCATTACATGTCGTCATCATCATCATCAGGCTATACTTCTGAAGTGGATGAGCATTAAGTACACACTTCTACATCTGGATGGTAAGCTGCAAACGGTTGCTATTTCGTATTGAGTTCAATCTACATGATTTACAGTTCATTACATGCTAAATTCTAGGCTATGGATGTTACGTAATACCAGAATCTTGAAACCTTTGCACCATGGCATTACAGCTCAATGGTGTTTATTGTGCTAAAATGTGAATGAGTTGGATCCTTCCACACTTCAATGGACATGGATTGGGTACTAACCCTGCCCGTCCCTAGCTGGGAACAGACAGGGGCTCTGAGGGGCCACCGTGATGTATGGGTTTTATCCACACCATCCTTCCATTTTGCAATGTCATTTTAGGGTGCAAGCCCAAAAACGAGGCAGATCCAATGCTCAAGTGGACAACTAATAGAGAGCCCGAGTTTGTGACCATATTGTTTGTTTTATCTCTTTCTGGGATCAGATTTGTGATATTCTTTCTGCTAATCCTATATCCATACATTCTGTTGCAGCTTGGTGAGGGATTGGTTTATGAAGCTGTTGATGGTTCCACTTACTTCCCTCATTTCTATGGTCCGTCTCGGAGTTTTATCCCGCTCTCATTGGATGCTGTTGCCAAGTCAGAGAAATTGGAATTTGTAGGAGGTGAGTTCTCTTGTAGTTTGCTGAAATAGGCAGTTTCAGTCATGAAGTTGATTCAATCTCCAGCAATTTCAGCAGAGTTGCATGTAAATGAATGGATTGGGAAACCTAATCACATTGGGTTTAAGACTATAGATATGCATTGGAATATTCATAATCTAATACCTGTTATAATCGTTGACCGAACCAAATCAGCTTCTTTGCTTGAAAGTTATGTTTGTTTTGAATTTAATAAAAGATTTTCATTTAGGGTGCGTTTGGTTGCACTGAATTAGATTGATTAATCAAGAAATATCATGAAATTCAGTACAACCAAACGGGCCCTTAATGATGTCTTATCTACTGGTAAGTTTTGTAGAAGGAAGCATGGCACTGGTTTCTTGAGCTTTGCTACAGTTTCCAGAACAAATGAGTGGCTTTTAAAATAAATAAATAAATAATTTTTTTTTAAAAAAAAAGGAAAAAAGAAAATTTTGCAATTTTTTTAGCCCTTCATCCTTTTTCTAACAGTGTGGCCCACCTGAAGAATGGAACAGCCTGATTTATGTTTCCTTCAAAATTTTAATGGTTGTTCATGTATCTAATTCTGGTGAGCTAATGATTATCTGGTCATTTTCTAAATGAATGGTAGTGACTCCAATTGAGAAGATGACTTGGTGCAAAGATCAGCTCACTCATCAAGTGGGCCACTGCTGTATGGAAAGAATGAATGGTTTAAAAGAAATCACCACCATCCATCATTCAACACGCCCTTGTGAGCTACCTGATCAATGAATAGGCTTGATTTTTGCACAAGATCATCTTCAGAATGGGACCACCTTATGCACGGCTCAGATGCATTAATCAGTTTGGCAGTGTTATGCTCATGGAGACCCCGTGTCTGTGTGTGGCAGTAGCAGCCATCTTTGGGCCGGGCCGGGCCAAGAAGAGGTCTGTCCAAGCCCAGCCGTACCATGATGGAATCAGCATCAGACAGGGTTGGGCCCACCATCCAAAAACTCATCCATAATATTTTAAATTAGTCGGCTGGGATGGATGGATGATTGGAGAACATTGAATAATCAGGTACTTCCGAGAGCATCATAAGCTTACTGTACAGCACTTCTTTTCCGATGAACGGTTTGAATCACTGGATCATGGCTCGGTAATGATCTGTACACCCCACGGCCAACATCTGGTTAGAACCTGGCAGTTGGACAGCTTCTCACATGTGTGTATTTGTGCCATGTCTTTGAGATCTGAACCGTCCATCGGAGTTTTCGTAAAGAGTGAGGGCCTCCTATAAAATTTCAGAGCCATTGGATTACTAGGTGGGCCGCAATCTCGCCTTCAATCTTAAAAGGTACACTTGTGATAGGCAATCCTAACCGTAGGTACATTTGTGACTGGCACCTGTGGTGCAGCGGAAAATGTATTAGACCTGTTTTTCGGTGGCATCCAAACACAGCCCTTAGCGTCTCAAATTCACTGGCCAGTAATGGTTAAGATAGTCTTAATTTGGACGGTCCAACAATTTGGACGGTCTTAATTGGCATATATGTGGCTCCCATTTATGATGGATGGCATCTAAATGTGTTATTCTGTGGAGTGGCAAATTGGCACACTCATACTACATCCAGGCCATTCATCAGAGAGGGCCTTTACTGTCATTGTCAAGGTAGACAGATCAATCTGGTCCGCTCATCAGGTTTGCAACACATGTACCTTCAATGTTGACAGTTCGTCCTTTTCCTTCATACAATTCCATCCACATTCACGTTCCACTTGATGAACGGACTAATTTACAATGAGGCCCACCTAATTAACGGATCAGATGTAGTCGCCGTCAGCCGATTGGCACGTGTACATGAGGAATCGGTGAGGCTGTGACTGTGGGGCCCGACTTGATGTATGTGTTGTATATCCACGCCGTCCATCCATTTTTACAGCTCATTTTAGGCCATGAGCCCAAAAATGAAGCAGATCCAAATATCAGGTGGACCACGGTCACGGCCTCATTGTTCCGGCCGTCCTCTTGCATGGATAAAAACTTTTGTACTCTGGCAGAGAGCTATACATGATACACGAGCACTTAGAAATTGCATACATGTTACAACTAAATTAAAATTAAGATGTCCCTATTATGTGTCCACCTTTACACTTATTCGATTATCCGACAATCGGATTGGTGGACATTTAATGGATGGCTAAAAATGAAAACAACATGGGAGTCTTTTCAACAAAAAAGTTTCCACTAATCAGAGGTCAGGATTCTGCATACAACGGATACCAAAATTCGCTTCGTTTCGTATGAATTTATGTGTAACGTATACAATTAATGGGTGCCTGTGTATCAAGCGTCAACTCTGCCAGAGTATCAAATGAACTCTCCCGCGCATCATTCTCTAGAGAGAGAGGGAGAGGGGGATAGCTGTCCGTGGCGAGGAATTCGACAAGTGGGACCCACGGTTCTCTAATCCAAACCGTTGTTATGTTGAGTCCCATCGTGGATCTTGAATTAAAAAAAAAAAAAATCCCAGATCGGAAACATCTCAAGAGCAGTACTTGAACATTTTTCAATTGATTTTTATTCAGAACCGTCTGTCTGTAGGCCATAGATCCAAAGGTTATTATTGTTCTATCGTGTTGTTTTTAACTGATGGTCCATCGACGGTGGGACACAACAGACCAATGGTCTTGATTATCGAATCATGGGCTCTTTTGTTGAAAGTAGAAAATCCGCAAAGATGCATGCCATGTATCATGTAATTCCTCATTTCAAATTTAAATGAGACAAAACCTCAGTAAGAATTCAAGCCATGGAGCAATCTCAAACTTTTCCAATGCTTGTGAAAATCATCCGCAATTGAAATTAAAACCAAAAAATAAAAAAAATCAGTTCAATCCGTCTGGGTATCTCGATTTCTGCCTTATCGATGCGGTTTTCATCAATCCTCTGTCGATGTTACTGCCATTCTGATTTCTTCTCGGCGAATTCTCGAATTTCTCAGTATGCCCGGCTTGGTGATATCGAACATGCCAGGCGTCTGTTTGATGAAATGCCTCGGAAAAGTGTCGTTTCCTGGAATTCGATAATAGCTGGCTACTTCCAAAACTATCGACCCAAAGAAGCACGACATCTGTTCGACAGGATGCCTGACAGAAACACCGCATCTTGGAATGGTATGATTTCTGGGTATGTTAAAAATGGAATGATAAGTGAGGCGAGAAGGTTTTTTGATATGATGCCGGAGAGGAACATTGTTTCTTGGACTTCTATGGTTAGAGGTTATGTAAATGAAGGCACAATTTCTGAAGCCGAGTCCCTCTTCCAGCGAATGACTGAGAAGAATGTTGTTTCATGGACAGTGATGTTGGGTGGCTTGATTCAAGACCGTCGGATTGATGATGCTCGCCGGCTTTTTGATGAGATGCCGGAGAAGGATGTGGTTGCGAGGACTAGCATGATTTCTGGGTATTGCCAGGTAGGACGCATGGATGAAGCCCGCGTGCTCTTTGACGAAATGCCACGTAGGAATGTTATCTCTTGGACAACAATGGTTTCAGGTTATGCCCAGAATTTACAGGTTGACATTGCGCGGAAGCTTTTTGAGGTGATGCCAGAGAAGAATGAGGTGTCTTGGACTGCGATGCTAACTGGCTACACACAATGTGGGCGAATAGAAGAGGCCTCAGAGATTTTTAAGGCAATGCCAGAGAAGTCAGTGACCGCTTGTAATGCAATGATTCTTGGGTTCGGCCAGAATGGTAAGATAGTTGAAGCAAGGCAGGTTTTTGATCAGATGGAGGAAAAGGATGATGGGTCATGGAGCGCAATGATCAAGGGATACGAACGAAATGGGTTTGAATTGGAAGCACTTGATACGTTTGCTTCAATGCAAAGGATTGGAGTTCGCGCAAATTATCCGTCTTTTATCAGTGTTCTTACTGTTTGTGCGAGCCTGGCAGTTCTGGATCATGGTAGGCAGGTTCATGCAGACGTTGTGAAATCGCAGTTTGATTCTGATGTGTTTGTCGCTTCAGCTTTGGTTACGATGTACGTTAAGTGTGGAGATCTTGTTAGAGCTAAGAGGGTATTTGATCGGTTCACTTCGAAGGATGTAGTGATGTGGAATTCAATGATCACCGGATATGCCCAGCACGGCTTAGGGGAGGAAGCTTTACGAATTTTTTCTGAAATGAATTTTTCAGGCATGAAGCCTGACGATGTTACATTAGTTGGAGTTCTTTCTGCTTGTAGCTATACAGGGAGAATTAAAGAAGGAACGGAACTTTTCAAATCAATGATATCAGATTATATGATTGAGCCGAAGGCTGAGCATTATGCTTGCATGGTCGATCTGCTTGGCCGAGCGGGCCATGTCCATGAGGCCATGGATTTGATCGAGAAGATGCCGGCTGAAGCTGATGCTGTTGTTTGGGGTGCTTTGTTAGGTGCATGTAGGACTCACATGAACTTGGAGTTAGCAGAGGTGGCAGCTAAGAAGCTTCTGCAGCTCGAGCCTAAAAATGCTGGGCCTTATATCTTGCTATCGAATATTTACGCATCAAGGGGGAGATGGGAAGACGTTGCTGAGCTGCGGAAAGTCATGAGGGTGAGGCGTGTGAGTAAGTCTCCTGGTTGTAGCTGGATTGAGGTTGAGAAGAAGGTGCATATGTTTACTGGGGGAGATGGTGTGGGACATCCCGAGCATGAGATGATTATTGGGATGTTGGAGAGATTGGGGGGTTTGATAAGAGAGGCAGGATATTGCCCCGATGGTAGTTTTGTGCTTCATGATGTGGATGAAGAGCAGAAGGTTCATAGCTTGGGCTACCACAGCGAGAAGCTGGCAGTGGCATTTGGGATTCTGAAGCTTCCGGAAGGAGTGCCGATTCGTATCATGAAGAACCTCCGGGTATGTGGGGACTGCCATTCTGCAATCAAGCTGATAGCAAAGGTTACTGGGCGAGAGATTATATTGAGGGATGCCAATAGGTTCCATCATTTTCAAGGTGGTTCATGCTCTTGCAAGGATTACTGGTGACAACTGAGTCTCCTCTGATTGTTAGTTTAGTGAAGAATCTGTTATTCCCTGTCGAGAATGAAATTCAACCGCAAACCATGTTTGAAGTTTGGAGTTTTTACAGTTCTGATTCTTCTGATGTGAACTTGTGGGTTTCGGATTTCTGTAATTGGTGTCTGGCCAGGAAGTTTCTCACTGACAAAGACGAGCATCTAATATTAGCTTTGGTACCTAGAGAAAGTAGCTTTTGTTAGATATTCGCTGGGCCATAAGACGTCCTGCTTTTTTAATGGACGGTCGTAACGTCTCTTATCAGCCAGAAGAAAGCTTCCATACACCTGTATGGCCTTGTTTTCAATTGTCTTGAGCCATTGATACAATAGTCTTGAAACCGGCTGGGCGTGGGCAGAGAGAAATAAATTTTTGAATAGGCCCGGCCCAAACAAATCAAAATCCACACCCAAACCAGTCCAGGCTCAGCCATTTACACCCTACTTTTGTGGCTTGCATCCGTCACTGTTTCGGGCATTCTGTATTGAGGTATTTCAGTTTCCTTTACGCTATAGCTATATATTTCATTCCCTTAGACTCTTTTCCAGTGCTGAAACTCCATCCATGTTTGTCCTTTTGTTTATCTCAGATGTACTAGAGAATGCATTTGGAGCCTCAAATGTATATGAATTGAGGTGATCAGGTGAGCGAATTGTATTTATTTTGCGATGAATCTTTATTTTCAGACCCTTCTTACTTTTAGATAATGGTCTCTTATCAGACAACACCATTTTGAGATTAGTGTAAAATACCACAATATTGATTTTACAAGGCGAAATATGACTTTGAGACATTACGAAAGCTAGAGAACGGAATATCCCATGTGAATGTAATTCTAATATCCCTTGTTTCATCACATGTAATAGAAATATAGAATGGACAATCATCTTCTTTTGTTCTAGTGGAAGACTGAAATCGGCTTCCAGTACAATGTAATAGATTAAACCATCTTGATATCTTTTACACGCGTACCATGCTTTATTGTTTTATTTATCTCAGATGTATCAGAAAGGGCATTTGGAGGCGTGAATGCATGTCCATTGAGGTAAGCTAGTTTTATTTATTTTGCGATCGTTCCTATTTTCGGAAACTTGTAACTTGAGACAGTTGGCCCTCATCATACAATGCCATTTTCAGATTAGTATAAAATCCCACTGTAGTGATTTTATAAGATGGGATTTTATAAGACGAAACATGACTTCAAGACATTACAAAATGTAGAGAGTGGAATCCCCCATGTGAATATCATATCCTTGTGTCATCACATATGATAGACCAGACCATCTTGTTTGGTTCTAGCAGAAGCCTGAAATCTGCTTTCTATATTACATCTAGTAATAGACTAGAAATCCACTTTCTATTCAATGTAATAGACTAGAAATCAGCTTTTGTATTACATTGTAATAGGCTAGAAATCTGTTTTCTATTCAAGTACATAGTTTCAGGCCTGAGGTTGGGGACTTGGCTTGCCTGTTGAGACAAGGTTTTGTCCGAACCTTTAGCTAGCGGTCTGGGCAAGGCCTAGGCCCAGGTGTTTGGATCATGGATTGGGCTTGGACGAGCCTAGGCCCCACACAACTGAGCCCATTTGGACACACTTATCTGACCGCAAGGTGCATTTACCTTGTGGGAACCAACCACTATCCTTACCTTCTCAGCTAAATTCAATATCCAGCCAGGTCAGGTTGACTCGAAGACTCAATTCATCTCAATATTTTAATGATTAAATATAGAATCATTTTACAGTAATTTTAGATATTTCAGAACCTATGAATATATAAGATGGCTAAGTTAGACAGTAACATAGCAGATGGAGTGTTGGTAGATGTTAATCCCTCTCTTCCTTGAGGTTTTGGGTTCAAAGCTAATGCCATGCTTTGTCTTCCTCTTTTTTCTTTTTTCTTTTTAAATTTATTAATAATGAAAAACACGACTCACTCAGTGAGTGTCTCAGTTCGAGTCATGCCCAGTGGCATTGATTTGACCTTGTCAGTGATCCAACTTGATGAGTCAGGCCAAGTTGCTCGCTTTTCAGTGAGTTTCTTAGAGGGCGTTTGGATCTTAAGTTACTTAAGATAAGCTACTTATGCCTCAAGTAGCTTATCTTAGTTTCTACTTATTAAGTAGATAAGTATGTTTGGTAAACAACATACTTATCAGCTTCTCCTTTCTTTGGTATGTCTTGATGCCTCTCTTCAACAACTTATGGAAAGTCAAGAGGCTAATAAAATTAGCTGAAGTGATTAAGTAATTTTTAAGTAAAAAAGTTAGTTATAACCAATCATAAACCAAACTTACTTATCTGAAATAAGTAACTTATCTACTTCTGTAAGTAGAAAAATTAACTTATTTGGTGGTATCCAAATGGGCCCTAAATATGCCATGCAATCCATTCATCAATGCACCCCACAAGGATGAAGAGGCGCGCCAAAAATAGGCCATTCCAATGTTCAGGTGGGCCACACCACATGAATTTAGTGGTTCTAGGCACGATTCTATGCCTTCCTACCCCCAACTATTTGAACCTTACCATAAGGTCAATACTATAGGATCTGACTCAGGTGTGTGTGTGTGTGTGTGTGTGTGTGTGTGTGTGCATGCACGCGCGCGTGCCGTGCGTGTGTCTATGTATGGGTTGCTGACCAGTAGTGATGGTTCCATCTCTATCAAGAGCACAGGCAACCATAGTTCAAAAACTCGGTGACTCGATTTGTCGATATTTTTATTTGAGTCACCGTGAAACTCGCTCATGGGCTCAACTTGGTTGAGACTCAGCCAGACTCATCAAGTTGGCTCGCCGAAGGTCAACTCAGAGACTCCAGCAACAAGCTATGCACTTCATCTATAATAATTTCTGTCACTTTTTATGTTCAAAGCCTATTAAATGGGTATTGTTACTTGAATATTCATACTAATTTGATAATTAAATATCAATTTAATTTGAGTTAGAGTCTTTGAGTCGAGTCAGGTCGACTCAACCCAGCCCAGTTGGAGATCGAGTAGGGTCGATTTTTCGGTTTTCAAACTATGTCAGCAGCCTCACTAGCCTATCTAAAATAAGATGAAGAAAACATACATCTAAAGAAGGAGAATGAACTTTCATGGAATTCATGACATGACCCAAGGTGGAGTGGCTTTCATGAATTTGTCTATGGATTTCGAAATCTCCACATTCTAGTAGGCAATGATGCAGTCTACTACCATCCTCTTTGTAGGGCTGTGGATGGGCTCATCATATCTAAAGGCCTATGGGGCTTGGCTCCACATGGGTGGCCTGAATTCAACCATCCATCAATTCGACAGCCGTCACTGTTTTGGGACAGACGACCAAATTATCTGGAAGGCCTTGTCATTTACTACTGCTTTCCTCCTTTTCTGCATTCTTTTGAAAGCATGGTTAATAGAGTCAATTGGCTGAGTTGACTCAGCTTGACTAGATCTCATTGAGACTCGAAAAAAGTTCTGGTGAGTCCCAACTCAGTCAACACTCAGCTCAACCCAGTTGAACGGGTTTCGAGTCGAGTTTTTGGGCTTTAAAACTGTGCTGAAAGGATGGAATGTTCTCATCTTGTTGTGAACATGGTTTCAATACTTGGGGAGTCGGACTGACTCGTTTGGTTCGGAGCTGAGTCGTGACTCAGCCGCATCGTCTCCTATTTTCATCTGAGCCGCCGTGTTGAACTGGTTTGGGTCTGAGTCGACTTGAATGAGTCGCCCAGGACTCGTCCAAGTCTAAAAATCTTGGATTATGGATGCATTGTTTTCTATCAATGGGAGCAAATCCATCACATCCGTTCATAATCAAAACAATGGTTGATCTAATTTTAAAGAAAACTTCCAACCATTCATCTATCAAAAAGGACCATAAACATCTCTGTCAAATCTGGACCGTTCATCCAATGAACTCCATCATTAAAGAGCCGGCGGCCGGAAATCACACCAATTGCATGATTCTAGAGACCAAATCTGAGGACTTTCACCCATACAATGCGTGCCCAGTGTTTCAAACGTGGGCTCTTATGATTGTACCATTGGGATCATCCGATCTCTGATTTTTTTTCCTGATGGGCCATTCTTGGTGGGCCCGCAAGTATGTAATAAGTTTAAGAGAAACCAAAGTAAATTGATGAGAAAAGCTTTAATAGTTTCATATGCACTTGTCATATGTAGGACATTTTTTATGGATCATGTCAAATAAGATAGTAGAATACTTGGAAAGGGAGCAGAAAAACAGCCGGGTGGTGTGGATATATGAAAAATCATCAAGATGGGCCTGCAATGAAAGTAATAGCTACCTAAATAATACCTAATCCGCTCCATTTGAGAGGGGACGTCCACCACCGTAGAAACTTTCAGATAGAATGTGTGATCCAACATATCATGTTGTGTATATGTCATTCAACCCAGTCATCATGATGAAGAGACTCTAAACGAGATCCATCCAAAATTTAGGTGTGCAACATCAAGTAAATACAATAAAGGTTTTAGGCGTGATTTTACATTCTTCCATATGGTGTGTCCCACTCCCACGCGAGTCTTTGATAAGGAAGATTGTTTGGATGTACAGTGATAGTGAGGTTTTGCATCAGGAGGCGTGGTTCGGTTTCCACATCCACATCAATGGTAGGTCCCACACGTGTGGTGATTACAATTCGTCCTGATACCAATGAATTCAGATTGGGTGAGGCGGTGACCCTGATCCACCTTGATGTATATATTGTACATCCACGCCGTCCATCTGTTTTTTCAACTCATTTTATGGTATGGGCCGAAAAATGAAACAGATCCAAATCTTAGGTGGACCACACCGAAGGAAACAGTGGTGATTGAACGCCTACCATTAAAAAACTTCCTAGGGCCCACTAATGTTTATCTTCCATCCATCCCGTTGATAAGGTCACAAAGACTTGGATGAAGGTAAAACACAAATATCATCTTGATTCAAAAATTTTGTGGTCCACAAGCATTCAATCACCACCGTTTCCTGTTGCGTGGTCCACTTGGGATTTGGATCTGCTTCATTTTTGGCCCCGTGCCCTAAAATGATCTGAAAAAACGGATGGATGGAATGTATATACAACACATGCATCAAGTTGGGCCCCACTGTATGGCCTCAGCGAATCCACCGGTGGAGGTATACACGAGCCGAGCTAGCTCGGGTAGCTCGCTCCACTTGACTAAAAAAAAGCTCGAATCGACCCGGTTTGAAGTTGAGTTCGAGCCGAGTGGAGCTGATTTTTTTTTTTAAATCTAAAAAATGAGTTCGAGCTGGCCTGGCTCGACTCGACTCAGATTGAACCCAACTCGAATCGAACCAGTTTGGTGGCTCGGTGATTTTGATACTAATGTTACTCACCAAGTGTTTGATGAAATGACTCAACTAAGTGTGGTCGGTGACAAGGAAGGTATGTACCTAAAACAAATACCCTTTTTATCTTAGTTTTTATGTTGTTTAGAAGTTTGATAAAATACTTATAAAACCACTGATGTTGTTTTACATATAATAAGATTTTAAAGGTGCAGTCGATGTGTTTGTGAAAATGTTACACTTAGCGAACTTGGTTCAATCTTGGCTCGAACTCAGCTGGGACTGCCCGAGCTACTGACTAAACCGAGCTGAGCTGAGTTCAAGTTGGAGTCAGCTAGTGGCCAAGCCGAGTCGAGCTGAGGCCAGTGCAACTCGATGTACACCCCTAGTCCACAGGCGAACTTACAGATTTGGGGGTCAGGTGGGACCCACCTGATGCATTGTAGCATATCCCACTCACGTGCCAACTCTATAAATATTGCCACGTGTGCACATCAGAGCTCTCATTGGAAGGAGCATCCATATTTCTAGCCGAAAGTTGAGGAAGACTTCCATAGTTCCACTGCAGTGAATGTGTATATCATGTCATGATCCCAAGTTATGGTCCTTTGACCCAGCATTGTGTGTGGACCCCACCTACATTCACTGAATCAGTGCATGAGGTGGGCCACCGATCATAAAGCATATCACGACACCACGTGCATTCCAATTTAAGAAAACCCACGTGGCAAACTCATGATCAGAAGATCTACGGTGGGGCCCACCTCCGATCGTTGACTATAGACTTACAGGTCTACTACATTCACGTAGTGATCATCACTGTACGCGATGACCCCATGTGTCCTTTAGCTAAAAAACGGACGACTGACAGCACTGTGTTGTGCCACGCGTCATAGTTAAAATCCACAAGATATAAATTATATAAAATGAATTAAAAGCACAGGACCTTTAAGTGGGGCCAACCCATCATCCATGTGTGGCCCACCACTTAAACGAGTGGCTGAGATGATGAAAATGATAGAATCCATATGTGTGGCCCACCACTTAGTGTGAGGTAGGCCATTCAACATCTAAATGATTTGAGGGGTTGTGCGAGACAAAATCATTTGGGCTTGGACAACACAAGAAAAGGGTGGTAGATGACCCTTCCCAAGCCATGCCTTCTCTTTAACTTTAGACCATATCAATATATCTACGCGAATGGACCGTATTTATTTTTTTTTTATTTTAATAAAAGTCAGGTTTGCTGGTTATCTTTTGACCATTCACACGTGTAACATGTGCTACTATAGAATACGTGTGAGAGATCTGAGCTTTCCATCAGGTTGGCTGCATTGTTTAGATGTTTTGATATAAAGATGAGGCCATTTCACACCTTAGGTGGGCCATGGCATTCGAAACAAATGGATTTGTAAATTGTGGCCTGCTGTTTTCCAACCAGATGGACAGCTCAGATCTCTCACGTGTGTTCTGTTGGCACGTGGGAGTGAGTGTGGATGCGCAACGGATGGAATTGGGAAATGTCTTGTAGGCTGAGTCAGGAGACAGCGTGTGTTGCTATCCACTGGGGCCCACATGCAGGGTGTTCTGTTGATCGGGACCGTCCATGTTGTGGATCCTATGCTATTGGGCCACTATTAGAATGTTAAGGTGATTGGATGGTTGTGACCACCACATTCTGTGGATGAATTTAGAACCATGAAATGAAGATTCTCGACAACTTTAAAAATGGATGGTTGGGATCATCGCTGAAGTGCGATTTTTTTTTTTTTTTGACTCAGGTGACTCATCTCGTGGTACGGAGCTGATTCATTCACAACCAAAACCGAGTCAACTCGGATGAGTCTTCAAATCATGGATAATAGCTTGGTATTGGTAAAGTTGTACACGAGTTGAACCGAGTTAAGATAGCTCGGCCACTTGCTGACCCTAGCTTGAACTCGGATCAACTAGGTCTTCAAGCTTGACTAGCTCAGCTTGATTTGGTTAGTAGTTCGGGCCAATTTGAGTTGAGTTCAAGTCAAAGTCAATTGAAGTTCACCTATGCAACGTTTTCACAAATACACAGACTATGCAAGTCAATTGAAGTTCACCTATGCAACGTTTTCACAAATACACAGACTATGCTTTTAAAATCTCATTGTACGTAAAACAATAGCAATGATTTTACAAGTATTTCATCAAATACTTTATAAACAATATTATATATATATATATATATATATATATATACACACACGTACATTTCTTGTCACCAACCATACTTTGTTGAATCATTTCATCAAATACTTGGTGAGCAATAGCAATATTAAAGTAACCGAGTTACTGAACTTGTTCGATTTGAGTTTGATTCCAGTTGGGTTCAATCTGAATCAAGTCGAGCTTAGGCAAGCTCGAACTCAATTCGAAAAATTTTCAAGCTAAAAAAATCAACACGAATCAGCTGGAACTCAATTTCAAACCGAGTCAAATTGAGCTTTTTCGGCTCTCTAGTTAACCGAGCTAACTAGGTTCGTGTACAGCCGCCCTAAATGGTACTTACAAGAGCATCTCGGCATGTGGATGGGAATTGCCTGTACCCATCCAGATGAATTATGTGGGCCCACCAAGATGCCCATGATAAATCCACTCCGTCCATCAGTTTCTCAAGCTCAGGGTAGGACGGGAATTCAAAAATACGAAGATTCAAGACTTAGGTGGGCCCAAACAGTTAGAATGGAAACGTCCACCATTGAAACCTTCCTGAAGCCGACAACTATGTTCATATACCATCCAAATCGTTCATAAGGTTATTACCAACGGTGAGCTTTCAATCTCCACTGTTTCATGTGGCAAGGTCCACCTGAGTTCCAGATCTACCTGATTTTTGGACTCACCTTCTATTGTGAGCTTGAGAAACTGATGAACGGAGTCGATTTCTCATGGGCATCTCTGTGGGCCCCACATAGCTTCCGACCACACAACTTCCAATGGGCATGTCACATGTGAGTGGCGACATACTATGGATTATCCGTCGCTACGGAGTTAAACCCAACTCACGTAAGCTAATGGACCGTTCTTTTGAAAAGGTAGGATTGGAGTGTGATGACAAAAGTTTGAAAGTATTGGAAGTATTCAAATTGAAATCTTTGTCAGGTTGGAAAAGTCAGTTTCATGCACCTTTTTATCTGGTGGACGGCTAAATCATAATGATGTTAAAATACATTTCAAGCCAATAATTCATCCTTCAAAACAAAGGCAATCTGCTGGCAAAGTAGTTCAAAGTATGTTCCATTGATCCAACGGTTGGGATCTCCCATTTGGGATACTATTGAGGGATCCTGTATTGTGGTGGGCTCATTAGATCAAGGGTCTGGATCATCACCTAACCATGGGCCCAACTTGTACAGGTTTGGAGTCTGAGACGGATACCCCACCACCATGGCGGCAGGACTATGTGGGGCCCACCGTGATTCATGTGTTTTATCCACTCCGTTCATCCGTTTTTCCAGCTCATTTTAGGCCATAAGATCAAAATTGAAGTATATCCAAGGGTCAAGAGGAGCACACCACAGGAAAAGGTGAGGATTGAATGTCTACCGTTGAAAACTTATGAGAGGCTACGGAAGTTTCTGATCAAGCTTATATTTGTTTTTTCCTTTCATCCATGTCTGTGTGACCTTATGAACAGGTTGGATGACAGATGAACATCACTATGGGCCGTAGAAAGGTTTCAACGGTGGAGATCATTATC
Source organism: Magnolia officinalis (assembly GCA_021015155.1). NCBI lineage: Eukaryota > Viridiplantae > Streptophyta > Magnoliopsida > Magnoliales > Magnoliaceae > Magnolia > Magnolia officinalis. Next base: position 2,245,873 of record JAJHSJ010000018.1, on the reverse strand, counting down.
CCCACATTTTCCTATAATGTGGCCCATTTGAGCTTTGGATATGCTTTAATTTTGTCACCATGCCCGAAAATGAGCTTTAAAAATGGATGGACGGCATGGATAAAAAAGCATAGATCATGGTGGGCCCCACAGAGTCCTTGGTACCCAATCCGATTCCGGGTGGGACACTATGCAGTATGCGCACCTTTATAGTGCGCATGTCTTACATTTCAAGTAGACCCATCTCTACTGAAAACTATCATAGACCGGCCCACGAGCTACATTCCACCTTACACGTGGGAGGGATGGTGGCGATCATGACTTTCCATCTAATGGCTAACTTTTCAAAATTGACACGATCACAGATCCTGGCCGTCCGTTTGCTTGACTTATGTTCAAATGGATCATAAACAGTACTGATTAATGGGCCACATTCAGTGAAAAAAAACTGACGTGTGGGATCATCCGATCTGATTTCTTTTAGACTCATGGATCATCCCTGGCAGGAACTACCAGATGCCTCTCCTGATCCTCCTCATGACGTGGCATGTATGAATTGGAAGGTAGGCTGTATAGGAGTTCCGGTAGAGACGGCTGTACTGGAAGCGAAAGTCCTGACAAATGTCACAGTACACTACTATGTTAGCTTAACATACAACGCTTTTATTTTCCACTTATGTGCCACTTCAGTAGAGCATCCGAGCCGTTGAAAAGGTCCATACCATGAATATCAAATGGACTGAAAATTGGAGCCGTCCATTTATCAAGTGGGTCACACAAATATGTTATGCTCAACCATCGGCTGTGAATTGATTTCAGTGGTATAGCTGTGCCCCCTATCACAGTACCGCATGGGGGTATGTTTATACCCTGTGTTGCATCTTAGATAATGATCTGAACCGTTCATATTTTAGATTTTATACGCCATGGTAACAAACATTTATTGAACACATGATTGTGTCTGAGGACGATTCAAATTTAGAATCAAAGGCCAGGATCGTCATTGAAGAATGACTACCAAGATCAGTTTGTAAATGGCAGTAATGAGAATATGAACGGTTACGATCATCATCTAAGATGTGACACGTGGCCCCGAATCTTATCAAAACCATGGGTATGAAACAAAGATCTGTATAAACAGATGAATATGAATCGACGGTGTTAAAGACTATAATGCACTGGTGGGGCTCATTTTCAGTTTGTACAGGTGAGGCCCACGTTTCAGCGATCCAAACCGTTGATTGAAGGCAGAAGAATTCTCTAGAAAATTCTCCAAAATGGAAAAACACCAGAAAGGTATAATACAGCATATTCTCCTATTCACCCAATGATAAAAGGCAAGTTCCATCATATCAACGCTTTAGATCAATATACCATGGGCCCCACTTGTACAATGCGATGAACCTAAGGTACTATACAATCTATGGGCCCATGCATTGTATAATATCGACCCTGATCTATCTAAAAGAAGATTCTTTCAAGTGTGGTGATACTTTTGAAAGACCATAAACCTCGAGCTATGCTAAGCGCATACACGTGTGCAATAGAGCTCATATACAAGCCACACATGTGCCACCATGCTAGATCCAATCCATCCATCAGAACTACCCCACTATATAGATTCCCTAGCCCTAGAATAAGGCTGATCCACTCATCAGGTGGGCCATAGTTAGCAAAACAAATGTATGCCTTTAAAAAACTTGAATGGAGTTTTTTAACCCATCCATCTGTTTCCAGTATTGGGGCCCACATGATGAATGAACAAGATTTACTTTTGGGTAAACATTTAGAAGGCTAGACCAACGTGATGGACGGATTGGATCTCACACCTATGTACCATGCTGGCTTTATTTCACATGCGTGTGTACCTATCAAAGTTCTAAAAAAGTCTCATCCTTTCTTCATAGTTTCCTTAATCAGCTATTATTCAATGTCCGGCCATAACTGTACAAGATGCCTCCTGCACCACATATTCTGGCAATAGAGTATTTGGCTTTTTATCAGTTGAATGAGAGCTAGTGATGTATTTTCTTTCTTAATGCTTTTGACTGTCCACTTATAGAAAAGTTCACGATTTTTGTCATTTGTATGATTTTTTTGTGGGAAGATAACATTTATGATTTAGATGGACGTAGATTGCCTACTAACCTACTCACAGCAGGATTTGATTGGGCCAAGTGCTACACACCGAGCATGTTTGAAAGGGGTTGGTATGACAGCCTCATCTCTCACAATAGTGTGCGGCCCATGTTTGAAAGGGGTCAGTGTGACAATCCCATCTCTCACAACAGCATGCGGCCCACTCAAAATCTGATACAATCAAGTCAACAAATAAGTCAAATTATGATAAATGTATCTCTGACGACAGTACATGGCTCAATCATATCCTATAGTAAGTAAGTCATCCCTAGTGATAGGATCACCACGCAATTCACATCGGATTTAGACGCTATATATTGGACCCCACTCGTACAGCCAAAAACCCAAATTGTACCGTACAAGCTCTTAGCTTTGGCATTGTGTTCTATCATTAGTGTTAAGATTCATGAAGGTTGATTATCAGAGGTGTATTATTCATCTAGTCAGCTCTTTTTCATGTGTGTTGAGCGTGCTAGGGTTACAAGGATAACATCCTCTTACTTATGGTTCAAGACCATGCATCCGGTTTAGAAAATAATTTCGTAATTTCACATAGAGTTTTATTTAAACACTAATTCAATTGAGATATTAATATAATTCTACTATGAGAGAGATAGAGTGTGTGTGAGAACTCTCATTATATCGAGAGTTGTTTCTTTATTATTATTATTATTTGCCTTTGAGCAAAGTAAATTGGCGCGAATCCGTACACATATTGAATATATCTTTCTTCCAACGTGGACAATGATTTTTCTCTTGGATGCTATTAGGGTTTCAACTTGGGTAGGTTGGATTAGGTTAAAGGGCTAAATTGACATCAATCCAAATCAAGTTAGGTCAACCCGTGGCTCAACCCAACTCGATGTAACTAATTCCCAACCCTAACCCATCTCGAGCAGAGTTAGGTCAGGTTGGGTCAGATAGTACACTACTAATATTAGTAACTTATATTATATGTCTATTAAATATAATAATGTATGCACGGTAAATAGGTTAGATGCTCGAAGTCAACCCAAGTTGACCCCGAAGAGAATTGCATCTTACCCCTGCCTGAACCATAATCTCTCTAGGTAGGGCTATGTGGGGCCCACAGTTCACTCTCCAAGTATAGGGTTTGGATGTAGTAATAACTCAGTAAGACCGAGGTCGAATCCACAGGGATTGAAACCTAAGCTAAAAAATAAGGTAGATCCAAGGCTCAAGTGGACTACACAGTGGGATTGATGTAAACACCCTGAAAATTGGGAGTGTTGCATACACTCGACTCCCAAGTTCCCAGGTATCACTATAACCAATTTTATTAATTTGCGTTTTAAACAAGTTTAATTTCACAAGCGTTGAATTACTTGGAACATGAAACATAATTACAACTAGTCTACTAAAATGACAAGGTCAAATATATACACGTCCAAAAGAATGTAAATGGGTCGCTCAAGGCGTTGCCCAAAAAAAAAAAAAATATGCCCAAAAGAATGGAACTGAGTCTACTACTCAGCAATCCAGAATCCCGTCCTCTAGGCTAGTGGAGGACCGTCCATCAACTGGAAGTAGGACAACTCGTTCTCCTCCTCAAAACTCTCGTCGCCGAGCTCCTCATACACCTCATCACCTGCATCTACGGGAGAGTCTGGTTGGTGTTTTAAAACACCGTCCCAAAGTGGGAGTGAGTGATCAACTCAGTGGGTGTTATTAGTCTTAAGTTGTAACAAGCATCAGTTATATTATGAATTTAATGAAAAATAATCATTCATAAACACCTAACTAATTTTATTAATGCGCATGCATGACGGATGATATGATGTATGCCCTCACCATAACACTCCCTCGAGCGACTCCATCTAATATCGCGTATGACCAACACTCCCTCAGATCGACCTCGACTGCTGAGTCGCCACCTTAACTAATGCGATGCAATGTGATCGTGTTAGCCGATTTCTTAGTTAAGTCTATTCATCCAGCAGGTTGGGGAATCTGATACACCCCACATATCTATGCCACAACTAGTTGCGATGCCAAGGCCCCTCAACGTGCGAGGCCAGGGCACCGCGATCCTTGATCCCGTCGGGTTCCTCATCCCCGACTTCAAGCACATGAGGAGTGCTGAGAACTGGGATTGCTCGCTGTCACTACGGGGAGGTTCGTCACCTCAGCGTAGGCCGACAGCTTGAACACAGTGTCTCATTCCACCACGCCCGGCCCACGAGACGGTGGATCAGCTTCATGTTGTTATCGATGAGCTACAACGGTGATAGGGTATGCCAGGTTCCATATATGTATGAGCAAACAGAGTTAACAAAACAAGGTTGGTTAGCCAGTAGACTAGACCGCATGAGTTCAGGCAAGTACGTGGCGGAATGACATCAGGTACAAGCAACCCATGTAGTCTAACTACTGTCACTCACACGCTCATGCCCAAATCCATGGGTTTAGCCTCAAGACGGTCCTACCAACGGGGCCGCCTTCGCTCTCCTCATATTCCTGACCAACCCAAGGGTTTGGGTGGTGATTCATAACATGCCAACTAACAGGGTTATCAACTAGCATAAACAACATCATGTTCTCATACTCCTCAACATATAATTCAGAATCTCCTAGCAAGAGAGGCTAACAATATCATGAATAAAGGTGCATGTGTGTTGTGTGGGTTGGTGAGGAAGTTAAGCACTTCTTACATCTCATAGAGCTAATTTGCACAAGGATTAATAAGGCATACATGTTATAAGGCAACATCATGTGAAGAAAAACAAACAAGACATAAACATGAGATCATCAATTTGTACCAAATCATGTGAGAGGCAAGAACAACATCATGTGAGAACTAAATAAAACATACAATTCCAAACAAAACATACAATTCCTAGGTTTTCTCTAGATTCTCCAAATACATCATCCAAGCAATCAAAATCATTAAACTTATACTAAAATTGGTGCTAGGCCACCTAAGGATAATAGTCCGCACCTATGGATCGTTGAGATCTCGAAAACGACCTAGGAATGAGAGCTTTGGGAGTTGACCGGCTGGAATCCCTAAAGCAAGCACTTGCATGTTAGAAATTCATGTCAATCCCTTCTCAACACAAGGGTTTCAAGGAAAAGGGATGAGGGATTTACCTAGACAATCAACGGAAGCAATTCTTGCGGTTGAGGTGTAGGGTTTTCTTGTAGAAGAGGTAGGGAGTTGCAAGATGGGGTTTTCTTGGGCCCCACCACGATCTATGGTCCACCCTTGCTCTTCTTCACTCTCTCTTCCTCTCTTCTTCCTTTCTTCTTTCTCTTTCTTTCTCCTCTTTCTCTTCTCCCTTTTTCCCCTTTCCTCCTAGGGCAAATTCGTATGGGGAGAGGGGTGCCCCAAAAAAACCCCTTTTATAATGCCAGATTTGGTGCAAATGGCTCCAAGTGTTGGGTTTTTACTATACTAACCCTATGGGAGGGTTTTTTTTTATCCTCTAGGGCCCACTATGGGGTGTACAAGTCGATATACACCGTAGAATAGTTAGCCCTAATGATGATCTACATATAGATATGATCGGCCCGCCATTTGGATGTGTCAATCAATGGATATGATTAAAAGTCTGTTTGACAGTCACCGATGGTCGATCGGGGCCGCGGCTATACGGATATGAGTAGGAAAATATCCTTACTCCACGTGTGAAGTTTGATCGCAAATCGACGGTCCAAAATCCTCAACTTTACATAAGAGTGGACGACCCATTTCACTTAAGTTTCAGCTTATTCCTTTAGGGTATTTGCACTTCTCATGTACTCGTCCTTTGGCTCAAGTTGAGCGGTTCTAAATAGTGCCCAGGTCTGACTCCCGCGATGGACGTCAAGCCCAGTAAGACGGACATTATTATATAGTTTTGGAACTAGTAGCCCGTCAACGAGCGGTCTAGAGCTTGTTGGAAAAATCGGGGCATTTTCAGAATGAATTAAGTATTGAGATTTCTCGTGGCCAATGATTATGGTTTTGATTAACTATATTTACAGTGTGACCTATTTATAACTAGTAAAAGTGGAGATTTGGTTAAGATTACTCTAAACCGTCGATTTTAAGCTAAAAGAGTAACAAAGTTGATTTGGTCTATTAGTCAAGATTCGGGCCTAATTATCTGACTCGGTTTCGGTTAGATCTTTACTTTAGTTATGATTGTTTTGATTAGTTAGCGATGGTTCGATTAGATTTGGGCCCTATGTGTAACGCCCCGTACCTTTTCAGTACCCAGGTGCTACTGTAGAAGTCTAAATCTGTTTACACGTGTGTGAAAACGCACGTGACTTACCTTACACATCATCATCTAGTGACTCACAATCTATGCATCTCGGCCGTCTAGTATAATCTCCATCGATATATTAAGCCATCTGACCCTTGAATTTCAAAACAAGGTCATTCGTCACGCGATTCAACGTAAGTAATTTCCCTTGGACGAAACGACGAATAAACTCCTTATCCATAATGATTTAGATATACGTTCTTTTGTAAGAATTGCTTAGAAACGTACCTATAACTATGTGGAGCTATTAGATTTTTCAAAACTCACAGATCAGCAATAATTATGAAAACGCCATTGACCTATACCTCTGATCACCCCGGAAACCCACTTTGTGTTCACCTATTCACAAAACTGACCATACATCCACCTATACGCATGGTTAGAGTGCTAACCATAAAGCTTCCTTATTTTTAACAAGTCACCTGACCATCCATCAGGTTTGGATCCGCCAAATGGGCCATCTGAATATTAGGGTAAATTAGTCATTATGAATATCTTCGGATTTAAGTTTATACTATCGAGTTGCTCGTCAATTAAATATGTATAAATGTTATTTTGAATTTGGGAAAGACTTAGCCATCAAAAGAGCATCTTGGACATTCTCAAGAGATCGGAGCCCAAACTATGGTGAATAAAAGAGCATGAAAAATAACAAACAACGGTGAAGTTTCGTATTATTTAGACGGTGCAGTTGGGAGTTACATATGATAGATGGTATAACCATGAACAAGGGCAATTTTATAAATTATAAATAAAGACTCATATATACAGCAGCCTCTCTTGCTTCACATAGGTTTTGGCGTGTGAATTTCACTCACTCGTTCCTGCAAACGTGTGGCCCACCTTGGATTACGATCTGCTTTATATTTTGGCCCTAGGCCAAACATGATCTTTTAAAGTTGGTGGACGGAGTGGATTTCTTATTAAACATCACTAAGGACCCCACCTAATTTTTCCCCAGCCGTGCATGAAAGTGAATTTACTTGAAATCAATGCACGTAAATGACTTCCTGATTTAACGTGAATACAGTACACGTTGATTAAAGTGTGGCCCACCTAGGACATGAATGTGTTCCGTACTTTGGCCCCTAGTCTAACATCACCTTACAAAACTGATGGAAGGAATGGATTTTCTGGAAAGCCATACTAGTGGACCCCATTGATTTCATACAATCGAACCAAAGGTGTAACTTTCAAGAAATTCCCTTACTTAAGGTCGCTTACGGTAATTGTCACAATAGGTTGTTGCATCGTGTGGCCCACCTGGAAATTGAATCTGACTCAAAACTTGGGGCACATGGATGGAGTGGATTTATCACAAACATCCCGGTGGACCCCACTTAATGGCGTGCGTGTGAATAACTGGGGCACATCTGCTGTGCACCGAAAGAGTCAGGCTGGTCAGACGTCTCTGACCCGTGTCTTGCTGAGAGAGGCAAAAAGCCTCTTCTGTTTTCTCCCGCCAGCGAAGTTTTGAATGGAGGATGTCCGTTTTGATTTGCACTGTGGCCCACCATGAGGAGCCATCAAGATGATCCGAACCGTTCATCATGTCGGGAGTGAAGATTATACCAGACCCGTCCAACCTAGGGCGTCACTCCCTCAATATCAAAGAGAGAAAACCATGGCCGGTTTTGCTGCGCCAGTTGTTTGTAAATACCACCCATCAATGGGATACATCCGGACCGTTTATTCTCATCCAACGGGCTAGGAGAGCCAGGATATTCTACAAGGAGTGCCTCTTTCCCATCAATTGCAAGAAACCCTAGAAAACTCGCCGTTTTTGTCCGAGCTAGAACCCACCAGCAAAACGCCTTTGGAGCTTCGATCTCAAGCTCCCACGAGCTCCTATGGGTGTTTTCCAACCTCCAGAAGCGGTGGAATCAAGAAAGGCCCATCGGTTTGAGAAACACTATTAGAGATGGACCATCTTCCCTGACCAAACCTGACCAGATAACCTGCTAACGGCCACATTCGAGGTGTGTTTGGGCTATCGATCCAGGGATGGTGGACGTCCAGTAAAAGAAAAGAAAAGAAGAGAAAGAGAGAAGGTGGGTGTAGTCGGGTGTTACACCAGCCTGACTCCAGCTGAGTCATGGACTCGGTCGGACTCAGCCACCTGGGATCCTGACCTTGCTGGTCGCTGCAACAGAGGGAAGGAAGAAGAAGACCATGGAGTGCGAGAGAGAGAGTGTTGGAGTGGTGCGGTTGCACCATCACCAAGCTGTTTCACCAGCTCGACCCGAGCCGAGCCAGCTGGGCCGGGTTGTGAGTATCGAGCCCGGATCGGTCCGTGTTGGGCGTGAGTCTGGTCCAGTCCAGATTTTGTTGGATTTCCAGCAGGTGGAAAGTAGAAGGAAAGGAATAGAAAAAAAAAAAAAAAAAAAAAGGAGAAAGAAGGAAGAAGAGGGAATGAGGGCCGTCAGGTTGAGCTCAAACCGAGCCGAGTCGCTGAGCTAAGTCCAGACTCAGTTGAGTGGGGACCTAGACGTGTCCAGTTGGCCTTAGTTGAAGGAAGATAGAGAGAGAAAAAGAGAAAGAGAGAGAAGAAGAGAATAGAGGAGAAGAAATAGAAAGAAGAAAGGGGGGGGAGTGGGTGTTATCCATTGCACCAACTCAGCCCTAACCGAGTCACTGGGCCCGTGCATGGGCTGCTGCTGAGTCCAGATCGAGTTGGGCTTGCACCAGGTCAGCTAGATGTGTTGGCAAAATGAGAAAGATAGAAGAAGGGAGTAGGCAAGGAGGGAGCTATGGGCCTTGACTAGCCGAGTCAACTCGACTCGAACCGAGTCAACTCGACTCCTCCCTTGACTAGCCGAGTCAACTCGACTCGAACCGAGTCAACTCGACTCGAACCGAGTCAATATAGGTGAGAATTTTCATCTCCTTTCACCAATAAGATTTGTTATTAATAATATCATTATTATTTCTATCTATGGTAACGACTAATGTTATTCTAATGTTATTGACTAGGAATTTTAACTAATATTACAATGTATTAATTAGTGTCATTGCTACTATTATCATCCATTATAACTCTATTATTAATTACTATCATCATCGGTGTTACTATAATTATTATAATTATTAAATATGGTTAACTATTAGAAAGTTAATTTTACTAGCTTTAGTTATTATAGATACTTGATATTAACAATTATCATTATCAATGCCATTCTTATTTTGTCGTTGGTAGGCTATTGATTATAAGAGTAGTGTTGTTAGTATTAATAGACAATTATTATTTATTTTTATCTGATTCTCATATTATTATAAATTAAATTATGTGGGTTAGATTTTAAACTATAAACCAAGGTCTAAGATTAGATTAATGGATAATACCCTAAACCTAAGTAACCCAAACCCTAGGTTAAGACCTTAAACATGTATAGCATATAAAACTTGGATCTAACCATATAACTTTACAATTTATGGTAGGGTTTGATTATAAGGAAGCACGCGCTTCCTAGCGATGACGTAGACGGTTCAAAACATAAGGTGATAATTCTTCCCCTTGAGCTTCTCATCTTCTCATTAGCTTAAGTTATAGTTTTTATTTAAATTCATAATTGATATCTCCTTTATAATTACATGTGTTAGCTGGTGGAAATTGAATTGTTGTATTACATGCTTTATGATTATCCTATATAATTGTTCATGCTTGTGGATTATTTGTGAATTGCTTATGGAACTTAAACTGGTACATTAGTGAGAAATTCCCACATATGAATGTACACCCATACTTGGGATGTAACTTGACTAGTTGTGATTGTAATGGACCTTCGATTTGGTGGTTATTGAGTGGTGGTCTAAATGGATCATTGATGTGGGCCTACCATCCAGGGTTGTTGTGCCCAATGGTTTTTAAGGATGGTCTTTATCATATGGTTTTGATATTCGCCCTATGTAGCATATTTTGATACTCGCCCTACGTGGTTTTATTTGATATTTTTTCTACATGGGTTCGATGTTTTATATTGTGCAACCATGCGATGGTAAGCCCCATATACTGTAATATGATTGGCCACTAGTCGATGGGTTTCCATTAAACATCCTAAGTTGGCAGCCTCATGGGCCGGGGATGGTAGTCATGGATACTGTGTCCGAGTCGTCGGCCTACGTTGGGCCATGTGCTCCCCATAGTGACCGTGAGCTCATTTAAATTGGCTGGTTGTAATTGGATTAATAATAGATTGACTAATCATGCATCCATAGCATGTTGGCGATGACAGGTGGCTATTTTAGATGTTGTAGCACGTGCCCTTAGGGTCTTTCGGGTATCGTTTCGCTAGCTTCCAACCACCGACTATCGACCCCTTTCCGACTGGATGATGTTTCCCAGGTTCGATGATTGCATGGGTGACGACCCACTGTCCGCACGGATGAGCATCCCTGGGGCGATGATTGCATTCACGCATTCATGCACCTAATAAGACTGCATTTACTCTTTTTTGGTTGTTTTGATGTTTTATAACTATGCTTACCTAATGCGACGGTGTGTAATCTTGAGGGAAATTCACAATGAATTGGTCACTCATTCATCAAATATATAACCGTACAGGTAGCACTGGTGACTTAAGTGACTTCCAGGTTCAGGCTAATGAGGAGCCGGGTACAAGTGCTAGGGTTGCATGACTGTATCTACCTCGAGGAACTACGCGGTCTTGCGGCTTATGTTTACATTCTTACGTTATTTTCTTGTACTAGATCATGTGGATTCTTGTATTTGTTATATCGAGACATTGGTTTGTATAAGTCATTATGGGCACTATCTCGTATATTCTAAATGATAATAAAATTTTCCTTTATGCTTACTTGTCCATCCTACGCTCATCTGCTTACTCTAATAAAAGAAGAAGAAAAAAAAATTTTGACTCTCCTTTAAGGTTAACACTCGGGTTTTGGGAAATGGGTCGTGTACTCGGGTCCTAAAGATTCAGGTCGTTACACTATGTGAGTAAATCATTGGGCTAAACTTGGTGTTCAAGTGATCGGACGGATTCGTTGGCTTCCTACGGTTGATTAATCGGACTTGTGCAGTTCTTTACTGGTTTCACTCGTGCATAAACTAACATTGAGTGCTAATGGTCAGTAAGTGACAATATAAGTTAATTACAAAAAAAAAAAAAACTTCAAGGATTTTATTTATTTATTTATTTTTATTTTTTTGGAAATCCAAAACAGTGAAAATCCAGGATGTTACAATTGAATTCCTACAACTAAAAGCTTCTTATGAGTGACAGAAGTTGTAGATCAATCTGATATTTGTGTTTTCCCTTTATCCAAGTCTATATGACCTTAAGAATAGCTTGGATGGCAAATAAACATCACATTGGCCCTTAGGAAGGTTTCAATGGTAATTTCATTATTGTTGTTGCTTCCTATAGTGCAGTCCACTTAAAAATTAGACCTACCTATTTTTTAGACTCATATTGTAAAATGATATGAAAAAATGAATAGATGCATGGATAAAACCCATACATCACGGTGGGCCCCACAGAGCCCTTGCTGGACACATTTAATGCGTCCACATGGGGGCAGGACACAATCTGCTTCCACCTGACCGAGGGCTGGGATGAGGATTTCGAGTCTGAATTCAACTCAGTCTCAACCCAAACCAAACCAACCTACCCAACCAAAATCTCTAGTTGGCCCAGCTGGGTTTGGGTTTAGCCCCACCCAAGTTGCACCCCTAGCTAGTTGATATATACTTTTGAGTATTTTGTCTTTGAATGGTTGGTGATGTGTTATGAAAAAACTTGATGATAGTGGTATGGTATTACTATTTCTAGGGCTGTTTGGGCAGTGGTATTAAATGGGATTGCATTACTAATCCTACATTGAAATTGGAATGACATGTTTCGAAGGAGTGTGAGATGGATTAAAATTAACTTTGTAGACTTTGGAAAATAAGCCTTATGTTGGAAAGTGTGAGATGGGATTACTAATCCCACAAAGGATGACTTTTTGCTTCATCAGGTTCAATCCAAATGCAATTTGAAAGTAAATCCTGAGATTTACTTTTTAATGTGTACATTCCATACATGGTATGGGATACTCCAATCAAGGGACAATACCTTACACATGCATTTATTGCAACTTTTACAATTCCATCCACCTTAATCCCACCTAATGCGGCTGGCCAAACAGGCCATCGGAACTATAGCCATTGAAACTGGGTCAGGTTCAGATATCCAAACCGTTTATCTGATGGACCTCATCATGGATTGAGGATCTGAATGACGAAGCTTCCATTTTAGAATTTTGTGAAACTTGGATAATTTAACTTCTTTTTTGTTTAAATATGATTTGTCTTTTTAGTGTTTTTTATTGGATGTTAATCAAAAGATTAGGATGTTCTGAAGATTTTTGAGGCAGCCACATTCACCTGCAATTAATATACGTACTATTGCAATGCCACAGGATACATTCTAGCAAACCTCTTTTTTATAAAGCAAATAATAATAATAATAATAATAATAATAATAAATATTAATTAATTAATTAGTGGAGATACAGATGATCACCTCTAATTTATACTCCCAACCGGTGGATAATTTCAACCTCCTCACATGTGTGTGACATGCAACCCATCGAAAAGGTTGGCCCCACCTTGAGAATCACATAGGCTGAAATTAGCCCGGTCCACTTATCAAGTAGACCATACATGCACTTTTTTGCCATATCAACGGCTATCCAAAGTTTTTGTGACCTGGTCCGCCTAATGAATGGTTAAGACCGATTTTTGCACAAGGTGGTCCTCAAGGTGAGTTCGAGTTAGTTAATGGGTTGGACATGAAACACAGGTTTTAAGAATCCATTAGTTTTTTAGTTTTCCATATAAGAAAAGAGAAAAGAAAATGACTATATTTCTACTAATTTTTTAGCTTTACTTGTAAGAAGAGAGTGAAAAGAAAAAGGAGGAGAATAACCTTGGATAAAATCATGCAAGGATTTCCATGGGAGGCCAAGATGTGGTATAAAGATTGAAGTAGTATCATCTTCTTGTGCTATAAAAGTTGCATGTGGGGTCCATAGGGAACATGCCCCCATTCAGGAGGGTTGCTACCATGAAAGTGGGACATTGCAAAAATCAACTTTATCCTAAAATCATGTGAGGGCCACTAAGTGAATTTGGAGAATTGGGAGTGGTTGTCTATTGGTTTTTATGGTGTACCTAGGGGTGTACATTCAGTCGAATGAGTCGAGTTGGCCTCAGCTCGGCCACTAGTTGACCGTAGCTCGAACTCGGCTGGGCTCGGTCCTCGAGCCTGACTGGCCAGCTCGGCTCGGTTCGGTCAGCAGCTTAGGCCGAGTTCGAGCTAAGTCGAGCCAAGTTCGCCATTGAGGCATTTCCACAAACACCTGAACTGCAACTTCAAAATCCCACTGTTTTACAAATAGAGGCAATGGTTTTACAGGTGTTTTATCAAACACCTTCTAAGCAACATAAAAACCAAGAAAAACAAAGAAAAAAACAAAGAGAGAAAAAGAGAAAAAGGGTATTTGTTCATGTACTCCATTACTAACCATCTCTATCTCAACAAACCCAACATCTGAAATGGTGGAGCTAAGGTGGGCTTTCCTTCCTTTCTCCTTTTTGCTGGTGGCGGGCCTTAGCTTTGGTGTGACATAGGTTGTAGAGAACTGATCTGATAGAAATTGAGAGACAAGGTAGAGAAATGGCTGCAAAAGAGAAAGGTCAAGAGGCAGGTTGAAGCCATTGGTGAGCAAAATCAATGGCAAAGTAACGAGCTGGATTCGATCCGAGTCGAGTCGAACTGGGGCCTGCTCGAACTTGGCTCGAACTCATTTTCAAGCTCAAAAAATCAGCTCAACTTGGCTCGAACTCAACTTCGAACCGAGTCGAATCGAGCTTTTTCGAGTTGAGTCGAGCTGGGGCCTGCTTGAACTCAGTTCGAACTCATTTTCGAGCTCAAAAATTCGAACCAAGTCGAATCGAGCTTTTTGAGTCGAGTCGAGCGAGCTAACCGAGCTAGCTCGGTTCGTGTACAACCCTAGGTGTACCAAGCAAAAGATTGGATTGGCCTAATTTTGCATGGGTTAGTTGGCATACACACAACACGATGGACCCCACGGATACGGTTGAATAACTTTTGTATGCATGCGAATTAGTTTTCGTACAGGTGAATTACTTTTAGATGACGGTGAATAAGAGTTGTAGAATAAGCTTATTCTATCTTCTTTGTAAAGAGAATATGCGCCATGAAACCACCATCTAAGAGTTATAAAAACCCAAAAGATGGGAAATGATATAAACATTTGTCTACAAATTTAATAGAACGATAGGTTTAGCTGGCTCTGCCATGGATGGCTTATATTTCAAAAGTCACACTTACTAGACAATCTCTTTTGAACGGCTAGGATCATCTTCCAAATACAGGCGTACTTTGAATCATTTACCATCCACGATAGTAATTGTTGAAAAAGTGAAGTAACACATAATGGAGGATAGAAAAAATTGGATGAAAATATTGGATTTTATGGGTTTTAAGTCTTAACTTAAATAAGGGTTTGAGTTCTTGCCTCAGCAGTAGACACTGAGGAATTTTAACACCAGATCTTGAATTCGATACCCAAAGGTGGTGAAATCTAACTTTTATAGCTTGATCTAGGAATAATCTCTAGACTATGATGTCATAAAAAACCCGTACACTCTTGTATTTTTGAAACATCCACACAATCATTTATAACTACTAATTACTCTATCATGAATAGACATGTTTGTTTGTTTCATAACAGTTATTTTTATCTCTTTTAGGTAAAAATAATTATTAATAATATAAAACTATAACTAGATGTAATTCAAATTT